>CM029016.1:157798966-158998966 GCA_016801055.1 Panax notoginseng | reverse complement strand
ATTACCAACACCATATAAAATATTATCATTATGAATAGAACAACTGTTGTTCTTTATTACAATGTTAAAACCATCCATATCCAATACAAAGATAGAAATAATATTTCTAATGATATTTGGAACAAAATAACAATTATTTAAATTAATGAACTTGCCCGTAGGCAGTGCTAAACAATAAGTCCCTACAGCTAATGCAGCAACCTTTGCTCCATTTTTCACTCGTAGGACGACTTCGTCCTTGCTCAACTTTCTACTTCTGACCAGTCCCTGCATATTATTACATATGTGAGAACCACAGCTGGTATCCAATACCCAAGTAGAAGATTGACTTTCAGAACAATTAATTTCAATCATAAACAAACCCTGATCAGGATTCGAAGCTTCTCCAAGTTTCTTCAGCTTTTGTTCCGCAAGATAATCCTTGCAGTTCCTCTTCCAGTGACCTGACTTGTTGCAATGGAAGCAAATTCTTTTGCTAGCTGGATCAGGTTTTTTTTGATCCTTCACTTTTGCATTTTCCTTAGCCTTCTTGGATTTCTTCTTTTCAGAAGATACCTTGGGCCTCTTCCTTTTCTTGGAAGAATCATCCACCAGTAAGACATGGTTCTTCTTGGATGAGAAGTGACCTTCAACAGTTTTCAACATGTTAAGTAATTCGGGCAAGCTGACATCTAACTTATTCATGTGAAAATTCACAATAAATTGTGAGAAGGTGTCCGGGAGCGACTAAAAGACTAAATCTTGACTCAACTCCCCATCCATGACGAACCCAAGCTGTCCAAGACGTTCAATCAGATTGATCATCTTTAAGACATGAGTCTCAACGGTAGTACTCTCGGTCATTCGAGATCGGTAGAGCTCCTTAGATATTTCATATCTAGCAGTCCTACTTTGCTCACCATACAACTCTTGAAGGTGCAGTAGCATAGTATGAGCATCCATGGTTTCATGCTGACGCTGAAGCTCGTTACTCATGGATGCGAGCATGGTGTATTGAGCCACAAATACATCATCTTGTCACTTTTTAAAAGTAGCAATCTCTTCCTTAGATGCTGTCTATGCAACTTTTGCAGGTACGGGCGAATTTAGGACATAAGAAATCTTTTCAGCAGTGAGAACAATTCTCAGATTCCTTAACCAGTCTGTGTAATTTGGTCCGGTCAGTTTGTTAGCATCAAGTATGCTACGCAGTGAAATTAGTGAATGTGACATTTTCAAAATTCTGCATATAAAAAGATAATATTTTAGCAAACATTCATTTAATTAATTACTAAAATAAATTAGGTCTTATTTTATATTGGTATCTCCCACTATTTTCTTCAAACTATATTACCCTAGTTTATATAGTTCGGCAAAATCTAATTAAAGTTTTTGCTAGTGATAATAAGGATCCCATTTCAAATATATATAGCCTTGTGGTGACACAACAAACTATTTATAAATAAATAGGTAGACAACTCCTTATCAATTATATCATCATGTAACTCCTTATGTTTTGCCTCTTAGATTATTTTGATCAAGTGGTGGCACATCCGAATCAAAATTATCTAAGTTAAGTACAGCCTAGCACTTCCATATATTCAAAAAAGAAAAATATTGTCCTTGTGGTGACACAACAAAACAATATTGTTCAATTTTCTTTATAAGCATCAAATATGATAAATTAACATCTTAAATATTTAATACTTGCCTTGTGGTGACACAACAAACTCATATTAAATATTTAATACTCTATTAATTTTATCATGCTTGAAGGCGACGTTCGATATTCTAAATATCTTTGAACGTTTAAGACTTAATATATAAAACTTTGAGGGATTTGTTATTATTTGTCTCATCTTGTTTAGATCGCATGCACATATATATATAAAATATGCATCATATTATTAAATATGCGAAGCATGTTTGCATAATATATAATATATATAAAACTAGCATGCACATATAGAATACTATATTCTACCCGGATTGATTATGAAATTTTATTCTAGTTTGGTTCACTAGAGCTATCAAGTGAACCAAAAGGTCAAACCCTAAGGTGCAAGAATAAACATTTAAATATAACTATTATATTTAAACACGGGCTCCATTAAAAACGGGTCTTCGAGTGCTCTTTTCTCCTTGATATCCGATTCTTCAAAAAAATTCTAACTAATCCTATTACATTAAACTATTTAATTTAAATAGAAACATTGATCAGCAGTCAAGGGAAAGTACATAAGAGAGAGATAGAATTTACATCAAGAAGAAAACCAGAAAAGACGAGGTACGCAGACCCCATTTAATAAAACTCATTCATTCAAATATTTTATGTTGCATGAAAACCAATATCAAGATTAAAATAAAGTCTTTATTTTAATTATAAAATTATTAAAAATATTATTTCTATCTCTGTATTGGATATGAATGGTTTTAACATTATAATAAAGAACAACAATTGTTAATATTTAATATTTAATATTTTAAAAGTATTAAATATAAATTAATAAGAGGAGTCTTATTAATATTATTACAATTATTATTATTTTAATTTCTAAAAGAGTTTAGGAATTAATTTAATATAAGTACTCTCATTTATTCCTAATAGGATTAGGAGAAAAAATTAGTTAAAGGAATTTAATTAATTATCCATAATAAGATTAGGGAGCCCATTTAATTAAAAGAGTTTAATTACATAAATAATATCTTATTTTAATTAAATATGATTACCTGATATCTTTATAAGAGGAGTCTTATATCAGATATCTATAATACGCAAATTCAATAGTTGGAGAGTACGCCCCCTTTTTCTATAGAGATAGAAAAAATTAGGGTTTGAGCCAATACACCATTCTTTTTGAAAATTGTTCTTCCTTTATGGATCACCTCTAGAGGCCATACACTTGGGTGACTAACATTGATCAAAGGAATGAATCTACCCGGAGATTCAAGGAGATTGCGGAGAAGTAGGAGGCGAACTCGTACTTGTGGAAGCTCGTATCTACAAGTGTATGATTCCATAACTTATTGTTCTTCGTTTTAATTAATAATATGCATAAAGGATGATCCAGATAATTGATTTGTGAAAAATTTTAAAATCTGATTTTACTCTGTTTCCGCTATTTTTGCAATTTGATTGCTACTTTGATTTTCACAAAACCTTACATATATATGTGTGGCCAAAAGATAAAAAAAAGAAGATGAGTTGGTATTTTTCATGCTTATGATTAAGTTAAGAATAATTGAGAAAATTAGATTATATTAAGTCTAAAAATTTGTTATATGATTTTAGTGACTAATGATCATTAATACGTTATATTAAGACCATATAAGGGTAATTTGGTCATTTTTGATAAAATTTTATGTGAAGGGTTTGATATGTTTGTTAAATGAATTAAATAATAAGACATAAACAATTACCTTAAATTTGTTTATAAGTTTATAAAGGAATAAAAATATTAATAAATGAATAATAATATTAGATAATGAGCTGAGTATTATTAAATAATTAATAATATCAGTAAGAGATTTTAATATTAATAATATTCCTAAGTGATTAAAATATTATTAATATTTGTGAATGATTAAGATATTATTAAATGTTTAATAATATTGGTAATTGATTAAATTATTATTAATTGATTAATAATACTAAAGAATGAATAAAATGTTATTAAAAGATGAATAATATTAGATGAGTGTTTATTATCAAGGGATGATAATACTACTAAAGATTGAATGTGATATTTAATTAAACTTATACTTTATGAGAATTAAGGATAATGGATTTTAGAATTCAGCAAACCAGATTAACGAATTCAGTTTGCTGGATTGGCAAATTATCAAAAAGGCAACTTACAATCCTGATTATTAAAATTTACTTAATTGATGACCTGAGTTAATATGGAGAATTTTTGATGAAGTATATATGTTAAAGTATTAAGATAAGTAATTATTAAATGATATATGGGTTATGTTGTAAGACCCCGAATTTTTTTATATAAATAAAATTGAATTTTTCTCTATTCATTATTCTAAATTAATGAGGTGTTAATTTGATATAATACTTTGGTTATGGGTGAAATGTGCAAATTTTACAAAAATAAGCAAGTGGTTATAAAATATTCATTGTTGTCGGAGAATATTCGTTTGGTCGTGAAATATTCTTTTTGTCGGGGAATATTCGTACGACGGCGCATACATTTGTGGGTCCCATAACAGAAAACGGTTGGATAAAGGAAAACGACAAAGTATGTTTCTGAGAGGTCTAAAACCCGAGATTCGTCAATACCTTATCTCTCATAAATTTTCTATGTATTCAGATGTTGTCAACATGGCTCAATTATTAGAGCGAGATAATGAGTATGTTCAACCGAGGGACCACAACCAGGGTCATACCGGTGACAACAGTCATCGGAGCGATGATAACCAGCGATGAGGGAAAAATATGGACAAAAGCGGTAACCACTCGGGTGGTCATCGTGGCCATGATAATAGGAGAGGTGAGTTAAGTGAAAATTTCAAGAAGAGAAGATTTAACGATGATGGGAAAATGTCGGCAGCAGCACCAGCACCAGCAACAAATTTTAGGGGAGGAGAACGACCGCTAGTTAGATGCTACAGATGTGGAGAGGAGGGACATATGAGTCCAAACTGTTCGCAGCCTTCCAAGGTATGTTATAATTGTGGAAAGGAAGGTCATATAGCTCAATTTTGTCCTTGAGAGAAATCAAGTCCAGCTGGGACGGTGGCACTAAAGGCGAATACGGACAAAACAAAGTCGGCGATTTCTGAAAGAGCGTTTGTCGTGACTGCCCAAAACGTGAGAAACCCGAATGAAGGTATCACGGGTTAGTTAATTATAAATTCTCGCGAAGTTTATACCTTACTAGATACCGGTTCTACCCATTCTTTTATCTCTCCTGCTTGTGCTCAACGTTTAAACTTGACTCCGGAGAAATTGAAATTTGACTTATCTGTGGAAACTCCGTTGGGAGAAACCTTTATCACATCCACTGTTTATAAATCTTGTTTGATCCAAGTGGGCACAATCACATTACCTGTTGATCTTATCTCTTTAAAGATACTTACGTTTGATGTGATTTTAGGGATCGATTGGTTAACTACTCATCATGCCAAAATTGATTATTTTCGTAAGGTTGTTAGTTTTCATATTCCTAACCAACTTGTTATGCGAATTCAAGCAACCAAACCATTGAAGTTAAACACTTTCATATCAAGCCATAAAGCCATTCGTTTATTGAAAAACGGATGTCAAGCTTTCTTAGCCCATTTCATGGATTTAAACAAAAATACGTCAGATTTGAATGATATTTTTGTTGTTAGTGAATTTCCTGACGTATTTCCTGAAGAATTTCTTGGCCTACCCCCAGAGTGTGATATTAAATTTTGTATCAACTTTGAAACCGGTACAAAACCCATTTCTAAAATCTCATATCGAATGGCTCCTATTGAACTTCAGGAGTTAAAAACCTAACTATAGAAGTTGGTACCCGAGCCTCTATCTAGTTACTTCCTTTGTGGAATGCACCAAAGCCAGACTCTCCGTAGGGGACTCTATATTTGTGTGGTGGCAAAATAATAGGTACCATTGTGACGTGCTATCCAAGATAAGGATATGAATCACAATTGAGAGCAACCGAAGTCGATGACCAAAGTACGTAGCTTTCTGGGCTTAGCTGGTTATTATCGGAGATTCATGGAAGAATTTTCTCGAATTGCTACTCTGTTAACTTAGCTGACTCAGAAAGATACAAAATTCATATGGAGCGAGGAATGCGAGAAGATTTTCTAAGAGCTCAAAAGGCGACTCATTTCGGCACATGTTCTGACCATATCATCCTGGAAAAGCAAACGTTGTAGCTGACGCATTGAGTAGAGGATCGTATGCGGGTACGAGTGCAATGTTGTTAACACAAAGACCCATTTTGTATGACTTACAAAGGATGGATATAGAGTTAAAGACTCTAAGTACCCACGTGATGATATCAATTATACGAGTAGAACCGACTTTAATCGATAAAGTTAAAGCTACTCAGGCTACACACCGGAGCTGATGAATATAAAGAAGGTCCAAGAAGGCATTATTCTAGAAGTAAGAGTCGATGAAGAGAAGAAAACTCAAACCTTCAATTTATTTAAAATCCTCGATCGAGTAGGAACTGTGGCCTATAAACTCACCTTAACGCTAAGTATGTCGCGTGTTCATAACATTTTTCACGTATCGATGTTACGTAAATATGTGGATGACCCAAACCACATTATTGTGTTATTACCAGGCAAGATAGCCGAGGATTTAATGTACGAGGAGGTACCTGTCAAGATCTTGAATAGGAAAGAGCATGTCCTAAGCACAAAGGTTATACCACAAGTTAAGATTTTGTGGAGGAACAATGCTATGGAGGAAATGACCTAGGAGTTGGAATCAGAAATGAAAGCCAGGTATCCTCACCTTTTCGAAATACCAGGTGCGTACGTCAATTTCGAGGACGAAATTTCATAAGGAGGGGAGGTTGTAAGACCCCGAATTTTTTTATATAAATAAAATTAAAGTTTTCTCTATTCATTATTCTAAATTAATAAGGTGTTAATTTGATATAATGCTTTGGTTATAGGTAAAATGTGCAAATTTTATAAAATAAGCAAGTGGTTATAAAATATTCATTGTTGTCGGAGAATATTCGTTTGGTCGTGAAATATTCTTTTTATCGGGAAATATTCGTACGACGGCGCAGCCATTTGTGGGCCCCATAACAAAAAACGGTTGGATGAAGGAAAACGACAAAGTATGAGTATTTATAAATAACGGCGTAATTGTTACCGTTAACACTGTTAGAATACTTGGTGGTTAAAATACAGTAATACGTGTGGTTGCACAGTAGCACACAGTTTTACACAGTATTGATGAATTATTAATCCTTACGTAAGAAGGCACTACTCAATAATTGTTAAAGTAATTACTGTTCAATATTTTATTTTATTGATTCAATAATTGCTACGTTGATATTTTATATTATTGTTGTTTCAATAATTGTCATTGCACAGTATTTCTCATTATCAGATCAATAATTCATATTATTTGAATAATATTATTAGATAACATTATTAGCAATGTCTAAGGAAGTTTTGTCTAAGTAGAGGTTTGGTCACCTAATTACGCGCCAATAAGAAAAAATCCTTATCGGAAAGCCCTCTCTTTCTTGGGAACGACCTGGTTGTCATAATTGTGATTCTGTAATATTATTTATGAATAATTAATTATTAATTTATATGATAAGGAAATATTTATTTAATGTGGATATAAATGATGGATTTATTTATGTGGTTATAAATGAAGGAATTAATAGTAAGACCCCAACTTTTATGAATAACAAATAATTTTCTCGAAATATATTTTTTGAATATTATGGTGTGGATTTGATATAATGTTATAGTTGTGGGTAATATTTATAAATTTTACAAAGTAAGCAAGTGGTTATATAATATTCAATTGGTCGGGAAAAATTTATTTTAATAGAGAATATTCGTACGACGACACAATCATTAGTGGACCCCACAACGAAAGTATTGTCGTAGTTAGAAAACGACATAATTATCTTTTTATAAAAATAACGACAGAAGTTTTACCGTTAAACTGTTGAACTACCGGGTAGTAAAAGTACAGTAAAACGCGTGGTTACATAGTAACACACAGTATTGATTATTGATGCTTACGTGAGAAGTCACTCAGTTATATTCAATTATTACTACAGTAATTCCTGCATCATATCTCTTATATTATTGATTCAATTATTGTCACAGTATCATCTGTATAATATGTTATATTATTAAATCAATAATTGAGACGACAAAGTTATTAATATTATTATTTATAATATTGACAATGTCTAGAAAGTTCTATCAAGTAGAGGTTTGGTCACCTAATTGCGAGTCAATAAGGAGAAATCCTCATCGGAAAGCCCCCTCTTTCCTCGGAATAATCTGGTTGTTAAATATTATGAGTTATGATATTAATGATGAATAAGTTCGTATTGATTAAAGATGAAATTGATAGGTCCATTGTGTTGGAATTATTAGTGTTAGTGAAAATCGACATTTATTTCGATAATAATTGATGTTTGGAGGTTTATTGACCAATCGGGTAATTAATCTGATAAATGAGTAACTAATTGCTATTATTTCACATGCTTATAACTATTTGTTCACATGTGTGTACTATTGATTCACATTTATTTACTATTACGGAAGTTGGTGCAAGATTAACAATACTTGCATGACTAAGTTAAAAATGGAGGTATAGTTGAAGGTACTATACTGTAATTCGTATTTTTACATGATTATAACTATTGAGTCACATAAATGAACTATTAATTCACATGATTTACTATTAGGGGAGGTGGTGCAAGTTTGATAATACTTGTAGGACTAAATTAAAAAAAAAAAAAAAAGAGGAAGGTATTATACTGTAATATTTCGAGTCCCAAAATGTGCAAGTATTGAAACTATATTTTCCTATAAATAGAAGCTCATTCTTCCTTCATTTCTCACCAATTCACTAAAGCTATAAAGTAATTATTATAGAGAGAAATTATAGAGAGAAAGAAGAAGAGAAGTTTGCTACCCCACTCTTCAAGTATCCAGTTTCTTCTAAGGTAAGGGGTATTGTTCCTTCATATTCATGAAGAGAGTTATTTTCTTTCAATACTCGTAAGGGTTGTTATTCCATTCTTTATTATTTTATTAGAATAACCTGTCTATGCGAAGTACCGTATACATGGTAAAAATTTTCTGTTATTCCATTCTTTATTATTCTATTGGAATAACCTGTCTGTGCGGTCTATCGCATGCTTGGTGAATTCTGTTGTTATTCCATTCTTTATTATTCTGTTAGAATATTCTGCTGTGCAAATTACGCATGACCTGGTTCCATTCTTTATTATTCTGTTAGAATAACCTGTCTATGCGGACTACCGCCTGCATGGTGAATTCTTCTGTTATTCAATTCTTTATTATTCTGTTGGAATTACCTATCTATGTAAATTACCGCATGGATGGTGAATGATCCTTCATATTCATTCCTTATTAAATTGTGGAAATGATTTGTCTACGTGGATTACCGCATGGCGGACAAAAATCCATTTACGGTTTTATATATTCTATTATACTAAGTTGGTCAAAGTTTTAGCTTCTATACTCCTTAAAATTAGTAGAATATCCTTGATATTTGCACTTCATCCAATATCTTTTCATGGAAATATTCTTCTGAGCATTCTTGAATTTTACTCCACAAAGTAGTATCATGTTGACAATTTGAATGTTATTAATTTCAGGATAAATTAACTTATAAATCTTTAAAATTTATTCTTGAACTTATTTTATTGAATTATTATGTCATTGTCATCATCCTCATGCTTATATTGTGATGAAAGTCATCTTTGGCTTACGTGCATAGATGGACTTGGTATAATTATGACCAGGGATCATTAGGTATAGTCATGACCTGTAATATTATAAATAATGTGGTAAAAGTCCTCAGTGACCATTGATGGACAGTTTTTGTTATGATTATGACCAGGAATTATTCGGTATAGTCATGGCCATTGATGATTTAATGAATATCCTTGGCCTGTAGTGGAAGGATGATTCGATGATGTGGTTTATTTATTAAGATGAGTCTCAGTAATAAAATTGATGATAACATTTTAAATCATAGAAGATAGTAGATATCATGCTCTACTTGACTCTTCTAATAGATTGATTGTTCTGCTGCAGTTAAACTTGTTATCAATTATATTCTACCAGTTTAACATTGTTGAAGGCTAATGATAATTTATTCTGCATTATTTTAGTCATAATATTTCTTACTGGGGTAGTTGAGCTCACCCTTTCTTTCACTGTTCTCTTCACGAAATGAGAACGTAGCCGGGACTAGTCGGGGAACGGAGTGACGGTCTAGATGATAGCATTAGTAGTCCTCACTATTCTGTTAAATAGTGTGACAATAAATGTAATGAGGACTCCATTGAGTGTGGATATTGTCTAGATGACAATATTCTTATTAAAACTCTTAGATTATGTTTTGTCATATTTTACACGACTGTTGTATAATTAAGTTGTATTTGAATTTTGTACCATGTATTTGGCGACTTAAGATGGGTGATGTATACCTATTTTGGGGGCGTCACAGTTGGTATCAAAGCTTAGGGATATGATCCATAGCTGAAATGTGAGACAAGAACTAGGAGAGGAGAGATGGGAAATTCCTTCGCTAGTATGACCTACCTAAGTTTATTTGGTATTTAATTGGTCGGTCAGAGTATAGGGATAATATGTGATATGTTAATTAATCCTTGTTTTGTGGCAATATTTGAAAATGGCATCCGAAAATATTGATATAAGCAATGAAGCACATGAGACCGTTGAGTTACCACAGATTAATACCCAGGATAATGTGCAACAGGAAAACAATAATCCTTAGGTAAACAACAACGATCAAATGATGAATGATGGGACGTTCAGAGGTTTTATGCAATTCATGCAACATCAGGAGAGGGCGGCTCCTTTCCAAAATACAGGTAGAAACACTGGCAACTCTCGGACTGTCACCGCTAACCAGTTCATGGAGCTGGGACCACCAGAGTTTTTTGGAGAGCCAAAACCACTTAAGGCGGAGACGTGGATAAAGCAGATCACCAAGATATTTGATGTCTTGGGATGCTTCGAGGAGCAAAAGGTTCCCTTTGCCACCTTCATGTTGCTAGCAGAGGCAGATTACTGGTGGGAATCTGTAAAGCGTACTCAACTTGCCGCACTGAAGATGACTTGGGAGAAGTTTCAAGAACTGTTCAACGACAAGTACTTTCCCGAATCACTTCGGTGGTAATCATGTCCATGACAATAAGAGTGAACATTTCAAGAAGAGGAGATTCAACAATGATGGAAAGACGTCAGCACCAGCACCTGTTGTTAAGGAAGGAGAACGACCGTCGGTCGTATGTCACAAATATGGAGGGGAGGGACATATCAGTCTAAACTGTGTGATGCAGTCCAAAGCATGTTACAATTATGAAAAAGAAGGTCACCTAGCCTGATTTTGTCGAGCACCAAAGTCAAGTCCAGCTGGGATGGAGGCATCAAAGGGTGTCCCAGACAAGACAAAACCGGTAGTTCAAGGGAGAGCGTTTGTCGTAACCTCCCAAAAAGTGAGGAATCCAAACGAGGTGATCACGGGTAAGCTAATCATAAACTCTAGTGAAGTTTATACTTTATTTGATACCGGTTCTACCTATTCTTTTATTTCTCCTACTTACGCTCAACGTTTAAATTTGACTCCAGAGAAATTAGACTTTGGCTTATCGGTTGAAACTTCGTTGGGAGAAACCTTCATTACATCCACTGTTTATAAGTCTTGTTTGATTCAAATCGGTAACCGTATGTTACCTGTCGATCTTATTTCTTTGAAAATACTTGTATTTGATGTGATTTTAGTGATTGATTGGTTAACTACTCATCAAGCTAAAATCGATTGTTTTCGTAAGGTTGTTAGCCTTCATATTCCTAACCAACCTATTATGCGAATTCAAGAAACCAAACCACTAAAATCAATCACTGTCATATCAAGCCATAAAGCTATTCGATTATTGAAAAATGGATGTCAAGCTTTTTTAGCCCATGTCACGGATTTAAATAAAAATACGTCAGATTTGAATGATATTTCTATTGTTAATAAATTTCCTGTCATATTCCCTGAAGAACTTCCTGGTCTACTCCCAGAGTGTGAAATTAAATTTTGTATCGACCTTGAATCTGGTACAAAACCCATTTCCAAAGCCCCATATCGAATGACTCCTATTGAACTTTAGGAGTTAAAAACCCAACTACAGAAATTATTAGACATCAGTTTCATTCGTCCTAGTACGTCTCCTTGGGGTGCTCCTATTCTATTCATGAAGAAGAAAGATGGAAGTATGCGACTTTGTATTGATTATCGAGAGTTGAATCATGTCACCATCAAAAATAGGTACCCGTTGCCTCGCATTGATGATCTGTTTGACCAGTTGCAAGGAGCCAAATTCTTTTCAAAGATTGATCTTCATTCCGGATATCATCAGTTAAAGATTAAAACTGATGACATTCCAAAGACTACTTTTAGAACTCGGTACGGGCATTATGAATTCTTAGTCATGTCTTTTGGATTGACTAATGCTCCTTCTGGCTTCATGGACATGATGAACCGATTATTCAAAGAATATTTGGATCACTTTCTGGTCGTCTTTATTGATGACATCCTCATATACTCCAAAACCCGTGAAGACCATGAGAAACACTTGAGGCTGATACTGCAAAAGCTTCGTGAAAATAAGCTATATGCCAAGTTAAAGAAATACGAGTTCTGGCTCGAGGAATTTGCATTCCTTGGGCACATGATATCAAATCATGGAATATCTGTTGACCCAGCGAAGATTGAAGCATTTCAAAGCTGGGAGCAACCAAAATTAGTGACCAAAGTACGTAGCTTTCTCGGCTTAGCTGGTTATTATCAGAGATTCGTGGAAGGATTTTCTCGAATCGCTACTCCATTAACTCAACTGGCTCGAAAAGATACAAAGTTTAGTTGGAGCGAGGAATGTGAGAAGAGTTTTCAAGAACTCAAGAGGAGACTCACTTCAGCACCTGTTCTGGCAATACCATCTGCCTCGGAGGGATTTGTCATCTACAGTGATGCTTCAGGCAAAGGGTTAGGATGTGTTCTCATGCAATATGGGAAAGTCATAGCCTATGCCTCGTGACAACTCAAAGAATATGAGAGGAATTATCTTACTTATGATCTAGAGTTGGCAGCAGTCGTTTTTGCGCTTCAGATTTAGAGGCATTACCTGTATGGAGAGAAGGTGGAAATCTATACGGATCATAAAAGCCTCAAATATTTCTTCACTCAAAAGGAACTCAAAATGCGGCAACGACGTTGGCTTGACCTGTTGAAAGATTATGATCATACCATCCAATACCATTCTGGAAAAGAGAACGTAGTAGCTGATGCGTTGAGTAGAAGATCATATGCGGGTACGAGTGCAATATTTTCAACACAAAGACCCATTTTGTATGACTTATGAAGGATAGAGATAGAGTTAAAGACTCTAGAGACCCAAGTGATGATGGTGAATATACGTGTAAAACCAACTTTAATTGATAAAGTTAAAGATGCTTAAGCTACAGACCTGAAGCTGATGCGTATGAGGAAGAAAGTGCAAGAACGTGCTACTCCGGAAGCAAGAATCGATGAAGAAGGAACACTTCGAGTCAACTCTAGACTTTGTGTTCCTAACGATTCTAACTTGAAGTATAAAATCATGATGAAGGTGCACAAAACACCGTTTGTAATCCATCCTGGGAGTACTAAGATGTATCGTGATCTTCGACATATATTTTGGTGGAGTAATATGAAGAGAGAGATAGCGGAGTTTATTTCAAGGTGTTTAACTTGTCAACGAGTCAAGGCGGAGCATCATGTGCCAAAAGGTCCATTGCAGCCACTTGAAATTCCAGAATGGAAGTGGGAGCACATTACCATGGATTTCGTTACTGGTCTTCCCAAGGTTTCTCAAGGCTTAGATGTCATTTGGGTCATTGTTGATAGATTGACCAAGGCTGCTCATTTATTACCGATACGAGAAACTTATACACTTGAACGTCTTGCTAGTATGTACATAAATAAGATTGTAAGACTGCATGGTATGCCAGTATTCATAGTTTCTGATCTAGACCCAAGATTCACTTCAAGATTTTGGGTTAGTTTGCAAAAAGCTATGGGCACGGATTTACGATTTAGTTCGGCATATCATCCTCAAACGGACGGGAAATCAGAGAGGACTATTCAAACTCTTTATGATTTATTAAGACTCTATGTCCTTGACTTTAAAGGAAGTTGGGACAAGTTCTTACCATTAGTGGAGTTTTCCTACAACAACAGTTATCAAGCAAGTATTGGCATGACTCCATTTGAGGAGTTGTATGGAAGAAAGTGTCGTTCTCCAGTATGTTGGGATGAGGTGGGTGAAGTAACGCTGTTGGGGCCGGATTTGCTACGTATGACTATGGAAAAGATTCAAACGATCCGACAACGTATAAAAACCTCACAAGATCGACAAAAGAGTTATGCTGATCTTCATCGAAAGGACGTGGAATTCAATATTGGAGATCATGTGTTGTTACATGTTTCTCCATAGAAAGGAGTTATGAGATTTGGAAATAGAGGAAAGCTCAATCCTCGATTCATTGGCCCATTTTTAATCCTCGATCGAGTAGGAACTGTGGCCTATATACTCGCCTTACCGCCAAGTATGTCTCGTGTTCATAACGTTTTTCACATATCTATGTTACGTAAATATGTGAAAGACCCGAACCACATTATAAAATTAGAACCAGACAAGATAGAGGAAGATTTAACGTATGAAGAGTTACCTGTTAAAATCTTAAATAAGAAGGATCATATTCCATGCTCCAAGGTTATACCTCAAGTCAAAGTTTTGTGGAGAAACCACTATGTGAAAGAAATGACCTGGGAGTTAGAATCTGATATGAAGTCAAGATATCCTCACCTCTTTGATACACCAGGTACGTACCCTAATTTCGACGACGAAATTTCATAAAAAGGGGAGGCTGTAAGACCCCAACTTTTATGAATAAAGAATAATTTTCTCGAAATATATTTTTTGAATATTATGGTGTGGATTTGATATAATGTTATAGTTGTGGATAATATTTACAAATTTTACAAAGTAAGCAAGTGGTTATATAATATTCGATTGGTCGGGGAATATTTATTTTAATAGGAAATATTCGTACGACGGCACAATCATTGGTGGACCCCATAATGAAAGTATTATCGTAGTTAGAAAACGACATAATTATCTTTTTATAAAAATAACGGAGGAAGTTTTACCGTTAAACTGTTAAACTACCTGGTAGTAAAAGTACAGTAATACGTGTGGTTGCATAGTAACACACAGTATTGATTATTGATGCTTACGTGAGAAGTCACTCAGTTATATTCAATTATTGCTACAGTAATTGTTGCATCATATCTCTCATATTATTGATTCAATTATTGTCACAGTATCATCTGCATAATATGTTATATTATTAAATCAATAATTGAGATGACAAAGTTATTCATATTATTATTTATAATATTGACAATGTCTAGAAAGTTCTGTCAAGGAGAGGTTTGGTCACCTAATTGCACGCCAATAAGGAGAAATTCTTATCGAAAAGCCCTCTCTTTCCTGGGAATGATCTGGTTGTTAAATATTATGAGTTATGATATTAATGGTGAATAAGTTCGTGTTGATTAAAGATGAAATTGATAGTTCCATTATGTTGGAATTATTAGTGTTAGTGGAAATCGACATTTATTTCGATAATAATTGATATCTTGAGGTTTATTGACCAATCGGGTAATTAATCGGATAAATGAGCAATTAATTGCTATTATTTCACATGCTTGTAACTATTTGTTCACATGTGTGTACTATTGATTCACATTCATTTACTATTAGGGGAGTTGATGCAAGATTGATAATACTTACATGACTAAGTTAAAAACAGAGGTATAGTTGAAGGTACTATACTGTAATTCGTATTTTCACATGATTATAACTATTGAGTCACATGAATGAACTATTAATTCACATGATTTACTACTAGGGGAGGTGGCGCAAGTTTGATAATACATGTATGTCTAAATTAAAAATGAAGAAAAAGAGAAAGGTATTATACTGTAATATTTTGAGCCCCAAAATGTGCAATTACTGAAACTATATTTTTCTATAAATAGAAGCTCATTCTTCCTTCATTTCTCACCAATTCACTAAAGCTATAAAGCAATTATTATAGAGTGAAATTATAGAGAGAAAGAAGAAGAGAAGTCTGCTACCTCACTATTCAAGTATCCAGTTTCTTCTAAGGTAAGGGGTATTATTCATTCGTATTCATGAAGAGAGTTATTTTCTTTCAACACTCGTAAGGGTTGTTATTCCATTATTTATTATTTTATTAGAATAACTTGTCTATGCGAAGTACCGTATACATGGTAAAATTCTTCTGTTATTCCATTCTTTATTATTCTGTTGAAATAACCTGTCTGTGCGGTCTATCGCATGCCTGGTGAATTCTGTTGTTATTCCATTCTTTATTATTCTGTTGGAATATCCTGTCTGTGCGGATTGTGCATAACCTGGTTCCCTTCTTTATTATTCTGTTGGAATATCCTGTCTGTGCGGATTACGCATGACCTGGTTCCATTCTTTATTATTCTGTTGGAATAACCTGTATACGCGGACTACCGCATGCGTGGTGAATTCTTCTGTTATTCCATTCTTTATTATTCTGTTAGAATAACATCTCTATGTGGATTACCGCATGCATGATGAATGATCCTTCGTATTCATTCCTTATTAAATTGTGGAAATTATCTGTCTACGGGAATTACCGTATGGCGGGCAAAAATCTATTTGTGGTTTCATATATTCTATTATACTCAATTGGTTAAAGTTTTGGCTTCTATACTCCATGAAATTAGTGGAATATCCTTGATATTTGCACTTCATCCAGTATCTTTTCATGGAAATATTCTTCTGAGCATTCTTGAATTTCACTCCACAAAGCAGTATCATGTTGACAATTTGGACGTTAAATTAACTTATAAATCTTTAAAATTTATTCTTGAACTTGTTTTATTGAATTATTATGTCATTGTCATCATTCTCATGTTTATATTGTGATGAAAGTCATCTTTGGCTTACGTGCATAGATGGACTTGGTATGATTATGACCAGGGATCATTCGGTATAGTCATGGCCTGTAATGTTATAAATGATGTGGTAAAAGTCCTCAGTGGCCTGTAGTGCATTGATGGACAATTTTTGGTATGATTATGACCAGGGATTATTCGGTATAGTCATGACCATTGATGATTTAATGAATATCCTTGGCCCGTAGTGTAGGGATGATTCGATGATGTGGTTTATTTATTAAGCTGAGTCTCAGCGATAAAAATTGATGAAAACATTTTAAATCATAGAAGATAGTAGATATCATGCTCTACTTGACTCTTCTAATGGATTGCTTATTCCGCTGCAGTTAAGCTTGTTGTCTAATATATTCTATCAGTTTAACATTGTTGAAGGCTAATGATAATTTATTCTGCATTATCTTAGTTATAATATTTCTTACTGGGCTAGTTGAGCTCACCATTTCTTTCACTGTTCTCTTCAGGAAATGAGAACGTAGCCAGGACTAGTCGGGAAACAGAGTGATGCTCCAGATGATAGCATTAGTAGTCCTCACCATTCTTGTGACGCTCCCAAAATAGGTATACATCACCTATTCTGAGTCGCCAATACATGGTACAGAATACAAATACAATCTTTAATATATAGCAAGAGAGCTGTGAGTTTTAATACAAATACTGTTTTCCAGGCAATATCCACTCTCAGAATAAGTTCTCATTACATTTATTGTCACACTATTTCATAGAATAATGAGGACTACTAATACTATCATCTGGTCCATCACTCCGTTCCCCGACTCGTCCCAGCTATATTCTCATTTCCTGAAGAGAACAGTGAAAGAAATGGTGAGCTCAACTAGCCCAGTAAGAAATATTATGACTAAGATAATGCAAAATAAATTATCAATAGTCTTCAACAATTTTAAACTGATAAAATACAATAGACATCAAGTTTAACTGCAGCGGATCAAGCAATCCATTAAAAGAGTCAAGTAGAGAATAAAATCTACTATCTTTTATGATTTAAAAGGTTTTTCATGACTTTTATCGCTGAAACTCAGCTTAATAAATAATCCACCCTACACTACGGCCAAGGATATTCATTAGTATCACAACCATAAATTATCCATGCATCACAACCAAGGATATTCGTGTATTTATCAATGGTTATGATCATGCCAACAACTGTCCATCAATACACTATGGGCCAATGAGGGCTTTTACCACATCATTTGCAACATTACGGTCATGATTATACCGAATAATCCCTGGTCATAATCATACCAAGTCCATCTATGCACTACAGGCCATATATGACTTTCAACAGAATATAAACATTAGGATGATGACAATGATATAAGAATTCAATAAAACAAGTTCAAGAATTATTTTATCCAGGAACCAATAACGTCCAAATTGTCAACATAATACTGCTTTGTGAAGTAAAATTCAAGAATGCTCGGAAGAATATTTTCATGAAAAGATACTAGATGAAGCGCAAATATCAAGGATATTCCACTAATTTCATGGAGTATAAAAGTTAAAACTTTAACCAACTGAATATAATAAAGAATGGAATAACAAAAGAAATCACCATGCATGCGATAGACCTCACAGACAGGTTATTCCAACAGGAAAATAAATAATGGAACCAGGTCATGCGTAAACGCACCGACAGGATATTCTGACAGAATAATAAATAATGGAACCAGGTCCGGCGTAAACGCACAGACAGGATATTCCGACAGAATAATAAATAATGGAACCAGGTCCGGCGTAAAGCACAGACAGGATATTCTGACAGAATAATAAATAATGGAACCAGGTCCGGCGTAAAGCACAGACAGGATATTCCGACAGAATAATAATTAATGGAACCAGGTCCGGCGTAAAGCACAGACAAGATGTTCCAACAGAATAATAAAAATGTAATAACAGAAGAATTTCACCAAGTATAGGGTAGCCCGCGTATACAAATTATTCCAACAGAATAATAAAGAATGGAATAACAGAAGTTCTCTTCATGAATAAGAAAGAAAGAATACCGAGTACAACAAATAATACCCATTACCGTAAAAGAAACTTGATATCAGAGTAGTGAAGTAGCAGAATACTTTTCTTCTTTCTCTCTATTGTTTCTCTCTCTAGAGTTTCAGTGAATTCGTAAGAAAATAATGAAGGAATGAGCTTCTATTTATAGAAAAATAGATTGCATAGTAACTAACTCATGAACGGTCTAGATTGATTTACTTTAATCTGACGGTCAATATTTAAAGCTAAATCTTTTAAATAAAATATAATATATTCTATTTATAATCTAATAAAACGAATAACTTTATAAAAGATTTTACTATACAAACACTATGCATATACTATGCATAATAAAATATAATATATTCTAATTATTGTATAATAAAACAGATAACTTTATAAAAGTATTCTGTTTTATATAAAAAGATTTTACTATTAGCCTAATAAAACGAATAACTTTATAAAAGTATTCTGTTTTATATAAAAAGTTTTTCTGTTTTATTACATTAACAATACCAATAAAATAAAACTAAGTGACTTATCACGTAAGCATTAATAATCAATACCGTGTGCTACTATGCAAATACGCGTATTACTGTACTTTTACAACCGAGTAGTTCAACAGTATTAACGGTAAAACTTTCGCCGTTATTTTCATAAAGTATTTTTGTCGTTTTCTCAATCCGACAATAATTCCGTTGTGGGATCTACCAATGATTGTGTCGTCGTACGAATATTTCTTATTAAAACAAATATTCCCCGACCAATCAAATATTATATAACAACTTGCGTACTTTGTAAAATTTATAAATATTACCCACAACTATAACATTATATCAATTTCACTCCATAGTATTCAAAAATGATATTTATAGAAAATTCATCTTTATTTATAAAAGTTGGGGTCTTAAAACCTCCCCTTCTTATGAAATTTCGCCCTTGAAATCAGGGCACGTACCTGGTATATCGAAGAGGTAAGGATACCTTGACTTCATTTCAGATTCTAACTCCCAAGTCAGTTCCTCAACATCGTGGTTTCTCCACAAAACTTTGACTTAAGGTATAACCTTGGAGCATAGAATATGTTCCTTCTTATCCAAGATTTGAACATGAATCTCTTCATACGTTAAATCTTCCGCTATTTCGTCCGGTTCTAACTCAATAATGTGGTTCGGGTCTTCCACATATTTACGTAACATGGATATGTGAAAAACATTATGAACACGAGACATACTTGGAGGTAAAGCGAGTCTATAGGCCATAGTTCTTACTCGATCGAGGATTAAAAATTTGCCAATAAATCGAGAATTGAGCTTTCCTCTCTTTCCAAATCTCGTAACTCCTTTCCACGGAGCAACTCGTAACAACACATGATCTCCTATATCAAATTCAACGTCCTTTCGATGAAGATCAGTATAACTCTTTTGTCGATCTTGTGAGGTTTTTATACGTTGCCGGATCGTTTGAATCTTTTCCGTAGTCATACGTACCAACTCCGGTTCCAACAATGTTGCTTCACCCACCTCATCCCAGCATACTGGAGAACGACACTTTCTTCTATACAACACCTCGAATGGAGCCATGCCAATACTTTCTTGATAACTGTTGTTGTAGGAAAACTCCACCAATGGTAAGAACTTATCCCAACTTCCTTAGAAGTCAAGGACACAGAGTCTTAATAAATCTTCAAGAGTTTAAATAGTCCTCTCTGATTGTCCTTCCGTCTGGGGATGATATACCGAACTAAATCATAAATCCGTGCCCATAGCTTTTTGTAAACTAACCCAGAATCTTGTGTCTCGATTAGAAACTATGGATACTGGCATACCATGCAGTCTTACAATCTCGTTTGTGTACATACGAGCCTGACGTTCAAGTGTATAAGTTTCTCGTATTGGTAAGAAATGAGCAGACTTGGTCCATATATCAACAATGACCCAAATTGCATCAATGCCTTAAGAAACCTTGGGAAGACCAGTAACGAAATCCATAGTAATGTGCTCCCACTTCCATTCTGGAATTTCAAGTGGTTGCAATGGACCTTTTGGTACTTGATGCTCCGCTTTAACTCGTTGACAAGTTAGACACCTTAAGATAAACATCGCTATCTCTCTCTTCATATTGCTCCACTAAAATGTATGACAAAGATCACGATACATTTTGGTACTCCCAGGATGGATTGCAAACGGTGTGTTGTGCGCCTCCATCATGATTTTATACTTTAAATCGGGGTCGTTAGGAGCACAAAGTCTGGAGTTGACTCGAAGTATTTCTTCTTCATCGATTCTTGCTTCCGGCATAGCACCTTGTTGCACTTTCTTCCTTATACGTATCAGCTCCAGGTCTGTAGCTTGAGCAGCTTTAACTTTATCGATTAAAGTTAGTTCTACTTGTATATTCACCATCATCACATGGGTCCCTGGAGTCTTTAACTCTATCTCCATCCTTTGCAAGTCCCACAAAATGGGCCTTTGCGTTGACAATATCGCACTCATACTTGCATATGATCTTCTACTCAATGCATCAGCTACCACATTCGCTTTTTCAGGATGGTATTGGATGGTATGATCATAATCTTTCAACAGTTCCAGCCAACGTCATTGTCGCATGTTGAGTTCCTTTTGAGTGAAGAAATATTTGAGGCTTTTATGATCCGTAAAGATCTCCACTTTCTCTCCATACAAGTAATGCCTTCAAATTTTAAGTGCGAAGACAACAGCTGCGAACTTTAGATCATGAGTAGGATAATTCCTCTCATATTATTTGAGTTGTCTTGAGGCATAGGCTATGACTTTCCCATGTTGCATGAGAACACATCCCAACCCTTTGCCTGAAGCATCTCTGTAGATGACAAATTCCTCCGAGCCAGATGGTATTGTCAGAACAGGTGCTGAAATGAGTCTCCTCTTGAGTTCTTGAAAACTCTAATCACATTCTTCGCTCCAACCGAACTTTGTATCTTTCCAATTCAGCTGAGTTAGTGGAGTAGCGATTCGAGAAAATCCTTCCACAAATCTCCGATAATAACCAGCTAAACCGAGAAAGCTACGTACTTCGGTCACTGACTTAGGTTGCTCCCAACTTTAAATTGCTTCAATTTTTGCCGGGTCAACAGATATTCCATGACTTGATACTACGTGCCCAAGGAATGCTACTTCCTCAAGCCAGAACTCGTATTTCTTTAACTTGGCATAAAGCTTGTATTCATGAAGCTTTTGGAGTGTCAGCTTCAAATGTTGCTCATGATCTTCACAGCTTTTGGAATAAATAAGGATGTCATCAATAAAGACAACCACAAAGTGATCCAAATATTTCTTGAATAGTCGGTTCATCATATCCATGAAGGCAGCGGGAGCATTAGTCAATTCAAAAGACATGACTAAGAATTCATAATGTCCGTACCGAGTTCTGAAGGCAGTCTTTGGAATATCCTCAGTTCTAACCTTCAGCTGATGATATCCAGAACGAAGATCGATTTTTGAAAAGAATTGTGCTCCTTGTAACTGGTCAAACAGGTCATCAATACGTGGCAATGGGTACCTATTTTTGATGGTGACATGATTTAACTCCCGATAATCAATACAAAGTCGCATACTCCCATGTTTCTTCTTCACGAATAGAACAGGAGCACCCCAAGGAGAAGTACTAGGACGAATAAAGCCAATGTCTAACAATTCCTGCAGTTGGGTCTTTAACTCCTGAAGTTCAATAGGAGCCATTCGATATGGGGCTTTGGAAATGAGTTTTGTATCGAGTTCAAGGTCGATACAAAATTTAATTTCATGCTCTGGGGGTAGGCCAGGAAGTTCTTCAGGGAATACGTCAGGAAATTCATTAACAATAGAAATATCATTCAAAACTGAAGTATTTTTGGTTAGATCCGTGACATGAGCTAAGAAAGCTTGACATCCATTTTTTAATAAATGAATAGCTTTATGGCTTGAGATGACAGTGATTGATTTTAATGGTTTGGTTGTTTGAATTCGCATAATAGGTTGATTAGGAATATGAAAGCTAACAACCTAATGAAAATAATCAATTTTTGCATGATGAGTAGTTAACCAATCAATCCCTAGAATTACATCAAATGCAAGTATTTTCAATGAAATAAGATCGACAGGTAATGTGATGGTACCGATTTGAACTAAATAAGACTTATAAACAGTGGATGTAATGAAGGTTTCTCACAACGGAGTTTCCACAGATAAGCCAAATCCTAATTTCTCGGAGTCAAATTTAATCGTTGAGCGCAAATAGGAGAAATAAAAGAATGGGTAGAACCGGTATCAAATAAGGTATAGACTTTGCTAGAGTTTATGATAAGCTTACCCGTGATGACCTCGTTCGGGTTCCTTACTTTCTGGGAGGTCACAACAAACGCTCTCCCTTGCACTACCGATTTTGACTTTTCTAGGACGTCCTTTGGTGCCTCCATCCTAGCTGAACTTGTCTTCTGTGAACGACAAAATCGGGCTAGGTGACCTTCTCTTCCATAATTATAACATGCTTTGGACGGCATCGCGCAGTTTGGATTGATGTGTCCCTCCCCTCCACATTTGAAGCATATGATCGGTGGTCGTTCTCCTTCCTTAACCACGGGTGCTGGTGCTGACGTCTTTTCATCATTGTTAAATTTTCTTTTCTTGAAATGTCCATTCTTATTATTTTTGCCATGATTACCACCGAAGTGGTTACCATTTCTGGCCTGCTGATTCCCTCCACGCTTGTTGTCACCGCTTCGATGACTGCTTTTGTAAGACCCCGAATTTTATGAAATAAAAGTATTCAATTTTTCTTACAATTACTATTCAGTAAATGGTTAAATTGATAAAAGTTTAAAGTTATGGGTGAAATGTGAATTTTTTTTTAAAGCAAGTGGTTATAAAATAATCATTATTGTCGGGGAATATTCGTTTAGTCGTGGAATATTCTTTCTGTCGGGGAATATTCGTACGACGGCGCAGCTATTTGTGGGCCCCATAACGAATAACTGTCGGATGAAGAAAACGACAAATTTGAGTTTTTACAAATAACGGCGTAGTTGTTACCGTTAACACTGTTGGAATACCCGGTGGTTAAAATACAGTAATACGCGTTATTGCACAGTAGCACACGGTATTGCATAGTATTTTTGAAATTATTGATTCTTACGTAAGAAGGCACTACTCAATAATTGTTACCGTAATTACTATTCAATATTTTATTTTATTGATTCAATAATTGCTACGTTGAGATTTTATATTATTGTTGTTCAATAATTGTTGCTGCACAGTATTTTCCATTATCAGATCAATAATTCATATTATTTGAATAGTATTATTAGATAGCATTATTGGCAATGTCTAGAAAGTTCAGTCTAAGGAGAGGTTTGGTCATCTAATTGCGCGCTAGTAAGGAGAAATTCTTATTGGAAAGCCCCCTCTTTCCTTGGAACGGCCTGGTTGTCATAAATGTGATTCTGTAATATTATTTGTGAATAATTAATTATTGATTCATATGATAAGGAAATATTTATTTTATGTGGATATAAACGAGGGATATATTTTTGTGGTTAAAAATGAAGGAGTTAATGTTGAGGTTTTTATCCGTATTTTTGTCGGAATGGAGGTATTAAAAATCAGGGTTTTTGAGATATTTTGTGGGAGTTATAATTTTTAATCCGACCGTTGGATCGTGGTAATTTTTGGATATGTTATACATATATAAGTTGAGTATATGCCCACAAATTTTAAACCGTTAAAAATGAACGTATGATTTATTATGAATTTTACGAGATGACTGGTTCAGAAATTGTTGAATTTTCGGAGTATATCATTTTGGTAGAAAATTCTAGAATTGGTGGGCCCCACTTGTGGTTGGTGAAGAAATGTGCTGAATTATATTTCAAATGTGGTGGGTGGGAATAGTAGCAGGTAAAGCCATCAGGTTGCAGGTCAAACCTACCAAAATTTTCCTATAAATAGAGGGCTAAGTTAGAATTAAAAATCACACCAGAAACATAAGCTTTCTCTCTTTCTCTCTCTAGATTATTGAGTATATTTTGTGAGTATTTAGATACTTGGTGAGTTGCTATTCATCAGTGCAAGTTTCCTTCAGCCTTATACCGATCAGAAGTACTGCTCTTTTGAGGTAAGGGATAGTAAGGGATATTAAGAGATTTTAAGGGTTGTTATGATTTTCAGTTTCGTAATTTTTCTGATCTTCAAAAATTCTGGAAAAATTTGAAATGAGATTTTGATGAGTTTTATTGATTGTGTCCAAAAATGGTGATTTTTGGATGTATAGATTAAGAGTTATGAATTTTATGAGAAAAGACTATTTTAGAAGTAACAGCTTATAATTCCTTGTGGTTAACTCCAAAATTGATGAAATTTTTATTGGGAGTACATGTATATGATAGAAGTATACTCTGTAAATTTCAGAATTTTTAGACAAAAGTACAATTTTTGATAAATGTCTAAATATTCGGCTATTTTGGCCATATGAAAAATAGTAAATGACTTTTAAAAATTTTGGAAAAAAATTTATGTTCACTATGGGACTATATTATGCTAAATCCCAGAAAAGAAATATTTTTGGAACGGATTTGGTATTTTTCATGAAAATAGTCTAGTTATGAGAAAATGAATTAAATATGTTATGTGAAGTAAGAAAATTGAAAATAGGATTTTATGGCTTGAGAATCCTATATATGAGGTATATGTAGATTTTTTTGATGAGGGTTTTGGTTATTGATGATGAAATCTTAAGAGTTGGTATTTTATGATGATTAAATGCATTAATTAGTAAAGTGTAAACAATTTAAATAAATTGTTTATAAGCTTAAGAATATTATTCTTTCAATATCATTATACCGAAATATTGGTATGTATATTATTGTGGAATTTCTATCTTTTTCATGTCAGGGTTACTATTCACGAGTTACTATTCATGAGTTACTATTCACGAGTTACTATTCACGACAAAATTGGTTTCTTTTTCTAACCAAATTATAGTTGATTTATGAATATTACTCTTGAGATTAAATCTATATGTTGATTATATTGATTTTATTATCATATATAACATTTTTATAACCCTAATGATGAATTTCTCTTTGACTTGATTGTAAAGATGGGTAGATTTTTGGTATGATCATGACTATGGGTTCTCTTTGGCCAGTAGTGCAAAGTTGAATTGTTGACTGGTATGATCATGACCATTGAATTTATAATTGAATATCTTTAGCTTAAGTGCAAAGGTGAAATGATCAACATGGTTATAATTATTGTTTATATAAATTCTGAAATGATTATATATTTCTTTGAGATATTAATATATTTTGGCCTGTAGTGCAAAGATGAAATATTGATGAATATCTTTGGCCTGTAGTGCAAAGATGAATTGTTGATGAATATCTTTGGCCTGTAGTGCAAAGATGAATTGTTGATGAATATCTTTGGCCCGTAGTGCAAAGATGATATGTTGTTGAATATCTTTGGCCAGTAGTGCAAAGATGAACAGATGTTGAGATAAACATGACCAACTGGTGATACAAATGAATATCTTTGGCCGTAGTGCAAAGATGAAGTTATTAGTATGATTATGAACAGGAAATGTGATTTGGTGTAACCATGATCTTTGATGTTTCAGGTAAAGATAGGTGATGAAAATTATCTTCGTCCTGGATGAGAAGAGTAATTTAGAACTACAGTTATGATTATGAGTTATTCATATGATTGTGGACCAGAATTGTTGATTGATGTTACAGGGATAAAACATTGTTGATGGATTTTTAACATGGAGAAGATAATAGACTTTATAGTCTATTTGACTCTTCTAATGGATTGCTCGTTCCGCTGCAACTATGGTTAAAATTTTTATCATTTACCATATGTTCTAAATCTCTGATTTATTATTGATGAAGGCTATTGATAATTTAATTATCTTTAGTCATGATATTCTTTACTGAGCTAGTTGTGCTCACCCTTTTGCTTCACAATTCCTTTCAGGTAATAAGAGTGTAGCTGGGTCGAGCGAGGGTAACGGGGAAATAGAACGGTGGTCTCTAGCTGTGGATGTTCTCCCGAAGCAGTATAGAAAAGTTCATTTAGTAGTTATATTTGGTGAATCCAATAGGGTAAGGTGTACCCAACGTTGGAAGGGTGGTTTGCCACTATCATACAAGATGTCTAATGACATACAACCTCGTGTCATCATAAGACAGGGATGTGCTCATCCACTTGCTGAGTATATATACGAGCACTACCTATATAATCTTGGTGTTTGTTTAAAGTATAATTCTCAATTAGAGACAGTAGAGATAATGATATGTCAAGAGAAGACTCACCATTGGGAAGAATATGATAGTAATCTTCTCGTTTTTCTTTGGGGTCTATTGGGTCAACCAAGGATAATTCTGTGGCCATATGATATCTATCATAACCTAGACGCGTGGCCTCCCATGTACGAAGGTTTCCTTGAGCACTTCCCAAAGATTCTAATTTCTAAAACAGTTTTTGACTATACCTTTATGTAAGGTGTTATTGTGAGGTGATGTCCACGGTTGGAACATGAGTCACATTTGGTATATATTTGTATCCAAACTCACAGCATATGTGTTGTTGTATTTTGCACGACAATTGTTGTAATAAAGTTGTAGTTATTTTCTGTACCATATATTTGACGACTCAGAATGGGTTGGGTGGAATGGACCTATTTTGGGGTCGTTACATTTGGTATCAGAGCTTAGGGATATGATCTCTGGCGGAGATCGGGGAATATAACTAGGAGGGGAGAGATGAGTAAATCCTTCGCTAGTGTGTCCTACCTAAGCTTATTTGTTGGTCAGTCATAATATCGGGATATTATGTGATATGTTAATTTGTTAAATTAAACTTTATTTTTGAAGTTGTATTCTAGAATGATATCTGAAATACAGAAGATGAGCAATGGAGAAATCATGATGACAAGAAAGATGGAATCCGAAATGAAAGCAAGGTATTCTCAACTCTTTGAAATACCAGGTACGTAAATTTCGAGGACGAAATTTTATAAGGAAGGGAGATTGTAAGACCCCGAATTTTATGAAATAAAAGTATTCAATTTTTCTTATAATTACTATTCAGTAAATGGTTAAATTGATAAAAGTTTAAAGTTATGGGTGAAATGTGAATTTTTTTTTTAAAGCAAGTGGTTATAAAATAATCATTGTTGTCGGGGAATATTTGTTTGGTCGTGGAATATTCTTTCTGTCGGGGAATATTCGTACGACGGCGCAGCTATTTGTGGGCCCCATAACGAATAACTGTCGGATGAAGAAAACGACAAATTTGAGTTTTTACAAATAACGGCGTAGTTGTTACCGTTAACACTGTTGGAATACCCGGTGGTTAAAATACAGTAATACGCGTTATTGCACAGTAGCACACGGTATTGCATAGTATTTTTGAAATTATTGATTCTTACGTAAGAAGGCACTACTCAATAATTGTTACAGTAATTACTGTTCAATATTTTATTTTATTGATTCAATAATTGCTACGTTAAAATTTTATATTATTGTTGTTCAATAATTGTTGCTGCACAGTATTTTCCATTATCAGATCAATAATTCATATTATTTGAATAGTATTATTAGATAGCATTATTGGCAATGTCTAGAAAGTTCTGTCTAAGGAGAGGTTTGGTCATCTAATTGCGCGCTAGTAAGGAGAAATCCTTATTGGAAAGCCCCCTCTTTCCTGGGAACGGCCTGGTTGTCATAAATGTGATTCTGTAATATTATTTGTGAATAATTAATTATTGATTCATATGATAAGGAAATATTTATTTTATGTGGATATAAATGAGGGATATATTTTTGTGGTTAAAAATGAAGGAGTTAATGTTGAGGTTTTTATCCGTATTTTTGTCGGAATGGAGGTATTAAAAATCAGGGTTTTTGAGATATTTTGCGGGAGTTATAATTTTTAATCCGACCGTTGGATCGTGGTAATTTTTGGATATGTTATACATATATAAGTTGAGTATATGCCCACAAATTTTGAACCGTTAAAAATGAACGTATGATTTATTATGAATTTTACGAGATGACTGGTTCAGAAATTGTTGAATTTTCGGAGTTTATCATTTTGGTAGAAATTCTAGAATTGGTGGGCCCCACTTGTGGTTGGTGAAGAAATGTGCTGAATTATATTTCAAATGTGGTGGGTGGGAATAGTAGCAGGTAAAGCCATCAGGTTGCAGGTCAAACCTACCAAAATTTTCCTATAAATAGAGGGCTAAGTTAGAATTGAAAATCACACCAGAAACATAAGCTTTCTCTCTTTCTCTCTCTAGATTATTGAGTGTATTTTATGAGTATTTAGATACTTGGTGAGTTGCTATTCATCAGTGCAAGTTTCCTTCAGCCTTATACCGATCAGAAGTACTGCTCTTTTGAGGTAAGGGATAGTAAGGGATATTAAGGGATTTTAAGGGTTGTTATGATTTTCAGTTTCGTAATTTTTCTGATCTTCAAAAATTCTGGAAAAATTTGAAATGATATTTTGATGAGTTTTATTGATTGTGTCCAAAAATGGTGATTTTTGGATGTATAGATTAAGAGTTATGAATTTTATGAGAAAAGACTATTTTAAAAGTAACAGCTTATAATTCCTTGTGGTTAACTCCAAAATTGATGAAATTTTTATTGGGAGTACATGTATATGATAGAAGTATACTCTGTAAATTTCAGAATTTTTAGACAAAAGTACAATTTTTGATAAATGTCTAAATATTCGGCTATTTTGGCCATATGAAAAATAGTAAATGACTTTTAAAAATTCTGAAAAAAAATATATGTTCACTATGGGACTATATTATGCTAAATCCCAGAAAAGAAATATTTTTGGAACGGATTTGGTATTTTTCATGAAAATAGTCTAGTTATGAGAAAATGAATTAAATATGTTATGTGAAGTAAGAAAATTGAAAATAGGATTTTATGGCTTGAGAATCCTATATATGAGGTATATGCAGATTTTTGATGAGGGTTTTGGTTATTGAAGATGAAATCTTAAGAGTTGGTATTTTATGATGATTAAATGCATTAATTAGTAAAGTGTAAACAATTTAAATAAATTGTTTATAAGCTTAAGAATATTATTCTTTCAATATCATTATACCGAAATATTGGTATGTATATTATTGTGGAATTTCTACCTTTTTTATGTCAGGGTTACTATTCACGAGTTACTATTCATGAGTTACTATTCGCGAGTTACTATTCATGAGTTACTATTCACGAGTTACTATTCACGACAAAATTGGTTTCTTTTTCTAACCAAATTATAGTTGATTTATGAATATTAATCTTGAGATTAAATCTATATGTTGATTATATTGATTTTATTATCATATATAACATTTTTATAACCCTAATGATGATATTTCTCTTTGACTTGAGTGTAAAGATGGGTAGATTTTTGCTATGATTATGACTATGGGTTCTCTTTGGCCAGTAGTGCAAAGTTGAATTGTTGACTGGTATGATCATGACCATTGAATTTATAATTGAATATCTTTAGCTTAAGTGCAAAGGTGAAATGATCAACATGGTTATAATTATTGTTTATATAAATTCTGAAATGATTATATATTTCTTTGAGATATTAATATCTTTGGCCTGTAGTGCAAAGATGAAATATTGATGAATATCTTTGGCCTGTAGTGCAAAGATGAATTGTTGATGAATATCTTTGGCCTGTAGTGCAAAAATGAATTGTTGATGAATATCTTTGGCCCGTAGTGCAAAGATGATATGTTGTTGAATATCTTTGGCCAGTAGTGCAAAGATGAACAGATGTTGAGATAAACATGACCAACTGGTGATACAAATGAATATCTTTGGCCGTAGTGCAAAGATGAAGTTATTAGTATGATTATGAACAGGAAATGTGATTTGGTGTAACCATGATCTTTGATGTTTCAGGTAAAGATAGGTGATGAAAATTATCTTCGTCCTGGATGAGAAGAGTAATTTAGAACTACAGTTATGATTATGAGTTATTCATATGATTGTGGACCAGAATTGTTGATTGATGTTACAGGGATAAAACATTGTTGATGGATTTTTAACATGGAGAAGATAATAGACTTTATAGTCTATTTGACTCTTCTAATGGATTGTTCGTTCCGCTGTAACTATGGTTAAAATTTTTATCATTTACCATATGTTCTAAATCTCTGATTTATTATTGATGAAGGCTATTGATAATTTAATTATCTTTAGTCATGATATTCTTTACTGAGCTAGTTGTGCTCACCCTTTTGCTTCACAATTCCTTTCAGGTAATAAGAGTGTAGCTGGGTCGAGCGAGGGTAACGGGGAAATAGAACGGTGGTCTCTAGCTGTGGATGTTCTCCCGAAGCAGTATAGAAAAGTTCATTTAGTAGTTATATTTGGTGAATCCAATAAGGTAAGGTGTACCCAACGTTGGAAGGGTGGTTTGCCACTATCATACAAGATGTCTAATGACATACAACCTCGTGTCATCATAAGACAGGGATGTGCTCATCCACTTGCTAAGTATATATACGAGCACTACCTATATAATCTTGGGGTTTGTTTAAAGTATAATTCTCAATTAGAGACAGTAGAGATAATGATATGTCAAGAGAAGACTCACCATTGGGAAGAATATGATAGTAATCTTCTCGTTTTTCTTTGGGGTCTATTGGGTCAACCAAGGATAATTCTGTGGCCATATGATATCTATCATAACCTAGACGCGTGGCCTCCCATGTACGAAGGTTTCCTTGAGCACTTCCCAAAGATTCTAATTTCTAAAACAGTTTTTGACTATACCTTTATGTAAGGTGTTATTGTGAGGTGATGTCCACGGTTGGAACATGAGTCACATTTGGTATATATTTGTATCCAAACTCACAGCATATGTGTTGTTGTATTTTGCACGACAATTGTTGTAATAAAGTTGTAGTTATTTTCTGTACCATGTATTTGACGACTCAGAATTGGTTGGGTGGAATGGACCTATTTTGGGGTCGTTACAGCTTTCACTGGCATTATCATTTTATCTGTTGCTCTCTTTTGGTTGCGTTGACTCGTTATCGCGCTCCACTAACTGAGCCCTATTTATAACATCTGAATACAAACACAGTTTATGAGAAATAAGATGTTAACGTATCTTCAGGTTCAAACCTCTTAAAAACATCCGCGTCATTCTCTCTTCATTATCCACCAAGTGGGACGCAAACCGGGACAACTCGGCAAACTTAGCTTCGTACTACGACACGGTCATATTATTCTGCTCCAACTTGATGAACTCTACCTCCTTCATATAACGAATACTTTCGGGAAAATACTTGTCATTGAATAGTTCTTGGAACTTCTCCCAAGACATCTTCAGTGTAGCAGGTTGAGTATACTTTACCGATTCCCACCAGTAATCTGCCTCTCCTCGTAATATAAAGGTGGCAAAGGGAACCTTTTGCTCCTCGGCGCATCCCAAGACATCAAATATCTTGGTGATCTGCTTTATCCACATTCCCGCCTTAAGTGGTTTTAGTTCTCCAATAAACTCCGGGGGTCCCAGCTCCTTGAACTGTTTAGCAGTGACCGTCCGAGAGTTTTCAGTGTTTCCACCTTCATTTTGGCCAGGAGCCGCTCTCGCCTGTTGTTCCATGAATTGTATAAAGCCTCTGAACATTTCATCATTCATCATTTGATCAGTGTTGTTGTTTGCATGAGGATTGCCACCTTCCTGATGCACATTATCCTGATTATTGATATTTGGTGAATCAATGGTCGCATGTGCTCCATTGCTATTCTCAATATTCTCGGATGTTATTTTCAAATACTGCCACAAAACAAGGGTTAAATAATATATCACATATTATCTCTATACTTTGACCAACCAATTAAATACCAAATAAACTTAGGTAGGTCATACTGGCAAAGGAATTCCCCGTCTCTCCCCTCCTAGTTCTAGTCTCACATCTTAGCCATGGATCATATCCCCAAGCTTTGATACCAACTGTGACGCTCCCAAAATAGGTATACATCACCTATTCTGAGTCGCCAATACATGGTACAGAATACAAATACAATCTTTAATATATAACAAGAGAGCTGTGAGTTTTAATATAAATATTGTTTTCTAGACAATATCCACTCTCAGAATAAGTCCTCATTACATTTATTATCACACTATTTCCTAGAATAGTGAAGACTACAAATACTATCATCTGGTCCATCACTCCGTTCCCCAACTATATTCTCATTTCCTGAAGAGAATAGTGAAAGAAAGGGTGAGCTCAACTAGCCCAGTAAGAAATATTATGACTAAGATAATGCAAAATAAATTATCATTAGTATTCAACAATGTTAAACTGATAAAATACAATAGACATCAAGTTTAACTGCAGCTGATCAAGCAATCCATTAAAAGAGTCAAGTAGAGAATAAAATCTACTATCTTTTATTATTTAAAAGGTTTTTCATGACTTTTATCGTTGAGACTTAGCTTAATAAATAATCCACCCTGCACTACGGCCAAGGATATTCATTAGTATCACAATAACAAATTATCCATGCATCACAGCCAATGATATTCGTGTATTCATCAATGGTCATGATCATGCCAACAACTGTTCATCAATGTACTACGGGCTAATGAGGACTTTTACCACATCATTTGTAATATTACGGTCATGATTATACCAAATAATCCATGGTCATAATCATACCAAGTCCATCTATGCACTACAGGCCACAGATGACTTTCAACAGCATATAAACATGAGGATGATGATAATGATATAAGAATTCAATAAAACAAGTTCAAGAATTAATTTATCCAGGAACCAATAACGTCTAAATTGTCAACATGATACTGCTTTGTGAAGTAAAAATTCAAGAATGCTCGGAAGAATATTTTCATGAAAAGATACTGGATGAAGCATAAATATCAAGGATATTCCACTAATTTCATGGAGTATAAAAGTTAAAACTTTAACCAACTGAATATAATAAAGAATGGAATAACAAAAGAAATTACCATGCATGCGATAGACCGCACAGACATGTTATTCCAACAGAAAAATAAATAATGGAACCAGGTCATGCTTAAACGCACCAACAAGATATTCTGGCAGAATAATAAATAATGGAACCAGGTCCGGCGTAAACGCACAGACAGGATATTCTGACAGAATAATAAATAATGGAACCAGGTCCGGCGTAAAGCACAGACATGATATTCCGACAGAATAATAAATAATGGAACCAGGTCTGGCGTAAAGCACTGACAGGATGTTCCAACAGAATAATAAAAATGTAATAACAGAAGAATTTCACCAAGTATAGGGTAGCCCGCGTATACAGGTTATTCCAACAGAATAATAAAGAATGGAATAACAGAAGTTCTCTTCATGAATAAGAAAGAAAGAATATCGAGTACAACAAATAATACCCCTTACCGTAAAAGAAACTTGATATCGGAGTAGTGAAGTATCAGAATACTTTTCTTCTTTCTCTCTATAGTTTCTCTCTCTAGAGTTTCAGTGAATTCGTAAGAAAATAATGAAGGAATGAGCTTCTATTTATAGAAAAATAGACTGCATAGTAACTAACTCATGAACGGTCTAGATTGATTTACTTTAATCTGACGGTCCATATTTAAAGTAAAATCTTTTAAATAAAATATAATATATTCTATTTATAATATAATAAAATGAATAACTTTATAAAAAATTTTACTATGCAAATACTATGCAGGCACTATGCAAATACTATGCATAATAAAATATAATATATTCTAATTATTGTCTAATAAAATAGATAACTTTATAAAAGTATTCTGTTTTATATAAAATTATTTTACTATTAGCCTAATAAAACGAATAACTTTATAAAAGTATTCTGTTTTATATAAAAAGCTTTTGTGTTTTATTACATTAATAACACCAATAAAATAAAACTGAGTGACTTATCACGCAAGCATCAATAATCAATATCATGTGCTAATATGCAACCACGCGTATTACTGTACTTTTACTACCGAGTAGTTCAACAGTATTAATGGTAAAACTTCAGCCGTTATTTTTATAAAGTATTTTTGTCGTTTTCTCAATCCGACAATAATTCCGTTGTGGGGTCCACCAATGATTGTGTCGTCGTACGAATATTCCCTGTTAAAACGAATATTCTCCGACCAATTGAATATTATATAACAACTTGCGTACTTTGTAAAATTTATAAATATTACCCACAACTATAACATTATATCAATTTCACTCCATAGTATTCAAAAATGATATTTATAAAAAAATTCATCTTTTTTTATAAAAATTGGGGTCTTATAATTCTGTTAAATAGTGTGACAATAAATGTAATGACGACTTCGTTGAGTGTAGATATTGTCTAGATGACAATATTCTTATTAAAACTCTCAGATTATGTTTTGTCTTATTTTACACGACTGTTGTATAATTAATTTGTATTTGAATTTTATACCACGTATTTGGCGACTCAAGATGGGTGATGTATACCTATTATGGGGGCGTCACATTAATGTTGAGGTGTTTTATCAGTATTTTTGTCGGAATGGAGGTATTAAAAATCAAACCAATGTTCTGGAGATATATTGCGTGAGTTATAATTTTTAATCCGACCGTTGGATCGTTGTGATTTTTGGATATGCTATACATATATAAGTTGAGTATATGTCCATAAATTTTGAACCGTTAAAAATAAACGTATGATTTGTTATGAATTTGAAGAAGTGACTGGTTCAAAAATTGTTAAAGTTTCAGAATTTATCATTTTGTTAGAAAATTCTAGAATTGGTGGGCCCCACTTTTGGTTAGTGAGAAATGTGCTCAAATTGAATTTCAAATGTGGTGGGTGGCAATAGTAGCAGGTAAAACCATCATGTTACAGGTCAGGTCTGCTTCGGCGTGCTAGCATTTTCCTATAAATAGGGTGCTGAGTTAGAATTGAAAATCACACCAGAAACATAAGCTTTCTCTCTTTCTATCTCTATATTATCGAGCGTATTTTGTGAGTATTTAGATACTTTGAAAGCAGTATTCAGTACAAGTTTCATTCAGCATTATATCTGACATTTCATTCTGAAGTACTGTTTCTTTGAGGTAAGGTATGTTATTTTTTCGTAAATGATATTATTTCTTTCAATATCATTATGCCGAAATATTGGTCTGAACTTGTTATCAAATTTGGAACTTTTTGTGTCGGGGGTACTATTCACGTATACGGCAATATTCATGTATATGACACTAATCACGAATACGATACTATTCATGAGTATTGTTCACAAAGTATGATTTTTCTTGTGGAATTTCTACCTTTTTCTGTCGGGATTACTATTCACGTACACAACACTATTCATGTATACGACACTATTCACGAATACGGTATTATTCACCAAAAAATAAAAATTTTCCTTTTAGTCCAAGATGTCTATTATGGTTACTATCTTTGATTATATCCATGTTTTGATCTTTATTTTTGAATTCTGCTTCACAATTAGTTATTATGAAGTATTATTGATCTTGGATAAACTGTAATACGAATCTGCAATATTTATCCTTTTGTCTCATTGGATTCATTTTCTTTAAGATATTTTTCATCATCCTCAGTCTTAAATGATGATATTACTGAATATCTTTGGCATGTAGTGCAAAGATGAATGATTAACTGATGAATATCTTTGGCCCATAGTGCAAAGATGAACAGGTGTTGAGATGAACATGACCAACTGGTGATACAAATGAATATCTTTGACCTGTAGTGCAAAAATGAATATTTGATTCAAGATGTATATTGATTAATGTTACAGGGATAAAATATTGATGATGGACTTTTAAATCTTAGAAGATAGTAGAATTCATTCTCTACTTGACTCTTCTAATGGATTGCTGTTTCCGCTGCAGTTGTTGATCTAAAACTTATTGTCTATAATATTTTATCAGATTTTTTTCTGTTGAAAACTAATGATAATTTGTTGTATATTATCTTAGTCATAATATTCTTTACTGGGCTAATTGAGCACACCCTTTTCCTTTTTGTTCCATTTTTATTCTTAGGAGGTGAGAACATAGCAGGAACTAGCCGGGGTATGGAGTGATAGTTCAGCATAGCTGTTTTAGTAGTCCTCACTATTTTGTAAAATAGTGTATCAATAATTGTAATGAGGCCTTCTTTTGAGTTTGAATACTGTCTAGTAGACAATATTTGTATTTAAACTCATAGTATGTGTTGTCGTATTTTGCACGATAATTGTAATATTAAAGTTGTAATTTGCTTTCTGTATCACGTATTTGGTAACTCAGAATGGGTGTTGTATACCTATTTTGGGGGCGTCACATATGTGGCTAAATGTTAGCTATATTATTAATAAAGTAATAGTATTATGAGTCATACTATGTTATGCGAATTAAAGGATCAATCTTATAATTGATAGGTTTTTCAATAAAGAGATTAAATTAGATTGTGTAGCAGTAATCGATGGTACATGCAAGCTTTCTAACTCAAACTTGAGTTGTTATTGCAAAGCACGTTCGTGGTTAATCATTGTTGATTATACCACATCTATGATTTATTAAATCGCACATGGTGCATGTTGTATAAGTTCATCAGGTATGAAAGGCTGATCACCTTCATTACTATATGGTTCAGTTAAATTTATTCATGTTCATTGTTGACCATTCAATATTATTGATTTAGCTATTCAAACATTGAAATTGATTCATGCTCTTTCACAATCATTATATTATTGAAAGTTTGATAGCTTATTCCTTTTCAATCATGATATATCTTCATTGTATTTAAAACTTACTGAGCAAATTTATTGCTCACCCTTGTTATGTCATGATAAAATTTTCAGATTAAGATGAAAGCTCGAATAAAGACAAAGGCAAAGGCAAAGTGAAAGAATAGATTATTATGCAATTAGAACTAATAAATTTTCTGACGCAAAAGACATTGTAAATTTGTTAAGATATTGAAGGTATGTATTAAGTTAAGGTTTCAGACCTCGGGAATTATGTTGTAAAAGTTTATTCTATAAACAATTTATGTTTACATCTTCCTCAATAGTTATAGAATTGATGTATCGTAACGTACCAGATCTGAGGTAAAAAGTACCCAGATTTGGGGACGTTACAGTACAAGCAAGTTCTCTAACTCAAACTTGAGTTATTATTTCAACGCATGCTCGTGGTTAATCATTGTTGATTATACAACATCTATGAATTATTGATTCACACGTTATGCATGTTGTATATGTTCATCAGGTATGAAGTGTTGATCACCTTCATTACCATTTGGTCCAGTTAAAATTGTTCATGTTCATTGTTGGCCATTCATTATTATTGACTCGGTCATTCAGTTATGAAAATTTATTTATGTTCTTTCACAATTATTATATTTTTGAAAGTTTGTCAACTTATTATTCTTTTCAATCATGATATATCTTTATTTGTATTTTAAACTTGCTGGGTAAACTCTTGTTGCTCACCCTTGCTATATCATGATAAAATTTCAGATTAAGACGAAAACTTCGGATACAGGCAAAGGCAAAGACAAATTCCAGAATTGAATTGTGTTACAGTTAAACTTGTAATAGTATTGAAGGCAAATAACATTGTAAGTCCTGTAGTATATGAATGTGTGTATTCAGTTAAGGTTATTGACCTTGGGATTTATGTGTAAATATTATTGTATAAACAATTTATGTTTATATCTTCCGCAATATTTATAGAAATGGTGTTCCAGGTTCGAGGTAAAAGGTACCCGAATTTGGGGGTGTCACAGTTGGTATCAAAGTTGTAGGTTATAAACCTTAGGAAGGGTTACCTTAGGCTATAACTCCAGGGATGAGGATAAGGACTAACTCAAATAGAGTTTAAGTTCTAAGCGATGAATTTGGGCAAGGTATTAGTAAGTCAATAAGATTCAAAGACGAATCTTGATAGATAATAAAAGATACAGAGTTACCTAACTATGATAATAAAGATGAACAGTAATAATGAATAGATAGAGTCTAAAAGACTAAAAGAAAAGAATCGTAATATAATACGATTATAATATGAGATCACCACGTAATCTAATAAGGTTATAGCAGGAGGGAGGAGTATCAATCAAATGATTGAAAACTTTATAGCAAAATTGTTGTACGTAAATTGTACTATGTGAACTCAGAAAAGAGTTGTGATACGTAAATTGTACTATCAAATTGTACTATGAAAATTCAGAAAAGAGTTGTGGATGATAAGATACAGATTAAACAAAATTCGTATGGAGTAAGTATGGAACTATGATTATGTGGGATTTCAATTGAGTACTCATGTCAACAGCTAAGTTGTATGATTCTTAGTATGGGCTGGGAATTTGTACTTTGTTTGAGAGCCACTTGGCTGCCTATATCGATATAGTGGTTAAGTTGAACAATTACTTGCATGGGCGGGGAATTTGTCCTTGGTTTAACAACCGCTTAGCTTCCTATATTGATTAGTGGCCGAGTTGACCAATTCCTTGTATGGGAAAGGGATTGTGTTTCGTTCAACAATCACTTAGTTTTCTATATTAATAATCATTAAAATGTTTGTGTTGCGCTATTTGCTATATACATGTTGAGAAGGTGATTCTTTTCTCATGTGTATAACGGATAGGTAGAGAATATAAGGTTAGGTGCGAGTTCTAAAAACTCATACTTATGGTAAGTTTGTGACTCATAATTGTATGGTATGTTTTTGAACCCCGAAGTGTATGGAAAGTTCCTGATTGGTTCTTGAACTACGTATTGCTAGGATAAGTTCCTAAACTCATATTATTGTGGAAAGTTCTTGAACTCATAATGTATAGTAAGTTTGATGAACTATACTGGGGTATAGAAAAGTTGTGAATGGAGAATTGAGGATGATAGAAATAGATTGACTTATTAAGCAATGGATCATTATAGAAAGTGAAGTTGATGGTGGAAGCATATGTATTCCAAATCTTCTAGCTATGTTAGACTTCAAAATTTTTGACATCAAGCTAAATACGCACTGATGTGCCTTTAAAAAATGAATTTTTGTTATTCTCAACACATGGTGACAAGTGTGTATGTGTGGACTTTGGGACACTGACACATCATTACCTGTTGATGTATGATAACACTAAAACTAATTTTCAATGGTTTTGAACCGTTTAAAAGAAAAATATATGCTAATTGCTTCGGCTAGACGAAAATGATTTGAAATATCAAAATGTACTTTATATATTACTAATGCATCATGTAACCTGGTGCAGAGATGATAAAAATGATGGAATTATCAATATATAAATACTTAGTGTTGGATGTGATATAAAGATCGTCAACCCACTATGGAATGATGTAGTATGACAAAGTCACACAATGACGGAATTCTCAAACGGACTGTAAATACAGTGCGGTATCATGATGTCATAAAATTATTATCAGAATTTTAAAGGTAAATTATTGGCAACAGGATTTGGCCAGGCATGTTTTGATTGAAATTTGAATTATTAGTATGTGTCTAAGCTATTTGATTTAGCTAGACAAATGTTTATGAAAATTTAAAGTATTCTTTGAGAATTTATCCCGAACCAAATTGTTTTGGTGCGGAATCTTATGATAAGACTGAGGTGAAAATCCTGAAATTGGGAAACTTTTGTGCGCCAAAGGCGATTATGATGAACGTAAATATCGTTACAGCATGTAGTATTGATCAATACAGGGCATAACAGACTGATCACCCTCCGTGTCCGTAAGTCATGACGGTTTGTAGATGAATTTCTGTACAAACCTTTTCAAAAAATTGAAAATGAAAGTTCATGTTCTATATAACCCCTCAACATGATATGAAAATTTTAACTCTTTAGAGTGATGTGGTGGTAGTATGTGATGACGGGTAGGAAGTAGTATGAACTCATTGCGTACGAGTAGAATCTGATATGATTGGATAAAGGTTATATTGAAAACTTATATTGGTGAATGGAAGGAGTAGAGTGGAGTAGGCTGTAATTTCGAGAACGAAATTCTTAGAAGAATGGGTGAATTTGACAACTCAAGAATTTATACGGTTAATAAAATCTTAAATGATTGAATAAAGGTTAAATAATAAGACCTAGACTGGAATCATTTAAAAATGATATTAATGATTGAAAAATTATTATAAATGATAATAATTATTAGAAAATTATTTTAAGCTACTGAAAAATGTTATTAAATTATCTAAGATAATATTGAAATATTTAGGTAGAGTTTTATTAAAAATAAACTCGATAATTATCCGATAAGGCAATCGAGACGTCGAAATAGTACTCAACTCAAATCAGACTGAAATAGTTTGACTTGATATCGGGTCTTATGTGTTTTAGTGACTGTTAGGGACATGTGGTATTGTGTTTAAGTTATATTATGACTGTAATTAACAGTGGTAGACATTATGACATATTCTAATTGAGAGAACGATATTATCAATAATAGGTCTTTCAGATAAAGCTTAATTAGATTGCGTAGTAGTAATCGACGGCACATGCAAGTTCTCTAACTCAAACTTAAGTTGTTATTTCAATGCATGCTCGTGGTTAATCATTGTCGATTATACCACATCTATGACTTATTGATTCGCATGTTGTGCATGTTGTATATATTCATCAGGTATGAAAGACTGATCACCTTCATTACCATTTGGCCTAGTTTAAATTGTTCATGTTCATTGTTGGTCATTCATCATTATTGACTCAGTCATTCAGTTATGAAAATTGATTATGTCCTTTCATAAATATTATATTGTTAAAAGTTTGTCAGCTTATTATTCTTTACAATCATGATATATCTTCATTTGTATTTTAAACTTGCTGGGCAAACTTGTTGTTCACCCTTGCTATATCATGATAAAATTTCAGACTAAGACAAAAACTTCAGATATAGACAAAAGCAAAGACAAATTACAGAATTGGATTGTGTTACAGTTAAACTTGTAATAGAATTGAAGGCAAATAACATTGTAAGTCTTGTAGTATATGAATGTCTGTATTCAGTTAAGGTTATCGACCTTGGGAGTTATGTGTAAAGGTTGTTGTATAAACAATTTATGTTTATATCTTTCGCAATATTTATAGAAATGATGTTCCAGGTTCGAGGTAAAAGATACCCGTATTTGGGGGCTTCACATAAGATTTATATTCTGCCAAAGTAGAGTCTTTCCTGGTCGTGTCCAGGAAGGGCAAATGTAATACCCGAAAATTTCCTGAATATTATTAATAATTATATTAAGAAAAGCCGAATATTTATTTGAAAATAAATAAATGTTGTGTGTTGCAAGATATAGTAATTAAGTATGTGATAATTATGTGCTATGGTGGAATTTGTAAAAAGCTTAATGTACAGCTAATGATAATTGCCTAGTGTGGAAAGATAATAAAAATAAGTGTACTATCAATTAAATGAAGAGAATAATTAATTTAGGATATGAACTAATTTCAGCAGTAACCAAGTCTGAGAATTTTCCAGAGTGGCGCTGCTGCGCCACTTCTGTACTATAAATCAGCGCAGTTGCACCAGTAGCAAGACTTGGAAAATAATCTTAACTGTGTGCATGAGTTATAAAGATGGTTCATTAACATTAATAGAGAATGGGTAATATAGTGGACCCGTTACTATTATTATTAATGTGAACATTATTATTAAATATTGTAATGTACCACCATGTGTAATATAGAAAAATGTGGATAGTAGTACCATATAATTACTTCACGTATGAGATATTAAATGAGGTGTGACAATTAATTGTGAATAATGCTATACAAAACTATATACTAAAAGTAAGTAAATCATAAAGTGGATTTAGATAAGTTTTGTTACCTCATCATGTATGGGAGAATAATTAAATGTGTATTCTAAAATTTCGAAGTAAATAAATATGTACTATTAAAATATTTATTTTAATACTGATGTGTAATTAAATAATAAAGTTATAAGAAAATATTGGATTATTAGTAACTAATTAAATGGTGTCCATACATGTTATAGTATTAATTGGACTAGACAAATGTATATGGATTATATAATTATGGGTATAGATATATACCCTAATTTATCACAATGTAGTAATATTATCTCAGTAAAATTGTGTTGTATACCCAAAAGGAATTAAGTAATTAACCATTGTTCAGTTACTGAGAGCCTTGTCCCAATATAACAGTCGCTTTCTTCTTCACGTGAATAGGCCAATGGCCTAAGCCTATTTCTTGCAACAGAAATCAAACTCAGTTAGTAGCTAATGATGAATGGGGAGTGGCCATCACAGTGTTTTGCATTATACTACCAAACCTTCATTAACCATCATTTTCTTCTCCTTCCCGTTGGTTTGAAATGGTGGGCAAAGTTATTGTCTATGTAATTCATTGTCTATAAATGAAACCATTCTCTTCTCAATTCAGTTACTAGAAATCTTCTAATAAAACCATATAAAGAGTGAGAGTGCTAAGTTAACAAGCTATCTGGGATTGGAAGCCACACCTAACAACTTTAATTTCACAGAGGTAATATTGCATAGCTGAGTTCTACATTAATTTCGAAGGAATCTTAGAATTATCACGAATGAATTGTTACTTGAAGGATAATAGTATGTTATATGAGTTTATATGCATATATGAAAGTAATGCACTTGGTGTTGAGTGCTTTATGTTAAGAATTTTGTGCCTTAGATTTATGTTCTACCAAAGTAGAGTCTTTCCTGGTTCTGTCTAGGAAGGGCACAGTTGCGCCCTGTCTGCCATTCAAAACGGCGCAGCTACACCGAACACCAGATTTGGGCAGTGCTTTTGGCTGTAATATGGCTCTTCTAGCATGTTGTTTTAACTTAGTCATTCATGAAAATAAGTTTGACTTGCGACCTAGGGTTCCTTTCATAACATAAGTTACCATAACTTATTTGGATATATATTTCTAAATAAAGACTTGACACATTGTAAACAAATTCGACGAAACTTATGTACCTTAAGTTCTGATCTTGTGTGCATGCACACATGACCTAACTACACATGAAATGTGATCCCAAGTGTTATGCACGTATTAAGATATACTTTAGTTTGGGTGAAAATGACTTTTAAAAGCAAACTTGGATATATTGTAAACTAATATTATGAGCATTATGTTGTGTACGTTCTGAACTTAGAGCATGTACGCTTTACGTTCCCTATGTGACCACACATAACACATACGTGCGTCCATTTTGGTTAGACACAATGAAAGTTAGTCAAGCATGAGTTAGAGATGTTTTAAAGAAGTAAATGATGCTAGTTATGCATATATGATGAAAACCTTTGTGAGCATACATACTAACTGATTTCATGACTTCCTTATATGAATACATGGTGAACATAGTAGTACTCATGATTTTATGACCTTGAATGACCTTAATTCATTAGAAATACTAGTTTAAGACTATAACATATAAAGTTAAACTTAAATGGATCTTAAAAGCATACATGATTCTTTTACATATGTATACGCTATGTGGCGATATCTATGTATGCTTAAGAATGGGACTGATCCAGGAAGAACAAAGCTCAACTCTGGTCTGGCCAGGGGATAAAGCAGCTGCGCCGTCCCTAAGCCTAACCAGGGCACAGCTGCGCCTTCCTGCAGTCTAGTATGGTGATTTATGTGTAACTTGTAAATTGCAAGTTGCATGTTATACTGCTTTCAGTCTTATTACATGATGTTAAAAGAGTTATAATACATAATAACTATATGAAACCAAGAATCTAACGATTTTTACAAACTTCGTAATACCTTTCTACAAACAAGTAGTGTTCATATAGTTATACGGTGTGAAAGCATACCAATGTGACATTCCAATTATGTTGCTAAGATGATAAGGAGTGTATGTGATTGAGTTATATGATCAAACATATATAAGATTCTTGACTTATACAATTGTGTAACTAATAGAGATGTTGTATACATAACTGCGTTACAATAGGATTCAAAGTGCTGATAAGCTATAAGTTGGTAAACTACTCTTGAGGCAAGTTCCCGAACTTACACAACTTTGGATTTTATGCAAATTCTCTAACTTCATTTGATTCTCATATTGAATGCAAGTTTCCTAAATTCTTTACACTGTATATATTGTATAATCTGAATTGTTGCCTTATCAACCATATTTATCGCAAGTAAATATCTATTACTATTCAGAAATCATTTTTATATCTTGATATTGTTGCAGGTATTGAACTTATCGTTCTTAAATGCATTATAAAAGTTGTCTAAGCCATTGATTCGGCTAGACTATTATCATGTGTTAGAAAGCTATCCAAACCAATTGACCTAGTACGGACTCTTATAATCTACTGAGATGAACAACCCTCATTGAAGGGGAAATTATATAATTATCGGGGAACCGACTTGCGCACATACTATCATGTTTAAATGTTATGCATAACGTAGGGTACTTAGGCTGATCACCTGTTGTACTCATTTTAATGAATTTTTAGAGTAATACTGTTAATTCTAGCAGAAGTTCTTAGTCCTTAGTGACTACTCAGTGTTCATTATTCCTGAACCTTGACATGATGCATTTTTGAATATTATTGATATCTTTCTGTCCATAACGACCTTTATTGAGAATTATTGATAATTCCTAAACTATTATTCATGGTCATACCCTTGAGATTTGAACTTTATAACCCTTCACCCTTATTACGATATTACTTGCTGGGCAAATTTGTTGCTCATCCTTTCTTTCCTTAAAACTTTAAGTTAAGGTAGCATGTGGTGAACCCTCAAGTAAGGACAAGGGTAAAGAGAAGGCTTCGGAATAACTTTGTTTCTTAGTACTAGGAATTTACTATTATTATGTTGTATGAAGACTTATTTATTATGATGTAACAAGTTATGTTTAAATTAGGATGTCGTAGTAACAGTTGCGAGACCATGGGACTAGAATATTTATGGTATCACAATATAAATTATTCTATTTTTCTGTTGTGTGATTTTGATTTATTATTATTAGAATTAGCACGTGAGGAACCAAATTCAAGATATGAGGGTCTGAATTTTGGGGGCATCACAACCCAGCTGCACCCTGTCTGCCGTTCAAAACGGCGCAGCTGCACCGGACACCAGATTTGGGTAGTGCTTTTGGTTGTAATATCGTTCTTCTAGCATGTTGTTTTAACTTAGTCATGCATGAAAATAAGTTTAACTTGTGACCTAGGGTTCCTTTCATAACATAAGTTACCATAACTTATTTGGATATATTTTTCTAAATAAAGACTTGACATATTGTAAACAAATTCGACGAAACTTATGTACCTTAAGTTCTAATCTTGTGTGCATGCACACATGACCTAACTACACATGAAATGTGATCCTAAGTGTTATGCATGTATTAAGATATACTTTAGTTCGGGTGAAAATGACTTTTAAAAGAAAACTTGGATATGTTGTAAACTAATATTATGAACATGATGTTGTGTACGTTCTGAACTTAGAGTATATATTATTTATACTCCTTATGTGACCACACATAACACATACGTACGTCCATTTTGGTTAGACACAATGAAAGTTAGTCAAGCATGAGTTAGAGATGTTTCAAAGAAATAAAAGATGCTAGTTATACGTATATGATGAAAATCTTTGTGAGCATACCTACTAACTGAGTTCATGACTTCCTTATATGGATACATGGTGAACATGGTAGTCCTCATGATTTCATGACATTGATTGGCCTTAACTCATTTGAAATCCTAAACTAAAACCATAACGTACTAAGACAAGTGTAGGATCACTATAAAAGCATTCAAGACCCATTAACATGCGTATACGCTATGTGTTGGTATCATGGGACTGATCCAGGAAGAGCAAAGCTCAACTCTGGTCTGGCCAGGGGACAGCGCAGCTGCGCCGTCCCTAAGCCTAACCAGGGCGCAGATGCGCCCTCCTACAGTCTGGGATGGTGATTTATTTGTAATCTGTAAATTGCAACTTGCATGTTATATTGCCTTCAGTCTTATTACATGATGTTAAAAGAGTTATAATACATAATAACTATATGAAATCAAGAATCTCAAGATTTTTTTTACAAACTTCGTAATACTTTTCTACAACCATGTAGTGATTATATAGTTATACGGTGTAAAAGCATGCCAATGTGACATTCCATTTATGTTGCTAAGATGATAATGAGTGTGTGTGATTGCATTATATGATCAAACATATATAAGATTATTGACTTATAGAATTGTGTAACTAATAAATGTGTTGTATACATAACTACATTACAATAGGATTTGAAGTGTTGATAAGTTATAAGTTGATAAACTACGTTTGAGGCGAGTTCCCTAACTTACACAACTTTGGATTTTGTGCAAGTTCTCTAACTTCATTTGATTTTCATATTAAATGCAAGTTTCCTAAACTTTTTACACTTTATACATTGTATAATTCTGAATTATTGCCATATCAAGCATGCTTACATCGAACAAATATCTATTACTATTTGGAAATCAATTTTATATCTTGATATTGTTGCAAGCATTGAACTTACTGTTCTTAAATGTATTATAAAAGTTATCTAAGCCATTGATTCGGCTAGACTATTTTCATGTGTAAGAAAGCTTACCAAACCAATTGACTTGCTGCAGACTCTTGTAAATCTACTGAGATGAACAACCCTCATTGAAGGGAAAATTATATAATTACCGGAGAACCAACGTGTGCACAAACTAGCATGTTTAAATGTTATGTATAACGTAGGGTACTTAGGCTGATCACATGTTGTACTCGTTTTATTGAATTTTCAGTATAATACTGTTAATTCTAGCAGAAGTTCTTAGTCCTTTGTGACTACTCAGTGTTCATTATTCTTGAACAGTGACATGATGTTTTTTTTCAATCTTGTTGATATCTTTCAGTCCATAGCAACCTTTATTGAGAATTGTTGATAATTCATAAACTATTATTCACCATCATACCCTTGAGATTTGAACTTTATAACTGTTCACCCTTATTGCGATATTACTTGCTGAGCAAATTTGTTGTTTATCCTTGCTTTCCTTAAAACTTTCAGTTAAGGCAGAACGTGGTAAACCCTCAGGCAAGGACAAGGGTAAAGATAAGGCTTCAGAATAGCTTAGTTTCTTAGTACTAGGAATCCATTATTATTATGTTGTATGGAGACTTATTTAATATTATGTAATAAATTATGTTTAAATTAAGATGTTGTAGTAACGGTTGCGAGACTATGGGACGAGAATATTTACGTTATGTGTGATTTTGATTCATTATTAGAGTTAGCATGTGACGAACCAAATTCGAGATATGAGGGTCTGAATTTGGTGGCGTCATAGGTTGGTATCAAAGTATTATGTTATAAACCTTAGGAGCGAGAATCCTTAGACTATAACCTTAAGAAGAACTTAGAAGATAGAGGGAGATAAAACTCATATAGAGCTTTCCTAGAGAATTAGTGGCATTATGAAATATATTTTCATTTCATACAATGAATTTATGTTTTATTTTGACTTTCTAATGGAGTTCTTGTTTTGTGTTTGTGGTTGTAGGATGTCAGATTTAGGAGGACCCAGTAGAGTTGTAGAGGAGGAGCCACGTGACATACACGTAGTTTATGAGGCACCTCTGCTAGCGGAGCCCATCTCGACAGTAGCCCCTATAGATGACGAAGATGAGGAGGAGGAGATGGAGCCATTTTTTGTAGAGTCAGATCCTGAGGAAGATCCCATGGAAGATGAGCCCGTGGAAGATTCCGATGAGGCTACATTCGAGGATCAGATGTTAGGGGGATACAAGGAGTGGATTCTAGAATTTGAATGCCGAGTTGAGGAACTAGAGACCCAGGCTCAGGAGAGAGAAACTGAGATGCAGAAGCTGAGGGATGAAGACCATAAAAGGAAACTAGAGATGCAGGAGTTAGAGGTAGAACTTGCATATCACAAGGAAGCAGGCGTACATATGGGAACCTTTTTTCACCGATCGATAGCCAGAAATGTAGAATTGGCAGGCAAGCTAGAGGAGTCTGAACATAGGGAGCTAAGTGAGAAAGTTGAGAAGGAGGTTCTTCGTGCACAGTTAGAGATTGAGGTTATGGATAGGATCCAGTTCGAGGAAAAGTGAGAAGAAGTTAATGATAGGGTAAGAGACCTAGAAGATGAGGTGAGGTGTGAGAGGAGGAAGATGAACCAAATGATCTACACTTTTCGCACAACTATGGAGAGGTTGATTGATGGTATGTACCATTATCCGGCGGAACAAGGGCAGACCTGTCACACTTTGAGTAGAGAAATGATGGCTCATATGACACAGGTCGAGTACAAGAGCGCAGTAAAGCGCGGTATGTTGGGATAGTTTGTTATTTAGATGTCCAGTAGTATAGGCTTGTTGTGTATGTTATGTAATCCAATCTATTGTGTGAGATTTGGGATAGTTATGTAAACCTCGAGTAGGTTCATGTTAAAGGGGTAGTATATTAGTGTTTCCCCATCTTTTGTGATATTGGGGGATAGATGTTGACATTTATAGAAGTATACTAGGAATGATCACATCGATGTAAAGATTTGGCATATGAACATAAATGTTCTTATTTCAGAGAATGTGTTATAAAATTTTGTTTCCCTTTTACAACGAAGAAATACTTAAGTAATATAATAAGATAATAAAAAATGAAATTTTGTGATGCAAAAAATGCTGCCCAGACGTAGACTAACAACACCAAAAGAGTCGGTCAATAACGAGAGAAAACAAGTAGATCCTATTTAAAGGCTAGTAGATTTGCTAGGAGAGGCCCTGCGGGAAAGAAACAACAAACCAGTACCACCCAACCCCAAAGCGGTTCCAATTACGAACTTTAACGACTTTAGGAGTATAGGACATCCAGAATTTATGGGTACTACTGATCCTATCGTAGCTTAAACATGGATCAAAGAGATAGAGAAAGCCTTCACCATTACTCGTTTGGGTGAAGAGCAGAAAATCGTGTTCGCTATGTACATGATGAGGGGTGAAGCAAACTACTGGTGGGAAGCCAATCAACAGAGAGCGGGAGAGGGGATTATAACCTGGGAAAGGTTTAAGGATTTGTTTTTCGAGAATTACTTCCCGAAAAGCATGAAGGATAGGATGGAGGTGAAGTTTTTGAGAACTAAAACAAGGAGAGATGATGGTGGCACAGTATGCGGCTAAGTTCAACGAACTCGCATGCTTTGCAACGCACGAAGTAGACACTGAAGAAAGAAAGGCTAAACACTTTGAACTAGGACTAAAACCTTGGTTATTCAACAAGCTGTTGGTCCTTCAAATCTACTCGTTCGCCACAGTATTAGAAAAGTCAATCATCGCTGAGGGAGGTAGTGAGGCGTTGAGCCAATACAACAAGGAAAAGAAGATTAAGAATACTGGGGGAGAAACTCGTGGAGGGAGTTACAGTAATGGAGGAAGCAACCTAGGGAAAAGGAAATAGGATAACAACAACAGAAACAACAATCAGGCAGGAAGTTTTCATAGAGGGTTTAAGAAGAGAGCGGAGGGATGCTCAAAATTTGGAATGAACCACCAAAGAGAGTGCTGGAAGAGGCGCAGTGTTTGTTACAACTACGGCCAAGAAGGGCACATTTCACCAAACTATTCAAAGCTGAAGAAGACCAAGGGATGTTTCGCTTGTGGCTCCACCGAGCACCATATCAAGGACTGTCCCAAGAAGGGGAGCAGCGGAGGAAGCAGTAAGCTTATGATCGGAGGACCAGCATAATCCAACCGACCAACTGCCATAACATTTAACGTAACTATTCAGGATGCACTAACTACGAAGGATGTGGTATCAGGTATTATCCCAATTAATAATATAAATGCCTATATATTATTTGATTTGGGTGCTACCTGTTCATTCGTGTCTAAAGAATTTGCTAGTCGATTAAGCGTACCCCAAGAACTGTTAGAAAATTCGTTGAACATAGAAATTGCGAACAAGGACGTAATTCTAGTAGAGTTCATTTACCGAAACTGTTGTGCAAACATTAGAGGTCGCGAACTAACCGTAGACTTAATTTCGATTAGATTGGTAAAATTTGACGTGAAACTAGGAATGGATTGGTTATTCAGCCACGTTGCGATAATCGATTGTTAAAAGAAAAGTGTGAATCTTCATACTCCAAATTGGTCTAAGGTAGTGTTTTATGGTAGCTCATCGCTTAGGCAATCATGTTGCTTTATGATGATGCGGGAAAAGAAATTATTAAAGAAATGATGCATAGGTTATTTAGCCTATATAGTGGATACTCAAAAAGAAGGGAGTAGAAATAAAAAATATATCGGTAGTCAGAGATTTCAAAGACGTATTTCCAGATGATTTTCCTGGTCTTCCACCAGACAGAGAAATTGAATTCATCATAGACTTAGCACCGGGAACTGCACCGATTTTGAAAGCCCCATATCGTATGGCACTGGTGAAAATGAAGGAATTGATGATACAATTGCAAGAGTTGTTAGATAAGGGTTACATTCGGCCGAGTGTGTCTCCTTGGGGAGCACCAGTGTTGTTTGTAAAGAAGAAGGATGGATCGATGAGACTTTGTATCGACTATCGAGAGTTGAACCGAGTAACGATTAAGAATAGATATCTGTTGCCAAGGATAGACGCCCTTTTCAATCAACTAAAGGGAGCAAAGTGTTTTTCCAAGATAGATTTACGAATGGGATATCACCAATTGAAGGTACGAGAAGAGGATATACCAAAGACGGCGTTTCGAACCCGCTACGAACATTTCAAATTTCTAGTGATGTCATTTAGATTGACAAATGCTCTGACAGCATTCATGGACTTAATGAACCAAGTCTTCAAGCCATACTTAGATAAGTTCGTAGTAGTATTCATCAAAGATATTTTAATTTATTCAAAAACCAAGGAAGAACACGCCAAACATTTAAAGATGGTATTAGAAGCATTGAGAAGGGAGAAGATGTACGCGAAGTTTTCAAAGTGCGAATTTTGGATGGAGAAGGTCCAATTCTTAGGGCACGTAATCGACAAGAGCAAAATTTTTGTAGATCTTGCAAAAATAGAGGCGATAAGCAACTGGGAACAACCAAAGATGCCAACTAAAGTAAGAAGTTTCTTAGCGTTAGGTAGGTACTATTGGAGATTTATCCAAGATTTTTCCAAGATAGCAACCCCGTTAACCAATCTAAATAGGAAGACAGTGAAGTTTGTTTGGACGGAAAAATACGAAGAGAGTTTCCAAGAATTGAAGATGAGTTTAAGCAAGGTGCCTATATTATCATTACCAGATGATACGGGAGGATTTGTGGTGTATAGTGATGCATCGCACAAGGGACTTAGTTGTGTGCTAATGCAACATGATAAGGTCATTGCGTATGCGCCACGATAATTGAAGGATTATGAAAAACGATACCCTACTTATGATTTGGAGTTAGCGGCTGTAGTTTTTGCGTTAAAAATTTGGAGACACTATTTGTATGAAGAAAAATGTGAGATATATACAGACCATAAGAGTCTGAAATATATCTTCACACAGAAGGAGTTGAACATGCGACAAAGGAGGTGGTTGGAATTAGTCAAGGATTATGACTGCGAAATTCTTTATCTCCCGGGAAAGGCTAACGTAGTAGCCAATGCTTTAAGTAGAAAGGGAAGGGAGAAATTGTTTAAGTTAACAACTCAGGAGGAGTTAATAAGAGAAATGGAGAAATTGGAAATAGAAGTGAAGGAACCAGGAGAATCGGACGAAAAATTATTTGTGATGGAAGCTCATCCCACATTGTTGGATAGAGTAAAGGAATCATAAGAGAGAGATGAAGAATGCAAGAAGATAAGGAGGAGAATAGTAGAAAATGAAGAAGAGAAATTCAAGGTGGATAATGACGGTATATTGAGATTTGAGGGTCGAGTATAGGTGCCAGCTGTAACCGAACTAAGGGAGGAAATCTTGCGCGAAGTACATAATACGATGTATTTTGTTCATCCATGAGGCACGAAGATGTACTGAGATCTTCGACAACACTTTTTGTTGCCTAATCTAAAATGAGAGGTTGAACAGTGCGTTAGTAGATGTCTTACTTGTCAATGAGTCAAAGTAGAGCACCAACGGCTGAGAGGTCTACTTCAACCATTAGAGATACTGGTGTGAAAATGGGAGAACATTACGATGGACATCGTGGTAGGACTTCTAGTCATGCAAAAAGGTTATGATGCCATTTGGGTTATAGTGGATTGACTAACGAAGATAGCTCATTTTCTACCAATAAAGATACGTTTCAATATGAATCAATTGGCAAAGTTGTACGTAAAGGAGATCATTTCGTGACATGGAGTGCTGGTATCGATTGTCTCGGATCGAGATCCGCGCTTCACGTCAAATTTCTAGAAAAGCTTACAAGAGAGAATTGGGACACAGTTAAGGTTAAGTACTGCTTATCATCCACAAACCGATGGGAAGATTGAGCGAACCATACAAATGTTAAAAGACATGCTTAGAGCTTGCGTGATCGACTTCAAGGGGAGCTGGAACGACCACTTGCCCTTTATTGAATTTGCTTACAACAATAGTTATCATGCGAGTATCGGTATGCCATCGTATGAAGCTCTTTATAGAAGAAAGTTGTAAGACCCCAACTTTTATAAATAAAGATGAATTTTCTATAAATATCATTTTTGAATATTATGGAGTTAATTTGATATAATGTTATAGTTGTGGGTAATATTTATAAATTTTGCAAAGTAAGCAAGTTGTTATAAAATATTCGTTTGGTCGGAGAATATTCTTTTTGTCGGGGAATATTCGTACGACGGCACAATCATTGGTGGACCCCACAACGGAATTATTGTCGGATTGAAAAAACGACAGAATTATCTTTCTATAAAAATAACGGTTGAGGTGTTACGGTTAAAACCGTTAAAACTGTTGAACTACTCGGTAGTAAAAGTACAGTAATACGCGTGGTTGCATAGTAGCACACGGTATTGATTATTGATGCTTACGTGAGAAGTCACTCAGCTATACTCAATTATTGCTACAGTAATTGCTGCATCATATCTCTTAAATTATTGTCATAGTATCATCTGTATAATATGTTATATTATTAAATCAATAATTAAGACGTTGTGGTAAGTTTGGTTATTTTATGGGGGGGCCATATGTCATCATCTAAGAGTCTCTTCGTCAATAGTAATTACCGTCGTCAATAGTAATTACCGTCGTCAATAGTATTTACCTTGGTCAATAGTAATTACCTTCGTCAATATTATTTACCTTGGTCAATAGTAATTACCTTCGTCAATAGTATTTACCTTGGTCAATAGTAATTACTTTCGTCAATAGTAGTTGTCCCTTCAATATTACCAAGAGTCATTTGACCCTTCGTTAAGACCAAGAGTCATTTGACCCTTCGTTAAGACCAAGAGCCACCCTCAGTTTTTCTATAAATAGAGGCCTAGGGCTTCATTATTTTTCACGAATTCATTCAAGCTATAGAGAGAGAAAGTATAGAGAGAATAAGAGAGAGAGAGAATAAAAGTATTCTGCTACATCACTTTTCCAATATCCAGTTCTTTTAAGGTAGGGAATATTATTTCTTTTATATTCATGAAGAGAACTTCTGTTATTCCATTCGTTATTATTCTGTTGGAATAACCAGTATACGCGGTCTACCCTATACTTGGTGACATTCTTCTATTATTCTGTTGGAACATCCTGTCTGTGTGTTTTACACCGGACCTGGTTCCTTTTTTATTATTATTCTGTTGGAACATCCTGTCTGTGTGTTTTACACCGGACCTGGTTCCGTCTTGTAATTATTCTGTTGGAACATCCTGTCTGTGTGTTTTACACCGGACCTGGTTCCGTCTTGTTATTATTCTGTTGGAACATCCTGTCTGTGTGTTTTACACCGGACCTGATTCCATTATTTATTATTCTGTCGGAATATCCTGTCTGTGCGTTTACGCCGGACCTGGTTCCATTATTTATTATTCTGTTGGAATAACCTGTCTGTGCGGTCTATCGCATGCATGGTGATTTCTTTTGTTATTCCATTCTTTATTATACTCAGTTGGTTAAGTTTTGACTTCTATACTCCATGAAATTTGTGGAATATCCTTGATAGTTGCGTTTCATCCAGTATCTTTTCAAGAAAATATTCTTCTAAGCATTCTTGAATTTTACTCCACAATGCAGTATCATGTTGACAATTTGGACGTTGTTAATTTCTGGATAAATTAATTCTTGAACTTGTTTTATTGAATTCTTATATCATTGTCATCATCCTCATGTTTATAAAATGTTGAAAGTCATCTGTGGCCTGTAGTGCATAGATGGACTTGGTATGATTATGACCAGGGATTATTCGGTATAATCATGACCGTAATGTTACAAATGATGTGGTAAAAGTCCTCATTGGCCCGTAGTGCATTGATGGACAGTTGTTGGCATGATCATGACCATTAATGAATACACGAATATCCTTGGCCGTAGTGCAGGGGTGATTCGATGATGTGGATTATTTTATTAAGCTGAGTCTCAGCGATCGCAGTGTTGAAAAACCTTTTAAATCATAAAAGATAGTAGAGTTTATTTTCTACTTGACTCTTTTAATGGATTGCTTGTTCCGCTGCAGTTAAACTTGATGTCTATTATATTTTATCAGTTTAACATTGTTGAAGGCTAATGATAATTTATTCTGCATTATCTTAGTCATAATATTTCTTACTGGGCTAGTTGAGCTCACCCTTTCTTTCACTGTTCTCTTCAGGAAATGAGAACGTAGCTGGGGCAAGTCGGGGAACGGAGTGATGGTCCGAATGATAGTATTAGTTAGTAGTCCTCACTATTCTATGTAATGGTGTGTTAATAAATGTAATGAGGACTCCTTTTGAGTATGAATACTCTCTAGAAGATAATATTTGTATTCAAACTCACAGTTTATGTTTTGTCGTATTGTACACGACAGTTGTATTAATCAGTTGTATTTGTATTCTGTACTATGTATCTGACGACCCAAGATGGGTGATGTATACCTAATTTTGGGGGCGTCACAGTTGGTATCAGAGCTTAGGGATATGATCCCTGGCTAAGATGTGAGAATAGAACTAGGAGGGGAGAGACGGGGAATTCCTTCGCTAGTATGACATACCTAAGTTTATTTGCATGGTATTTAATTGGTCGGTCATAATATAAGGATAATATATGACATATCAATTAATTTTTATTTTGTGGCAGTATCTGAAAATGGCATCGAGAATGTTGAGAATAGCAATGGAGCACAGACGACTGTTGATTCACCACATATCAATAATCAGGATAATGTGCATCAGGAAGGTGTCAATCCTCATGCAAACAACAACACTGACCAAATGATGAATGATCAAATGTTCAGAGGCTTTATGCAATTCATGCAACAACAGGTGAAAGCGGCTCCTGTCCACAACGTAGGTGGAAATACTGGAAACTCTCAGGCGGTCACCGCTAAACAGTTTAAGGAGCTGGGACCACCGGAGTTTAAGGGAGAACCCAAACCACTTGTAGCTGAAACATGGATAAAGCAGATCACCAAGATATTTGATGTCTTGGGTTGCTCCGAGGAGCAAAAGGTTCCCTTTGCCGCCTTTATGTTGCGAGGAGAGGCAGATTACTGGTGGGAATCGATAAAGCGTACTCAACCTGCCGCACTGAAGATGTCTTGGGAGAAGTTTCAAGAGCTGTTTAACGACAAATACTTTCCCGAGAGTATTCGTCACATGAAGGAGGTGGAGTTCATCAAATTGGAGCAGAATAATATGACCGTGTCGCAGTACGAGGCAAAATTTGCGGAGTTATCCCGGTTTGCGTCCCACCTGGTGGATAATGAAGAAAGAATGACGCGGATGTTTTTAAGAGGTTTGAAGCCGGAGATACGTCAACATCTTGTTTCTCATAAACTGTGTTTGTATTCAGATGTTGTAAATAGGGCTCAGTTGGTGGAGCGCGATAACGAGATAACGCAACCAAAAGAGAGCAGCCGGCAAAATGATAATACCAGTGAGAGCAGTCATCGAAGCGGTGACAACAAGCGTGGAGGGAATCAACAGGCCAGAAATGGTAACCACTTCGGTGGTAATCAGGGCCAAAACAATAAGAATGGACATTTCAAGAAGAGGAGATTCAACAATGATGGAAAGACGTCAGCACCAGCACCTGTCGTTAAGGAAGGAGAACGACCACCTATCATATGTTTCAAATGCGGAGGGGAGGGGCACATCAGTCCAAACTGCGCGATGCCGTCCAAAGCATGTTATAATTGTGGAAGAGAAGGTCATTTAGCCCGATTTTGTCGTTTACCGAAGACAAATTCAGCTAGGATGGAGGCACCAAAGCCGTCCCAGAAAAGTCAAAACCGGTTGTGCAAGGGAGAGCGTTTGTTGTGAACTCCCAGAGAGCAAGGAACCCGAATGAGGTCATCACGGGTAAGCTTATCATAAACTCTAAAGAAGTTTATACTTTATTTGATACCGGTTCAACCCATTCTTTTATTTCTCCTACTTGCGCTCATCGATTAAATTTGATTCCGGAGAAATTAGACTTTGACTTATCTGTGGAAACTCCGTTGGGAGAAACCTTCATTACCTCCACTGTTTATAAGTCTTGTTTGGTTCAAGTTGGTACCCACACATTACCTATCGATCTGATTTCATTAAAAATACTTGCATTTGACGTGATTCTAGGGATTGATTGGTTAACTACTCATTATGCAAAAATTGATTGTTTTCGTAAGGTTGTTAGCTTTCATATTCCTAATCGACCTATTATGCGAATTCAAGCAACCAAACCATTAAAATCAATCGCTGTCATCTCAAGCCATAAAGCTATTCGTTTATTGAAAAACGGATGTCAAGCTTTCTTAGCTCATGTCACAGATCTAAACAAAAATACGTCAGTTTTGAATGATATTTCTATTGTTAATAAATTCCCTGACGTATTCCCTGAAGAACTTCCTGGCCTACCCCCAGAGCGTGAAATTGAATTTTGTATCGACCTTGAACCCGGTACAAAACCCATTTCCAAAGCCCCATATCGAATGGCTCCTATTGAACTTCAGGAGTTAAAGATCCAACTGCAGGAATTGTTAGACATTGGCTTTATTCGTCCTAGTACTTCTCCTTGGGGTGCTCCTGTTCTATTCGTGAAGAAGAAAGATGGAAGTATGCGACTTTGTATTGATTATCGGGAGTTGAATCATGTCACCATCAAAAACAGGTACCCATTGCCACGTATTGATGACCTGTTTGACCAGTTGCAAGGAGCACAATTCTTTTCAAAGATCGATCTTCGTTCTGGATATCATCAGCTGAAGGTTAGAACTGAGGATATTCCAAAGACGGCTTTTAGAACTCGGTACGGGCATTATGAATTCCTAGTCATGTCCTTTGGATTGACTAATGCTCCTGCTGCCTTCATGGATATGATGAACCGGGTATTCAAGGAATATTTGGATCACTTTGTGGTCGTCTTTATTGATGACATCCTTATTTATTCCAAAAGCCGTGAAGATCATGAGCAACACTTGAGGCTGGTACTCCAAAAGCTTCGTGAATACAAGCTTTATGCCAAGTTGAAGAAATGCGAGTTCTGGCTGGAGGAGGTAGCATTCCTTGGGCACGTAGTATCAAGTCGTGGAATATCGGTTGACCCGGCAAAGATTGAAGCTATTCAAAGCTGGGAGCAACCTAAATCAGTGACCGAGGTACGTAGCTTTCTTGGTTTAGCTGGTTATTATCGGAGATTCGTGGAAGGATTTTCTCGAATCGCTACTCCATTAACTCAGCTGACTCGGAAAGATACAAAGTTTGGTTGGAGCGAAGAATGTGAGCAGAGTTTTCAAGAACTCAAGAGGAGACTCATTTCAGCACCTGTTCTAACAATACCATCTGGCTCGGAGGGATTTGTCATCTACAGTGATGCTTCGAGCAAAGGGTTGGGATGCGTTCTCATGCAACATGGAAAAGTCATAGCCTATGCATCAAGACAACTCAAGGAATATGAGAGGAATTATCCTACTCATGATCTAGAGTTGGCAGCTGTTGTCTTTGCACTTAAAATTTGGAGGCATTACTTGTATGGGGAGAAAGTGGAGATCTTTACGGATCATAAAAGCCTCAAATATTTCTTCACTCAAAAGGAACTCAACATGCGACAACGACGTTGGCTTGAACTGTTGAAAGATTATGATCATACCATTCAATACCATCCTGGAAAAGCGAACGTGGTAGCTGACGCATTGAGTAGAAGATCATATGCGGGTACAAGTGCAATATTAACAACGCAAAGGCCCATTTTGTGTGACTTGCAAAGGATGGAGATAGAGTTAAAGACTCCAGGGACCCATGTGATGATGGCGAATATACGAGTAGAACCGACTTTAATCGATAAAGTTAAAGCTGCTCAAGCTACAGACCTGGAGCTGATGCGTATGAGGAAGAAAGTGCAAGAAGGTTCTATGCCGGAAGCAAGAATCGATGAAGAAGGAATACTTCGAGTCAACTCCAGACTTTGTGTTCCTAACAACCCTGATTTAAAGTATGAAATCATGATGGAGGCGCACAACACACCGTTTGCAATCCATCCTGGAAGTACCAAAATGTATCATGATCTTCGTCATACATTTTGGTGGAGCAATATGAAGAGAGAGATAGCGTTGTTTATCTCAAGGTGTCTAACTTGTCAACGAGTCAAAGCGGAGCATCAAGTACCAAAAGGTCCATTGCAACCACTTGAAATTCCAGAATGGAAGTGGGAGCACATTACCATGGATTTCGTTACCGGTCTTCCTAGGGTTTCTCAAGGTATTGATGCGATTTGGGTCATTGTTGATAGATTGACCAAGTCTGCTCATTTCTTACCGATACGAGAAACTTATACACTTGAACGTCTTGCTCGTATGTACATAAACGAGATTGTAAGACTGCATGGTATGCCAGTATCCATAGTTTCTGATCGAGACCCAAGATTCACTTCACGATTTTGGGTTAGTTTACAAAAAGCTATGGGCACGGAGTTACGATTTAGTTCAGCATATCATCCTCAGACGGACGGACAATCAGAGAGGACTATTCAAACTCTTGAAGATCTATTAAGACTCTGTGTCTTTGACTTCAAGGGAAGTTGGGACAAGTTCTTACCATTGGTGGAGTTTTCCTACAACAACAGTTATCAAGCAAGTATTGGCATGGCTCCATTCGAAGCATTGTATGGAAGAAAATGTCGTTCTCCAGTATGCTGGGATGAGGTGGGCGAAGCAACGTTGTTGGGACCGGAGTTGGTACGTATGACTACAGAAAAGATTCAAACGATCCGACAACGTATAAAAACCTCACAAGATCGACAAAAGAGTTATGCTGATCTTCATCGAAAGGACGTGGAATTTGATGTAGGAGATCATGTGTTCTTACGTGTTGCTCCATGGAAAGGAGTTACGAGATTTGGAAAGAGAGGAAAGCTAAATCCTCGATTCATCGGTCCATTTTTAATCCTCGATCGAGTAGGAACTGTGGCTTATAGACTCGCTTTACCGCCAAGTATGTCTCGTGTTCATAACGTTTTCCACATATCCATGTTACGCAAATATGTGGAAGACCCGAACCACATTATTGAGTTAGAACCGGACGAAATAGCGGAGGATTTGACGTATGAAGAAGTTCCTGTTCAAATCTTGGATAAGAAGGAACATATTCTACGCTCCAAGGTTATACCTCAAGTTAAAGTTTTGTGGAGAAACCACGATGTTGAGGAAATGACTTGGGAGTTAGAATCAGAAATGAAATCAAGGTATCCTTACCTCTTCGACATACCAGGTACGTACCCTAATTTCGAGGGCGAAATTTCATAAGAAGGGGAGGTTGTAAGACCCCAACTTTTATAAATAAAGATGAATTTTCTATAAATATCATTTTTGAATATTATGGAGTTAATTTGATATAATGTTATAGTTGTGGGTAATATTTATAAATTTTGCAAAGTAAGCAAGTTGTTATAAAATATTCGTTTGGTCGGAGAATATTCTTTTTGTCGGGGAATATTCGTACGACGGCACAATCATTGGTGGACCCCACAACGGAATTATTGTCGGATTGAGAAAACGACAGAATTATCTTTCTATAAAAATAACGGCTGAGGTGTTACCGTTAAAACCGTTAAAACTGTTGAACTACTCGGTAGTAAAAGTACAGTAATACGCGTGGTTGCATAGTAGCACACGGTATTGATTATTGATGCTTACGTGAGAAGTCACTCAGCTATACTCAATTATTGCTACAGTAATTGCTGCATCATATCTCTTAAATTATTGTCATAGTATCATCTGTATAATATGTTATATTATTAAATCAATAATTGAGACGTTGTGGTAAGTTTGGTTATTTTATGGGGGGCCATATGTCATCATCTAAGAGTCTCTTCGTCAATAGTAATTACCGTCGTCAATAGTAATTACCGTCGTCAATAGTATTTACCTTGGTCAATAGTAATTACCTTCGTCAATATAATTTACCTTGGTCAATAGTATTTACCTTGGTCAATAGTAATTACCTTCGTCAATAGTATTTACCTTGGTCAATAGTAATTACTTTCGTCAATAGTAGTTGTCCCTTCAATATTACCAAGAGTCATTTGACCCTTCGTTAAGACCAAGAGTCATTTGACCCTTCGTTAAGACCAAGAGCCACCCTCAGTTTTTCTATAAATAGAGGCCTAGGGCTTCATTATTTTTCACGAATTCATTCAAGCTATAGAGAGAGAAAGTATAGAGAGAATAAGAGAGAGAGAGAATAAAAGTATTCTGCTACATCACTTTTCCAATATCCAGTTCTTTTAAGGTAGGGAATATTATTTCTTTTATATTCATGAAGAGAACTTCTGTTATTCCATTCGTTATTATTCTGTTGGAATAACCAGTATACGCGGTCTACCCTATACTTGGTGACATTCTTCTATTATTCTGTTGGAACATCCTGTCTGTGTGTTTTACACCGGACCTGGTTCCGTTTTTATTATTATTCTGTTGGAACATCCTGTCTGTGTGTTTTACACCGGACCTGGTTCCGTCTTGTTATTATTCTGTTGGAACATCCTGTCTGTGTGTTTTACACCGGACCTGGTTCTGTCTTGTTATTATTCTGTTGGAACATCCTGTCTGTGTGTTTTACACCGGACCTGGTTCCATTATTTATTATTCTGTCGGAATATCCTGTCTGTGCGTTTACGCCGGACCTGGTTCCATTATTTATTATTCTGTTGGAATAACCTGTCTGTGCGGTCTATCGCATGCATGGTGATTTCTTTTGTTATTCCATTCTTTATTATACTCAGTTGGTTAAGTTTTGACTTCTATACTCCATGAAATTTGTGGAATATCCTTGATAGTTGCGTTTCATCCAGTATCTTTTCAAGAAAATATTCTTCTAAGCATTCTTGAATTTTACTCCACAATGCAGTATCATGTTGACAATTTGGACGTTGTTAATTCCTGGATAAATTAATTCTTGAACTTGTTTTATTGAATTCTTATATCATTGTCATCATCCTCATGTTTATAAAATGTTGAAAGTCATCTGTGGCCTGTAGTGCATAGATGGACTTGGTATGATTATGACCAGGGATTATTCGGTATAATCATGACCGTAATGTTACAAATGATGTGGTAAAAGTCCTCATTGGCCCGTAGTGCATTGATGGACAGTTGTTGGCATGATCATGACCATTAATGAATACACGAATATCCTTGGCCGTAGTGCAGGGGTGATTCGATGATGTGGATTATTTTATTAAGCTGAGTCTCAGCGATCACAGTGTTGAAAAACCTTTTAAATCATAAAAGATAGTAGAGTTTATTTTCTACTTGACTCTTTTAATGGATTGCTTGTTCCGCTGCAGTTAAACTTGATGTCTATTATATTTTATCAGTTTAACATTGTTGAAGGCTAATGATAATTTATTCTGCATTATCTTAGTCATAATATTTCTTACTGGGCTAGTTGAGCTCACCCTTTCTTTCACTGTTCTCTTCAGAAAATGAGAACGTAGCTGGGGCAAGTCGGGGAACGGAGTGATGGTCCGAATGATAGTATTAGTTAGTAGTCCTCACTATTCTATGTAATGGTGTGTTAATAAATGTAATGAGGACTCCTTTTGAGTATGAATACTCTCTAGAAGATAATATTTGTATTCAAACTCACAGTTTATGTTTTGTCGTATTGTACACGACAGTTGTATTAATCAGTTGTATTTGTATTCTGTACTATGTATCTGACTACCCAAGATGGGTGATGTATACCTAATTTTGGGGGCGTCACAAAAGTGCAGAACACCGTTGTGTTGGGATGAAGTCGGAGAACGAAGGATATTAGGACCAGAATTAGTTCAATAAACAGCCGACGTAGTGACAATGATAAAAGCCAGACTAGTAGCTGCACAAAATCGCCAGAAGAAATACGCGGATTTGCTTCGTCAGGACCGAGACTTCGAAGTCAGAAGTTTTGTATTTTTGAAAGTATCTGCTTGAAAGGGGAAAAAAGATTCGGTAAGAAAGGAAAATTGAGTCCGAGATTCATAGGACCATTTAAGGTATTGAAGCGAGTAGGTGAAGTAGCGTACAAAGTAACCTTACCACCCGAGCTGGAACACATTCACAATTTGTTTCACATTTCTATGTTCCGTTCGTACAAGCCTGCCTATAAGCACGTGATATCTTATGAGCCTATTCAAGAAGAGAAGAATCTGACGTACGAGGAAATTCCAGTCCAAGTAATAGATAGAGAAGAGCAAACTTTGAGAAATAAAACTATATCTTCTGTAAAAGTAATTTGGCGAAACCACAATGCTGAGGAGGCAATGTGGGAATTAGAGGATAAAATGAGGAGGGACTATCCCCATCTATTCGTGTAACCTTATACAAATTCTGAGGACAGAATTTTTATAAGGGAGGGAGGATGTAATACCTGAGGATTTTTTGAATATTATTAATAAATATATTAATAAAAGTCGAATATTTATTTGAATATAATCAAATATTGTTGTGGCATGAGTTAAAAAAATTCTATTCAATTAAGTTAAGTGTTGAGAACTATATGACTGTAAGGTAATGTGGTGAGATTGGTGAAGAGCTTAACATAAAGCTTATCAGAATTGCGTAGTGTGGCATAATGAAGAACTAAGAGATTCACTAAGTGAATTAATAGAGGAACGATCTTATAAGAAAATGATCAATTAATATTTATTATAAGTAATTATATATCATTGAATGATAAAGTAACTCCATGCATTAAAAAATGAATAGGATGTTTAATTAGCAGTATTATCAATTTGGGATTTATTTCATGCTATGTGAAACTGGAATGATGGTAGAGGTTGGAACTGGCATGTAGCTAAACCAGTTTGGCACTGTCAGGGACTGGCGCAGCTGCTCCCTTCTTGCAGTACAAACTTGTGCAGCTGCGCTAGTGGCTAGATGTTGAAAGTTGGTTATTACTGTGGATATTATATGGAACAATATTGTAATGTGTGACATTATTAAAATCATATGATAAGAGTAAAGTTAATGGTATGAAGTACTAAGTGGCAAAATAGCATCATGTGTGACATTTTAATACAGAAATAGTTAATTAACTGTGTATCTCAGAAATTTGGAAAGAAGTTAAATGTTAGAAAAATAGACATCTAATATTGACGTATGTGTACTAGAAATAGTTATGGAGAATACAAGGTTAATAATACATAACTACATTATTTTATCTACATTAAATATTAAATTATGTGTACCCAATGTATATGGATTATACGATTATTTGTATATATGTCCATGACTAAAGTCTAAGAAATAACATTAAGTCATCAAATGTGAACTAGTAAGCCAAAAAGGAATTAAAAATTAAGTATATTAGCGACGTTTTTGCTATTGCAGATCAATTAGACTCCTTGTCCCAGTTTAAGTGACTCAATAGTGCTTCCGAGTAGCCTAATTCTAATTACGTAAACACAAGTCTGCATATGATGGCTAGAATAGCTGCGATGATGAAGAGGAGGATGGAGGAGAAGAAGTTGGTGACTCCTTTTCACCTAACTCTCCCAACCCATTGGATTCTTCTTCTTTCTCTTGGATTAATTCATTGAGCGAAACCCAAAATTGGACAATAATTTCTCTATAAATGGCAAGCTCTTCTTCTCAATTCACGTTACTGAGTTTTTTTGCTAAAGTTCATATGTAGTGTGAGTCTAGTAATTGAGAAGCAACAATCTGAGGTTGGAAGAATTTCCACTTTAAGCTTCATTAGAGGTAGTTTTCTTAAACTATGCTCTTGCATTCTAGTAGTTTAAATTCTTAAGATTTCATGGAATTTTTTGTTAAATTGGGTTAAAGATTGATGTCTAGGTGTTAGCCAAGTTTACATGCATATATGAAAACAATGTATTTGGTTTTGAGTATATTATGTAAAGGATTTCATGTATAAGATTTATGTTCTTCCGAAGCAGAGTCTTTCCTAGTTCTGTCCAAGAAGGACGCAGTTGCACCCTGTTTGCCTTTCAAAACGGCGCAGCTGCGCCGGACACCAGATTTGGGCAGTGCTTTTGGCTGTAATATGGTACTTCTAGCATGTTGTTTTAACTTAGTCATGCATGAAAATAAGTTTGACTTTTGACCTAGGGTTCCTTTCATAACATAAGTTACCATAACTTATTTGGATGTATATTTCTAAATAAAGACTTGACACATTGTAAACAAATTTGAAGAAACTTATGTACCTTAAGTTCTGATCTTGTGTGCATGCACACATGACCTAACTACACATGAAATGTGATCCTAAGTGTTATGCATGTTGTGAGACCCCGAATTTTATGAAATAAAAGTATTCAATTTTTCTATTTTGGTAAATGGTTAAATTGATAAAAGGTTAAAGTTAAGGGTGATATGTAAATTTTTTTTTAAAGTAAACAAGTTGTCATAAAATACATGGTCACTATTCACGAGTTACTATTCATAGGTTACTATTCACCCAAATTACTATTCACTCTAGTATCGTTCACTCGAGTATTTGGGACACTTTTTGTGTCGGAGTACTATTCATGAGTTACTATTTATGAATTACTATTCACAGGTTACTATTCACCCAAATTACTATTCACTCTAGTATTGTTCACTCGAGTATTTAGGACACTTTTTGTGTCGGAGTTACTATTCATGAGTTACTATTCACGAGTTACTATTCACGGGTTACTATTCATCTAAATTACTATTCACTCTAGTATTATTCACTCGAGTATTTGAGACACTTTTTGTGTCGGAGTTACTATTCACGAGTTACTATTCACGGGTTACTATTCACCCAAATTATTATTCACTCTAGTATCGTTCACTCGAGTATTTGGGACACTTTTTGTGTCGGAGTACTATTCATAAGTTACTATTTACGAATTACTATTCACAGGTTACTATTCACCCAAATTACTATTCACTCTAGTATTGTTCACTCGAGTATTTAGGATACTTTTTGTGTCGGAGTTACTATTCACGAGTTACTATTCACGAGTTACTATTCATCTAAATTACTATTCACTCTAATATTATTCACTCGAGTATTTGAGACACTTTTTGTGTCAGAGTTACTATTCACGAGTTAATATTCAGGAGTTACTATTCACAAGTTACTATTCACCCGGATAATATATTTATTTTCGGTCCAAATCATTTTTGGGTATAATATTATTCCATGAGGAAATGTACTAATTTTTCAGACCGTTGGTTGAAATTATATTAGTAAATCAATAATTTATTTAAATATATTATTATTATATTATATTATAGTAGTATAATGAGATTATATGATAGTATGTTTTTTTTATAATTTGAATGGTAACATTATTATAGTAAATTCATGGTATACAAGTAAAATGAGGTGAAATAGAACAATTTGAATTTGAATTCTGATGATGTAAGCAATGATGTCATCGGAAGGACGAGGTAAGCAATGATGTCATCAGAAGGATGATGTAAGCAATGATGTCATTTGATCGATGATGTATGCAATGATGTCATCTGATCGATGATGTAAGCGATGATGTCATAAATTATGGCGAAAAGACTATTTTACCCTTACTCTACCAAGCTTATAAATAGAAGCTCATTCCTTCATTATTTCTTAGGAATTCACTGAACTCTAGAGAGAGAAACTATAGAGAGAAAGAAGAAGAGTATTCTGCCACTTAACTACTTCTTTATTTTAGTTCTTCTTTAAAATGGTAAGGGGTGTTATTCTTTCTTATTCATGAAGAGAACTTATGTTATTCCATTCTTTATTATTCTGTTGGAATAACCTGTATACGTGGTTTACCCTATACTTGGTGGAATGACCTGTATATGCGGTTTACCCAATACTTGGTGATCTTCTTCTGTTATTCCATTCTTTATTATTATGTTGGAATAACCTGTTTATGCGAAGTACCGCATACTTGGTGAAATTCTTTTATTATTCCGTTCTTTACGATTCTGTCGGAATATCCTGTCGGTGTGAATTTCACCTGACCTGGTTCCATCATTTATTATTTCGCATTTATTATTCTGTCGAAATATCCTGTCGGTGTGAATTTCACCTGACCTGGTTCCATATTTATTATTCCGCATTTATTATTCTGTCGGAATATCCTGTCGGTGTGAATTTCACCTGACCTGGTTCCATATTTATTATTCCGCATTTATTATTCTGTTGGGAATAACCTGTCTGTGCGGTCTCTATCGCATGCATGGTGAATCCTTCTGTTATTCTATTCTTTATTATTCTGTTGGAATAACCTGTCTATGTGGATTGCCACATGCATGGTGAATGATCCTTTATATTCATTCCTTATTAAATTGTGAAAATGATCTGTATACGTGGATTACCGCATGGCTGGTGAAAATCCATTTGCAGTTTCATATATTCTTTATTATACTCATTTGGTTAAAGTTTTGATTTCTATACTCCATGAAATTAGTGGAATATCCTTGATATTCGCGCTTCATCCAGTATCTTTTCATAAAAATATTCTTCTGAGCATTCTTGACTGTTACTTTACAAAGAAGTATCATGTTGACAATTTGGATATTATTAGTTCCTGGATAAACTAATTCTTGAACTTGTTTAATTGAATTCCTATAACATTGTCATCATCCTCATGTTTATTTTATGTTAAAAGTCATCTTTGGCTTACGTGCATAGATGGACTTAGTATGATTATGACCAGGAATCATTCGGTATAATCATGAACTGTGATGTTATAAGTGGTGTGGTAAAAGTCCTCAGTGGCTTGCAATGCATTGATAGACAGTTTGTGGTATGATTATGACCAGGGATTTTTTGGTATAGTCATGATCATTGATGATTTAATGAATATCCTTGGCCCGTAATACAAGGATGATTAGAAGATGTGGTTTATTTATTAAGCTGAGTCTCAATGATAAAAGTTGATGAAAATATTTTTAAATCATAGAAGATAGTAGGTTTTATTCTCTACTTGACTCTTCTAATGGATTGCTTATTCCGCTGCAGTTAAACTTGATGTCTATTGTATTTTATCAGTTTAACATTGTTGAAGACTATTGATAATTTATTCTTCATTATCTTAGTCATAATATTTCTTACTGGGCTAGTTGAGCTCACCCTTTCTTTCAATGTTCTCTTTAGGAAATGAGAATATAGCTGGGACGAGTCAGGGAAAGGAGTGATGGTCCAGAAGATAGCATTAGTAGTCCTCACCATTCTGTTAAATAGTGTGACAATAAATATAATGAGGACTCCTTGAGTATGGATATTGTCTAGATGACAATATTCCTATTAGAACTCTCAGTTTATGTATTGTCGTATGTTACACGATATTTGTATAATTAAGTTTGTATTTATATTTTGTACCATATATCTGATGACCCAAGATGGGTGATGTATACCCGATTTTGGGGGCGTCACACATGTATTAAGATATACTTTAGTTTGGGTGAAAATGACATTTAAAAGCAAACTTGGATATGTTGTAAACTAATATTATGAACATGATGTTGTGTACATTCTGAACTTAGAGCATGTATTATTTATACTCCTTATGTGACCACACATAACACATACGTACGTCCATTTTGGTTAGTCACAATTAAAGTTAGTCAACCATGAGTTAGAGATGTTTTAAAGAAATAAATGATGCTAGTTATGCATATATGATAAAAATCTTTGTGAGCATACCTACTAACTGAGTTCATGACTTCCTTATATGGATACATGGTGAACATAGTAGTCCTCATGATTTCATGACCTTGAGTGGCCTTAACTCATTTGAAATCCTAAACTAAAACCATAACGTACCAAGATAAGTGTAAGATCACTGTAAAAGCATGTAAGACCCTTTAACATGCGTATACGCTATGTGTTGTTATCACAGGACTGATCCAGGAAAAGTAAAGCTCAACTTTGGTCTGGCCAGGGGACAGTGCAGCTGCGCCGTCTCTAAGCCTAACCAGGGCGCAACTGCGCCCTCTTGAAGTTTGGTATGGTGATTTATTTGTAATCTGTAAATTACAACTTGCATGTTATATTGCATTCGGTCTTATTACATGATGTTAAAAGAGTTATAATACATAATAACTATATGAAACCAAGAATTTAAAGATTTTTTTTACAAACTTCTTAATACTTTTCTACAAGCAAGTAGTGATTATATAATTGTACGTTGTGAAAGCATACCAATGTGACATTGCATTTATGTTGCTAAGATGATAATGAGTCTGTGTGATTGCATTATATGATCAAACATATATAAGATTATTGACTTATAGAATTGTGTAACTAATAAATATGGTATATACATAACTATGTTACAATAGGATTTCAAGTTTTGATAAGTTATAAGTTGGTAAACTACGCTTGAGGCAAGTTCCCTAACTTACACAACTTTGAATTTTGTGCAAGTTCTCTAACTTTATTTGATTTTCATATTGAATGCAAGTTTCCTAAACTCTTTACACTTTATACATTGTATAATTCTGAATTATTGTCACATCAATCATACTTACATCAAGAAAATATCTATTAGTATTTGAAAATCAATTTTATATCTTGATATTGTTGCAAGCTTTGAACTCGTCGTTCTTAAATGTATTATAAAAGTTGTCTAAGCTATTGATTCGGCTAGACTATTATCTTGTGTAAGAAAGTTATCCAAACCAATTAACTTAGCGCGGACTCTTGTAAATCTACTAAGATGAACAACCCTCGTTAAAGGGGAAATTATATAATTATCGGGGAACCGACGTGCGCACAAACTAGCATGTTTAAATGTTATGCATAATGTAGGGTACTTAAGCTGATCACCTATTGTACTTATTTTATTGAATTTTCAATATAATACTGTTAATTCTAGCAGAAGTTCTTAGTCCTCAGTGGCTGCTCAGTGTTCATTTTTCTTGAACCTTGACATGATGTTTTTTTTGAATCGTGTTAATATCTTTCAGTCCATAGCGACCTTTATTGAGAATTGTTGATAATTCCTGAACTATTATTCACCATCATACCCTTGAGATTTGAACTTTATAACTGTTCACCCTTATTGAGATATTACTTGCTGGCCAAATTTGTTGCTCATCCTTGCTTTCCTTAAAACTTTTAGTTAAGGCAGAACGTGGTGAACCCTCAGGCAAGGACAAGGGTAAAGATAAGGCTTTAGAATAGCTTGGTTTCTTAGTACTAGGAATCCATTATTATTATGTTGTATGAAGACTTATTTAATATGATGTAATAAGTTATGTTTAAATTAAGATGTTGTAGTAACGGTTGTAAGACTATGGGACGAGCATAATTATGTTATGACAATATAAATTATTCTATTTTCTGTTGTGTGTGAGTTTGATTTATTATTAGAGTTAGCACGTGATGAACCAAATTCGAGATATGAGGGTGTGAATTTTGGGGCGTCATAGCCATAATACTTTGGAATTTTGGATAAGTGGTGAAGCTTCTAGTGAGGTGAGTGGAGGAGCTCTTCATGGGGAGGGATCTAATGGGGCCGACTAGCTCCTTATTGGTTGACCCTAGGGAGCTTTTCACCCCATGGTGGTCTTTCTTTTGCTTCTTCATGCTTTGGTCTTTTTTATAACTTCCTTGAATTAAGCTATGTGTTAATAGTGAGATGTGATGAGAGAACACTTAGGTATCCCCACCATGAAGAGGAGCCCCTTGGGGCCGACCTATACCCTTGGGGCCGACCCTAGGGTATCCTCCCACTTCATGATGGTTTCTTCCTTAGTTTCTTCCCATTTTGATCCTTCCTTGCAAAGTTTTCTTAAATTTGACTAAGTGTTGAAAGTGAGACATGATGAAAGGATGTTTGGGCAACTCCACCATAAGGGTGAGCACCCTTAAGGTCCCTAGGGTGGCCTCCCAGCTCATGGTGGTGGTTTCTTTCTTGATTTCTTCTCATTTTGATCCCATATTACATAGCTTTCTTGAATTCTTGAATTTCACTAAGTGTATGAAGTGAGGCCTGAAGATGCTTGGATAGCTCTACCATAAAGGGGAGCCCTTAAGACTGACCAACAACATTAGGGCCGACCTCAGGGGAGCCTCCCACCTCATGGTGCTTTGTTTTGCTCCAATGGTTGTTTGGTTGCATACTTTTGTGCTTTGCTTGTTTGATCTTCATTTTCTTCATTCCTTCGGGCTTACTTGTGACTGTGAGGATGTAATACCCTTGAATTTTATAACTAAAATTAATATTGAGAATAGAAATGTTTGAATAATTTTATCGAATACTTATATATTATGTGTGTGTCTCGGAAAGGGAGAATTCAATTCAAATTGAGTTAAATGTGTGATGAGTAAGTAATATGGTGGAAATGCTAAAATGCTTAAATTAAGCTTATGTGATATGACTAGTGTGGCATAGTAATGAACTAAGTAATTATTTAATTAAATTAATAAAGAAATAATTGAGTGATGTGATGGACTAATTTTCATTTTATTACTAGTATTATTAATATTAACATTATTGATTAATTCATTGTTATGTGCACCATATATGATATGTGAGTGATAGTGCAATAAAGTTGCTTCATGTATGAAATGTAATGTGGGGTATCAAGAATAACTAATGTATAAGACTATATGGTAAAGGTAAGTTAGATTATATAACTTACTATGTTGTACGAAGGAGCTTGTGTGACATTATGATGCATGATGAGTTAATTAAATGTGATGTTAATAATAACATTATAATAGACAGATAGTTGTTACATGAGACTATATGGTAAAAATAAGCCTAAGTTATGTGAATTACTGTTGGTATAAATTCTAGATACGCTCAATATGCAAGTATACGTGGTCAACAAGTAATATAATGATGAGAAAAGTTTCATTCCCACAGAGACTAGTATGAAATTTAATCTAACTGTAACGCCCCCATATCTATAATCCCACGATATCCGATATGGTGCTTACAACGAGTCAATATATATAACGCATTTAAATCTTTACACCCATGGTATCTGATTATAGTCTTATATCTAATTGAATGACTATACAATTTGTAACCAGATATAATTCTCATAGATCCAAGATTAACAGTATCCCATAACAATTGACAATTCTCTAGAGAACTATTACTGTGTTTGGATACCCTCACTTGGATGTATGAACTATATCTGTGAATAGTATCTATCTATCCAAAATTCAGAGTATCAGTAATAACATGAACAATCCATATTACCAATACCTTCACCCAGATGTATAGTCTATATTATCCGAAGTACACTATCGTATCGATAATACCTATCTATCCAAAATTCAGAGTATCAACAATAACATGATCAGTCCATGTTATCAATACCCTCACTCAGATAAATAGTTCCCAAGGATCTTAAACTAGATTAAAGATTCTAAATTACATCTATATATGTAAGAAAACACGGTTGCGAAAGTAAAAGATGTTATATATTATAAATATTAAGATTTGATTACATGATTCTCATAAAGAGTTTCTTATTATAGAGTATTCAACTAGACCGGAATGTAAACTAATCTAAGCAGGGACACTTCCCTTTATCTACTCCAGATGTTCCAGGGTTACCATCTAATACTGCAAAGGGAATAATTTTCAAGGGTGAGCTATGACATGCTCAGCAAGTTTTATATTTATAACAATATATGATTTGAAGAAGTATAACAATTCAAAATTTAACAAATAGTGGTTACCATTTCTGGAATTTCTTTTTCAACCATTTCTGGACCTTTTATTTCTGTCAGACAGACTTATAAATTTTATTTTAGATATGAGATAGGGGATCAGCCTACTCAATATCCTAGGACTATACATCTTATCCTACCAGTGCTCAAATGCACCCAAATTAATGTCAATTTATTACTGACCAAACAACGATCTCTTACGGGATACCCAACTTCAGTATAGGATGTCTTACCAAAGCAATTTGTTTTGACACAATAATTTATACTCAACAACAATATCATGTGAATAAACAATTTATTTTTTAGTTATGCTGAAGCTATAGCAATAACAGTACAATAAGTGGTAATTCAAGTTTAGGTTTGGTATAACATATCCAAAGTAATACAAGATAGAAATATGTATTTAGTACTTAGGTTTAGTAAATTTGCAAAAGTAATTAGGGTATATGTGACGCCCCCAAAGTAGGTAAACATCACCCATTCCGAGTCGCCAAATACATGGTACATAATACAAATACAAATTTAAATATACAACATGAGCTGTGAGTTTTAATACAAATATTATCTTCTAGACAGTATTCAAACTCAAAATAAGTCCCCAATACATTTATTATCACACTATTTCATAGAATAATGAGTACTAATGCAAACATCTGGACCGTCACTCCGTTTCCCGATTAGTCTCAGCTATATTCTCATTTCCTTAAGAGAACAATGAAAGCAAAGGATGAGCTTAACTAGCCCAGTAAGAAATATTATGACTAAGATAATGTAGAATAAATTATCGTTAGCCTTCAACAGTGTTAAACTGATAAAATATAATAAACATCAAGTTTAACTGCAGCGGAACAAGTAATCCATTAGAAGAGTCAAGTAAAACTTGAAATCTACTATCTTCTATGATTTAAAAAGTTTATCAACAGTTTTATCAATGAGACTCAGCTTAATAAATAATCCACATCATCCCTGCACTACGGCCAATGATATTCATTAGTATCACGACCACAAATTATCCACGCACTAGGGGCCAAGGATATTCGTGTTTTCATCAATGGTCATTATCATGCCAACAACTGTCCACCAATGCATTACGGGCCAATTAGGACTTTTACCACATTATTTGTAATATTACGGTCATGATAATACCGAATAATCCTGGTCATAATCATACCAAGTTCATCTATGCACTACGGCCACAAATGACTTTCATTATAATATAAGTATGAGGATGATGACAATGATATAAGAATTCAATTAAAAGAAAGTAAAGGATAAATTTTAAAGATTTATAATTTAATTTATCCAGAATTCAATAATGTCCAAATTTTCAACATGATACTGCTTTGTGAAGTAAAATTCAAGAATAATATTGTATCAAAAATGATTTGGACCGAAAAGAAATCAATTTTTATCATGAATAGTACACCGAGTGAATAGTAACTTCGAGAATAGTAACCCCGTGAATAGTACTCTGGCATAAAAAAAATTAAAACTTATCAAGAATGCTCAGAATAATATTTCCATGAAAATATATTGGATGAAACGCAAATATTAATGATATTCTACTAATTTCATGGAGTATAGAAGCCAAAACTTTAACAAAATGAGTGTAGAATTTGAAATCTGAAAAGAAATAATATTACCTACATACTACAGAGTATGAAAGAAAATATTATTTCATATGAATACTGAACAAAAATAATATCCTTTACCTTGAAAAGAGGAGTATTCCAACTGGTATAGCGGGGATATTCTTGAAGAAAACTTGAACTGTTTTCTACGCTCAAAGCTTCCTTAAACTCTAAAGAAATACGCTCAATATTATAGAAGACGAATTCTCTGATTCTGGTGTGATTTTTATTTCTAACTAAGCATCCTATTTATAGGAGAAAGGAAAGGATACTATTTGAAAAAAAGATTCACGGACCAACAGTAAAATAACTCACGGGTTGATTTTAATTGCCGGATTTTCAATAATGTCACATAAAACAAATTTTAATAATATAAATAAATATATATATATATATATATATATATATATATATATATATATATATATATATATATATAAACACATGTAATATATATAATCTTCCCACCCGTGAACAAAATTCATCAGCTTCCCCCCCCAAAAAAAGTCCTCCACATGTGGGCCCCCAGCATATGTCATCATCACATATGGGCCCCACCTTTAATAATATATATATATATATATATATATATATATATATATATGTATATATACTTTCTACCGATTATTTTAAAAAATGGGTAAGTAGGGGTCCATAATACTCCAATATTTACAACAAATACTTCATAAAAATCACCTCAATATTTTTAACAACATTTATCATCATTATTATAATTCGTAATATTTAACGACCAGGTCATTCCCAGGAAAGAGTGGGCTTTCCAATAAGAATTTTTTCCTATTGACGCGTAATTAGGTAACCAAACCTCTCCTCGATAGAACTTTCTAGACAGCGTCAATATTACAAATAATAATATAAATAACTGTATCGTCTCAATTAATGATTTAATAATATATAAAATATCGACAATAATGGAATCAAATAACGTGAAATACTATGCAGCAATTACTGTAGTAATAATTGAAAATAACTGAGTGACTTCTCGCGTAAGCATCAATAATCAATACCGTGTGCTACTATGCATTCACGCGTATTGCTGTACTTTTATCACCGAGTATTTTAACAATTAACAGTAAAACTTCTGCCGTTATTTTCATAAAAAGATATTTCTGTCGTTTTCTCATTCCAACAATAATTCTGCTGTGGGATCTACCAATGATTGTAACGTCGTACGAATATTCCTTGTTAAAACGAATATTTCCCTACCAATCGAATATTTTATGACAACGTGCATACTTTGAAAAATTTATAAATATTACCCACAACTATAACATTATATTAAATCCACACCATAATATTCAAGAATGATATTTATTGAAAAATTCATCTTTATTCATAAAAGTTGGGATCTTACAACCTCCCCTTCTTATGAAATTTTGCCCTCGAAATTAGGGTACATTCCTGGTATGACGATGAGGTGAGGATACCTTGATTTCATTTCGGATTCTAACTCTCAGGTCATTTCCTAAACATCGTGGTTTCTCCATAAAACTTTGACTTGAGGTATAACCTTCGAGCGTAGAATATGTTCCTTCTTATCTAAGATTTTAACAGGAACCTCTTCATACGTTAAATCTTCCGCTATTTCTTCCGGTTCCAACTCAATAATGTGGTTCGAGTCTTCCACATATTTACGTAACATAGATATGTGAAAAATATTATGAACACGAGACATACTTGGCGGTAAAGCGAGTCTATAGGCCACAGTTCCTACTCGGTCAAGGATTTTAAATGGGCCAATGAATTAAGGATTGAACTTTCCCCTCTTTCCAAATCTTGTAACTCCTTTCCATGGAGCCACACGTAACAACACATGATCACCAATATTGAATTACATGTCCTTTCGATGAAGATCAACATAACTCTTTTGTCGATCTTGTGAGGTTTTTATGCGTACCAATTCCGGTCCCAACAACGTTGCTTCACCCACCTCGTCCCAACATACTGGAGAACAACACTTTCTTCCATACAACACCTCAAATGGAGCCATGCCGATACTTGCTTGATAACTGTTGTTGTAGGAAAATTCCACCAATGAAAAGAACTTGTCCTAACTTCCTTTGAAGTCAAGGACACAGAGTCTTAATATATCCTCTAGAGTTTGAATAGTCCTCTTGAGTTCTTGAAAACTCTTATCACATTCCTCGCTCCAACCGAATTTTGTATCTTTCTGAGTTAGCTGAGTTAATGGAGTAGAGATTCGAGAAAACCTTTCTACAAATCAACAATAATAACTAGCTAAGCCAAGAAAGCTATGTAATTCGGTCACTGATTTAGGTTGCTCCCAGCTTTGAATTACTTCAATCTTTGCCGGGTCAACAAATAATCTATGATATTATGTGCCCAAGAAATGCTACTTCCTCAAGCCAGAACTCGCATTTCTTTAACTTAGCATATAACTTGTTCTCACGAAGCTTTTGGAGTATCAGCCTCAAGTGTTGCTCATGATCTTCACGGCTTTTAGAGTATATGAGGATGTCATCAATAAAGACAACCACAAAATGATCCAAATACTCCTTGAATACTCAGTTCATCATATCCATGAAGGCAGTAGGAGCATTAGTCAATCTAAAAGACATAACTAGGAATTCATAATGCCCGTGCCGAGTTCTGAAAGCCGTATTTGGAATGTCATTAATTTTAATCTTCAATTGGTGATATCCGGAACGAATATCAATCTTTGAAAAGAATTTGGCGCCTTGTAACTAGTCAAACAGGTCATCAATATGAGGCAACGAGTATCTATTTTTTACAGTGACATGGTTCAACTCCCGATAATCAATACAAAGTCGCATACTCCCATCTTTCTTCTTCACGAATAGAACAGGAGCACCCCAAGGAGACGTACTAGGACGAATGAAACTGATGTCTAACAATTCCTGTAGTTGGGTTTTTAACTCCTGAAGTTTAATAGGAGCCATTCGATATGGGGCTTTGGAAATTGATTTTGTACCGGGTTCAAGGTTGATACAAAATTCAATTTCAAGCTATGGGGCAGGCCGGGAAGTTCTTCAGTGAATACGTTAGGAAATTTATTAACAATAGAAATATCATTCAAATCTGACGTATTTTTGTTTAAATTCGTGACATGAGCTGAGAAAGCTTGACATCCATTTTTTAATAAACGAATAGCTTTATGGCTTGAGATGACAATGATTGATTTTATTGGTTTGGTTGCTTGAATTCAAATAATAGGTTGGTTAGGAATATGAAAGCTAACAACCTTATGAAAATAATCAATTTTAGCATGATGAGTAGTTAACCAATCAATCCCTAGAATCACGTCAAATGCAAGTATTTTCAAAGAAATAAGATCGACAGGTAATGTGAGGGTACCGATTTGAACCAAACAAGACTTATAAACAGTGGATATAATGAAGGTTTCTCCCAATGGAGTTTCAGCAGATAAGTCAAAGTCTAATTTCTCTGGAGTAAAATTTAAATGTTGAGCGCAAGTAGGAGAAATAAAAGAACGGGTAGAACCAGTATCAAATAAGGTATAGACTTCGTTAGAGTTTATGATAATCTTATCCGTGATGACCTCGTTCGGGTTCCTTGCTTTCTGGGAGTTCACAACAAACGCTCTCCCTTGAACTACTAGTTTTAACTTGTCTGGGACGACATTTGGTGTCACCGTTCTAATTGGACTTGGCTTCCCTATACGACAAAATCTAGCTAGGTGACCTTCTCTTCTATAATTGTAACACATTTTAGACTACTGCGCACAGTTTGGACTGATGTGTCCCTCCCCTCCGTATTTGAAGCATATGATAGGTGGTCGTTCTCGTTCCTTAATAACGGGTGCTGGTGCTGATGTCTTTCCATCATTGTTGAATCTCCTCTTCTTGAAATGTCCACTTTTATTATCTTGGCCATGATTACCACCGAAGTGGTTACCATTTCTAGCATGTTGATTCTCGCCACGTTTGTTGTCGTCGCTTCGATGACTGCTACCACTGATATTATCATTTTACCGGCTGCTCTCCCTTGGTTGGGATGCCTCATTATCGTGCTCCAATAACTAAGCCCTATTTACAAAATCTGAATACAAACACAGTTTATGAGAGATAAGATATTGACGTATCTCAGGTTTTAAACCTCTTAGAAACATCCATGTCATTCTCTCCTCGTTATCAACTAAGTGGGACATAAACCGGGACAACTTAACAAACTTAGCTTCGCATTGCGATACGGTCATATTGTTCTGCTCTAGCTTGATGAACTCTACCTCCTTCATGTGACGAATACATTTGGGAAAGTACTTGTCGTTGAACAGTTCTTGGAACTTCTCCCAAGTCATCTTCAGTGTGGCAGGTTGAGTATGCTTTACAGATTCTCGCCAGTAATCTGCCTCTCCTCGTAAGATGAAGGTGGCAAAGGGAACCTTTTGCTCCTTAGAGCATCCCAAGATATCAAATATCTTGGTGATCTGCTTTATCCACGTCTCCACCTTAAGTGGTTTTGGCTCTCCAATAAACTCCGGTGGTCCCAGCTCCTTGAACTGCTTAGCTATGACCGTCCGAGAGTTGCCAGTGTTTCCACCTGTATTTTGGACAGGAGCCGCTCTCGCCTGATGTTGCATGAATTGCATAAAGCCTCTGAACATCCCATCGTTCATCATTTGATCGGTGTTGTTGTTTACCTGAGGATTATTATCTTGCTGTTGCACATTATCCTGGGTATTGATCGTTGGTGACTCAACGGTCTTATGTGCTCCATTGCTATTCTCAACATTCTCGAATGTCATTTTAAAATACTGCCACAAAACAATGGTTAATTGACATACCACATAATATCCCTATATTCTGACCAACTAATTAAATAACAAATAAACTTAGGTAGGTCATACTAGCGAAAGAATTCTCCATCTCTCCCCTCCTAGTTCTTGTCTCACATCTCAGCCTGGGATCATATCCCTAAGCTTTGATACCAACTGTGACGCCCCCAAAATAGGTATACATCACCCATTCCGAGTTGTCAAATACATGGTACATAATACAAATACAAACTTAAATATACAACATGAGCTGTGAGTTTTAATACAAATATTGTCTTCTAGACAGTATTCAAACTCAAAATAAGTCCTCAATACTTTTATTATCACACTATTTCACAGAATAGTGAGGACTACTAATGCAAATATCTGGACCGTCACTCCGTTCCCCGACTAGTCCCAGCTATATTCTCATTTATTGAAAAGAACAATGAAAGCAAAGGTTAAGCTCAACTAGCCCAGTAAGAAATATTATGACTAAGATAATGCAGAATAAATTATCATTAGCCTTCAACAGTGTTAAACTGATAAAATATAATAAACATCAAGTTTAACTGCAGCGGAACAAGCAATCCATTAGAAGAGTCAAGTAGAACATGAAATCTACTATCTTCTATGATTTAAAAAGTTTATCAACATTTTTATCGCTGAGACTCAGCTTAATAAATAATCCATATCATCCCTATACTACGGCCAAGGATATTCATTAGTATCACGACCACAAATTATCCATGCACTACGGGCCAAGGATATTCATGTTTTCATCAATGGTCATGATCATACCAACAACTGTCCACCAATGCACTACGGGCCAATGAGGACTTTTACCACATCATTTGTAACATTACGGTCATAATTATACTGAATAATCCCTGGTCATAATCATACAAAGTCCATCTATCTACTACGGCCACAGATGACTTTCATTATAATATAAGCATGAGGATGATGACAATGATATAAGAATTCAATTAAAAGAAAGCAAAGGATAAATTTTAAAGATTTATAATTTAATTTATCCAGAATTCAGTAATGTCAAAATTGTCAACATGATATTGCTTTGTGGAGTAAAATTCAAGAATAATATTGTATTAAAAATGATTTGGACCGAAAAGAAATTAATTTTTATCATGAATAGTACCCTGGGTGAATAGTAACCCCGTGAATAGTACTCCGGCATGAAAATAATTAAAACTTATCAAGAATGCTCAGAATAATATTTTCATAAAAAGATATTGGATGAAGCGCAAATATCAAGGATATTCTACTAATTTCATGGAGTATAGAAACCAAAACTTTAACAAAATGAGTGTAGAATTCGAAAGCTGAAACGAAATAATATTACTTACATACTACAGAGTATGGAAGAAAATATAATTTCATATGAATACTGAACAAAAATAATATTCCTTACCTTGAAAAGAAGAGTATTTCAACTGGTATAGCGGGGATATTCTTGAAGAAAACTTGAACTGTTTTCTACGTTCAAAGCTTCCTTAAACTCTAAAAAAATACGCTTAACATTATAGAAGAAGAATTCTCTGATTCTGGTGTGATTTTCAATTCTTAACTAAGCATCCTATTTATAGGAGAAAGGAAAGGATTTTAATAATATATATATAATCTTCCCACATGTGAACAAAATTCATCAGCTTCCCCCCCCCCAAAAGTCCTCCACATGTGGGCCCCCACCATATGCCATCATCACATATGGGCCCCACCTTTTATAATATATATATACTTTCTACCGATTATTTTAAAAAATGTGTAAGTAGGGGTCCATAATACGCCAATATTTACAACAAATACTTCATAAAAATCACCTTAATATTTTTAACAACATTTATCATCATTATTATAATTCGCAATATTTAATGACTAGGTCATTCTCAGGAAAGAGGGGGCTTTTCAATAAGGATTTCTCCCTATTGGCGCGCAATTAGGTGACCAAACTTCTCCTCGACAGAACTTTCTAGACATCGTCAATATTGTAAATAATAATATGAATAACTGTATTGTCTCAATTATTAATTTAATAATATGTAAAATATCGATAATAATTGAATCAAATGACGTGAGATACTATGCAACAATTACTGTAGTAATAATTGAATATAACTAAGTGACTTCTCACATAAGCATCAATAATCAATACCGTGTGCTACTATGCATCCACGCGTATTACTGTACTTTTATCACCGGGTATTTCAACAGTTAACGGTAAAACTTCAGCCGTTATTTTCATAAAAAGATATTTCTGTCGTTTTCTCATTCTGACAATAATTTCGCTGTGGGGTCCACCAATGATTGTGTCGTCGTACGACTATTCCTTGTTAAAACGAATATTTCCCAACTAATCGAATATTTTATGACAACTTGCATACTTTTCAAAATTTATAAATATTACCCACAACTATAACATTATATTAAATCTACACCATAATATTCAAAAATGATATTTATTGAAAAATTCATCTTTATTCATAAAAGTTGGGGTCTTACAATATAGGAAACTTGCCTGAGCGTAGATTAGTTAAGCAACGCTATTCTATTCGTTAATAAACACCTAAGATGTTCATTCATTTAAATCTAACACATTAGTATTGATAACAATACTCAAATACAAAATTTACATATGTTCGGGTTAAGTTTGATATGGTTTCGGTGTTCAAAGACTTTACCGAATATTAAATAAGTTAATAAATTGACTAAATTCTATTTATAAGCTTTATTATATATTTTAAATAATTTTAATATCCCTTATAATAATTTCTAGAAGCTTATAATAATTTTAAATATTTATTTATCCCTTAAATAATTTTTAATTCATTTATTTCCTTTTCTAAATAATTAATAATTACTTAAAATATTATAAAAACTTTGTTTACTATTTTTAAATAATTTATAATCATTTATTATAATTTTTAAATCATTAATATTATTTTTCTATAATTATTTATTATTTATAAGTAATTATTCTAATTACTTTATTATTAACTTAATTATTAATAATATCCAAATAAAATAAAATATTTATTAAATTTATGTAAAAATATTAAAAGTTAATTATAATAACTTAATATAATTTTTAAAACTGTTTTTATATTTATTTATTAATTATTTCTATTTTTTATTAATTATTTTCTAAAAAAACATTTTATGTCTGTCGCTAAAGCCCTAAAGTGACCGGAAGTGTCGCTATAGGTATTCTTGAGCTTCTGGGTTTCCAGCCGGTCATGGCCAAGAGACTACTTTGACTAAGATTTATCTTGCTACTGTTAACGATTTTGAGTTTAGATAATTATGGATGTTATAGTATTCTTACAGTAGTACAACATCAAACAAATTTCGTGCTTTTACCTACATATAACAAGAAGTTATAGAGGTTTAAAGTCACTATCAGAGCTGTTTTTGAGTTTCTGGGTAACCCAGAACAGTGGTCATGGTCAGTCAACGGTTTTGTAGCTTTTATATCTTTGAATCTATGTGATGTATTTGTGTTTTATTTGTTGTAATAGGTAGTCTATATGTCAAGGTCGCCCCAGGCTCTGCGGGTCCTGCCGTCTCGAAGTACGTGCACGCATGCAACGTGATGTCTGCTCAAACTTTTAGAACTTCAATTCGGGCATCCAATTGATATGTATAAGACCTATTTCGGACCATCGTTGTTGAGAGTTATGCAATGATATGGGATTAGAGGTTGTACGAAGTCCAGAAGATGGGACCATGCCCTCTGGTCTTCAAGCTTTAAATTCTATTCGTTGTCCTGCGCAATAGTCACTCGGGATTGGACTTCCCTAGTTCTTGTGGGATATTGCTGTGTAGAAATGTATATATGAAATGTTGAGACTGTGTGATGTGGCGTTAAGGTGGCAAGATGATGATTCTGCCCCTCACTGGGGTTATCTCTGATTTGGGCCGATAAAGTAGACGTTGCTCAGGGTTGTATCCGAGGTTGGAGTGCTGCAAGTGTTGAAGGTCCTCAGTGTCATCTCTGAGGTGTGCCTGTCTTTCCGGTGCTATCTCCGGGTCTTGTACTGAGTGCCTCGGGGTGAGTGATGAGGTTGAAGCTGATTGCATGCATTTGAACCAAGCATTTCCAGGGTTATCTCCGGAACTGCAACTACAATCCTTGGGGTTATCTCCGAGGTTAGCACTGCTATTCCCGGTGTTGGGACTGAGACTGAATATCTCGGGGTTATCTCTGAGATGAATCGGCCTTCTCCGGTGGAAATTCTGGTATTTAAACTGCATGCCTCGGGGTTATCTCCAAGGTTGGAACTGATACTCCCAGTATATGTTCCGGGGTTGAGTCTAAACTTTCGGTAGTATCCGGATTGGGTATGAGTTGTCTTCCAGGGTTATCTTTGAAAGACGAATCTGCCCTCCTACAATGTCAGTGACAGGTGTGCAAAAAATTTTGAGTGTCTACAGATGCCCCTCTTTATCATATTCATGTAATGCAATGGCATGGATAGGATAAAGAATTCTAGACACTTGAAATGCCCCAAAATAAACATGATGCCATGTGAAGCAACATGATGTAAATGTATGATGCAAGTGTGTTGTTGTATTGTTCTCCAACATATTGGGATGATTGCCGGATCCCTGTTGCTTCTGCCTGGGATTGGAAACAATGATAAGCTTGGACGTGTGATCCAGATCTTTTAGGATGTTGACGTTGGGGTTATCACCAAAGTCCTTAATCCTTGATACAAACTTTATTCCGAAGATGTGCCTCTCGTGTACAAGAGATCTATGGGAATAAAGCTTGTCTATTTGAGGATGTGTATAACATATTCCATCATCGATCCTCCCCGATGATGTTAATCCTTCCTGGTTTGTATCGCCAGGACATATCAATGTTCTATTGGATTTATTGCCAACAGTATATGTTGTCAGGGTTGCCTGACCTTCGCTGATGTGTGAACCAACGGATGACCACGCGTTGTAACCCCTACCGGGGATCTACTTGATCTTCGCTGATGTGTGCATCAATGGAAAATGTTTGATACCCCCACCGGGGATATGATTGAGAATTAGGGTAACGACCCTGAATTGAAGGTATTGGACCAATGAGTGATGTGCAGACCCACAATTCAGTCTGAGAAAACCAGGATTGTAAGTTATTCTGCTCAATCACGTAACGTTTTTATTCCTGATTTGGTCTTTTCAGCTTGTGAGAACTCCTTTACAACTCGAACTGGACCGAGCCGGAAGGGTGGGACCCATGTAGGGGTGCCACAGGTACACCTGCAGCAGCCGCAGGTGGACCTCAGCCAATCGTGGCTATTAAATGCCTGCAGGTTATTTTTATAAGTCATTTTCAAGTTACGCCGTGAAGGAAATTCGAGAGCTTTTTTTCAGATCTGCTGAGTTCGGGCGACTTTCTGCAAATTTTGTCATCGTACAAATGTTCTACACTGTCCTGGTAACGTATGCATGTCTTCCTTTCCAGTTTTTATCCGTTAGAAAATGACTTATCACATGAAATGCATCTAAACACATAGTAGTAATTATGCATGCTCAAATGATTTGATAAAAAATATTGAACATAGTAAATGTTAGTATTAAACCATGCTGAACATAATGATGTGAAAAAATTTGACTTTTGAAATAGTCAAATTAACACCTTTTTCTGCTATTTCTTATCCTATTTGAGGACAAATGAGCAAAAGGTAAAAATACAAAGTAATCCTGGTAATTAGGCGACCCTTATGGATTGATGACTTTGACATTTAAATGCATATAGTATGTATATGACTGTGGTTAGGTGTGCTACTGAAAGGCCACCTAGTCATGCCTATGTGTATGTGTATAGTCCTATTTACATAGGGGACTATGGAAATTTTTTTCCAAAATGTAGGTATTGAATTGTCATGCATTTTTAACTCTACTGTAGACGTATGTTAAAGTAATGCATGCATGTAATCATAAAATGCACTTTGAAAAGCAAGCACCAGGTTTAAAATTACCACACCCTTTATAAGGTGATTTGGAGACTTGTTGTCCAGATATTATGGATCCGGATCAGCCGAGTAGTTGCCGCATGACCACTTCTGGTGTACGGAGGAGGGCTTTTGAAGTGCCTCGACCCCATTCTGTTAGACAGCCTCGTCGTCTGGTGGAGGTGGTGATACGTCCAGTCCAGGTTGATGTGCCGGATGTCGAGGACGATGAAGAGGATGTTTCGGTGGAAGACCCCGTTCCTGCTGCACATGCTCCCCGTAGGGACATCTTGAGTATTTAGGTGGCAAACCTAGAGCTTTTAGGTGATTTGAATCGACATCCCTCGATGTACTTGCACGCCAACGAGGTATAAATTTAGATCTTAATCTTCTTTCTTTCCTATTTATGAGGAGTAAAGGGTTTTCATGTTGACCTGCATTTCATGTAAGTTCCCGGCTTTACACAGCCTCGAGGGAATTGGTTCATCATCCACTCCCTGTTCTAGGTTTTGCATCCTGACTATAGAGCGATTGTGCATGATTGGGGCTTTGGGGCGTTCTTTTATATTCTTCCCCGTCGATGTCCCTGGGGTTACCTCAGGGCATTGTCTGAGCACTAGTTTCACCAAACTAAGTCTCTCCATTTACTAGACTGTGAGGTGATGATGACGCCGATGGATTGGCGGTTTATCATAGGTATGGAGTTTGGAGGGGCACCAGTGCCTTATACGGTGGATATTACCCCGACTACTGTCAGATCCTTGCTAGGAGTTCCGGTGGAGGCGCTCAAGGGCAGGACTATCTGTATAGGTCCTTTGAGCGTAGATGCTATGAGTGGGCTGTTGAGTGAGCCAATACTAGCTGATGTTAGAGTCAAGGATCGCATTTTTCAGTGATTGTTCCTGGTTATCATCAGGGGCTGCTTCATAGCAGATAACTCTTCTACGGTGTCGTTCGCTTTGATCAGCGCCACGCGACATGTGGACCGTATAGGAGAGTATGATTGGGGCTCCTACACCTTTGCCTATTTCCTCAGGGGAATGCACATGCGTTCGCAGAGCTTGACCGTGGCTTGGCTAGGATTTTACCTGTTTCTGCTGGTGAGTATTTCTCTTTTACTTTCCCATGTACAAGTTAAGAGTATTCACTGACAGCAGGTATTTTGCCTTTGTATTGACAGTTTTAGGCCTATGAGAGGCTCTCATGCTTGCGTCCTGTGAGCGTGTTAGGATTGGATACCTATCTACGAGGATGGCGATGGCATCATTCGATACTGGCAGAGGTCCTTGTAGCTGAGGGTTTCACTCATTGTCGCCTACAGCTGGAATTATTGACAGCTGATGTCATCACATAGATTCCCTACTCTAGGGAGCACATGGCCATTGGATTTGAGGATGGGTACCCGACGGGTGTCGAGTAAGTGATTTCCACCTGTAGGGTTCCTCTCTTCACAGATGGAGGATGGGAGCTCTATTTAGGAATGCGTGCTATTAGGCGCACCACAGGAGAGATCAGTATACCGATCTTGTGACGACCCTAAATTCGGGTCCCAAATCACCACGGATCTGGTACAATCATTCTACAACTATTTGTGGAAGATATAAACATAAATTATTCATACATTAAACTTTACACACTATTTCCCAAGGTCGAGTAATCTTAACTTCTACATAATTTATAACTTATTTGACTTACAATAATATTAAGATACATTACTGTTACAAATCTAACTACACACGTATACTAAAGCTGGAATCGTCTTTAACCTTTCTTTGTATCCAAAGCATTCATCTAAATCTGTAATGTTTATCATTATATAGCAAGGGTGAGCATAAGAATTGCCCAGCAAGTTTAAGTTCAATAATTTAATGATATATCATGATTGAAAGAGTCTGAATAATAAGCTGGCTATAATTTAACAATATACTTATGAAATAGTAGGAACAAACTTTTGACTGAACAAGTATTGAACATGAACAAATATATCTGAACTGAATAGGAATGATGGTGAGCAACCTTTCATACCTGACTTATACATGCAATATGTACAGCGTACAATTCTACATGGCAATCAGCAATGAGTAGCCATAAGCATATCCGAATAAAACAACTCTTAGTGGAGTTAAGTAAAACTTTCCTGAACCGTTGATTACTGCTACGCAATTTATAACGCTTTATCCGAAGACCTAATATTAGTAATATAGATCTCCAATATTAGAATAATATCATCACAATAAAATACTAATATATATATATATATATATATATATATATATATATATATATAAATACATAGAATAATCTAAACACATAACCCTATCAGTCTACAACACACATAGGACTCGGTATCAAGTCAAACTATTGCAGTCTGAGTTGAACCCGACACAAATCTAACATCCCGACGGTCTAGTCGGACTTTTATCGAGTCTAAGTTCAATTAAACTCTGCCTAAACACTTAACAATTAACTTAAATAATTTTAATATCAGTCAAAATATTTTTCTAAGTCTCATAATAATTTTCACATAATTATTAACATTTATCTTGATTTTTCAATCATAAAAATCGTATTTAAATGAATTAAATACCACATAATTCTTTTATCATTAATATTTATTTATTAATAAAATAGACGTCATAATATTATAATAAATTTATAATATCACAAAGTACTTTTAATACTTTAAAATCACCTTTATATGATTTTTAAATAATTAAATTCATTATCCGATAATTGCAATTAATATTAAAATTTTAATATTTTCATGATAAAATATCAAATTTTATATTATATAACTTAAAATATTTTTACAACACTTAAATCATTTTTATATGATTTTTAAATCATTAATTGTATTTTTTTATAATTTATTTAATATATGTATTAAATAAATTAACTATCATTAATATTAATTAATTAATGAAATTTATCACAAAATATTAGAAGTCACTGAAAATATCTTTAATTATTTTCTTATACCATAATATTATTTTTCATGATTTTCATGAATTAAAATAATTTTTAAATAATTTATTTAATATTATAATTAAATAAATTAAATACCATTTATATTCCAAAAATATGAAATATTTATGAAATATACTCAAAATAAATAAAAACTATTTTTCAGACTTTAAAATAATTTTTTTCAGAATTTATTTTGTATTTTTAATAATTAAAAACCATTTATTTCGATTTATTTATTAAAAATAATTAATTTTCGTAATTAAGTGTCGCTAAAGGTACCATAGGCGACAAATTCGTCGCTAATGGTGTTCTTGGGCTGTTCTTCAACAAACCCAAAACACCATGTCAGTGTTCGAGATACACACTTTGACCGGTTATAACTTCTTGTCTAACATGTTTCTGGGGTATCTCCAGCGTGGAAAATGTAGTACTAATGTAATACATCAACTACCGACTAAGTTCATGGCCATACGACACGAAATCAGAGAGATCAAAGCCTCTCAATCTTCTGACAACGCTGTTCTTGAGTTTCTGGGTTGCCCAGAAACTCAAGCAGTGTCGAGGGTCTACTTTTGAACCTTGATTGATCCGATCTCAGGTCATGTTCTAAGTGTTTGTATGATACAAAATGATAGTACATATGTCATAGCACAAGTTTATAACACTATTGCACTCAAACAACACAACAGTTGAGATATCAAGGCTGGTCAAAGTGATGTCAGGAGCTGTTCTTCACGATTTCTGGGTTTTTCAGATTTCGTCAAGCGCAATCGGTCAACGATACTTTGACCAAGGTTATTTATGAATCTGATAAATATATAGGTGATCTAAGGACACGATTGTGTAGTCCTTATGTCATACTACAACACCAAAACAACAACATGGCCTAAACACCAACACACAGCAAGATCAGAAGGCTAGAATTTCTTGTCGGACCGTTTCTGGAATTCTGGGCTGCCCATAATTCATTTTCCGTAAACGGTCAACGACCTTTGACTGTCTATATCTTTCACTCAACACGTGATCTACACTTGATACAAGTATCAGATGAAAGACCATACAACATACTACAAGTACAAAAGCTTAAACCAAAAAAACAGTTAACAGAGAAGAATCTAGAGGCTCTGACTTTCGGTTGTCATGCTACTTTTTTCCAATTTTCCATATTTGACAAAATGCTAGATTCGAGGACTTTGATGTTATGGATCTGAGATTTAACAACCCAGATCACTAAAAGACACCTTATTACATAACTTTAACCAAACAAAAACAACATTTAACATCAAATAATCAGATTTCTAAGATTAGGATTTTTATACCTTTAAAACATTGATCTTTGATTTCTGATCATTGAATCTGATTTTGGAAAGCTATAAACTGAACTTGGCTTATCTTTTCTCTCTCTCTCTCTCTCTCACTCTACATCTCGAAATTCTAGAGAGAGAAAGTGTTGGAGAAAAATGAAAATGAAAGTATGCATTTTCTCTTTCTTAATCTATATAAATGGCATGATTCAATGTATATAGCAATCTAGATGGCTGATATAATAGATATAAGTCACATGCTAGATATTATTTGGTCACCCACTCCAAAATTATGGCTAGATTTACAAGCCAACTAATAAAGAATACAAAAAGGGCAAAATAGTCTTTTTGCAATTAATTTGAATGGCATTCTAGTAAATGGCCAATCCATTAGGGTTTAGGATTTGGGTTAGGGTTTAGGGTTTAAACCATTTGGGGTTTAGGGTTTAAACCCTTAGGTTAGCAATTTAGTTTCTAACATTTCTGATTTTCGATTTTCAAAATAAAAAATTAATATTTCTAAATTATAATTAGAATTTTCTAATTATATTAAAATTTACTAATCATAATTCAATCTTGCTAATTAGGATTAATATATCCTAATTAAAATTGCTAATTAAGCAATTACGGTCAAAATGATCATTCGGGTTTATAACCCAGAATTAGGGTTTCTAAATAAAAAATAATAAATTTTCTAAATTAAAAATTAGGTTTTCTAATTAGATTAGGGTTTCCTAATTACTTAACTTGAAAATTAGGATTATGGTTTTCTAATTAACATTACAATTATTAAATTAACACTTAAGCTTTCCCTAATTATAAATTAGGGTTTCTAATCCAAAAATTAGAGTTTTCTAAATTTGAAATTAGGGTTTACTAATTAATTAAGTTTTACCCTAATTAATATTATAATTAATAGCACTTATGCATTATAATTATCCTTTAAATTCCCAGATTAGGGTTTTACTATCCCAAATTAGGGTTTCAAATTTCCGAAACTGAAAATAGGGTTTCCAGAATCGGTTTCTAGGATTTTCTTATAATTCGTAAGAATTTTCTAACCGAACTTTGACGTTCATAATATAATATTAGGGTTTATCTGGTCAACCCTTGACCTTTAAACACATATTGTACACATATAATACCATTTACACAGAACATATTCACGTATACCCTTAATCCTGAATAATTTACCTAAATCCTTCACAAAATTTTGAAATTCTAAAAATTCCAACTTAAAAATATCAAACGTATACACTTATTTTATGTCTAGGTTCTAATATTGAACCTTAAATCAATTAATAAAAATTTAAAAAAAAATTCTACATTCTCGGGTTGTCACATTCACCCCTTCTTCTAAAATTTTTGTCCCCGAAATTTACCTTACACCTTATACCATACACCATACACCGTTCATTCTTATCATCACATTCTACCCAATACACCTCTCACAAGAATAAAAATTTTGAAATTGTGCTGAGGGGTTTTACAGACTATTGTCTGTCATTTTCGCAAAGGTTATATGGAAATTCATCCGCAAACCGTCTTACCCTGAAGACACAAAGGGTGATTAGCCCAGTATGCCCAGGACTGGCCCAGTAATACTGGTTTTATCTGTTTCTCGTATCTGCCTTGGGCGCATAATTTACCTCAGTCTTATTAGATTCCGCACCAAACAATTTGGTTAAAATTTTCAATGAACACTTAGAGTTTTCATAAATGTTTGTTTAGCTGAATCAAATAGCATAAACTCATATCAATAATTCAATTCAATTGAATTATTTAAGTGTAGCCAAACCTCGTTGGCAAATTAAAATTTTGAAAATATTTTTTTGAGAATGACGTCATGATGCCGTACTGTATTAACAGTCCGTTTGAGGATGCCGTCATTGTATGACATTGTCATAACACATCATACAATAGTGGAACAATGATTTTTAGATCGAATTCACACTAAGTATTCCTGCATTTATAACTCTGTCAACTTTTATCATCTCTGCACCAGGTTACATGGTACATGAGTAATAAATAAAAATATATTTTGATATTTTAAATCATTTGCGTCTAGCGAAAATAAGTAGCATAGACTATACTTTAAACCATTTCAAAAATGATTACGAGTCTACATTTTTTTTTTATTTTTTTTTTTTCAAAAGCACATAGTGCGTATTTAGCTTGATGTCAAAATTTCAAAGTCTAGCATATCTAGGAGTTTTGGAAAACTTATGTCTTCACTAATGATCAGTTGCTTAACAATCTATTTGTTCCTTTAATCCTCAATTCTTTATTCACACACAACTATACCCAGTTCGTCAAACCACACTTATGAGTTCATTTACTTGCCACAATCATATGAGTTTAAGAAATTATCCTAGTCAGACCTTTGGCGTCTATTCGCTGAGGGGTTCATAAACATTTTATATAACTATGAATCAAGAATGTCACAAAAGTATGAGTTTTAAGAACTCGTACTTAACCTTATATTCTATACCTATACCATATCTATCAGTTATACACATGAGAAAGGAATCACCCTCTTAACATGCATATACCAAATAGCGCGACACAAATATTTTAATGATTATCACTACCAAAAACTAAATGATTTTTACACCAAGTATAATTCCCCACCCATACAAGGAATCATACAACTCAGCTACTGACATGAGTCCTCAATTGAAATCCCCACTTAATCTTAACTCCCTTCTCCATACGAATTTCATTCAACTCGTATTCATAATCCTTTCTTGAATCTGTACCAATTAATAGCACAACTTTCACACAACAATCTTGTTGTACACTGTTCAATCATTAGATTGATTCTTCTCCCTGCTATCACCTTATTAGATCACGAGGTGATCTAATCGTATATATTACAATTCATTTCTATTCTACGATCTTTTTATTTTACGATCTTCTATCTCTGAGCTTTTAGTCTTTTAGACTCTATCTATTCAACACTACCGTTCAACTTTATTATCAGAGTTAGGGAACTCTGTATCTTATAACTCGTCGAGATTTGTCGTTGAATCTTATCAACACACTAACTCTATTTGAGTTAGTACTTACCCTAATCACTGCGGTTATTAGTCTCAGGTATTCCTGCCTAAGGTTTATAACCTACAGCTCTGATACCAACTGTGACACTCATGGTACTTCCAACCATAGCACCCCACAGTGATACCTATCAACTCGCTACCGACTGGCTCGGCGTCCCCTACGAAAAGTCCGGCTTCGGTGCCTTCCCTTAAAGGGATGTCACCAGCAAATGGCTCGGGGCTCTTCGCAAATTCATGCTTATAGCTTTGACACCAATTGTGACGTCCCAAAATCCGGGTCCCAAATCACCACAGATCTGGTACAATCATTCTATAACTATTTGTGGAAGATATAAACATAAATTGTTTATACAATAAACTTTACACACTATTCTCCAAGGTCGAGTAACCTTAACTTATACACAATTCATAACTTATTTGACTTACAATAACATTAAGATACATTACTGTTACAAATCTAACTGCACACATACACTAAAGCTGGAACTGTCTTTAACCTTTCCTTGTATCTGAAGCATTCGTCTTAATCTGCAATGTTTATCATGATATAGCAAGGGTGAGCATAAGAATTGCCCAACAAGTTTAAGTTTAATAATTTAACGATATATCATGATTGAAAGAGTCTGAATAATAAGCTGGCTATAATTCAACAATATACTTATAAAATAGCAGGAACAAACTTTTGACTGAACAAGTATTGAACATGAACAAATATATTTGAACCGAATAGAAATGAAGGTGATCAACCTTTCATACCTGACTTATACATGCAATATGTACAGCGTACAATTCTGAATGGCAATCAACAATGATTAACCATAAGCATATCCGAATGAAACAACTCTTAGTAGAGTTAAGTAAAACTTGCCTGAACCGTTGATTACCGCTACGTAATTTATAACGCTTTATCCGAAGACCTAATATTACTAATATAGATCTTCAATATTAGAATAATATCATGACAATATAAAACTATGACATATATATAAATATATAGAATAATCTAAATACATAACACATAACCCTATCAGTCTACAACACACATAGGACTCGGTATCAAGTCAAACTATTGCAGTCTGAGTTGAACTCGACACAAATCTAACATCCTGAAGGTCTAGTCGAACTTTTATCGAGTCTAAGTTCAATTAAACTCTGCCTAAACACTTAACAATTAACTTAAATAATGTTAATATCAGTCAAAATATTTTTCTAAGTCTCATAATAATTTTCACATAATTATTATCATTTATCTTGATTTTTTAATCATAAAAATCGTATTTAAATGAATTAAATACCACATAATTCTTTTATCATTAATATTTATTTATTAATAAAATAGACGTCATAATATTATATTATATTTATAATATCACAAAGTACTTTTAATACTTTAAAATCACATTTATATAATTTTTAAATAATTAAATTCATTATCCGATAATTGCTATTAATATTAAAATATTAATATTTTTATGATAAAATATCAAAAGTTATGTTATATAACTTAAATATTTTTACAACACTTATGATTTTTAAATCATTTTTATGTGATTTTTAAATCATTAATTCTATTTTTCTATAATTTATTTAATATATGTATTAAATAAATTAACTATCATTAATATTAATTAATTAATGAAATTCATCACAAAATATTAAAAATCACTGAAAATATCTTTAATTATTTTCATGATTTTTCATGAATTAAAATAATTTTTAAATAATTTATTTAATATTATAATTAAATAAATTAAATACCATTTATATTCCAAAAATATGAAATATTTATGAAATATACTCAAAATAAATAAAAACTATTTTTCAGACTTTAAAATAATTTTTTTTCAGAATTTATTTTGTATTTTTAATAATTAAAAACCATTTATTTCGATTTATTTATTAAAAATAATTAATTTTCATAATTAAGTGTCGCTAAAGGTACCATAGGCGACAAATTCGTCGCTAATGGTGTTCTTGGGCTGTTCTTCAACAAACCCAAAACACCATGTCAGTGTTCGAGATACACACTTTGACCGGTTATAACTTCTTGTCTAACATGTTTCTGGGGTATCTCCAGCGTGGAAAATGTAGTACTAATGTAATACATCAACTACCGACTAAGTTCATGGCCATACGACACGAAATCAGAGAGATCAAAGCCTCTCAATCTTCTGACAACGCTGTTCTTGAGTTTCTGGGTTGCCCAGAAACTCAAGCAGTGTCGAGGGACTACTTTTGAACCTTGATTGATCCGATCTCAGGTCATGTTCTAAGTGTTTGTATGATACAAAATGATAGTACATATGTCATAGCACAAGTTTATAACACTATTGCACTCAAACAACACAACAGTTGAGATATCAAGGCTGGTCAAAGTGATGTCAGGAGCTGTTCTTCACGATTTCTGGGTTTTTCAGATTTCGTCAAGCGCAATCGGTCAACGATACTTTGACCAAGGTTATTTATGAATCTGATAAATATATAGGTGATCTAAGGACACGATTGTGTAGTCCTTATGTCATACTACAACACCAAAACAACAACATGGCCTAAACACCAACACACAGCAAGATCAGAAGGCTAGAATTTCTTGTCAGACCGTTTCTGGAATTCTGGGCTGCCCAGAATTCATCTTCCGTGAACGGTCAACGACCTTTGACTGTCTATATCTTTCACTCTACACGTGATCTGAACTTGATACAAGTATCAGATCAAATACCATACAGCATACTACAGGTACAAAAGCTTAAACCACAAAAACAGTTAACAGAGAAGAATCTAGAGGCTCTGACTTTCGGTTGTCATGCTACTTTTTTCCAGTTTTCCAGATTTGACAAAATGCTAGATTCAAGGACTTTTGATGTTATGGATCTGAGATTTAACAACCCAGATCACTAAAAGACACCTTATTACATAACTTTAAACAAACAAAAACAACATTTAACATCAAATAATTACATTTCTAAGATTAGGGTTTTTATACCTTTAAAACATTGATATTTGATTTCTGATCATTGAATTTGATTTTAGAAAGCTATAAACTGAACTTGGCCTATCTTTTCTCTCTCTCTCTCTCACACTCTACATCTCGAAATTCTAGAGAGAGAAAGTGTTGGAGAAAAATGAAAATGAAAGTATGCATTTTCTCTTTCGTAATCTATATAATTGGCATGATTCAATGTATATAGCAATCTAGATGGCTGATATAATAGATATAAGTCATATGCTAGATATTATTTGGCCACCCACTCCAAAATTATGGTTAGATTTACAAGCCAACCAATAAAGAATACAAAAAGGGCAAAATAGTCTTTTCGCAATTAATTTTAATGACATTCTAGTAGATGGCCAAACCCTTAGGGTTTAGGATTTGGGTTAGGGTTTAAGGTTTGAATCCTTTAGGGTTTAGGGTTTAAACCCTTAGGTTAGCAATTTAGTTTCTAACATTTTCAAATTTCGATTTTCAAAATAGAAAATTAATATTTCTAAATTATAATTAGAATTTTTTAATTATATTAAAATTTACTAATCATAATTCAATCTTGCTAATTAGGATTAATATATCCTAATTAAAATTGCTAATTAAGCAATTAGGGTCAAAATGATCATTAAGGTTTATACCCCAGAATTAGGATTTCTAAATAAAAAATAATAGTCTTTCTAAATTAGAAATTAGGTCTCCTAATTACTTATTAAAAATTCGGATTAGGGTTTCCTAATTAACATTGCAATTATTAAATTAACAATTAGGTTTTCCCTAATTATAAATTAGGGTTTCTAATCCAGAAATTAGAGTTTTCTAAATTTGAAATTAGGATTTGCTAATTAATTAAGCTTACCCTAATTAATATTATAATTAATAGCACTTAAGCATTATAATTATCCTTTAAATTCCCATAATAGGGTTTTAATATCCCAAATCAGGGTTTCGAATTCCTGGAACTGAAAATAGGGTTTCCAGAACCGGTTTTTAGGATTTTCTTATAATTCGTAAGAATTTTCTAACCGAACGTTGACGTTCTTAATATAATATTAGGGTTTATCTGGTCAACCCTTGACCTTTAAACACATACTGTACACATATAATACCATTTCAACAGAACATATTCACGTATACCCTTAATCCTGAATAATTCACCTAAATCCTTCACAGAATTTTGAAATTCTCAAAATTCCATCTTAAAAATATCAAACGCATACACTTATTTTATGTCTAGGTTCTAATATTGAACCTTAAATCAATTAATAAAAATTTAAAATTTTTGTGACGCCCCCAAAATTAGGTATACATCACCCATCTTGGGTCGTCAGATACATAGTACAGAATACAAATACAACTTACTAATACAACTGTCGTGTACAATACGACAAAACATAAACTGTGAGTTTGAATACAAATATTATCTTCTAGAGAGTATTCATACTCAAAAGGAGTCCTCGTTACATTTATTAACACACCATTACATAGAATAGTGAGGACTACTAACTAATACTATCATTCGGACCATCACTCCGTTCCCCGACTTGCCCCAGCTACGTTCTCATTTCCTGAAGAGAACAGTGAAAGAAAGGGTGAGCTCAACTAGCCCAGTAAGAAATATTATGACTAAGATAATGCAGAATAAATTATCATTAGCCTTCAACAATGTTAAACTGATAAAATATAATAGACATCAAGTTTAACTGCAGCGGAACAAGCAATCCATTAAAAGAGTCAAGTAGAAAATAAACTCTACTATCTTTTATGATTTAAAAGATTTTCCAACACTGTGATCGCTGAGACTCAGCTTAATAAAATAATCCACATCATCGAATCACCCCTGCACTACGGCCAAGGATATTCGTATATTCATTAATGGTCATGATCATGCCAACAACTGTCCATCAATGCACTACGGGCCAATGAGGACTTTTACCACATCATTTGTAACATTACGGTCATGATTATACCGAATAATCCCTGGTCATAATCATACCAAGTCCATCTATGCACTACAGGCCACAGATGACTTTCAACATTTTATAAACATGAGGATGATGACAATGATATAAGAATTCAATAAAACAAGTTCAAGAATTAATTTATCCAAGAATTAACAACGTCCAAATTGTCAACATGATACTGCTTTGTGGAGTAAAATTCAAGAATGCTTAGAAGAATATTTTCATGAAAAGATACTGGATGAAACGCAATTATCAAGGATATTCCACAAATTTCATGGAGTATAGAAGTCAAAACTTAACCAACTGAGTATAATAAAGAATGGAATAACAAAAGAAATCACCATGCATGCGATAGACCGCACAGACAGGTTATTCCAACAGAATAATAAATAATGGAACCAGGTCCGGCGTAAACGCACAGACAGGATATTCCGACAGAATAATAAATAATGGAACCAGGTCCGGTGTAAAACACACAGACAGGATATTCCAACAGAATAATAAATAATGGAACCAGGTCCGGTGTAAAACACACAGACAGGATGTTCCAACAGAATAATAATAAAAACGGAACCAGGTCCGGTGTAAAACACACAGACAGGATGTTCCAACAGAATAATAGAAGAATGTCACCAAGTATAGGGTAGACCGCGTATACAGGTTATTCCAACAGAATAATAAGAAATGGAATAACAACAGTTCTCTTCATGAATAAGAAAGAATAACACCCCTTACCGTTTTAAAGAAGAGCTGAAATAAGGAAGTAGTTAAGTAGCAGAATACTCTTCTTCTCTCTCTCTATAGTTTCTCTCTATAGTTTCTCTCTCTAGAGTTCAGTGAATTCGTAAGAAATAATGAAGGAATGAGCTGCTATTTATAGAAAAATAGAATGCATAGTAACTAATCCATGAACGGTCCAGATTGATTACTTTAATCTGACGGTCCATATTTAAAGAAAAATCTTTTAAATAAAATATAATATATTCTATTTATAGAATAACTTTAATAAAGTATTTTGTTTTATATAAAAAGATGTTTCTGTTTTATTACGTTAATAATACGAATAAAACAAAACGTCATTATCGCTAAATAATTCATATTATTAACTGACAATAATTGAATCAAACTGAGTGACTTCTCACATAAGCATTAATAATCAATACCGTGTGCTACTATGCAACCACACGTATTACTGTACTTTTACTACCGAGTAGTTCAACAGTAACAATGGTAAAACTTCCGCCGTTATTTTTAATAAAATATTTTTGTCGTTTTCTCAATCCGACAATAATTCCGTTGTGGGGTCCACCAATGATTGTGTCGTTGTACGAATATTCCCTGTTAAAACGAATATTCCCCGACCAATCGAATATTATATAACAACTTGCGTACTTTGCAAAATTTATAAATATTACCCACAACTATAACATTATATCAAATTAACTCCATAATATTCAAAAATGATATTTATAGAAAATTCATCTTTATTTATAAAAGTTGGGGTCTTACAACCTCCCCTTCTTATGAAATTTCGCCCTCGAAATTAGGGTACGTACCTGGTATGTCGAAGAGGTAAGGATACCTTGATTTCATTTCAGATTCTAACTCCCAAGTCATTTCCTCAACATCGTGGTTTCTCCACAAAACTTTGACTTGAGGTATAACCTTGGAGCGTAGAATATGTTCCTTCTTATCCAAGATTTGAACAGGAACTTCTTCATACGTCAAATCCTCCGCTATTTCGTCCGGTTCTAACTCAATAATGTGGTTCGGGTCTTCCACATATTTGCGTAACATGGATATGTGAAAAACGTTATGAACACGAGACATACTTGGCGGTAAAGCGAGTCTATAAGCCACAGTTCCTACTCGATCGAGGATTAAAAATGGACCGATGAATCGAGGATTGAGCTTTCCTCTCTTTCCAAATCTCGTAACTCCTTTCCATGGAGCAACACGTAAGAACACATGATCTCCTACATCAAATTCCACGTCCTTTCGATGAAGATCAGCATAACTCTTTTGTCGATCTTGTGAGGTTTTTATACGTTGTCGGATCGTTTGAATCTTTTCTGTAGTCATACGTACCAACTCCGGTCCCAACAACGTTGCTTCACCCACCTCATCCCAGCATACTGGAGAACGACATTTTCTTCCATACAATGCTTCGAATGGAGCCATGCCAATACTTGCTTGATAACTGTTGTTGTAGGAAAACTCCACCAATGGTAAGAACTTGTCCCAACTTCCCTTGAAGTCAAAGACACAGAGTCTTAATAGATCTTCAAGAGTTTGAATAGTCCTCTCTGATTGTCCGTCCGTCTGAGGATGATATGCTGAACTAAATCGTAACTCCGTGCCCATAGCTTTTTGTAAACTAACCCAAAATCGTGAAGTGAATCTTGGGTCTCGATCAGAAACTATGGATACTGGCATACCATGCAGTCTTACAATCTCGTTTATGTACATACGAGCAAGACGTTCAAGTGTATAAGTTTCTCGTATCGGTAAGAAATGAGCAGACTTGGTCAATCTATCAACAATGACCCAAATCGCATCAATACCTTGAGAAACCCTAGGAAGACCGGTAACGAAATCCATGGTAATGTGCTCCCACTTCCATTCTGGAATTTCAAGTGGTTGCAATGGACCTTTTGGTACTTGATGCTCCGCTTTGACTCGTTGACAAGTTAGACACCTTGAGATAAACAACGCTATCTCTCTCTTCATATTGCTCCACCAAAATGTATGACGAAGATCATGATACATTTTGGTACTTCCAGGATGGATTGCAAACGGTGTGTTGTGCGCCTCCATCATGATTTCATACTTTAAATCAGGGTTGTTAGGAACACAAAGTCTGGAGTTGACTCGAAGTATTCCTTCTTCATCGATTCTTGCTTCCGGCATAGCACCTTCTTGCACTTTCTTCCTCATACGCATCAGCTCCAGGTCTGTAGCTTGAGCAGCTTTAACTTTATCGATTAAAGTCGGTTCTACTCGTATATTCGCCATCATCACATGGGTCCCTGGAGTCTTTAACTCTATCTCCATCCTTTGCAAATCACACAAAATGGGCCTTTGTGTTGACAATATCGCACTCGTACTTGCATATGATCTTCTACTCAATGCGTCAGCTACCACGTTCGCTTTTCCAGGATGGTATTGAATGGTATGATCATAATCTTTCAACAGTTCAAGCCAACGTCGTTGTCGCATGTTGAGTTCCTTTTGAGTGAAGAAATATTTGAGGCTTTTATGATCCGTAAAGATCTCCACCTTCTCCCCATACAAGTAATGCCTCCAAATTTTAAGTGCAAAGACAACAGCTGCCAACTCTAGATCATGAGTAGGATAATTCCTCTCATATTCCTTGAGTTGTCTTGATGCATAGGCTATGACTTTTCCATGTTGCATGAGAACGCATCCCAACCCTTTGCTCGAAGCATCACTGTAGATGACAAATCCCTCCGAGCCAGATGGTATTGTTAGAACAGGTGCTGAAATGAGTCTCCTCTTGAGTTCTTGAAAACTCTGCTCACATTCTTCGCTCCAACCGAACTTTGTATCTTTCCGAGTCAGCTGAGTTAATGGAGTAGCGATTCGAGAAAATCCTTCCACGAATCTCCGATAATAACCAGCTAAACCAAGAAAGCTACGTACTTCGGTCACTGATTTAGGTTGCTCCCAGCTTTGAATAGCTTCAATCTTTGCCGGGTCAACCGATATTCCACGACTTGATACTACGTGCCCAAGGAATGCTACCTCCTCCAGCCAGAACTCGCATTTCTTCAACTTGGCATAAAGTTTGTATTCACGAAGCTTTTGGAGTACCAGCCTCAAGTGTTGCTCATGATCTTCACGGCTTTTGGAATAAACAAGGATGTCATCAATAAAGACGACCACAAAGTGATCCAAATATTCCTTGAATACCCGGTTCATCATATCCATGAAGGCAGCAGGAGCATTAGTCAATCCGAAAGACATAACTAAGAATTCATAATGCCCGTACCGAGTTCTGAAGGCCGTCTTTGGAATATCCTCAGTTCTAACCTTCAGCTGATGATATCCAGAACGAAGATCGATCTTTGAAAAGAATTGTGCTCCTTGCAACTGGTCAAACAGGTCATCAATACGTGGCAATGGGTACCTATTTTTGATGGTGACATGATTCAACTCCCGATAATCAATACAAAGTCGCATACTCCCATCTTTCTTCTTCACGAACAGAACAGGAGCACCCCAAGGAGAAGTACTAGGACGAATAAAACCAATGTCTAACAATTCCTGCAGTTGGTCTTTAACTCCTGAAGTTCAATAGGAGCCATTCGATATGGGGCTTTGGAAATGGGTTTTGTACCGGGTTCAAGGTCGATACAAAATTCAATTTCACGCTCTGGGGGTAGGCCAGGAAGTTCTTCGGGAAATACGTCAGGAAATTTATTAACAACAGAAATATCATTCAAAGCTGACGTATTTTTGTTTAGATCTGTGACATGAGCTAAGAAAGCTTGACATCCGTTTTTCAATAAACGAATAGCTTTATGGCTTGAGATGACAGCGATTGATTTTAATGGTTTGGTTGCTTGAATTCGCATAATAGGTCGATTAGGAATATGAAAGCTAACAACCTTACGAAAACAATCAATTTTTGCATGATGAGTAGTTAACCAATCAATCCCTAGAATCACGTCAAATGCAAGTATTTTTAATGAAATAAGATCGACAGGTAATGTGTGGGTACCAACTTGAACCAAACAAGACTTATAAACCGTGGATGTAATGAAGGTTTCTCCCAATGGAGTTTCAACAGATAAGTCAAAGTCTAATTTCTCCGGAATCAAATTTAATCGATGAGCGCAAGTAGGAGAAATAAAAGAATGGGTAGAACCGGTATCAAATAAAGTATAGACTTCGTTAGAGTTTATGATAAGCTTACCCGTGATGACCTCATTCGGGTTCCTTGCTCTCTGGGAGTTCACAACAAACGCTCTCCCTTGCACAACCGGTTTTGACTTTTCTGGGACGGCCTTTGGTGCCTCCATCCTAGCTGAATTTGTCTTCGGTAAACGACAAAATCGGGCTAAATGACCTTCTCTTCCACAATTATAACATGCTTTGGACGGCATCGCGCAGTTTGGACTGATGTGCCCCTCCCCTCCGCATTTGAAACATATGATAGGTGGTCGTTCTCCTTCCTTAACGACAGGTGCTGGTGCTGACGTCTTTCCATCATTGTTGAATCTCCTCTTCTTGAAATGCCCATTCTTATTGTTTTGGCCCTGATTACCACCGAAGTGGTTACCATTTCTGGCCTGTTGATTCCCTCCACGCTTGTTGTCACCGCTTCGATGACTGCTCTCACTGGTATTATCATTTTGCCGGCTGCTCTCTTTTGGTTGCGTTGTCTCGTTATCGCGCTCCACCAACTGAGCCCTATTTACAACATCTGAATACAAACACAGTTTATGAGAAACAAGATGTTGACGTATCTCCGGCTTCAAACCTCTTAAAAACATCCGCGTCATTCTTTCTTCATTATCCACCAGGTGGGACGCAAACCGGGATAACTCCGCAAATTTTGCCTCGTACTGCGACACGGTCATATTATTCTGCTCCAATTTGATGAACTCCACCTCCTTCATGTGACGAATACTCTCGGGAAAGTATTTGTCGTTAAACAGCTCTTGGAACTTCTCCCAAGACATCTTCAGTGCGGCAGGTTGAGTACGCTTTATCGATTCCCACCAGTAATCTGCCTCTCCTCGCAACATAAAGGCGGCAAAGGGAACCTTTTGCTCCTCGGAGCAACCCAAGACATCAAATATCTTGGTGATCTGCTTTATCCATGTTTCAGCTACAAGTGGTTTGGGTTCTCCCTTAAACTCCGGTGGTCCCAGCTCCTTAAACTGTTTAGCGGTGACCGCCAGAGAGTTTCCAGTATTTCCACCTACGTTGTGGACAGGAGCCGCTTTCACCTGTTGTTGCATGAATTGCATAAAGCCTCTGAACATTTGATCATTCATCATTTGGTCAGTGTTGTTGTTTGCATGAGGATTGTCACCTTCCTGATGCACATTATCCTGATTATTGATATGTGGTGAATCAACAGTCGCCTGTGCTCCATTGCTATTCTCAACATTCTCAGATGCCATTTTCAGATACTGCCACAAAATAAAAATTAATTGATATGTCATATATTATCCTTATATTATGACCGACCAATTAAATACCATGCAAATAAACTTAGGTAGGTCATACTAGCGAAGGAATTCCCCGTCTCTCCCCTCCTAGTTCTATTCTCACATCTTAGCCAGGGATCATATCCCTAAGCTCTGATACCAACTGTGACGCCCCCAAAATTAGGTATACATCACCCATCTTGGGTCGTCAGATACATAGTACAGAATACAAATACAACTTACTAATACAACTGTCGTGTACAATACGACAAAACATAAACTGTGAGTTTGAATACAAATATTATCTTCTAGAGAGTATTCATACTCAAAAGGAGTCCTCATTACATTTATTAACACACCATTACATAGAATAGTGAGGACTACTAACTAATACTATCATTCGGACCATCACTCCGTTCCCCGACTTGCCCCAGCTACGTTCTCATTTCCTGAAGAGAACAGTGAAAGAAAGGGTGAGCTCAACTAGCCCAGTAAGAAATATTATGACTAAGATAATGCAGAATAAATTATCATTAGCCTTCAACAATGTTAAACTGATAAAATATAATAGACATCAAGTTTAACTGCAGCGGAACAAGCAATCCATTAAAAGAGTCAAGTAGAAAATAAACTCTACTATCTTTTATGATTTAAAAGATTTTCCAACACTGTGATCGCTGAGACTCAGCTTAATAAAATAATCCACATCATCGAATCACCCCTGCACTACGGCCAAGGATATTCGTATATTCATTAATGGTCATGATCATGCCAACAACTGTCCATCAATGCACTACGGGCCAATGAGGACTTTTACCACATCATTTGTAACATTACGGTCATGATTATACCGAATAATCCCTGGTCATAATCATACCAAGTCCATCTATGCACTACAGGCCACAGATGACTTTCAACATTTTATAAACATGAGGATGATGACAATGATATAAGAATTCAATAAAACAAGTTCAAGAATTAATTTATCCAAGAATTAACAACGTCCAAATTGTCAACATGATACTGCTTTGTGGAGTAAAATTCAAGAATGCTTAGAAGAATATTTTCATGAAAAGATACTGGATGAAACGCAATTATCAAGGATATTCCACAAATTTCATGGAGTATAGAAGTCAAAACTTAACCAACTGAGTATAATAAAGAATGGAATAACAAAAGAAATCACCATGCATGCGATAGACCGCACAGACAGGTTATTCCAACAGAATAATAAATAATGGAACCAGGTCCGGCGTAAACGCACAGACAGGATATTCCGACAGAATAATAAATAATGGAACCAGGTCCGGTGTAAAACACACAGACAGGATATTCCAACAGAATAATAAATAACGGAACCAGGTCCGGTGTAAAACACACAGACAGGATGTTCCAACAGAATAATAATAAAAACGGAACCAGGTCCGGTGTAAAACACACAGACAGGATGTTCCAACAGAATAATAGAAGAATGTCACCAAGTATAGGGTAGACCGCGTATACAGGTTATTCCAACAGAATAATAAGAAATGGAATAACAACAGTTCTCTTCATGAATAAGAAAGAATAACACCCCTTACCGTTTTAAAGAAGAGCTGAAATAAGGAAGTAGTTAAGTAGCAGAATACTCTTCTTCTCTCTCTCTATAGTTTCTCTCTATAGTTTCTCTCTCTAGAGTTCAGTGAATTCGTAAGAAATAATGAAGGAATGAGCTGCTATTTATAGAAAAATAGAATGCATAGTAACTAATCCATGAACGGTCCAGATTGATTACTTTAATCTGACGGTCCATATTTAAAGAAAAATCTTTTAAATAAAATATAATATATTCTATTTATAGAATAACTTTAATAAAGTATTTTGTTTTATATAAAAAGATGTTTCTGTTTTATTACGTTAATAATACGAATAAAACAAAACGTCATTATCGCTAAATAATTCATATTATTAACTGACAATAATTGAATCAAACTGAGTGACTTCTCACATAAGCATTAATAATCAATACCGTGTGCTACTATGCAACCACACGTATTACTGTACTTTTACTACCGAGTAGTTCAACAGTAACAATGGTAAAACTTTCGCCGTTATTTTTAATAAAATATTTTTGTCGTTTTCTCAATCCGACAATAATTCCGTTGTGGGGTCCACCAATGATTGTGTCGTTGTACGAATATTCCCTGTTAAAACGAATATTCCCCGACCAATCGAATATTATATAACAACTTGCGTACTTTGCAAAATTTATAAATATTACCCACAACTATAACATTATATCAAATTAACTCCATAATATTCAAAAATGATATTTATAGAAAATTCATCTTTATTTATAAAAGTTGGGGTCTTACAACCTCCCCTTCTTATGAAATTTCGCCCTCGAAATTAGGGTACGTACCTGGTATGTCGAAGAGGTAAGGATACCTTGATTTCATTTCAGATTCTAACTCCCAAGTCATTTCCTCAACATCGTGGTTTCTCCACAAAACTTTGACTTGAGGTATAACCTTGGAGCGTAGAATATGTTCCTTCTTATCCAAGATTTGAACAGGAACTTCTTCATACGTCAAATCTTCCGCTATTTCGTCCGGTTCTAACTCAATAATGTGGTTCGGGTCTTCCACATATTTGCGTAACATGGATATGTGAAAAACGTTATGAACACGAGACATACTTGGCGGTAAAGCGAGTCTATAAGCCACAGTTCCTACTCGATCGAGGATTAAAAATGGACCGATGAATCGAGGATTGAGCTTTCCTCTCTTTCCAAATCTCGTAACTCCTTTCCATGGAGCAACACGTAAGAACACATGATCTCCTACATCAAATTCCACGTCCTTTCGATGAAGATCAGCATAACTCTTTTGTCGATCTTGTGAGGTTTTTATACGTTGTCGGATCGTTTGAATCTTTTCTGTAGTCATACGTACCAACTCCGGTCCCAACAACGTTGCTTCACCCACCTCATCCCAGCATACTGGAGAACGACATTTTCTTCCATACAATGCTTCGAATGGAGCCATGCCAATACTTGCTTGATAACTGTTGTTGTAGGAAAACTCCACCAATGGTAAGAACTTGTCCCAACTTCCCTTGAAGTCAAAGACACAGAGTCTTAATAGATCTTCAAGAGTTTGAATAGTCCTCTCTGATTGTCCGTCCGTCTGAGGATGATATGCTGAACTAAATCGTAACTCCGTGCCCATAGCTTTTTGTAAACTAACCCAAAATCGTGAAGTGAATCTTGGGTCTCGATCAGAAACTATGGATACTGGCATACCATGCAGTCTTACAATCTCGTTTATGTACATACGAGCAAGACGTTCAAGTGTATAAGTTTCTCGTATCGGTAAGAAATGAGCAGACTTGGTCAATCTATCAACAATGACCCAAATCGCATCAATACCTTGAGAAACCCTAGGAAGACCGGTAACGAAATCCATGGTAATGTGCTCCCACTTCCATTCTGGAATTTCAAGTGGTTGCAATGGACCTTTTGGTACTTGATGCTCCGCTTTGACTCGTTGACAAGTTAGACACCTTGAGATAAACAACGCTATCTCTCTCTTCATATTGCTCCACCAAAATGTATGACGAAGATCATGATACATTTTGGTACTTCCAGGATGGATTGCAAACGGTGTGTTGTGCGCCTCCATCATGATTTCATACTTTAAATCAGGGTTGTTAGGAACACAAAGTCTGGAGTTGACTCGAAGTATTCCTTCTTCATCGATTCTTGCTTCCGGCATAGCACCTTCTTGCACTTTCTTCCTCATACGCATCAGCTCCAGGTCTGTAGCTTGAGCAGCTTTAACTTTATCGATTAAAGTCGGTTCTACTCGTATATTCGCCATCATCACATGGGTCCCTGGAGTCTTTAACTCTATCTCCATCCTTTGCAAGTCACACAAAATGGGCCTTTGTGTTGACAATATCGCACTCGTACTTGCATATGATCTTCTACTCAATGCGTCAGCTACCACGTTCGCTTTTCCAGGATGGTATTGAATGGTATGATCATAATCTTTCAACAGTTCAAGCCAACGTCGTTGTCGCATGTTGAGTTCCTTTTGAGTGAAGAAATATTTGAGGCTTTTATGATCCGTAAAGATCTCCACCTTCTCCCCATACAAGTAATGCCTCCAAATTTTAAGTGCAAAGACAACAGCTGCCAACTCTAGATCATGAGTAGGATAATTCCTCTCATATTCCTTGAGTTGTCTTGATGCATAGGCTATGACTTTTCCATGTTGCATGAGAACGCATCCCAACCCTTTGCTCGAAGCATCACTGTAGATGACAAATCCCTCCGAGCCAGATGGTATTGTTAGAACAGGTGCTGAAATGAGTCTCCTCTTGAGTTCTTGAAAACTCTGCTCACATTCTTCGCTCCAACCGAACTTTGTATCTTTCCGAGTCAGCTGAGTTAATGGAGTAGCGATTCGAGAAAATCCTTCCACGAATCTCCGATAATAACCAGCTAAACCAAGAAAGCTACGTACTTCGGTCACTGATTTAGGTTGCTCCCAGCTTTGAATAGCTTCAATCTTTGCCGGGTCAACCGATATTCCACGACTTGATACTACGTGCCCAAGGAATGCTACCTCCTCCAGCCAGAACTCGCATTTCTTCAACTTGGCATAAAGTTTGTATTCACGAAGCTTTTGGAGTACCAGCCTCAAGTGTTGCTCATGATCTTCACGGCTTTTGGAATAAACAAGGATGTCATCGATAAAGACGACCACAAAGTGATCCAAATATTCCTTGAATACCCGGTTCATCATATCCATGAAGGCAGCAGGAGCATTAGTCAATCCAAAAGACATAACTAAGAATTCATAATGCCCATACCGAGTTCTGAAGGCCGTCTTTGGAATATCCTCAGTTCTAACCTTCAGCTGATGATATCCAGAACGAAGATCGATCTTTGAAAAGAATTGTGCTCCTTGCAACTGGTCAAACAGGTCATCAATACGTGGCAATGGGTACCTATTTTTGATGGTGACATGATTCAACTCCCGATAATCAATACAAAGTCGCATACTCCCATCTTTCTTCTTCACGAACAGAACAGGAGCACCCCAAGGAGAAGTACTAGGACGAATAAAACCAATGTCTAACAATTCCTGCAGTTGGTCTTTAACTCCTGAAGTTCAATAGGAGCCATTCGATATGGGGCTTTGGAAATGGGTTTTGTACCGGGTTCAAGGTCGATACAAAATTCAATTTCACGCTCTGGGGGTAGGCCAGGAAGTTCTTCGGGAAATACGTCAGGAAATTTATTAACAACAGAAATATCATTCAAAGCTGACGTATTTTTGTTTAGATCTGTGACATGAGCTAAGAAAGCTTGACATCCGTTTTTCAATAAACGAATAGCTTTATGGCTTGAGATGACAGCGATTGATTTTAATGGTTTGGTTGCTTGAATTCGCATAATAGGTCGATTAGGAATATGAAAGCTAACAACCTTACGAAAACAATCAATTTTTGCATGATGAGTAGTTAACCAATCAATCCCTAGAATCACGTCAAATGCAAGTATTTTTAATGAAATAAGATCGACAGGTAATGTGTGGGTACCAACTTGAACCAAACAAGACTTATAAACCGTGGATGTAATGAAGGTTTCTCCCAATGGAGTTTCAACAGCTAAGTCAAAGTCTAATTTCTCCGGAATCAAATTTAATCGATGAGCGCAAGTAGGAGAAATAAAAGAATGGGTAGAACCGGTATCAAATAAAGTATAGACTTCGTTAGAGTTTATGATAAGCTTACCCGTGATGACCTCATTCGGGTTCCTTGCTCTCTGGGAGTTCACAACAAACGCTCTCCCTTGCACAACCGGTTTTGACTTTTCTGGGACGGCCTTTGGTGCCTCCATCCTAGCTGAATTTGTCTTCGGTAAACGACAAAATCGGGCTAAATGACCTTCTCTTCCACAATTATAACATGCTTTGGACGGCATCGCGCAGTTTGGACTGATGTGCCCCTCCCCTCCGCATTTGAAACATATGATAGGTGGTCGTTCTCCTTCCTTAACGACAGGTGCTGGTGCTGACGTCTTTCCATCATTGTTGAATCTCCTCTTCTTGAAATGCCCATTCTTATTGTTTTGGCCCTGATTACCACCGAAGTGGTTACCATTTCTGGCCTGTTGATTCCCTCCACGCTTGTTGTCACCGCTTCGATGACTGCTCTCACTGGTATTATCATTTTGCCGGCTGCTCTCTTTTGGTTGCGTTGTCTCGTTATCGCGCTCCACCAACTGAGCCCTATTTACAACATCTGAATACAAACACAGTTTATGAGAAACAAGATGTTGACGTATCTCCGGCTTCAAACCTCTTAAAAACATCCGCGTCATTCTTTCTTCATTATCCACCAGGTGGGACGCAAACCGGGATAACTCCGCAAATTTTGCCTCGTACTGCGACACGGTCATATTATTCTGCTCCAATTTGATGAACTCCACCTCCTTCATGTGACGAATACTCTCGGGAAAGTATTTGTCGTTAAACAGCTCTTGGAACTTCTCCCAAGACATCTTCAGTGCGGCAGGTTGAGTACGCTTTATCGATTCCCACCAGTAATCTGCCTCTCCTCGCAACATAAAGGCGGCAAAGGGAACCTTTTGCTCCTCGGAGCAACCCAAGACATCAAATATCTTGGTGATCTGCTTTATCCATGTTTCAGCTACAAGTGGTTTGGGTTCTCCCTTAAACTCCGGTGGTCCCAGCTCCTTAAACTGTTTAGCGGTGACCGCCTGAGAGTTTCCAGTATTTCCACCTACGTTGTGGACAGGAGCCGCTTTCACCTGTTGTTGCATGAATTGCATAAAGCCTCTGAACATTTGATCATTCATCATTTGGTCAGTGTTGTTGTTTGCATGAGGATTGTCACCTTCCTGATGCACATTATCCTGATTATTGATATGTGGTGAATCAACAGTCGCCTGTGCTCCATTGCTATTCTCAACATTCTCAGATGCCATTTTCAGATACTGCCACAAAATAAAAATTAATTGATATGTCATATATTATCCTTATATTATGACCGACCAATTAAATACCATGCAAATAAACTTAGGTAGGTCATACTAGCGAAGGAATTCCCCGTCTCTCCCCTCCTAGTTCTATTCTCACATCTTAGCCAGGGATCATATCCCTAAGCTCTGATACCAACTGTGACGCCCCCAAAATTAGGTATACATCACCCATCTTGGGTCGTCAGATACATAGTACAGAATACAAATACAACTTACTAATACAACTGTCGTGTACAATACGACAAAACATAAACTGTGAGTTTGAATACAAATATTATCTTCTAGAGAGTATTCATACTCAAAAGGAGTCCTCATTACATTTATTAACACACCATTACATAGAATAGTGAGGACTACTAACTAATACTATCATTCGGACCATCACTCCGTTCCCCGACTTGCCCCAGCTACGTTCTCATTTCCTGAAGAGAACAGTGAAAGAAAGGGTGAGCTCAACTAGCCCAGTAAGAAATATTATGACTAAGATAATGCAGAATAAATTATCATTAGCCTTCAACAATGTTAAACTGATAAAATATAATAGACATCAAGTTTAACTGCAGCGGAACAAGCAATCCATTAAAAGAGTCAAGTAGAAAATAAACTCTACTATCTTTTATGATTTAAAAGATTTTCCAACACTGTGATCGCTGAGACTCAGCTTAATAAAATAATCCACATCATCGAATCACCCCTGCACTACGGCCAAGGATATTCGTATATTCATTAATGGTCATGATCATGCCAACAACTGTCCATCAATGCACTACGGGCCAATGAGGACTTTTACCACATCATTTGTAACATTACGGTCATGATTATACCGAATAATCCCTGGTCATAATCATACCAAGTCCATCTATGCACTACAGGCCACAGATGACTTTCAACATTTTATAAACATGAGGATGATGACAATGATATAAGAATTCAATAAAACAAGTTCAAGAATTAATTTATCCAAGAATTAACAACGTCCAAATTGTCAACATGATACTGCTTTGTGGAGTAAAATTCAAGAATGATTAGAAGAATATTTTCATGAAAAGATACTGGATGAAACGCAATTATCAAGGATATTCCACAAATTTCATGGAGTATAGAAGTCAAAACTTAACCAACTGAGTATAATAAAGAATGGAATAACAAAAGAAATCACCATGCATGCGATAGACCGCACAGACAGGTTATTCCAACAGAATAATAAATAATGGAACCAGGTCCGGCGTAAACGCACAGACAGGATATTCCGACAGAATAATAAATAATGGAACCAGGTCCGGTGTAAAACACACAGACAGGATATTCCGACAGAATAATAAATAATGGAACCAGGTCCGGTGTAAAACACACAGACAGGATGTTCCAACAGAATAATAATAAAAACGGAACCAGGTCCGGTGTAAAACACACAGACAGGATGTTCCAACAGAATAATAGAAGAATGTCACCAAGTATAGGGTAGACCGCGTATACAGGTTATTCCAACAGAATAATAAGAAATGGAATAACAACAGTTCTCTTCATGAATAAGAAAGAATAACACCCCTTACCGTTTTAAAGAAGAGCTGAAATAAGGAAGTAGTTAAGTAGCAGAATACTCTTCTTCTCTCTCTCTATAGTTTCTCTCTATAGTTTCTCTCTCTAGAGTTCAGTGAATTCGTAAGAAATAATGAAGGAATGAGCTGCTATTTATAGAAAAATAGAATGCATAGTAACTAATCCATGAACGGTCCAGATTGATTACTTTAATCTGACGGTCCATATTTAAAGAAAAATCTTTTAAATAAAATATAATATATTCTATTTATAGAATAACTTTAATAAAGTATTTTGTTTTATATAAAAAGATGTTTCTGTTTTATTACGTTAATAATACGAATAAAACAAAACGTCATTATCGCTAAATAATTCATATTATTAACTGACAATAATTGAATCAAACTGAGTGACTTCTCACATAAGCATTAATAATCAATACCGTGTGCTACTATGCAACCACACGTATTACTGTACTTTTACTACCGAGTAGTTCAACAGTAACAATGGTAAAACTTCCGCCGTTATTTTTAATAAAATATTTTTGTCGTTTTCTCAATCCGACAATAATTCTGTTGTGGGGTCCACCAATGATTGTGTCGTTGTACGAATATTCCCTGTTAAAACGAATATTCCCCGACCAATCAAATATTATATAACAACTTGTGTACTTTGCAAAATTTATAAATATTACCCACAACTATAACATTATATCAAATTAACTCCATAATATTCAAAAATGATATTTATAGAAAATTTATCTTTATTTATAAAAGTTGGGGTCTTACAATTTTTTCCTAAATTCTCGGGTTGTCACAGATCTTACCTCATGCCAGGTGTTATTGGCCTGTGTCGTAGTCACCCATCATTGATATCCCATTGTTGGGTGTTAACAGTTTTTCACTGTCAGAGGGTCCCTGTACTCAAGAGATATTCCAACATTGGTGGTTCCCTCGTACCATTGGGGCCCAGACCCGCGCCACTCAGTTCATGGGGGATATAGTTCCAGGATTCATGATGATGACGGATTGGCTAGCTTGTGTCCGAGATCCGACTCATATGACACAGATTGACAGTTTGACCCAGCGACTGGACTGGGCACATTTCTTTATCCGGTATTTGTGCAGAGATCCAGCAGAGGCAGATTCGTTTGATCCTTCCAGCGCAGGCGCTGGCCCCTCAGATGACCCATTTGGCTTTTTCGGTGCAGATCCTCCTTTGTATAAGCCTGATATCCCTGTTGATAGAGATCCAGTGACTTAGGAGGAGTTACATCAGATGGACAGGATTGATGATGTAGATATTGACACCATTGTCTTTTTCTGATGTGCATTCTCATTATCTCTTTTGATAGGCCTCTCTATTAGATATTGGGTGGCTGTGCACCATCCTTGATAGGCCTTTGTTAGTAGTAGGGCGTTTGTGACCCATTTCCCTGTATTTTTAGCTGTACAGAGATGATGTATATAGATGATGATATACTTAGGAATGCATGTACTGTTTTCCATTCCCTACATCATGTTGCCATCTATTATCTGTCATGCATGTATCATGTTATGCATGTATATGTATGTCCAGAGATATTCAGCATCCCTGGATGGTCTTATGACACGGCCCACACAGATGTCTTCTTCGACAGTCAGTCGCATAGATCACACCCCACTAGTATTGGTGGCATCTCGTCTAAGATCCTGGTATGATAGTATGTCACCCCCAGATAGGGTGACCGTAGATCAGTTATTACAGCATTCTATGACCCTCCTGATGTTTCAGGTTCCTGTAGGCTTTGTAGAGGGTATGCTAGAGCATTGGATACCAGAGAGACATGTTTTTCGGTTCGGTACCCAGGAGTTAACTCCTACGTTGGAGGAGTATGAGCGGTTGACGGTTTTTCCCTTAGATAGACCTTGCGCTTACATGGTTGTCGGAGATATGCGCCGGCAGTTCATGACCCTCACTGGGTTACGGCGTAGAGCAGTAGAGGATGAGATTACATTTGGCCATGTATTGTCCCAGCGTTTCCTGATAGATAGGTTTGGCTCCTTGGATAGCTATACACGGTATTCTGGGGATTTCACCACACTAGAGGACCAGTGGCATTTGGCCAGAGTGGATGCATTCTTGATGTGCATAGTGGCGTATATGTACATGCCACGATATATGGATGAGCTGGATATCGATGTTATCATGGCAGTTAGAGCTCTCAGGGAGGGTCGTACCATCATTCCGATGATCGTGGCGGAGACGTTGAGGTCGGCCACGTTCTGCATCACTTGCCCTGTAGGGGTATTCACAGGCAGTTCGGTTATGCTATACGTGTGGTTTATGTCACACTTGAGATCGATTGACACTTTCTGCCAACACGGGTACTGCTTCACCCATGAGATAGCTATGTCGTATTCCTTCCAGCCTACGGAGTGTCCAGATCCTGCCTCTTGGTCCGTTTTCCTAGCTGGGATCGGAGATCCGTTTGCTATCTTACCGTGTACAGGGCTCAGTTCACCCTATAGCTTCATTACTCATGTTTCGGGCATGGATTATCTCTCTCTGGCTGGTTTGAGGGGCATGAATACTTACCACCCGCTGGTCGCGATGTCACAGTTTGACCAGTTCCAGGACTTTCATCCTTTTGATGGGGCGCTAGGTCAGCGTTTAGCTTCTCGCCATCTATCAGCAAAGGACCGATCCATGGTGTATGTATGTTGGGATCAGCGTGAGATAGCTGCTTTTTCTGTTAGCCATCCAGGTTATTCGCCAGAGTATTCTACATGGATGGAGGCAGAGACTTCATCGGCTGCGGCAGTATCCGCAGTGCCGAGTAGTGATTCAGATGATGGAGAGCCCATGGAGGACGTTGATTCCCACATCGAGGAGGAGCCATTTACTGGGTTGCCAGCATCTCCTTTAGACTCTCCCAGTACTAGCACTGTTGTGATCCAGCATTCAGCACAGTACTTTGAGCAGAGTCTTCATCTGATAACCTTTGAGAGAGATCAGACTAGAGCCCTGATGTTGACAGCTCTTGATGGGAGAGTTCCAACTCTGATAGAGAGAGACGAGGCATTAGCTCGTAGAGATGCCACTGTTGTTGAGCGGGATGAGGCCAGATCAGCCAGATATGCTATGATAATTGAGAGGGATAGCGCCATATCTGCCCGGGATTTAGCCATCACAGATAGTACCACAGTGAAGTGCCTTACCACTGGCATGATTGCAGAGATGAGCACGTACATTGATGAGCACAAGTCACCATGCAGATGGCTGTAGATCTGTTAGCTCATGTGGATACCCTCGTACAGGAGACCACAGCGTTACCTCCTTCTTCTGAGAGGGATGCCATGTTGGGCTTGGTAGCTCGCATAAACACTGATTTGTAGATGAGTTTGTATTTTCCTGCACAGACTAGCTTAACCATTTTGTCATGTACAGTTTACATTGTGTATATCAAACAACATCATATATAGCAGGAAAATATATTTTTGATCACTTCCCTTTTAGATATGCCTGGATACTTGCTTGATATTTTTCCTACTTCTTCAGGGCTTGTGATCTTGATATATTCTGAATTCCTCCTTGATGGATGGACACTGAGTTGTCTCTAGACAGTTCAGAATGGATCGTTGATCTGTTTTCCCTACCATCATTGGTGTCTTGGGACTGATTTCTGAGATTGACCGCACCATAGATGGTCGCCAATACTCCTGTTTAAGAGGAGCCTAGTTAATTCCATCTCTTATGGATTGGTATTGCTCTTCAAGGTACAACTACAGCTTAGATGGTCGTCGAGTCTCCTATTTAGGAAGAGGTCAGGTAGTTCCATCCCTTTGGTGTGAAGCCGATGAAATGTAATGGATTGAAGGATGATCTCAGTACCGCTAACAAGTGTTTGTGTTTCGGTAGGGGGTTAGACCGAACCAAGAATGGCTGCCTACGTACTCTTGTTGAAGAGGAGATCAGGTCTGCATAGTTCGAACCTGGTGTAAGAGGTTCAACGCTATTTGTGGCAGAAAAGGGTGTAGGAATGTTTTTGTTATTTATGTTTTTGTAATAAGAAGGGAATAGAAGTGTTTTTGTTATTTTTTTGTTTTATTGCGACCGGGCCATATAAAATGGTTGCCTACGTACTCCCGCGTATCAAGTAGATCAGGTCGACGTAGTTCGCCCCTCAGGACGATTTGTAGCCGACGAAAAATTTGTTCCTATAATAACCCAATATTTTCAATATAATTAAATAATAAATTTTGCATTTAATTTTTTTTATATATAAAGGTGGGATTATGTGCAAAGAAAAGTATATGTATTTATGTGATAAATAAAACTTATTTATTACATGAGTAATTATAAATAAATTCTTTTTAAGAATTATTGATCATTATAGATTATATTCTTATTATAAATTAATTTTGTAATAAAAATATTTATTATTTATTTTCTATGAAAAATATGATTATTATATATATATAGTATGATTATAAGGATTATTATGATATATATTTTATTATATTAGTTAAGTTAATTATTTTAACTTAATTAATAATGGTTTATATGAAGGTTATGTCGGATATGGATTCAAAATCCTAATCCTGGATTTTGAATAAGGAATAAGAATATTAATATAATATTATTTATATTTCAGTTATATAAACATGCCTGATATGTGTGTAAATGTTAATGTGTGGAATAATTATAGTAAAACAGTATAAAATCATAGCATTACTAATAAACTATAATACATAAGTCAATTACGACTGTAAGAATTGTTAACTTGTGTGATATATAATTAATGACAATTATTATAGATTTAATGTTAATTAGGTAAACCCTAATTAATATTTAGAAACCCTTATTACTAAATTAGAACCCTAATTACTAAGTTATAAACCCTAATTCTTAATTTAGCAAGGTTAATGGTAATTAGTATATTATGAAGCCTAATTTACAAGTCCTAGTGATTAGTAAACCTAACTTAATTAGAGAACCATAATTCACATTTTTAGAAACTAAGATTTCTATTTTTGCCCTAATTACACAATCCTAGAAAATGAGCTTAGAAAACCTTAGGGTTAAACCCTAAGGGTCAAACCCTAAGGGTTGAAATGAATTGCCAAGTTTGCCACTAAAAGTAAAAGTCAAATGACGAAATTGCCCTTTAGAATATTTTAATGAGGTGGAGTGTAGATCTAGTCCTAGTAAGTGGTTGGTGACCAACTCTAGCTAACCATGTGGTCTAGTAATAAACTTTAATCAATAAAAATCTGATCACATGATCAGCCATAAGCATTACACCATATTATATATAGATTGAGAGAGAGTAAAGTTCACCAATTAGCCCCATTTGTTCACAAACACACCACCAAGCCTCTCTCTCTCTAAACCCACAAAAATAGATAGCATTCAGTCTCTTAGTGAGTCCCCAGAAGCGTTCTGACAGCAACATTGAAGGCCCAGATCTTCATGATATGATGTGATATGACCTAGATTATGATTGTTAATGGTAGTGTTACATACCTACTGCACGATCAATGTTTAAACAAGCCCAGAAACACAATGAATTGAAAATTATGAACAGTCAAAGTAAGACCCTTGCAAAGCCGGCTGTTAGTGTTCTTGAGCTAAAGAACACCAATAGCGACAGAAAGTGTCGCTATAGCTTATAGCGACGGTTTCTATTATTTTTATTTTATGAAATTCGAAAAAATCATTTAAAAATAGCAAATAAATTCTGAAAATTATAAAATCAATTTTAAAAATTATTTTAAGTCATAAAAATTAACTTTTAATAATTTGGCATATTTTTTTATAATTATTTGTAATTATTTGAATATTTTTGATATTTAATTTATTTAATAAATGCATTAAATAAATTAACTAAAAATAATTTTATTATATTAAAAATCATTTTAAATGATAATAAGGTATTTAATAATATTTTAAGTTATAAAACTTAACTTTTAATATTTTAAGATAAATTTCATTAATTATTTAATATTAATGATATTAGATTTATTTAATAATTATATGAAATAAATAGATTAAAAATGATTTTATTGGTTTAAAAATCATTTAAAAGGGATATAAAGGGTTTAAAAATATTTTAAGTTATTATAAATTACTTTTAATATTTTAGTGAATAATACCTTAATATTTTAATATTAATGATAATTGTTTAAAAATGATTTTAAATGTTTTAAAAATTATTTTAGGGTAATATTAATACTTTAAAAATATTTTGAGTTATTATAAATAACTTTGATATTTTGGCAATGGTTTCATTAATAATTTAATATTAATTAAATATTAATGATAATATAATTATTTAATATTTAAATTATTTAAAAATAATTCTAGTGTTTGAAAAATCATGATAAATTATAATAATTATTTAAAAATTATTATAAGTCATTTAAAAATAATATGATTGGTATTTAAAATATCCAGGATAATATTGAATTAAATGATAGAGTTTTAAACTCGATAATTATTCGATAAAACCGTCGGTACACCGAAATGCTACTAAAATTGATCCGAAACTATATAGTTTGACTATATAAATGTCTGTTTATGATCCAATGATTGTTATAGCTATGTGACAATATGGTAAGATTATGTGTTGACTGTAAATAACAGTACTATGTGTTATGTTATGTTATTCTAATCAATAGAACAATCTTATAAATGATAGGTCGTTGAATTAACGATAAAACTAAGTTGTGTAAGCAGCATACCAGGCAAGTTCCCAAAACTTACTCCAATTATTATTGAGCAAGTTTCCTAACCATACTCAAGTTTTATTGTGCAAGTATCATATCCTTACATTTACTTTATGTAATGGACATGCGTAAGCGAATATAAGAACTATTCTTTTTTATTGTTCAAATATGTCAACCTTTATATATATTTATGCAATGATTCTGTATAAGTAAGTTATTAGATTATAATTTATTGTATAAGTTCTTTAATTCTGTTATTATAGATCAAGATATATTCTGTTCGTTAATTTCTAAGCATGGTTATACAAGTGACCTCACTTGGATAATTATTATATTTAATCACATGTTGATACATACCTAATGATTTTTGGTATGTATACATTAATTAAAAATCGTCTAAGCTATTTGACCCAACTAAATACAGATTTTGAAATATCGTTAAAACATGATAGAATTTTATTGTATCCAATCAAATTATTTTGATTCGGATTCCCGACTAAGTATGAACATCCCGAACATGGAAAAAATTTTGTGCACCTAAGGTGGATAAGATGAATGATAATATCGTTCTTGCATGTAGTATTGATCAATACATGGTACATTGGGATGATCACCCTCGTGCCTGTAAGTTATGACGGTTTGCAGATGAAGTTCTGTTAAACCTTACCGAAAATTAAAAATAAAGTTCATAGTCTGTCGACTTCTCACCAATTATAGTCAGTACGTAGTTTAAAAATTTGAAATGAAATTATTATGTTGTTTAGTGTTGCTTCAGTTTACTTCACAACTATTGCTTCGTTGTAGAAGTGTCGTTCAAAGAAAATATTTAATCCTTTCAACTAATGTTTATTATGTGCTATTACTTGCTGGGCACTCCAATGCTCATTCTTGCTTAATTTAAATATTTTTAGCTAAGTATGATCGACCTGAAGGTTCAGGCAAGAACAAAAAGAAAGGAAAGCTAGCAGATTAAGTTTGTGTTATCTTATGTAATAGCTGGACTTAAATGATGATATTTATTATCTATCATGTAATGAAATGTCTTAAAGGTCACGTACCTGGGATTTAGACAACTCTGATATGTGAATTAAGTTTGATATTTATGACATTATTATTATTATTTCGCTCAAAGAAATGGTATCGTGAAGCATTGAATTTAGGTTTCAAGCACCTGAATTTAGGGGTGTCACAGGTTGGTATCAGAACTATAAGCATTAATTTACAAAGAGCCCCGAGCCTCTCATTGGTGACTTCCTTATGTGGAATGCACTGAAGCCAGACTCTCTATAGGGAACGCCGAGCCAGTCGGTGGCAAGCTGATAGGTACCACTTTGAGGTGCTAGGGTTAGAAGCACCATGAAAGTCACAGGTTGGTATCAGAGCTTTAAGGTTAGAAACTATAGGTGGGATAGACTTTAGGCTATAACCTTAGGGCAGAGGAAAACATTGAAAATACAAATAATTCATATAGAGTTTAAAAGGAGATGAATTGAATAAATTCATCGCCAAACCAAATAAAAGATAATTTATATAAAAGTATTATTTGTTGTGTGTATATACTATATGCTAATCTAAATAAATTATGTGTAGATGTCAGATAGGGAAGGATTTGGATACCCTCAGATCGTAAAGAAGTAGCCGATCTCCATAACCGATCCAATATCAAAGTAAATAACTGAATTAGAGGCTCACTTTGTAAGTAACCCTAGTGAGGAGATTATGCTGGAAAATGTAGTACCGAATCCAGAAACGGTGTATAACTGATAGGTAGAGTATAGTTAGAGAATATAAGATCAAGTTTGAGTTCTTAAAACTCATACCTATGGTAAGTTTGACAAACTCGGTATAGTTATGTGTGAATGAATTATTGAGGAAAATGAGAATATATAGATTGCTAAGCAATTAATCCTTAGTGAGGGCTTTAGATATAAGTAGTATTAATATTACTTGAATATGTATGATTATATGACGTGTGTATGATAGATATGTGGGTATAGTGTAACATTCTCAACTTCTGTATAAGTTGTGGAAGCGATTCCTGACTTTTATGTCACAAAGGGATAGCGGATGTTTAAAGAAGTATGTGTTATGTTATATGGTGTGAAGTACTAGAAATTAGTTAGATAAACACGATTTTATTTAATCAGATAATGTCGCCAAGATGAAAATGAAACCAAAGGGCAGAAGAACCTATCAACAAAGCTGGAGGACAACCAAACCCGATACAGAATTTGGCGAATATGGACGCTCAAGCTAAACAGAATGGAATACCAACCACAAGAAATCAGCCAAAAAATCGATCGGCAAACTTTAAAGACTTCAAGGCAATTGAACTGCCAGGATTTAGAGGATTAACTGACCCTATAGAAGCGTTTATGATAGTTAGGGTAACGGAGGGGCAAAAGATAGCTTTTGCTACCAATATAATACAAGGGGAGGCAAATTTTTGGTGGGAGGCAAATCAAGCTAGAGCCGGAGAAGGGAGTAGTGGTTGTAGGACTGGAAAAAGGAAATGAGATAATTTTGGGAATACCGAAAATAGGCCAGGAGGTGGAAAGAAACGGACTACGCAGTGTGAGAATTGCGGAAACAATCACCCGGGAGACTGTCTTAAGGGTAAGTTTGTGTGTTACAAGTTTGGGCAGGAGGGACATATCTCTCCCAACTTTCCCAATCCTAGGATGAACAAGGAGTGTTTCAGGTGTGGATCAACAGAGCATAAGGTTAAGGATTGTCCGAACAAGAGAATGAATGCAGGGAGTATGACTACGGGGAAAAGCAGCGGGACATTAGTGACGACGGGACCAACTTCAACAAACAAACCAACAGAATCAACTGCAAAAGTCTTCAATATGACAGTCTAGTATACTGTGACATCTGGGGATGCAACTCCAGATATTATTCGTATAACTTTTATATTTTTATATACATGATTTTCCTGTATATAGTAAATTATTTTATAACAAAATTTTGAGGGAGAAATTTGAGTCCTATTAGAAATCAAATTTCCGTTTGATTAGATAGACAAGTTTTATGTTAAATAGTTAAAGATCAGTTCGATCGAATCTGATCGAGATCTACTTGAAATAATTGTGTATGCTATTTTTCCTAGTATCTATAAGTTTTGAAACGGTGATTCTGAGGACGAAATCATTATAAGAGAGGGTGGATGTAATAACCCAATATTTTTAATATAATTAAATAATAAATTTTGCATTTAAATTTTTTTTATATATAAAGGTGGGATTATTTGTAATGAAAAGTATATGTATTTATGTGATAAATAAAACTTATTTATTACATGAATAATTGTAAATAAATTCTTTTTAAGAATTATTGATCGTTATAGATTATATTCTTATTATAAATTAATTTTGTAATAAAAATATTTATTATTTATTTTTCATGAAAAATATGATTATTATATATAGTATGATTATAAGGATTATTATGATATGTATTTTATTATATTAGTTAAGTTAATTATTTTAACTTAATTAATAATGGTTTATATGAAAGTTATGTCAGATATGGATTCAAAACCCTAATTCTGGATTTTGAATAAGGAATGAGAATATTAATATAATATTATTTATATTTCAATTATATAAACATGGTTGATATGTGTGTAATGTTAATGTGTAGAACAGTTACAGTAAAATAGTATAAAACACTAGCATTACTGATAAACTATAGTACATAAGTCAATTACGACTGCAAGAATTGTTAAGTTGTGTGTTATATAATTAATGACAATTATTATAGATTTAATGTTAATTAGGTAAACCCTAATTAATATTTAGAAACCCTAATTACTAAATTAGAACCATAATTGCTAAGTTATAAACCCTAATTATTAATTTAGCAAGGTTAATGGTAATTAGTATATTATGAAGCCTAATTTACAAGTCCTAGGTGATTAGTAAACCTAATTTAATTAGAGAACCCTAATTCACATTTTTAGAAACTGAGATTTCTATTTTTGCCCTAATTACACAATCCTAAAAAATGAGCTTAGGAAACTTAAGGGATAAACTGTGACGTCCCCAAATTCGGGTTACCTGACCCCCGAGTTTGGTGTTCATGATCCACAATATAATACCATTTAACTACACATTCATATATAAATAGGAATACATAAGTCATTAACATATGTTGTTAATACATAAGTCCCAGGTTCTCTAATCTTAACATTACAGACATACCCTTTAGATATACAAAAAGGGTTTACAATACAACATAATAATAATAATATTCATTATACTACTCCAGCATTTTGCCTTTGCCTTTGTTCTTCTTTGACCAGCTGGCCTCTTCTTTCCTAGCTGAAATATTTTATTTAGCAAGGGTAAGCAACAAGTTTGCCCCGCAAGTTAAGACATACAGTAAATGTATATGAATAAATGACAAGTCTTTTCGTATTTTATACAACAATAATCTGAATATGAAAGAGTACAACGCTTTCAAGGTTTTCTACGACATTCAAATGAATAATCAAGAATTAATTCCACGATATAGCAAAGTGGAATATTTTTCAGAGTTATGCTGAGCGATCCGTTGGATCTTGAACTTCTCTTCTCGGGTATATATTAAAGTTTTACTTTGACATATACGCAGGTGTATCAGATAACCATAAAAATTAAATCATACCCCTCTGCAAGTACTTAGAGTCGGCCAACTCCTTGTGCTCTATATTATGTATAATACTTAAGTCGCGCGCAATGGCCGAATATACGACTAAAAATGTTCCATTTTTATAAAAAGTTATTCTTCTCAGTCTCAGAATTAAGATGTGATTTAACAACGAAATTCAATGATTTTAATTTCTATTTACTTATCGATCTAGCCGAAATAATTGGCATCGATCTGTCAATAACAATTGAATTCTCTTCTCAAATCTATGAAGTTCTAACAAATATTTGTCTAGCCAGAATAATTAGCTAAGACATTTCTCAACATAATTTGACAATAAACAAGAATTATCCGTACTGTCAATATTAGCTTCTACGGATATGAATATCCAATAACAGTTATTCTATGAATATATATTTTCTGAATCAGTAATTCAATTTGAATTATTAAACATGCACTAACTGTGAATAATCAACAATAAATTCTTGGATGTGGTATAATTAGCAATAATTAACCACTATAATATTTATACAATATTAACTCAAGGTTGAGTTAGGAAACTTGCATCTTCCGCTGATTACAGCTTCACAATATACTTATATGCTTTCGAAAGACCTATAACCAATAATATCGGTCTCACAATTAGCACAATATTTCATAACACGTAACCCTATAATTCACCGTCAATCTATCTCCTAGGTACATTACCACATAGCCACATTAGTGTCTATAACCTATATAAACACTTAACAAGTCTAACTAGTTCGGTCTGGTTGGACTTCAGTCCATTCTCGGTGTTCTGATCACCTTATCCGACAATTAACACATTGATTGTCAATTAAACTTGGTCTCTAAGCTTCAATATTATTTTAGATAAGTCAAATATCGTTTATAATATTTTTCGAAAGCTTTTAATAATATTTAAACAATTATTATAATTTATAATAATTTTTCAAACACTTAAATCATTTTTAAATGATTTAATTATTAAACAATCTTATTACCATTAATATTTAATAATATAAAAATATTAATAACATACTTGTCAAAATATTAAAGTTATTATTAATAACTTAAAATATTTTTTAATCATCAATATTATACTTAAATAATTTTTAAATTAATTAAAATCATTTTTAAACCATTACCATTAATATTTAAATATTAATGAAATTATCATTCAAATATTAAAAGTCATTAATTATAACTTAAAATATTTTTAAATCATTTTTCTCATTTTTAAATCAATAAAATCATTTTTAATTCATTTATTTAATATAATAATTAAATAAATCTAATATCATTAATATTAGTTTATTAATGAGAATTCTCCAAAAATATTGAAATATATATTTTATAATTCAAAATATTTTCTAACACTTTATTCTTATTTAAAATAATTTTTAAATCAATAAAATCATTTTTAACTTATATATTTAATTTAATAATTAAATAAATCTAATATCATTAATATTAATTTATTAATAAAAATTCTCCAAAAATATTAAAAGCCACATTTCATAACTCAAAATATTTTTAAATACATTATTCTTATTTAAAATGATTTTTATATAATTAAAATCATTTTTCTCTAATTTATTTAATACAGTAATTAAATAAATTAAATATCATTAATATCCAAATTATTATAAATATTAATGAAAATGTCCCAAATAATTAAAAGTTTTTTTTTAGAATTTAGAATGATTTTTAAAACTCTTTTTGTAATTTTTATAATTTATTTTCTATTTTTAAGTATTTTTCGAAAAATCAGAAAATAAAATAAATAGAAACTGTCGCTATAGCCCTTTAGCGACACTTGTCTGTCGTCTTAGGTGTTCTTGGTGCTCAAGAACACTGTCAAACAGTTAACAAAGGTGCTTGTTTGACCGCTCATAAAATCCAATCTGATCATGTTCTGGGCTAGGTTAAGTATTGATCATGTAGTGTTTATGTAACACTACATGAATCAATCTTCATCTCGGTCATACAATAACATAACAAGACGATCTGTGCCTTCAAAATCACTGTCAGACGGTTTCTGGGTTTTCCCAGAAACCCAGCAGTTCATCTCGGTACTTTCTAGATCATTGTAATCTAGGTTCTGGTCACGATATTGGTGGTTTTATGGTTCACACGGGTAGTATACATGACAAGGAACATTACTATAACAACATAGCAGTTTAACAACAACAGATCCACAAGTTATGACACGGTCAAACCTTGTCAGAAAAAGTGTTCATAACTTTTCTAGAAATTCTAGAAATACAAAATCAGTGCGAGTGGCCTACTTTGACCACTTGCTACGATTGATCTGTTGATTGTTTAAGCGTTCTAAGGCCATGGATCTAGAGTACAAACAGCAGGCTACAATCCAGATACAACACATAATCAAAAAAAACTAACACGACTGACAGATCAAAGAGCTTAAAGATGTTGTCAGACGCTGAAAACGAATTTCCGGGTTACCCAGAATTCGCTCGGTCAACGTCGGTCAACGGGTTTTGACCGATTATATCTTCAAATCCAGACGTCTAATGACTTTGATTTCTTTTGCAGAATAAAGACCTCATACCAAGCTACAAATAACAACTTTAAAACAACAAAAATCTTAAACAAGCAATGATCTGTGGCCACTGACATTCGGTTGCCAGACCACAAACCATGTTCTTGGCAGTTTTTGAAAAACATAGTTTTTACCCACTTTGATGCTATGGATTCATGATAGATCATCATAGATCTTCATAAAACATCCATTAGCAAGATTCTAAACACTTAAACACAAAAACTTTCTTAGCATACAAGATCAAATTAGATTTTAGGGTTTATACCTTCTTGTTCAAATCTTGATCTTGATCTTCCTAATATGATATTGGTTGATCTAGGGTTGTATTTAGGACTGATACACTTATGTATTTTGTAGGTTCAGTAGAGAAAGTTGGTGAGAGCAAGAGAAAAAATAGCTAAGTTTTATGAACATTCTCTCTCTAATTCTCTTATATATGCAATGATATGTTGCTATGGCTGATATTTTCGGCTGGTTGGCTGGAGATTTGTACTCACAAAGTCAAATGAGTTGGTGAACCACTAAAGTTGATGGCCATTTTATAAGTTACATAATTAAAAATGTAAAAAGGGCATTTTTGTCATTTGTAAAATAGTTTTAAGGGCAATCTTGATAATGTCCAAACCCTTAGGGTTTAACCCTAAGGTCCTAACCCTTAGGTTTTACATTATTAGTTTCTAAAATTTCTAAATTAGGGTTTTAATTAGAAAATTTAAAACTTCTAAATTACAATTAGGGTCTCCTAATTAAATTAGGGCTTCTTAATCACACCAACGTTTAATAAACACATTAAGATTATTATTTAGGATTAGGGTTTCCAAATTAGGGTTTAGGAATCCCGGAATTAGGGTTTCTCGACTTTCGATTAGGGTTTTTAACGGTACGTTAGGGTTTCTAATCCTGAGATTAGGGTTTATAATCTCTTGTTAGGGTTAACTAATATTGTACCCTATCCGATCAATCAATGATCAAAATTCTATACAGTACAAACACGTACTCATCAAAATAATTATTTTAAATATATTTTCTATCAAATCCCTATCTAGAAATTAGGATTAGGGTTTCTAAAACTGTTAAGAACAACTCTACTCTAAATTTATTAGTCAATACACAAATTGACCTTCTCGAGACTCGTATCACATATACTTGTCACAAATTTGATAATTAATATTAGTATTAATAAAAAAAATTATTCGTAAAATTTGGATTATTTGAAATCCCAGGTTATCACATAAATCCTAAGGGTCAAACCCTAAGTGTGACGCCCCCAAAACATGTATACATCGCCCATCTTGAGTCGCCAAATACATGGTACAAAATACAAATAAAAAACTTAATTATACAACTGTCGTGTAAAATACGACAAAACATATGCTATGAGTTTTAATACAAATATTGTCATCTAGACAATATCCACACTCAATGCAGTCCTCATTACATTTATTATCACATTATTTTATAGAATAGTGAGAACTACTAAGACACCATCTCGGACCATCACACAATTTCCCACCTAGTCCCGGCTACGTTCTCATTTCCTGAATAGAACAATGAAAGCAAAAAGGTGAGCTCAACTAGCCCAATAAGAAATATTATGACTAAGATAATGCAAAATAAATTATCATTAGCCCTCAACAACGTTAAACTGATAGAATATAATAGACAACAAGTTTAACTGCAGCGGAACAAGAAATCCATTAGAAGAGTCAAGTAGAGCATAAAATCCACTATCTTCTATGATTTAAGAAGTTTTTCATCAACTTTATCGCTGAGACTCAGCTTAATAAATAAAATCAAATCATCCATGCACCACGACCAAGGATATTCATGTAATCATCAATGGTCATGATTATACCGAATAATCTTTGGTCATAATCATACCAACAACTGTCCATCAATGAACTACAGGCTAATGAGGACTTTCACCACATCATTCGTCACATTACGGTCATGATTATACTGAATAATCCCTGGTCATAATCATACCAAGTCCATCTATGCACGTAAGCCAAAGATGACTTTTATTACAATATAAGTATGAGGATGATGACAATGACATAATAATTCAAAAAAACAAGTTCAAGAATAAATTTTAAAGATTTATAAATTAATTTATCCAGGAACCAATAAAGTCAAAATTGTCAACATGATACTGCTCTGTGGAGAAAAATTCAAGTATGCTCAGAAAAATATTTTCATGTAAAGATACTGGATGAAGTGCAAATCTCAAGGATATTCCACTAATTTCATGGAATATAAAAGTCAAAACTTTAACCAACTGAGTATAATAGAATATATGAAACTGTAAATAGATTTTCGCCCGCCATGCGGTAATCCATGTAGACAGATCATTTCCATAATTTAATAAGGATTGAATACGAAGGATCATTCACCATGCATGCGGTAGTCCACATAGGCATATTATTCCAACAGAATAATAAAGAATGGAATAACAGAAGAATTGACCACGCATGCGATAGACCGTACAGACATGTTATTCCAACAGAATAATAATGAATGGAACCAGGTCATGCGTAATTCACACAGAGAGGATATTCCATTAGAATAATAAAGAACGGAACCAGGTCATGCGTAATCCGCATAGACAGGATATTCCAACAGAATAATAAAGAATGGAATAACAACAGAATTCACCAGGCATGCGATAGACCGCACAGACAGGTTATTCCAACAGAATAATAAAGAATGAAATAACAGAAGAATTTTACCATATATGTGGTACTTCACATAGACAGATTATACCAACAAAATAATAAAGAATGGAATAACAACCCTTACGAGTATAGAAAGAAAATAACTCTCTTCATGAATACGAAGGAATAATACCCCTTACCTTAGAAAAAAGCTGGATACTGAAATAGTGAGGTAGCAGACTTCTCTTCTTCTTTCTCTCTATAATAATTGCTCTATAGCTTTTGTGAATTAGTGAGAAATGAAGGAAGAATGAGCTTCTATTTATAGAAAAATATAGTTTCGACAATTGCACGTTTTGGGGTTCGAAATATTACAGTATAATACCTTCTTCTTTTTCTTCATTTTTAATTTAGTCTTGCAAGTATTATCAAACTTGCACCACCTCCCCTAATAGTAAATAATGTGAATCAATAGTAAATCATGTCAATCAATAGTTCTAGACATGTGAAAATACGAATTACAGTATAGTACCTCCATATATACCTCCATTTTTAACTTAGTCATGCAAGTATTATCAATCTTGCACCACCACCCCTAATAGTACAAGAATGTGAATCAATAGTACACACATGTGAATAAATAGTTATAATCATGTGAATTAATAGCAATTAATTACTCATTTATCCAGTAAATTACCCGATTGGTCAATATAACCTCCAGACATTAATTATTATCGAAATAAATGTCGATTTCCACTAACACTAATAATTCTCACACAATGGAACCATTAATTTCATCTTTAATCAACACGAACTTATTCATCATTAATATTATAACTCACAATATTTAACAACTAGATCATTCCCAGGAAAGAGGGGGCTTTCCGATAAGGATTTCTCCTTATTGGTGCGCAATTAGGTGACCAAACCTCTCCTTGACAGAACTTTCTAGACATTGTCAATATTGTAAATAATAATAAGAATAGCGTTGTCGTCTCAATTATTGATATAATAATATAACATATTATGCAGACAATACTGTGATAATAATTGAATCAATAATATGAGAGATGTGATACAGCAATTATTGTAGCAATAATTGAGTATAACTAAGTGACTTCTCACATAAGCATCAATAATCAATACCGTGTACTACTATACAACCACGCGTATTACTGTACTTTTACTACCGGGTAGTTCAACAGTTTTAACGGTAACACTTTCGTCGTTATTTTTATAAAAAGATAATTCTGTCATTTTCTAACTACGACAATACTTCCCTTGTGGGGTCCACCAATGATTGTGCCATCGTACGAATATTTCCTGTTAAAATAAATATTCTCCGACCAATCAAATATTATAAAACCACTTGCTTACTTTGCAAAATTTATAAATATTACCCATAACTATAAAATTTTATCAAATCCACACCATAATATTCAAAAATATATTTCGAGAAAATTATTCTTTATTCATAAAAGTTGGGGTCTTACAACCTCTCATTCTTATAAAATTTTCTCCTCGAAATTAGGGTACGTACCTGGTATATCGAAGAGGTGAGGATATCTTGACTTCATCACAGATTCTAACTCCCATGTCATTTCCTCCATATCGTGGTTTCTCCACAAAACTTTGACTTGAGGTATAACCTTGGAGGGTAGAATATGATCCTTCTTATCCAAGATTTAAACAGGTAACTCTTCATACGTTAAATCTTCCTCTATCTCATCTGGTTCTAATTCAATAATGTGGTTCGGGTCTTTCACATATTGACGTAACATAGATATGTGAAAAATATTATGAACACAAGACATACTTGGCGGTAAGGCGAGTCTATAGGCCACAGTTCCTACTCGATCGAGGATTAAAAATGGGCCAATGAATCGAAGATTGAGTTTTCCTCTCTTTCCAAATCTCGTAACTCCTTTTCATGGAGCAACACGTAACAACACATAATCTCTAATATTAAATTCCACGTCCTTTCGATGAAGATTGGCATAACTCTTTTGTCGGTCTTGTGAGATTTTTATACGTTGTCAGATCGTTTGAATCTTTTTCGTAATAATACATACCAACTCCGGTCCTAACAACGTTGCTTCACCCACCTCATCCTAGTATATTGGAGAACGACACTTTCTTCCATACAACGCCTCAAATGGAGCAATGCCAATACTTGCTTGATAACTATCGTTGTAGGAAAATTCTACCAATGGTAAGAACTTGTCCCAACTTCCCTTGAAGTTAAGGACATAGAGTCTTAATAAGTCTTCAAGAGTTTGAATAATCCTTTCCGACTGCCCATCCAATTGAGGATGATATGCCAAAAAAAATCGTAAATCTGTGCCCATAGCTTTTTACAAACTAACCCAAAATATTGAAGTGAATCTTGGGTCTCGATCAGAAACTATGGATACTGGCATACCATGCAATCTTACAATCTCGTTTATGTACATACTAGTAAGACGTTCAAGTGTATAAGTTTCATGTATCGGTAAGAAATGAGCAGACTTGGTCAATCTATCAACAATGACCCAAATCGCATCTATGCCTTGAGAAACCTTGGGAAGACCAGTAACGAAATCCATGGTAATGTCCTCCCACTTCCATTCTAGAATTTCAAGTGGTTGCAATGGACCTTTTGGCACTTGATACTTCGCCTTGACTCGTTGACAAGTTAGACTCCTCAAGATAAACCCCGCTATCTCTCTCTTCATATTGCTCCACCAAAATATATGTTGAAGATCACGATATATTTTGGTACTCCCACGATGGATTGGAAACGGTGTATTGTGTGCCTCCATCATGATTTTATACTTCAAGTCAAAATCGTTAAGAACACAAAGTCTAGAGTTGACTCGAAGTATTCCTTCTTCATCGATTCTTGCTTTCGGAACAGCACCTTCTTGTACTTTCTTCCTCATACGTATCAGCTCTAGGTCTGTAGCTTGACCAGCTTTAACTTTATCGATTAAAGTCGGTTCCACTCGTATATTCGCTATCATCACATGGGTCCCTAGAGTCTTTAACTCTATTTCCATCCTTTCCAAGTCATACAAAATGGGCCTTTGCGTTGACAATATTGCACTCGTGCCCGCATATGATCTTCTACTCAATGCGTCAGCTACTACGTTTGCTTTTTCAGGATGGTATTGGATGGTATGATCATAATCTTTCAATAGGTCAAGCCATCGTCGTTGCCGCATGTTGAGTTACTTTTGAGTGAAGAAATATTTGAGTCTTTTATGATCTGTATGGATCTCCACCTTCTCTCTATACAAGTAATGCCTCTAAATCTTAAGCGCAAAAACGACTGCTGCCAACTCTAGATCATGAGTAGGATAATTCCTCTCATATTCTTTGAGTTGTCGTGGGGCATAGGCTATGACTTTCTCATGTTACATGAGAACACATCCTAACCCTTTGCCTGAAGCATCACTATAGATGACAAATCCCTCCGAGCCAGATGGTATTGTCAGAACAGGTACTGAAATAAGTCTTCTCTTGAGTTCTTGAAAACTCTTTTCATATTCCTCGCTCCAACCGAATTTTGTATCCTTTCGAGCCAGTTGAGTTAATGGAGTAGCGATTCGTGAAAACCCTTCTACGAATCTCTAATAATAACTAGCTAAGCCGAGAAAGCTACGTACTTCGGTCACTGACTTTGGTTGCTCTCAGCTTTGAATTGCTTCAATCTTTGTTGGGTCAACAAATATTCCATGATTTGATATTACGTGCCCAAGGAATGCAACTTACTCAAGCCAGAACTCGTATTTCTTCAACTTGGCATAAAGCTTGTTTTCACGAAGCTTTTGGAGTATCAACCTCAAGTGTTGCTCATGGTCTTCACGGGTTTTGGAGTATATGAGGATGTCATCAATAAAGATGACCACAAACTGATCCAAATATTCCTTGAATACTCGGTTCATCATGTCCATGAAGGCAGCAGGAGCATTAGTCAATCCAAAAGACATAACTAAGAATTCATAATGCTCGTACCGAGTTCTGAAAGCAGTCTTTGGAATGTTATCAGTTTTAATTTTTAACTGATAATATCCGGAACGAAGATCAATCTTTGAAAAGAATTTGGCTCCTTGCAACTGGTCAAACAAGTCATCATTACAAGGCAACGAGTACCTATTTTTGATGGTGACATGATTCAACTCCCGATAATCAATATAAAGTCGCATACTTCCATCTTTCTTCTTCACGAATAGAATAGGAGCACCCCAAGGAGACGTACTAGGACGAATGAAACCGATGTCTAACAATTCATGTAGTTGGGTTTTTAACTCCTAAAGTTCAATAGGAGCCATTCGATATAGGACTTTGGAAATGGGTTTTGTACCGGATTCAAGGTCGATACAAAATTCAATTTCACGCTCTGGGGGTAGGCCAGGAAGTTCTTCAGAGAATACGTCAGGAAATTTATTAACAATAGAAATATCATTCAAATCTGACGTATTTTTATTTAAATCCGTGACATGGGCTAAGAAAGCTTGACATCCAATTTTCAATAAATGAATAGCTTTATGGCTTGATATGACAGTGATTGATTTTAGTGGTTTGGTTACTTAAATTCGCATAATAGGTTGGTTAGGAATATGAAAGCTAACAACCTTACGAAAACAATCGATTTTAGCATGATGAGTAGTTAACCAATCAATCCCTAAAATCACATCAAATGCAAGTATTTTCAAAGAAATAAGATCGACAGGTAACGTCTGGTTACCGATTTGAACCAAACAAGACTTATAAACAGTGGATGTGATGAAGGTTTCTCCTAACGGAGTTTCAACAGATAAATCAAAGTCTAATTTCTCTGGAGTTAAATTTAAATGTTGAGCGCAAGTAGGAGAAATAAAAGAATGGGTAGAACCGGTATCAAATAAAGTATAAAATTCGCTAGAGTTTATGATTAGCTTACCCGTGATCACCTTGTTCGGATTCCTCGCTTTTTGGAAGGTTACGACAAGCGCTCTCCCTTGAACTACCGGTTATGTCTTATCTAGGAAACCCTTTGATGCCTCCATCCCAGTTGGACTTGACTTTAGTGCTCGACAAAATTGGGCTAGGTGACCTTCTTTTCCACAATTGTAACATGTTTTGGACTGTATCACGCAGTTTGGACTGATATGTCCCTCCCCTCCTCATTTGAAACATACGACCGACGGTCGTTCTCCTTCCTTAACAACAGGTGCTGGTGCTAATGTCTTTCCATCATTGTTGAATATCTTCTTCTTGAAATGTCCACTCTTATTGTCATGGCCATGATTACCATTTTGGGCATGTTGATTCCCTTCACGCTTGTTGTCACCGCTTCGATGACTGCTACCACTGGTTTTATCGACTTGTCGGCTGCTCTCTCTTGGTTAGGTTGACTCGTTATCACGCTCCAATAACTGAGTCCTATTTACAACATCTGAATATAAACACAGTTTGTGAGAAATTAAGTACTGACGTATCTCGGGTTTCAAACCTCTTAGAAACATCCGCGTCATTCTCTCCTCATTATCAACCAAGTGGGATGCAAACCGAGACAACTCAACAAACTTAGCTTCGTACTGCGCCACGGTCATATTATTTTACTCAAGCTTGATGAACTCTACCTCCTTCATGTGACGAATACTTTCAGGAAAGTACTTGTCGGTGAACAGTTCTTGGAACTTCTCCCAAGACATCTTCAGTGCGGTAGGTTGAGTACGCTTTACAGATTCCCACTAGTAATCTGCCTCTGTTCGCAACATGAAGGTGGCAAAGGGAATCTTTTGCTCCTCGGAGCATCCCAAGACATCAAATATCTTGTTGATCTACTTTATCCACGTCTCCGCCTTAAGTGGTTTTGGCTCTCCAAAAAACTCCGGTGGTCCCAGCTCCTTGAACTGCTTAGCTGTGACCGTCCGAGAGTTGTCAGTGTTTCCACCTCCATTTTGGACAGGAGTCGCTCTCGCCTGATGTTGCATGAATTGCATAAAGCCTCTGAACATCCCATCGTTCACTATTTCATCGGTGTTATTATTTACATGAGGATTATTATCTTCCTGTTACACATTACCCTGGGTATTGATCATTGGTGACTCAACGGTCTCATGTGCTTCATTGCTTATCTCAACATTTTCGGATGCCATTTTCAAATACTACCACAAAACAAGGGTTAATTAACATATCACATATTATCCCTATACTCTAACCGACCAATTAAATACCAAATAAACTTAGGTAGGTCATACTAGCGAAAGAATTTCTCATCTCTCCCCTCCTAGTTCTTGTCTCACATCTCAGCCAGGGATCATATCACTAAGCTTTGATACCAACTGTGACGCCCCCAAAATAGGTATACATCACCCATCTTGAGTCGCCAAATACATGGTACAAAATACAAATAAAAAACTTAATTATACAACTGTCGTGTAAAATACGATAAAACATATGCTATGAGTTTTAATACAAATATTCTCATCTAGACAATATCCACACTCAATGGAGTCCTCATTACATTTATTATCATACTATTTTATAGAATAGTGAGGACTACTAAGACACCATCTCGGACCATCACTCCATTCCCCATCTAGTCCCGGCTACGTTCTCATTTCTTGAAGAGAACAATGAAAGCAAAATGGTGAGCTCAACTAGCCCAGTAAGAAATATTATGACTAAGATAATGCAGAATAAATTTTCATTAGCGCTTAACAATGTTAAACTGATAGAATATAATAGACAACAAGTTTAACTGCAGCGGAACAAGAAATCTATTAGAAGAGTCAAGTAGAGCATAAAATCCACTATCTTCTATGATTTAAAAAGTTTTTCATCAACTTTATCGCTGAGACTCAGCTTAATAAATAAAATCAAATCATCCCTGCACCAAGGCCAAGGATATTCATGTAATCATCAATGGTCATGATTATACCTAATAATCCCTAATTATAATCATACCAACAACTGTCCATTAATGAACTACAGGCCAATGAGAACGTTCACCACATCATTCGTCACATTACGGTCATGATTATATCGAATAATCCCTGGTCATAATCATACCAAGTCCATCTATACACGTAAGCCAAAGATGACTTTCATTACAATATAAGCATGAGGATGATGACAATGACATAATAATTCAATAAAACAAGTTCAAGAATAAATTTTAAAGATTTATAAATTAATTTATCCAGGAACCAATAATGTCCAAATTGTCAACATGATACTGCTTTGTGGAGTAAAATTCAAGTATGCTCAGAAGAATATTTCTATGAAAAGATACTGAATGAAGTGCAAATATCAAGGATATTCCACTAATTTCAAGGAATATAAAAGCCAAAACATTAACCAACTGAGTATAATAGAATATATGAAATGTAAATGGATTTTCGCCCACCATACGGTAATCCACGTAGACAGATCATTTCCATAATTTAATAAGGAATGAATACGAAGGATCATTCACCATACATGCGGTAGTCCACATAGACAGGTTATTCTAATAGAATAATAAAGAATGGAAGAACAGAAGAATTCACCACGCATGCGATAGACCGCATAGATAGGTTATTCCAACAAAATAATAAAGAATGGAACTAGGTCATGCGTAATACGCACAGACAGGATATTCCAACATAATAATAAAGAACGGAACCAGGTCATGCGTAATCCGCACAGACAGGATATTCCAACATAATAATAAAGAATGGAATAACAACAGAATTCACCAGGCATGCGATAAACCGCACAAACAGGTTATTCCAACAGAATAATAAAGAATGAAATAACAGAAGAATTTCACCATGTATGTGGTACTTCGCATAGACAGATTATTCCAACAAAATAATAAAGAATGGAATAACAAACCTTACGAGTATTGAAAAAAAATAACTCTCTTCATGAATACGAAGCAATAATACCCCATACTGTGACGCCCCCAAAATTAGGTATACATCACCCATCTTGGGTCGTCAGATACATATTACAGAATACAAATACAACTTAATAATACAACTGTCGTGTACAATACGATAAAATATAAACTGTGTGTTTTACACCGGACCTAGTTCCGTTTTTATTATTATTCTGTTGGAACATCCTGTCTGTGTGTTTTACACCGGACCTGGTTCCGTCTTTATTATTATTCTGTCGGAATATCCTGTCTGTGTGTTTTACACCGGACCTGGTTCCATTATTTATTATACTGTTCTTTATTATTCTGTCAGAATATCCTGTCTGTGCGTTTACGCCGGACCTGGTTCCATTATTTATTATTCTGTCAGAATATCCTGTCTGTACGTTTATGTCGGACCTGGTTCCATTATTTATTATTCTGTTGGAATAACCTGTTTGTGCGGTCTATCGCATGCATGGTGATTTTTTTTGTTATTCCATTCTTTATTGTACTCAGTTGGTATCAGAGCTTAGGGATATGATCCCTGGCTAGGATGTGAGAATAGAACTAGGAGGGGAGAGACGGGGAATTCCTTCGCTAGTATGACCTACCTAAGTTTATTTGCATGGTATTTAATTGGTCGGTCATAATATAAGGATACTATATGACATATCAATTAACTTTTATTTTGTGGCAGTATATAAAAATGACATCTGAGAATGTTGAGAATAGCAATGGAGCACAGGCGACTATTGATTCACCACATATCAATAATCAGGATAATGTTCATCAGGAAGGTGACAATCCTCATGCAAACAACAACACTGACCAGATGATGAATGATGGAATGTTCAGAGGTTTTATGCAATTCATGCAACAACAGGTGAAAGCGGCTCCTGTCCACAACGTAGGTGGAAATACGGGAAACTCTCAGGCGGTCACCGCTAAACAGTTTAAGGAACTGGGACCTCCGGAGTTTAAGGGAGAACTCAAACCACTTGTAGCTGAAACATGGATAAAGCAGATCACCAAGATATTTGATGTCTTGGGTTGCTCCGAGGAGCAAAAGGTTCCCTTTGCCGCCTTTATGTTGCGAGGAGAGGCAGATTACTGGTGGAAATCGATAAAGCGTACTCAACCTGCCGCACTGAAGATGTCTTGGGAGAAGTTCCAAGAGCTGTTTAACGACAAATACTTTCCCGAGAGTATTCGTCACATGAAGGAGGTGGAGTTCATCAAATTAGAGCAGAATAATATGACCGTGTCGCAGTACGAGGCAAAATTTGCGGAGTTATCCCGGTTTGCGTCCCACCTGGTGGATAATGAAGAAAGAATGACGCGGATGTTTTTAAGAGGTTTGAAGCCGGAGATACGTCAACATCTTGTTTCTCATAAACTGTGTTTGTATTCAGATGTTGTAAATAGGGCTCAGTTGGTGGAGCGCGATAACGAGACAACGCAACCAAAAGAGAGCAGCCGGCAAAATGATAATACCAGTGAGAGCGGTCATCGAAGCGGTGACAACAAGCGTGGAGGGAATCAACAGGCCAGAAATGGTAACCACTTCGGTGGTAATCAGGGCCAAAACAATAAGAATGGGCATTTCAAGAAGAGGAGATTCAACAATGATGGAAAGACGTCAGCACCAACACCTGTCGTTAAGGAAGGAGAACGACCACCTATCATATGTTTCAAATGCGGAGGGGAGGGGCACATCAGTCCAAACTGTGCGATGCCGTCCAAAGCATGTTATAATTGTGGAAGAGAAGGTCATTTAGCCCGATTTTGTCGTTTACCGAAGACAAATTCAGCTAGGATGGAGGCACCAAAGGCCGTCCCAGAAAAGTCAAAACCGGTTGTGCAAGGGAGAGCGTTTGTTGTGACCTCCCAGAACGCAAGGAACCCGAATGAGGTCATCACGGGTAAGCTTATCATAAACTCTAACGAAGTCTATACTTTATTTGATACCGGTTCTACCCATTCTTTTATTTCTCCTACTTGCGCTCATCGATTAAATTTGATTCCGGAGAAATTAGACTTTGACTTAGCAGTTGAAACTGCATTGGGAGAAACCTTCATTACATCCACGGTTTATAAGTCTTGTTTGGTTTATAAGTATGTTACCTGTCGATCTTATTTCATTAAAAATACTTGCATTTGACGTGATTCTAGGGATTGATTGGTTAACTACTCATCATGCAAAAATTGATTGTTTTCGTAAGGTTGTTAGCTTTCATATTCCTAATCGACCTATTATGCGAATTCAAGCAACCAAACCATTAAAATCAATCCCTGTCATCTCAAGCCATAAAGCTATTCGTTTATTGAAAAACAGATGTCAAGCTTTCTTAGCTCATGTCACAGATCTAAACAAAAATACGTCAGCTTTGAATGATATTTCTGTTGTTAATAAATTTCCTGACGTATTTCCCGAAGAACTTCCTGGCCTACCCCCAGAGCGTGAAATTGAATTTTGTATCGACCTTGAACCCGGTACAAAACCCATTTCCAAAGCCCCATATCGAATGGCTCCTATTGAACTTCAGGAGTTAAAGACCCAACTGCAGGAATTGTTAGACATTGGTTTTATTCGTCCTAGTACTTCTCCTTGGGGTGCTCCTGTTCTGTTCGTGAAGAAGAAAGATGGGAGTATGCGACTTTGTATTGATTATCGGGAGTTGAATCATGTCACCATCAAAAATAGGTACCCATTGCCACGTATTGATGACCTGTTTGACCAGTTACAAGGAGCACAATTCTTTTCAAAGATCGATCTTCGTTCTGGATATCATCAGCTGAAGGTTAGAACTAAGGATATTCCAAAGACGGCTTTTAGAACTCGGTACGGGCATTATGAATTCTTAGTTATGTCTTTTGGATTGACTAATGCTCCTGCTGCCTTCATGGATATGATGAACAGGGTATTTAAGGAATATTTGGATCACTTTGTGGTCGTCTTTATCGATGACATCCTTGTTTATTCCAAAAGCCATGAAGATCATGAGCAACACTTGAGGCTGGTACTCCAAAAGCTTCGTGAATACAAACTTTATGCCAAGTTGAAGAAATGCGAGTTATGGCTGGAAGAGGTTGCATTCCTTGGGCACGTAGTATCAAGTCATGGAATATGTGTTGACCCGGCAAAGATTGAAGCTATTCAAAGCTGGGAGCAACCTAAATCAGTAACCGAAGTACGTAGCTTTCTCGGTCTAGCTGGTTATTATCGGAGATTCGTGGAGGGATTTTCTCGAATCGCTACTCCATTAACTCAGCTGACTCGGAAAGATACAAAGTTCGGTTGGAGCGAAGAGTGTGAGCAGAGTTTTCAAGAACTCAAGAGGAGACTCATTTCAGCACCTGTTCTAACAATACCATCTGGCTCGGAGGGATTTGTCATCTACAGTGATGCTTCGAGCAAAGGGTTGGGATGTGTTCTCATGCAACATGGAAAAGTCATAGCCTATGCATCAAGACAACTCAAGGAATATGAGAGGAATTATCCTACTCATGATCTAGAGTTGGCAGCTGTTGTCTTTGCACTTAAAATTTGGAGGCATTACTTGTATGGGGAGAAGGTGGAGATTTTTACGGATCATAAAAGCCTCAAATATTTTTTCACTCAAAAGGAACTCAATATGCGACAACGACGTTGGCTTGAACTGTTGAATGATTATGATCATACCATTCAATATCATCCTGGAAAAGCGAACGTGGTAGCTGACGTATTGAGTAGAAGATCATATGCAAGTACGAGTGCGATATTGTCAACACAAAAACCCATTTTGTGTGATTTGCAAAGGATGGAGATAGAGTTAAAGACTCCAGGGACCCATGTGATGATGGCGAATATACGAGTAGAACCGACTTTAATCGATAAAGTTAAAGCTGCTCAAGCTACAGACCTGGAGCTGATGCGTATGAGGAAGAAAGTGCAAGAAGGTGCTATGCCGGAAGCAAGAATCGATGAAGAAGGAATACTTCGAGTCAACTCCAGACTTTGTGTTCCTAACAACCCTGATTTAAAGTATGAAATCATGATGGAGGCACACAACACACCATTTGCAATCCATCCTGGAAGTACCAAAATGTATCATGATCTTCGTCATACATTTTGGTGGAGCAATATGAAGAGAGAGATAGCGTTGTTTATATCAAGGTGTCTAACTTGTCAACGAGTCAAAGCAGAGCATCAAGTACCAAAAGGTCCATTGCAACCACTTGAAATTCCAGAATGGAAGTGGGAGCACATTACCATGGATTTCGTTACCGGTCTTCCTAGGGTTTCTCAAGGTATTGATGCGATTTGGGTCATTGTTGATAGATTGACCAAGTCTGCTCATTTCTTACCGATACGAGAAACTTATACACTTGAACGTCTTGCTCGTATCTACATAAACGAGATTGTAAGACTGCATGGTATGCCAGTATCCATAGTTTCTGATCGAGACCCAAGATTCACTTCACGATTTTGGGTTAGTTTACAAAAAGCTATGGGCATGGAGTTACGATTTAGTTCAGCATATCATCCTCATACGGACGGACAATCAGAGAGGACTATTCAAACTCTTGAAGATCTATTAAGACTCTATGTCTTTGACTTCAAGGGAAGTTGGGACAAGTTCTTACCATTGGTGGAGTTTTCCTACAACAACAGTTATCAAGCAAGTATTGGCATGGCTCCATTCGAAGCATTGTATGGAAGAAAATGTCGTTCTCCAGTATGCTGGGATGAGGTGGGTGAAGCAACGTTGTTGGGACCGGAGTTGGTACATATGACTACAGAAAAGATTCAAACGATCCGACAACGTATAAAAACCTCACAAGATCGACAAAAGAGTTATGCTGATCTTCATCGAAAGGACGTAGAATTTGATGTAGGAGATCACGTGTTCTTACGTGTTGCTCCATGGAAAGGAGTTACGAGATTTGGAAAGAGAGGAAAGCTCAATCCTCGATTCATCGGTCCATTTTTAATCCTCGATCGAGTAGGAACTGTGGCTTATAGACTCGCTTTACCGCCAAGTATGTCTCGTGTTCATAACGTTTTCCACATATCCATGTTACGCAAATATGTGGAAGACCCGAACCACATTATTGAGTTAGAACCGGACGAAATAGCGGAAGATTTGACGTATGAAGAAGTTCATGTTCAAATCTTGGATAAGAAGGAACATATTCTACGCTCCAAGGTTATACCTCAAGTCAAAGTTTTGTGGAGAAACAACGATGTTGAGGAAATGACTTGGGAGTTAGAATCTGAAATGAAATCAAGGTATCCTTACCTCTTCGACATACCAGGTACGTACCCTAATTTCGAGGGCGAAATTTCATAAGAAGGGGAGGTTGTAAGACCCCAACTTTTATAAATAAAGATGAATTTTTTATAAATATCATTTTTGAATATTATGGAGTTAATTTGATATAATGTTATAGTTGTGGGTAATATTTATAAATTTTGCAAAGTACGCAAGTTGTTATATAATATTCGATTGGTCGGGGAATATTCGTTTTAACAGGGAATATTCGTACAACGACACAATCATTGGTGGACCCCACAACGGAATTATTGTCGGATTGAGAAAACGACAAAAATATTTTATTAAAAATAACGGCGGAAATTTTACCATTGTTACTGTTGAACTACTCGGTAGTAAAAGTACAGTAATACGTGTGGTTGCATAGTAGCACACGGTATTGATTATTAATGCTTATGTCAGAAGTCACTCAGTTTGATTCCACAATAATAGAATGATAATAAATGATAATAAGGTATTTAATAAAATTTTAAGTTATAAAACATAACTTTTAATATTTTAAGATAAATTTTATTAATTATTTAATATTAATGATATTAGATTTATTTAATAATTATATGAAATAAATAGATTAAAAATGATTTTATTGGTTTAAAAATCATTTAAAAAGGATATAAAGGGTTTAAAAATATTTTAAGTTATTATAAATGACTTTTAATATTTTAGTGAATAATACCTTAATATTTTAATGGTAATAGTAATTGTTTAAAAATAATTTTAAATATTTTAAAAATTGTTTAAGGGTAATATTAATACTTTAAAAATATTTTAAGTTATTATAAATAACTTTGATATTTTGGCAATAGTTTCATTAATAATTTAATATTATTTAAATATTAATGATAATAGAATTATTTAATATTGAAATCATTTAAAAATGATTCCAGTGTTTGAAAAATCATGATAAATTATAATAATTATTTAAAATTTATTATAAGTCATTTAATAATAATATGACTAGTATTTAAAATATCCATGATAATATTGAACTAAATGATAGAGTTTTAAACTCTATAATTACTCGATAAAGCCGTCGGTACACCGAAATGCTACCAAAATTGATCCGAAACTATATTGTTTGACTATATAAATGTCTGTTTATGATCCAATGACTGTTATAACTATATGACAATGTGGTTAGGTTATGTGTTGACTGTAAATATCAGTACAATGTGTTATGATATGTTATTCTAATCAATAGAACAATCTTATAAATGATAGGTCGTTGAATTAACGATAGAACTAAGTTGTGTAAGCAGCAGACCAGGCAAGTTCCCTAAATTTACTCTAATTATTATTGAGCAAGTTTCCTAACCATACTTAAGTTTTATTATGCAAGTATCCTATCCTTGCATTTACCTTATGCAATGGACATGTATAAGCGAATATCAGAAGTATTCATTTTCATTGTTCAAATATCTCAACCTTTATATATACTTGTGCAATGATTCTGTATAAGTAAGTTATTAGATTATAATTTGTTGTTCAAGTTCTTTAATTCTGTTATTATAGATTAAGATATATTATGTTCGTTAATTTCTAAGCATGGTTATACAAGTGACCTCACTTGGATAATTATTGTATTTAATCACATGTTGATACATACCTATTGATTTTCGGTATGTATATATTAACTAAAAGTCGTCTAAGCTATTTGACCCGGCTAGACACAGATTTTGAAATATCGTTGAAACATGATAGAATTTTATTGTATCCAATCAAATTATTGTGATTCGGATTCCCGACTAAGTATGAACATCCCAAACAAGGGAAAACTTTTGTGCACCTAAGGTGGATAAGATGAATGATAATATCGTTCTTGCATATAGTATTGATTAATACAGGGCACATTGGGATGATCACTCTCGTGCCTGTAAGTTATGACGGTTTGCAGATGAAGTTCTATTAAACCTTATCGAAAATTAAAAACAAAGTTCATAGTCTGTCGACTGCTCACCAATTATAGTCAGTACGTAGTTTCAAAATTTGAAATGAAATTGTTATGTTGTTTAGTGTTGCTTCAGTTTATTTCATAACTATTGCTTCAATGTAGAAGTGTCGTTCAAAGAAAATATTTAATCCTTTCAGCTAATGTTTATTATTTGCTATTATTTGTTGGGCACTCCAATGCTCATTCTTGCTTAATTTAAATATTTTCAGCTAAGTATGATCGACTTGAAGGTTCAGGCAAGAACAAAGGGAAAGGAAAGCTAGCAGATTAAGTTTGTGTTATCTTATGTAATAGCTAGACTTAAATGATGATATTTATTATCTATCATGTAATGAAATATTTTAAAGTTCGCGTACCTGGGATTTAGACAACTCTGATATATAAATTAAGTTTGATATTTATGACATTATTATTATTATTTCGCTCAAAGAAATGGTATCGTGAAACACTGAATTCGGGTTTCATGCACATGAATTTGGGGGCGTCACAGATCCTATGTGGAGGATAAACTGTAGGGGGGAAAAAGTTTAATCCTAAGTTCAGGATAAACTGCAGGTGTGAAAAGTTTAATCCCATGTTTGGGTACAAACTGCAAGTGTGAAAGGTTCAATCCCTAATGGGATAACTGAAGTTGAGTAAGGGTTAAAAAACTGAGTGGAGAGAAAAGGATCTGGCGATCCGAAAACTAGGCTGCTGGCTTAAAAAGTGTGTTTCCCTGAGGGGTACAGTGTAGAAAAGAGTTGTATATAGTGAATGATTAAAGAACCGGAATGACTGGTGATCTGATGATCCAACCCCAGGATGTTTACTTGATGGTAACTTCAGACATAGTACCGTTTCATGGTGTCTGAGTTGATGAGTTGCAAAAATTTATCGCCATCCATTTCCTGTAATCTGAGAGCACCTCCTGCCAATACCTCCTTGACAATAAATGGGCCTTCCCAATTAGGGGCAAATTTTCCCTTAGACTGATCTTGATTATCAATGATCTTCTTTAAAACCAAGTCATGTTGTTTAAACTGTCGTAGCTGGACTTTTTTGTTATAGCATCTGGTGATCCTTTGTTGATATAACTGACCATAGAAGATAGCTGCAGTTTGCCTTTCGTCTATTAGAGATAATTGGTGATACCTGTCTTGTACCCATTGGTCTTCATCCAGCTGAGCATTTATCAACATTAGGGATTCTATTTCCACTTCTATGGGGAGCACCGCTTCCATCCCATAGGTTAATGCGTAGGGGGTTGCTCTAGTTGAAGTGCGTATTGATGTTCTGTAGACTAACAGAGTAAGAGGTAATAAGTCAGGCCATTCTTTGTGATTGGTGAACATCTTTTACATGAACTTTTTGATATTTTTGTTAGCTGCTTCAACAACACCATTCATCTTTGGACAGTAGATGACGGAGTTAAGGTGTTTGATGTGGAATTTACTGTATAACTCCTCCATCATTTTGTTGTTGAGGTTCTTAGCATTGTCTAATACAATTACTTCTAGTTGTCCACATCGGCAAATGACATTATTTCTGATGAAAGCAATGATGACTTCTTTGGTAACCTTGAGGAAGGAGGATGCTTCTACCCACTTGGTGAAGTAATCGATCATGGTAAAGATAAACCGATGTCCATTATTGGCTTTGGGCTCAATGGGCCCGATCACATCCATTCCCTACATTGAGAAGTGCCAAGGTGAACTCATATTGTGGAGCTCCCTCGGAGGGGAGTGGATAACATTCACATGAATTTGGCACTAATAACATCTCCTAACGTGGTCATTGCAGTCAGCCTTGAGAGAGAGGCAGTATTAATGTCCTGTTTTGAGGATCTTCTTTACAAGTAGAGGGTCGCTCATGTGTGGGCCACATACTCTATCATGGACCTCATCAATGAGCCTCTGAGCTTTGTCATTGTCCAGACATCTGAGGATACCTAATCATGTATCTCTTTTATAGAGTGCATCTCCGCTCAGGTAGAATTTCATAGCCAGTCAATGAATTCGCCTTTTCTCAGTTGGGCTCTCCTCAGCGGGTGTAGATCCATCTTGTAAGTATTCGTTGATGTGCTGATACCAAGGATGCTGGATGGGAGGTAGCTCATCCGATACTTCTCCAACATAGTTCCCATAGGTTGGTGCCTTTTACAGGGAAAATGTGACGCTTGGCATGTGTTCCTTGTCAGGTATGTGAATCAAGGAGGCCAAAGTTGCTAGTGCGTCTGCGAAGACATTTCTATTACGAGGAATGTGTAGAAAGGAGATCTCTTCGAACTCTGAAGCCATCAGTAAAACTTGCCCATGGTAAGGCAGCAAATGTAGCTCTTTGGTTTGATAGATTTTCGTGGATTATTTAACTACCAACTCTGAATCCCCAAAGACAGTTAACCGTTTGATGCCCATTGAACGGGTAAGTTTTATCTCCATGATACTGCCTTCATACTCAGCTGTGTTGTTGGTGCTGACAAACTGCAATTTGACTGCGACGAGATACTGCTCCCCCGTACCGGATACTATAACTGCTCCAGATCCAGAACCTTTCATATTAACAGCTCCATTGAAATACATTTTTCATGTATGGCATGTATCGTACTGATGGTGTTGCTGAATTTCCATTACCCCTTCATCAGGGAAGTTTGTTTCTAAGGGTTTGAAATCCACTAAAGGTGCGATGGCCAGTTGATCTGTAATTCCTTGACCTTTGATGGACTTGTGCGTCACGTAAACGATGTTAAATTATTGTTGCATCAACTACCATCTGGACAATCGGTAGTGTAACATGGGTTTACTGAACACGTACTTGAGAGAATCCAATCGGGATATAAGATGGGTTGTGTGACCATGGAGGTAATGTTGTAACCTCATGGAAGCCCATGCTAAAGCAAAATAAGTTTTCTCAATCAGATTGTACTTATGTTCACTGCTGCTGAATCTTTTGCTGAGGTAATAGATAGCTCGTTTTTTGGCCTCTATCGTCTTTCTGACCCAGCATGCAGCCCATAGCATTATCACTTATGGATAGGTACATGAACAGGGGAATATCATCCCTGGGTGGTACCAAAATGGGAGCTTTGACTAGCTGGTCTTTGATTGTAAAGAAGGCCTTCTAGCACTCATCATTCCATTTCATGGAGGAGTTCTTCCTTAACAACTTGAAGATAGGCTCACAGGTTGCTGTGAGTTGAGATATGAACCTGTTAATGAAGTTGATTCTACCCAAAAATCCCCGTATTTCTTTCTCTGTCTGAGGAATGGGCATTTTTGTGATGGCCTGAATTTTGGTGGGATCCAGCTCAATCCCTTTGTGGCTGACTAGGAATCCTAGAAACTTGCCTAATTTAACGCCAAAGGCGCACTTGGCTGGATTCAACTTCAAGTTGTACTTACGCAACCTATTGAAGAGCTTTTTGAGATGGTCTAAGAGGTTTTCCTCCCTTCGAGACTTGATAATGATGTCATCCACATAGATCTCTATCTCTTTATGCATTAAGTCATGAAAAGGAGCCATCATAGCTCGTTGATAGGTGGCTCCGGCATTGATGAGGCTGAACGACAATCGTCTATAACAAAAAGTTCCCCAAGGTATAATGAAAGCAATTTTCTCACGATCTTCCTCAGCAACTATGATCTGATGGTACCCCACAAAGTAATCAGTAAAGGAGTACATACCGTATTGAGCAATATTATCAATAAAAATGTTGATAAATGACACAGGAAAGCTATCTTTAAGGCAAGCTTTATTCAAATTTCGATAATCCACGCAAACTCGCACCTTTCCTCCAGACTTAGGCAAGGGAACGATGTTGGATATCCATTCAGGATATGTGAACACCATGATAATACCAACTTGAAATTGTTTCACAATTTCTTCTTTCACCCTTAAACTCCACTTAAGTTTCAATCGTTTGAGATTCTGCTTGACTGGCTTGAATCCCTCTTTAATGGGGAGGCGATGAAGGATCATGTTAGTGGACAAACCCACCATGTCTTCATGAGATCATGCAAACACATCCTGAAATTGGGTTAGTAGTGTAACCATGTCATTCTTCTGGTTTGGAGTAAGGTCTGAACCAATCTGGATTAACTTAGGACTTTCTAAGGTTTCGAGATTGAAGGAGGTGGTTTGATCAAGGTTGGGTTTAGGTTAGTCTTCAACCCATTCTTTGATCTCCTGAGGCACCTTAATGTCCTCTTGTATTTCCATCAAGTCTGAGTCCAACTTTTCATCCAAGTTACAATCCCTGTGGAGAAGAGGCATCTTATCAGCAAGTACAGGCACATCTAAGTTCAGAGTCCTGAAACAAAATATGCTTTCACTTAATATATATGAAACTGTGTAGTCATACAAAATGTTAACATGTACTGACAAAATAACTACTAATATTGTACAGAAAAGTAAGCAGTTATGATATCTACAGGATAGAAAAAGGTCCTGCTCGTTTTACCCTTATCGATCAATGCAAGGAGTGCTACTCCAATTGGCAAAGGCAAAGTCCTGGTGGACTGCAGTGATGGAGGGGCTTTCATCATCCTCCTTCTCCTAAATGATGACCATTATATCTGGGCAATCATCGTCTGGGGTGTATCTATTTGTATGTTCATCATGGACAATGATGCGTATGCCTGACATCATTCTGACGATGTCTTGTTTAATTCTTCGTTCCCCTTCTTCCACCTTGGGATCTGGAACAAAGACTTCCTTCTCTTTTACTGGTATTGGTTTGGGAAATAACATAGCCATTACGTTGGCTGACACCTTTACCGGAGGTTGTGTGGACTCTGGATTTACAACTGGAGATAATTACTGTGTGGCTGAAGCTGGAGGAATATGCTTATGCTTATGCGAATTCTTGTGACTGGAACTGGCAAAATATCCTAGTTCGGTTATCCCAGTTTGACTGATCATTTGAATCAGATGCTTAATACCCTGATTATTTTTACCCAGCCCTTGTCCTGGCTGGTCTCCCAATGACATCATTTCTTGAGTAGCTGCCATCACTTCGGCAGAAATCTTGGGTACGGGAAATGGCGTCCCAATGGAATGGTATTGAGTGTTGCTCACTTCCAAGGTATGAAAACTGTAAAACCCCAACTTTTTGAAAAAAGATGAATTTTCTATAAATATTATTTTTTGAATATTATGGAGTTAAATTGATATAATGTTATAGTTGTGGGTAATATTTATAAATTTTGCATAGTATACAAGTTGTTATAAAATATTCGTTTGGTCGGGGAATATTCTTTTTGTCGGAGAATATTCGTACGACGGCACAATTATTGGTGGACCCCACAACAGAATTATTGTCGGATTGAGAAAATGACAAAAATACTTTATGAAAATAACGGCGGAAGTTTTACCGTTAACTGTTGAAACACCCGGTGTTAAAAGTACAGTAATACGCGTGGTTGCATAGTAGCATACGGTATTGATTATTGATGCTTACGTGAGAAGTCACTCAGTTTTGTTCAATTATTGCTAAAGTAATTGTTGTAAATTTTACTTATTTTATGGACCCCTATTTACCCATTTTTCAAAATTGTCGGTAGAAGTTGTTTCAGTTTTTATATTATATATATAAATATATATACGTATTATATATAAAATATGTCACATGTTTTAAAATGGTGGTGGGGGAGTTCACAGGAAAGTAAAGAAAATGGAATTGATTTGTCTGGTGGATTTTTTTGGCAGGTTTGGAATGAGTTTTCAAACTTGGTTATTATTTGGCCAAACTTTTCAAATCATGTAGTATTAATTGATAGCTTGCATTCTAATTGGTCAAGGATATGATAGTAGCATGTGTTATATATATAAATATATTATATTTTTATTTTGTTTGACTAAGGAGGTTACCTTTTGAAATTAGGCGTCTGTTGATTCAACAAAATTCAGCCGTGAATTTTTCTCTGCACATGTTATATATATATATATATATATATATATATATATATATATATATATATATATATATATATATATATATAATTATGGACCGACCGATTAAAATAAATCAATCCGGACCGTTCATGAGTTAGTTACTATGCATTCCATTTTTCTATAAATAGAAGCTCATTCCTTCATTATTTTTTTACGAATTCACTGAACTCTAGAGAGAGAAAGTTTTAGAGAGAAAGAAAAAGAGAAGTTTGCTACCTTTCTTTTCCTATATCTAGTTTTTTTTACGGTAAGGGGTGTTATTCTTTCTTATTTATGAAGAGAACTGTTGTTATTCTATTTCTTATTATTCTGTTGGAATAACCTGTATACGCGGTCTACCCTATACTTGGTGACATTCTTCTATTATTCTGTTGGAACATCCTGTCTGTGTGTTTTACACCGGACCTGGTTCCGTTTTTATTATTATTCTGTTAGAACATCCTGTCTGTGTGTTGTACACCGGACCTGGTTCCGTTTTTATTATTATTCTGTTGGAACATCCTGTCTGTGTGGTATACACCGGACCTCGTTCCGTCTTTATTATTATTCTGTTGGAACATCCTGTCTGTGTGTTTTACGCCGGACCTGGTTCCATTATTTATTATTCTATTGGAATAACCTGTCTGTGCGGTCTATCGCATGCATGGTGATTTCTTTTGTTATTGCATTCTTTATTATACTCAGTTGGTTAAGTTTTGACTTCTATACTCCATAAAATTTGTGGAATATCCTTGATAATTGCGTTTCATCAAGTATCTTTTCATGAAAATATTCTTCTAAGTATTCTTGAATTTTACTCCACAAAGCAGTATCATGTTGACAATTTGGACGTTGTTAATTCTTGGATAAATTAATTCTTGAACTTGTTTTATTGAATTCTTATATCATTGTCATCATCCTCATGTTTATAAAGTGTTGAAAGTCAGCTGTGGCCTGTAGTGCATAGATGGACTTGGTATGATTATGACCAGGGATTATTCGGTATAATCATGACCGTAATGTTACAAATGATGTGGTAAAAGTCCTCATTGGCCCGTAGTGCATTGATGGACAGTTGTTGACATGATCATAACCATTAATGAATACACGAATATCCTTGGCCGTAGTGCAAGGGTGTTTTGATGATGTGGATTATTTTATTAAGCTGAGTCCCAGCGAAAACAGTGTTGAAAAATCTTTTAAATCATAGAATATAGTAGATTTTATTTTCTACTTGACTCTTTTAATGGATTGCTTGTTCCGCTGCAGTTAGACTTGATGTTCATTATATTTTATCAGTTTAACACTGTTGAAGGCTAATGATAATTTATTCTGCAGTATCTTAGTCATAATATTTCTTACTGGGCTAGTTGAGCTCACCCTTTCTTTCACTGTTCTCTTCAGGAAATGAGAATATAGCTGGGACGAGTCGGGGAACGGAGTGATGGACCAGATGATAGTATTAGTAGTCCTCAGTATTCTATTAAATAGTGTGACAATAATTGTAATGAGGACTTCTTTTGAGTATGAATACTCTCTAGTAGACAATATTTGTATTCAAACTCACAGTTATGTTTTGTCGTATTGTACATGACAGTTGTATTAGTAAGTTGTATTTGAATTCTGTACCATGTATCTGGCGACCCAAGATGGGTGATGTATACCTAATTTTGGGGGCGTCACAAAAACTGACCGACTCAACATCTGAATTGAAGTTGCTCAGTGGTATGTCACCATGTTTAGGACATTCCGGTTCAGCGTTGGCCGTGACTAGGCTATTGTTGATAATGTATTTAAGTTACTGATAAAGAGTGGAGGGGACGGCCCCAGCCATATGAATCTACGGTCTTCCCAATAGCAGGTTGTATCCTGAATCTATTTTGAGCAGGTGAAAAGACACACAGAATGTATTGGGACCAATCTCAATTGGCAGCTCAATCTCTCCGACTGAATTCTGGTGGGATCCATCAAAAGCTTTAATAACTGTATGGCTTCTTCAGATCCGGTTGAGATTGACATTCATCTTCACCAATGTAGCGTAAGGACAGATATTTAGAGATAAACCTCCATCTATCAAGACTCCAGTTAGCATGTATCCGGATGAGAAAACCGCAATGTGTAACGACTTGCAATGACCGGTCCCTTCGAGCGGGATGTCATCATAAGTGAAAGATATCACATTGTTATTAAAAATGTGATCAACCAAATGTTGAAATTTCTCCACATTCACTGATTTCGGAAAGTAGGCTTCTTCCAAAACGTTTAGTAAGATCTTCATGTGATCTTCATAAGTTAAAACCAAGTTCAGTATTAAAATTTGGTGTGGAGCTTCTCTTAAGCTTAAAACCACCTTGGCTTCAATATGACCCATAGTATGGAGGAATTTTTCAATCTTCTCCATGGAAATTTTCCCATTTGATTTGATGGTAGGCTTCATCACCCGTTGGGGAAGATACAGTGGATTCTCCTTTGACACTGCAGCAGTTGTATGAGAGGTGGATCCTTCAGCTTCTCCATAATTTCATAGGACTTTTTGTAAGCTGATAACAGGATATTGTGGTCTGAATGGTAAGTTGATTGGCTCTAGAACAGCCACTTTCAAAGGATTGTTAACTCCTTTGAGTTAAATTGCTTGTATTGTGAATAGTTTGACAGTCCCATCAGCCTCAGCGAATATAACTGCTACCAGTCCCTTCCATTTAGTAGGACAAGTATTTTCACTTTCAAATAGCACAGTATCGTTGTCTGCCAGTTGCAGGACACCGCTATCAATTAGATTCTGAATAAGGTAGCAGAGTGCCCAACATTCTTCTGTGATGTGACCATGAGAATGGGAGTGATACTGACATACTCCATCAGAATTAAACTGTCCTAAACGGGGATTAATTAGAGGTAGAAGGGAAGTGATCCTTCTTTCATTGATCAACATCTGAAGTATCTCCTACATAGGTTAGCCCAGGTATATAAATTCCCTTCTATTGCTAAAATCCCAACGGGCTTTAGCATTTGCTCTCTTCGTCACTTTATCTTCCAGTGTTTCATTTTCTAAAGGCGACGAGGGAGTATTCATAACAAAAGGGAGGAGACTAGCATGCTCCTAGCTGACTAATTGGCGTGTGACTTGATGCTGATAGGTCACCAGTTCTGTTACTTGCTCAATTAGGTTACACAGAGCTTTCATCTTTCGTTCCATCATAAACTGTGACGCCCCCAAATTCGGGTTATCTGACCCCCGAGTTTGGTGTTCACGATCCACAATATAATAACATCTAACTACCCATTCATATAGAAATAGTAATACATAACTCATTAACATATATTGTTAATACATAAGTCCCAGGTCCACTAACCTTAACATTATAGAAATACCCCTTAGATATACAAAAAGGGTTTACAATACAATACAACATAATAATACTATTGTTCATCATAACTAATTTATCACTACGCCTTTTCCTTTGTTCTTCTTCCCAGCACCTTCTGCAACTTCGTCCATAGCTGAAAAGTTTTATTTAGCAAGGGTAAGTAACAAGTTTGCCCCGCAAGTTAAGACATACGATGAAGGTATAGAAATCAATATCAAGCCTTCTCACATTCTACGTAACAATAATTTAATAATGAAATAATACAACGCTTTCAAGATTTTCTACGATATTCAAATGAATAATCAAGAATTATATTCTACAAAATAGCAAAGTGGAATATTTTCTAGATTTATATTGAGTGATCTCTTGGATCTTGAACTTCTCTTCTCGAGTAACTATCAAAGTTATACTTTGATATACCCAGGTGTATCAGATAACCATAAAGCTAAAATTATATCCCTCTACAAGTATATAAAGTGATCAGCTTTAGTATACACTTTAATATGCATAATACTTAATAGCGTGCAAAAACTGAATATATGACCAATAAAATATTTCCCTTTATATAAAAGGTTGTTCTTCGCAGTCTCAGAATCAAGATTTGATTTAACAACGAAATATTGTGATTTCAATTTCTAATTACTTCTCGATCTAGCCGAAATAATTGGCATTAATTTGTCAATAATAATTGAATTCTCTTCTCGAACCTATCAAGTAATAACAAATGTTCGTCTAGCCAGAATGATTAGCTAAGACATTTCTCAACATAATTCGACAATAAACAGAAATTATCTGTACTGTCAATTCTAACTTCTACGGATATGAATATCCAACATCAGTTATTCTATAAATATATATTTTTTGAATCGGTAATTCAATTTGAATTATTAAACATGCACTAACTGTGAATAATCAACAATAAATCCCTGGACATGGTGTAATTAGCAATAATTAACCACTATAATAATTGAATGAATATAACTCATGGTTGAGTTATGGAACTTGCCTCTTCCGCTAATTACAACTACACAATAAACTTATATGCTTTTGAAAGACCTATAACCAATAATATCGGTCTCACAATTAGCAGAATATTTTATAACACACAACACTATAATTCACAGTCAATCTTCTCCTAGACACCTTACCACATAATCACATCTGTGTTTATAACCTATATAAACACTTAACAAGTTTAACTAGTTCAGTCTGGTTGGACTTCGGTCTCATCTCGGTGTTCTGGTCACCCTATCCGATAATTAACACATTTATTATCAATTAAATTCGGTCTCTAAGCTTCAATATTATTTCAGATAAGTCAAATATCATTTATAATATTTTTCGAAAGCTTTTAATAATTTATAAGCAATTATTATAATTTATAATAATTTTTCAAACACTTAAATTATTTTTAAATGATTTAATCATCAAATAATCTTATCATCATTAATATTTAATAATATAAAAATATTAATGTTATACTTGTCAAAATATTAAAGTTATTATTAATAACTTAAAATATTTTTAAATCATCAATATTCTACTTAAATAATTTTTAAATTAATTAAAATCATTTTTAAACCATCACCATTAATATTTAAATATTAATGAAATTATCATCAAAATATTAAAAGTCATTAATTATAACTTAAAATATTTTTAAATTATTTTTCTAATTTTTAAATGATTTTTAAATTAATAAAATCATTTTTAATTCATTTATTTAATAAATAAATCTAATGTCATTAATATTAATTTATTAATGAGAATTCTCCAAAAATATTGAAAATTATATTTTATAATTCAAAATATTTTCTAACACTTTATTCTTATTTAAAATAATTTTTAAATCAATAAAATCATTTTTATCTTATTTATTTAATTTAATAATTAAATAAATCTAATATCATTAATATTAAATTATTAATAAAAATTCTCTAAAAATATTAAAAGTTGTATTTCATAACTCAAAATATTTTTAAATATATTATTCTTATTTAAAATAATTTTTTAGAATATTAAATTATTTTTCTCTAATTTATTTAATACACTAATTAAATAAATTAAATAACTTTAATATTTAAATAATTATAATTATTAAAGAAAAATATTCCAATTGGTCAAAAAATATTTTTCATAATTTAAAATAATTTTTAAAACCCTTTTTAATAATTTTTATAATGTATTTCTATTTTTAAATAATTTTCGAAAAATCAGAAAATAAAAACTAATTAAACCATCGCTATAGGCCTTTAGCGATAGTAACCGTCGCTGTTGGTGTTCTTGAGCTCAAGAACACTGACAGCCAGCCGTATCAAGAGGTTAACTTTGACCGTCAATAAATCTTAATACAAAATGTTTCTGGGAAATTTCTCACCATGATCTTGTAGTCAGTACACCACACTACAACAAACAACCAATATTTAAGTCATATATCAACATATCATGAAGATCTGGACTTGTAAACATACTGTCAGACATTACCTGGGTTTCTCTAGAAACCCATAACTTCGACTGGTCACTTTCCCGTACAAATTAATTTAGGTTCTGATCATTGTTTAGGTGGTTTTAGTATTCATACATGTAGTATTCATGACAAGGAACAACGAGATGTCAAGATCTCAATCCAAAAACAACAGATCCATAATTTATCACTTGGTCAAAGTCTGTCAGAATCAATGCTCTTCCCGTTTCTGGAAATTCCAGAAACTGCAAATCAGGGTCTAGTTGCCTAGTTTGACTACCTAATCCAATCATTATATTGAGGTTTTAAGAGGTCTAAAGACCCAGATCTATAGTCCATTATACTGGCTACAATATAGTTACCATAACATTATCAAAACACAAAACAACTGTCAGATCTGAAGCCAACAAAACGTTGTCAGATGATGTTCATGCAATTCTGGGTTGCCCAGAAATGGGCTGGTCATGCCCGGTCAACGGGTTTTGACCAAGAATAACTCCTGACATTAAATGACTCTGATTCAACTTGCAGATTAAAGACAACATAACAAGCTACCGATCCAAACAATAAAACATCAAAAATGGATAACATAGACAGATCTAGCGCTATTGACATTTCTTGTCAGACCACTAAAAATGTTCAAGAACAGTTTTTTTGAAAACTTCATTTTAAAGCCTTTTGATGTTATGGATCTATGTTATATCAACATAGATCATCATAAAACATCATATAGGAAAGATCTAAACACATAAACATAAAATTTTTACAAAGCATACAAGATCAAAATGAAACTTAGGGTTTACACCTTTATGTTCTATATTTTGATCTTTGATCTCCAATATGTTATTAGGAGACCTAGGGACTGATTATATGACTGAGGAACTTTAAGAATTCGGGGGTTGAGAGAGAGAATGAGTTATGGAGAGCTTGATAGCAAATGACACATTTTTTATGACTTTCTCTCTCTCTCCAATCTAATATATATTGCTTGTCTTGATGCTAGATCTGATAATTTCAGCTGGTATTGCTGGAAATTTATGTCCCAAAGTCAAATTAGTGGTTCACCAACTAAATGTATTGGTATTTTTACAACTTACCATTTAAAGAAAATGAAAAAGGACATTTTGTTCTTTTTCTATATATTTTTAATGGCATACAAGGAATTTGTCACACCCTTGGGGTTTAACTCTTAGGGTTTGATCCTAAGGTTCTAACCCTTAGGTTTTAAACATTTATGTAAGACCCCAACTTTTATAAATAAAGATGAATTTTCTATAAATATCATTTTTTAATACTATGGAGTGAAATTGATATAATGTTATAGTTGTGGGTAATATTTATAAATTTTGCAAAGTACGCAAGTTGCTATATAATATTCGATTGGTCGGAGAATATTCGTTTTAACAGGAAATATTCATACGACGACACAATCATTGGTGGACCCCATAACGGAATTATTGTCGGATTGAGAAAACGACAAAAATACTTTATGAAAATAATGGCGGATGTTTTCCCATTAATACTATTGAACTACTCGGTTGTAAAAGTACAGTAATACGCGTGGTTGCATAGTAGCACACGGTATTTATTATTGATGCTTACGTGATAAGTCACTCAGTTTTGTTTTATTGGTATTATTAATGTAATAAAACAGAAAAGCTTTTTATATAAAACAGATTACTTTTATAAAGTTATTCGTTTTATTAGGCTAATAGTAAAATCTTTTTATATAAAACAGAATACCTTTATAAAGTTATCTGCTTTATTAGACAATAATTAGAATATATTATATTTTATTATGCATAGTATTTACATAGTACCTACATAGTGTTTGCATAGTAAAATCTTTTATAAAGTTATTCGTTTTATTAGATTATAAATAAAATATATTATATTTTATTTAAAATATTTCACTTTAAATATGGACCGTTAGATTAAAGTAAATTAATTTATACCGTTTATGAGTTAGTTACTATGCAGTCTATTTTTCTATAAATAGAAGCTCATTCCTTCATTATTTTCTTACGAATTCACTAAAACTCTAGATAGAGAAACTATAGAGAGAAAGAAGAAAATTATTCTGCTGCTTCACTACTCCAATATCAAGTTTTTTTTACGGTAAGAGGTATTATTTGTTGTACTCGGTATTCTTTCTTTCTTATTCATGAAGAGAACTTCTGTTATTCCATTCTTTATTATTCTGTTGGAATAACGTGTATATGCGGGCTACCCTATACTTGGTGAAATTCTTCTGTTATTACATTTTTATTATTCTGTTGGAACATCCTATCTGTGCTTTACGACAGACCTGGTTCCATTATTTATTATTCTGTCGAAATATCATGTCTGTGCTTTACGCCGGACCTGGTTCTATTATTTATTATTCTGTCGGAATATCATGTATGTGCTTTACGCCGGACCTGGTTCCATTATTTATTATTTTGTCGGAATATCCTGTCTGTGCGTTTACGCCGGACCTGGTTCCATTATTTATTATTCTGTCGGAATATCCTGTCGGTGCGTTTACGCATGACCTGGTTCCATTATTTATTTTCATGTTGGAATAACCTGTCTGTGCGGTCTATCGCATGCATGGTGATTTCTTTTGTTATTCCATTCTTTATTATATTCAGTTGGTTAAAGTTTTGACTTTTATACTCCATGAAATTAGTGGAATATCCTTGATATTTGCGCTTCATTCAATAGCTTTTCATGAAAATATTCTTCCGAGTATTCTTGAATTTTACTTCACAAAGCTGTATCATGTTGACAATTTGGACGTTATTGGTTCCTGGATAAATTAATTCTTGAACTTATTTTATTGAATTCTTATATCATTGTCATCATCCTCATGTTTATATTCTGTTGAAAGTCATATATGGCCTGTAGTGCATAGATGGACTTGGTATGATTATGACCAGAGATTATTCGGTATAATCATGACCGTAATGTTACAAATGATGTGGTAAAAGTCCTCATTGGCCCGTAGTGCATTGATGGACAGTTGTTGGCATGATCATGACCATTGATGAATACACGAATATCCTTGGCTGTGATGCATGTATAATTTGTGGTTGTGATACTAATGAATATCCTTGGCCATAGTGCAGGGTGGATTATTTATTAAGCTGAGTCTCAGCGATAAAAGTCATGAAAAACCTTTTAAATCATAAAAGATAGTAGATTTTATTTTCTACTTGACTCTTTTAATGGATTGCTTGATCCGCTGCAGTTAAACTTGATGTCTATTGTATTTTATCAGTTTAACATTGTTGAAGACTAATGATAATTTATTTTGCATTATCTTAGTCATAATATTTCTTACTGGGCCAGTTGAGCTCACCCTATCTTTCACTGTTCTCTTCAGGAAATGAGAATATAGCTGGGACGAGTCGAGGAACGGAGTGATGGACCAGATGATAGTATTAGTAGTCCTTACTATTCTATGGAATGGTGTGACAATAAATATAATGAGGACTTATTCTGAGAGTGGGTATTGTCTAGAAAACAGTATTTGTATTAAAACTCACAGCTCTCTTGTTATATATTAAAGATTGTATTTGTATTCTGTACCATGTATTGGCGACTCAGAATAGGTGATGTATACCTATTTTGGGAGCGTCACAGTTGGTATCAAAGCTTAGGGATATGGTCCCTGGCTAAGATGTGAGACTAGAACTAGGAGGGGAGAGACGGAGAATTCCTTTGCCAGTATGACCTACCTAAGTTTATTTGGTATTTAATTGGTTGGTTAGAGTATAGAAAAAATATGTGATATGTTATTTAACCCTTGTTTTGTGGCAGTATTTGAAAATGACATCCGAGAATGTTGAGAATAGCAATGGATCACAGGCGACCGTTGATTCACCACATATCAATAATCATGATAATGTGCATCAGGAAGGCGACAATCCTATGCAAATAACAACACTGACCAAATGATGAATGATGGAATGTTCAGAGGCTGTATGCAATTCATGCAACAACAGGCGAGAGCGGCTCCTGGCCAAAATGCAGGTGGAAACACTGAAAACTCTCGGACGGTCACCGCTAAACAGTTCAAGGAGTTGGGACCACCGGAGTTTATTGGAGAACCAAAACCACTTAAGGCAGAAACGTGGATAAAGCAGATCACCAAGATATTTGATGTCTTGGGATGCGTCGAGGAGCAAAAGGTTCCCTTTGCTACCTTTATGTTGCGAGGAGAGGCAGATTACTGGTGAGAATCGGTAAAGCGTACTCAACCTGCTGCACTGAAGATGTCTTGGGAGAAGTTCCAAGAACTGTTCAATGACAAGTACTTTCCCGAAAGTATTCGTCACATGAAGGAGGTAGAGTTCATCAAGTTGGAGCAGAATAATATGACCGTGTCGCAGTACGAAGCTAAGTTTGTCGAGCTGTCCCGGTTTGCGTCCCACTTGGTGGATAATGAAGAGAGAATGACGCGGATGTTTTTAAGAGGTTTGAAGCCGGAGATACGTCAACATCTTGTTTCTCATAAACTGTGTTTGTATTCAGATGTTGTAAATAAGGCTCAGTTAGTGGAGCGCGATAACGAGTCAACGCAACCAAAAGAGAGCAACAGGCAAAATGATAATACCAGTGAAGGCAGTCATCGAAGCGGTGATAACAAGCGTGGAGGGAATCAGTAGGCCAGAAATGGTAACCACTTCGGTGGTAATCATGGTCAAAACAATAAGAATGGACATTTCAAGAAGAGGAGATTCAACAATGATGAAAAGACGTCAGCACCAGCACCCGTGGTTAAGGAAGGAGAACGACCACCGATCATATGCTTCAAATGTGGAGGAGAGGGACACATCAGTCCAAACTGCGTGATGTCGTCCAAAGTATGTTATAATTGTGGAAGAGAAGGTCACCTAGCCTTATTTTGTCGTTCACCGAAGACAAGTTCAGCTAGGATGGAGGCACCAAAGGACGTCCCAGAAAAGTCAAAACCGGTCGTGCTAGGGAGAGCGTTTGTTGTGACCTCCCAGAAAGAAAGGAACCCGAACGAGGTCATCACGGGTACGCTTATCAAAAACTCTAGCGAAGTCTATACCTTATTTGATACCGGTTCTACCCATTCTTTTATTTCTCCTATTTGCGCTCAACGATTAAATTTGACTCCGGAGAAATTAGGATTTGACTTATCTGTGGAAACTGCATTGGGAGAAACCTTCATTACATCCACGGTTTATAAGTCTTGTTTGGTTCAAGTTGGTACCCACACATTACCTGTCGATCTTATTTCATTAAAAATACTTGCATTTGATGTAATTCTAGGGATTGATTGGTTAACTACTCATCATGCAAAAATTGATTATTTTCGTGAGGTTGTTAGCTTTCATATTCCTAATCAACCTATTATGCGAATTCAAACAACCAAACCATTAAAATCAATCACTGTCATCTCAAGCCATAAAGCTATTCGTTTATTGAAAAATGGATGTCAAGCTTTCTTAGCTCATGTCACGGATCTAAACAAAAATACTTCAGTTTTGAATGATATTTCTATTGTTAATGAATTTCCTAACGTATTCCCTGAAGAACTTCCTGGCCTACCCCCAGAGTGTGAAATTAAATTTTGTATTGACCTTGAACCTGGTACAAAACCCATTTCCAAAGCCCCATATCGAATGGCTCCTATTGAACTTCAGGAGTTAAAGACCCAACTGCAGGAATTGTTAGACATTGACTTTATTCGTCCTAGTACTTCTCCTTGGGGTGCTCCTGTTCTATTCGTGAAGAAGAAAGATGGGAGTATGCGACTTTGTATTGATTATCGGGAGTTGAATCATGTCACCATCAAAAATAGGTACCCATTGCCACGTATTGATGACCTGTTTGACCAGTTGCAAGGAGCACAATTCTTTTCAAAAATCGATCTTCGTTCTGGATATCATCAGCTGAAGGTTAGACTGAGGCTATTCCAAAGACTGCCTTCAGAACTCGGTACGGGCATTATGAATTCTTAGTCATGTCTTTTGGATTGACTAATGCTCCTGCTGCCTTCATGGATATGATGAACCGAGTATTCAAAGAATATTTAGATCACTTTGTGGTTGTCTTTATTGATGACATCCTTATTTATTCCAAAAACCGTGAAGATCATGAGCAACACTTGAGGCTGACACTCCAAAAGCTTCGTGAATATAAACTTTATGCCAAGTTGAAGAAATGTGAGTTACGGCTTGAGGAAGTTGCATTCCTTGGGCACGTAGTATCAAGTTATGGAATATCTGTTGACCCGACAAAGATTGAAGCAATTCAAAGCTGGGAGTAACCTAAATTAGTGACCGAAGTACGTAGTTTTCTCGGTTTAACTGGTTATTATCGGAGATTTGTGGAAGGATTTTCTCGAATCGCTACTCCATTAACTCAGCTGACTCGGAAAGATACAAAGTTCGGTTGGAGCGAAGAATGTGAGAAGAGTTTTCAAGAACTCAAGAAGAGACTCATTTCAGCACCTGTTCTAACAATACCATCTGGCTCGGAGGGATTTGTCATCTATAGTGATGCTTCAGAAAAAGGGTTGGGATGTGTTCTCACGCAACATGGGAAAGTCATAGCCTATGCCTCAAGACAACTCAAAGAATATGAGAGGAATTATCCTACTCATGATCTAGAGTTGGCAGCTGTTGTCTTCGCACTTAAAATTTGGAGGCATTACTTGTATGGGGAGAAAGTGGAGATCTTTATGGATCATAAAAGCCTCAAATATTTCTTCACTCAAAAGGAACTCAAAATGTGACAACGACGTTGGCTGGAACTGTTGAAAGATTATGATCATACCATCCAATACCATCCTGAAAAAGCGAACGTGGTAGCTGATGCATTGAGTAGAAGATCATATGCAAGTATGAGTACGATATTGTCAACGCAAAGGCCCATTTTATGTGACTTACAAAGGTTAGAGATAGAGTTAAAGACTCCAGGGACCCATGTGATGATGGCGAATATACGAGTAGAACCGACTTTAATCGATAAAGTTAAAGCTGCTCAAGCTACAGACCTGGAGCTGATACGTATGAGGAAGAAAGTGTAAGAAGGTGCTATGCCGGAAGCAAGAATCGATGAAGAAGGAATACTTCGAGTCAACTCTAGACTTTGTGTTCCTAACGACCCTGATTTATATTATAAAATCATGATGGAGGCACACAACACACCGTTTGCAATCCATCCTGGGAGTACCAAAATGTATCGTGATCTTCGTCATACATTTTGGTGAAGCAATATGAAGAGAGAGATAGCACTGTTTATCTTAAGGTGTCTAACTTGTCAACGAGTCAAAGCGGAGCTTCAAGTATCAAAATGTAAGACCCCGAATTTTATGAAATAAAAGTATTCAATTTTTCTTATAATTACTATTCAGTAAATGGTTAAATTGATAAAAGTTTAAAGTTATGGGTGAAATATGATTTTTTTTCAAAATAAGCAAGTGGTTATAAAATAATCATTGTTGTCGGGGAATATTCGTTTGGTCGTGGAATATTCTTTCTGTCGGGGAATATTCGTACGACGGCGCAGCTATTTGTGGGCCCCATAACGAATAACTGTCGGGTGAAGGAAAACGATAAATTTGAGTTTTTACAAATAACGGCGTAGTTATTATCGTTAATACTGTTGAAATACCCGGTGGTTAAAATACAGTAATACGCGTTATTGCACAGTGGCACACGGTATTGCACAGTATTTTTGAAATTATTGATTCTTACGTAAGAAGGCACTACTCAATAATTGTTACAGTAATTACTGTTCAATATTTTATTTTATTGATTCAATAATTGCTACGTTGAAATTTTATATTATTGTTGTTCAATAATTATTGCTGCACAGTATTTTCCATTATCAGATCAATAATTCATATTATTTAAATAATATTATTAGATAGCATTATTGGCAATGCCTAGAAAGTTCTGTCTAAGGAGAGGTTTGGTCATCTAATTGCGCGCCAGTAAGGAGAAATTCTTATTGGAAAGCCCCCTCTTTCCTGGGAACGGCCTGGTTGTCATAAATGTGATTCTGTAATATTTGTGAATAATTAATTATTGATTCATATGATAAGGAAATATTTATTCTATGTGGATATAAATGAGGGATATATTTTTGTGGTTAAAAATGAAGGAGTTAATGTTGAGGTGTTTTATCTGTATTTTTGTCGGAACGGAGGTATTGAAAATCAAATTAGGGTTTTTGAGAAATATTGCGGGTGTTATAATTTTTAATCCGACCGTTGGATCGTGGTAATTTTTGGATATGTTATACATATATAAGTTGAGTATATGTCCACAAATTTTGAACCGTTAAAAATGAACGTATGATTTATTATGAATTTTACGAGATAACTGGTTCAGAAATTGTTGAATTTTCGGAGTTTATCATTTTGATGGAAAATTCTAGAATTGGTGGGCCCCACTTGTGGTTGGTGAAGAAATGTGCTGAATTATATTTTAAATGTGGTAGGTGGGAATAGTAGCAGGTAAAGACATCAGGTTGCAGGTCAAACCTACTAAAATTTTCCTATAAATAGAGGGCTAAGTTAGAATTGAAAATCACACCAGAAACAAATTTTCTCTCTTTCTCTCTCTATATTATGAAGCATATTTTGTGAGTTTTTAGATACTTGGTGAGTTGCTATTCATCAGTGCAAGTTTCCTTCAGCATCATATCCGATATCCAGTCAGAAGTACTGCTCTTTTGAGGTAAGGGATAGTAAGGGATAGTAAGGGATTTTAAGGGTTGTTATGATTTTCAGTTTCGTAATTTTTCTGATCTTCAAAAATTCTGGAAAAATTTGAAATGATATTTTGATGAGTTTTATTGATTGTGTCCAAAAATGGTGATTTTTGGATGTATAGATTAAGAGTTATGAATTTTACGGGAAAAGACTATTTTAAAAATAACCGCTTATAATTCCTTGTGGTTAACTCCAAAATTGATGAAATTTTTATTGGGAGTACATGTATATGATAGAAGTATACTCTGTAAATTTCAGAATTTTTAGACAAAAGTACAATTTTTGATAAATGTCTAAATATTCGGCTATTTTGGCCATATGAAAAATAGTAAATGACTTTTAAAAATTCTGAGAAAAATATATGTTCACTATGGGACTATATTATGCTAAATCCCAGAAAAGAAATATTTTTGGAACTGATTTGGTATTTTTCATGAAAATGGTCTAGTTATGAGTAAATGAATTAAATATGTTTTGTGAAGAAAGAAAATTGAAAAATAGGATTTTATGGCTTGAGAATCCTATATGAGGTATATGCAGATTTTTTATGAGAGTTTTGGTTATTGATGATGAAATTATAAGAGTTGGCATTTTATGATGATTAAATGCATTAATTAGTAAAGTGTAAACAATTAAAATAAATTGTTTATAAATTTAAGTAATGTTATTCTTTCAATATCATTATACCGAAATATTGGTATGAATTTTATTGTAGAATTTCTATCTTTTGTGTCAGGGTTACTATTCATGAGTTACGAATATTACTCTTGAGATTAAAACTATATGTTGATCATATTATTTTTATCATCATATATAACATTTTTATAACCCTGATGTTGAAATTCTCTTTCACTGGAGTGTAAAGATGGGTAGATTATTGGTATGATCATGACTAGGGTTCTCTTTGGCCTGTAGTGCAAAGTTGAATTGTGACTGGTATGATCATGACCATTGAATTTATAATTGAATATCTTAAGCTTAAGTGCAAAGGTGAATTGATCAACATGGTTATAATTATTGTTTATATAAATTCTGAAATGATTATATATTTCTTTGAGATATGAATATATTTGGCCTGTAGTGCAAATATGAATTGTTGATGAATATCTTTGGCCTGTAGTGCAAAGATGAACTGTTGTTGAATATCTTTGGCCTGTAGTGCAAGGATGGTTTGTTGATGAATATCTTTGGCCCGTAGTGCAAAGATGGATTTATTAGTATGATTATAAACAGGAATTGTGATTTGGTATAACCATGATCTTTGATGTTTCAGGTAAAGACAGGTGATGAAAATATTCTTCGTCCTGGGTGCGAAGAAAAATTTATAGTCACAATTATGATTATGAGTTATTCATATGATTGTGGAAAAGAACTGTTGAGTGATGTTACATGGATAAAATATTGTTGGTGGATTTTTAACATGGAGAAGATAATAGACTTTATAGTCTATTTGACTCTTCTAATGGATTGCTCGTTCCGCTGCAACTATGGTTGAAATTTTTATCATTTACCATATGTTCTAAATCTCTGATTTATTATTGATGAAGGCTATTGATAATTTAATTATCTTTAGTCATGATATTCTTTACTGAGCTAGTTGTGCTCACCCTTTTGCTTCACAATTCCTTTCAGGTAATAAGAGTGTAGCTGGGTCGAGCGGGGGTAAGAAGGGAATAGAACGGTGGTCATCATTTAGTAGTTATATTTGGTGAAGAAAATAGGGTGAGGCGAACCCAACGTTGGAAGGGTGTTTTGCCACTATCATACAAGATGTCTAATGACATACAACCTCGTATCATCATAAGACATGGTTGTGATCATCCACTTGCTGAGTATATCTACGAGCACTACCTATATAATCTTGGTGTTTATTTGAAGTATAATTCTCAATTAGAGACAGTGGAGATAATGATAAGTCAAGAGAAGACTCACCATTGGGAAGAATATGATAGTAACCTTCTCGTTTTTCTTTGGGGTCTATTGGGTCAACCAAGGATAATTCTGTGGCCATATGATATCTATCATAACCTAGAAGCATGGGCTCCCATGTACGAAGGTTTCCTTGAGCACTTCCCAAAGATTCTAATTTCTAAAACAGTTTTTAACTATACCTTTATGTGAGGTGTCATTGTGAGGTAATGTCCACGGTTGGAACATGAGTCACATTTGGTATATATTTGTATCCAAACTCACAGCATATGTGTTGTTGTATTTTGCACGACAATTGTTGTAATAAAGTTATAGTTGTTTTCTGTACCATGTATTTGGCGACTCAGAATAGGTTGGATGGAATGGATCTATTTTGGGGTCGTTACATTTGGTATCAGAGCTTGGGGATATTATCTCTGGCGGAGATCGGGGAATACAACTAGGACGGGAGAGATGAGTAAATCCTTCGCTAGTGTGTCCTACCTAAGCTTATTTGTTGGTCAGTCATAATATCGGGATATTATGTGATATGTTAATTTGTTAAATTAACACTTGTTTTGAAGCTGTATTCTAGAATGTTATTTGAAATACAGGAGATGAGCAATGGAGAAATTATGATGACAGAGAAGATGGAATTTGAAATGAAAGGAAGGTATTCTCAACTCTTTGAAATACCAGGTACGTAAATTTCGGGGACGAAATTTCATAAGGAGGGGAGATTGTAAGACCCCGAATTTTATGAAATAAAAGTATTCAATTTTTCTTATAATTACTATTCAGTAAATGGTTAAATTGATAAAAGTTTAAAGTTATGGGTGAAATATGATTTTTTTTCAAAATAAGCAAGTGGTTATAAAATAATCATTGTTGTCGGGAAATATTCGTTTGGTCGTGGAATATTCTTTCTGTCGGGGAATATTCGTACGACGGCGCAGCTATTTGTGGTCCCCATAACGAATAACTGTCGGGTGAAGGAAAACGATAAATTTGAGTTTTTACAAATAACGGCGTAGTTATTATCGTTAATACTGTTGAAATACCCGGTGGTTAAAATACAGTAATACGCGTTATTGCACAGTAGCACACGGTATTGCACAGTATTTTTGGAATTATTGATTCTTACGTAAGAAGGCACTACTCAATAATTGTTACAGTAATTACTGTTCAATATTTTATTTTATTGATTCAATAATTGCTACGTTGAAATTTTATATTATTGTTGTTCAATAATTGTTGCTGCACAGTATTTTCCATTATCAGATCAATAATTCATATTATTTAAATAATATTATTAGATAGCATTATTGGCAATGCTAGAAAGTTCTGTCTAAGGAGAGGTTTGGTCATCTAATTGCGCGCCAGTAAGGAGAAATTCTTATTGGAAAGCCCCCTCTTTCCTGGGAACGGCCTGGTTGTCATAAATGTGATTCTGTAATATTTGTGAATAATTAATTATTGATTCATATGATAAGGAAATATTTATTCTATGTGGATATAAATGAGGGATATATTTTTGTGGTTAAAAATGAAGGAGTTAATGTTAAGGTGTTTTATCTGTATTTTTGTCGGAACGGAGGTATTGAAAATCAAATTAGGGTTTTTGAGAAATATTGCGGGTGTTATAATTTTTAATCCGACCGTTGGATCGTGGTAATTTTTGGATATGCTATACATATATAAGTTGAGTATATGTCCACAAATTTTGAACCGTTAAAAATGAACGTATGATTTATTATGAATTTTACGAGATAACTGGTTCAGAAATTGTTGAATTTTCGGAGTTTATCATTTTGATGGAAAATTCTAGAATTGGTGGGTCCCACTTGTGGTTGGTGAAGAAATGTGCTGAATTATATTTTAAATGTGGTAGGTGGGAATAGTAGCAGGTAAAGCCATCAGGTTGCAGGTCAAACCTACTAAAATTTTCCTATAAATAGAGGGCTAGGTTAGAATTGAAAATCACACCAGAAACAAATTTTCTCTCTTTCTCTCTCTATATTATGAAGCATATTTTGTGAGTTTTTAGATACTTGGTGAGTTGCTATTCATCAGTGCAAGTTTCCTTCAGCATCATATCCGATATCCAGTCAGAAGTACTGCTCTTTTGAGGTAAGGGATTGTAAGGGATAGTAAGGGATTTTAAGGGTTGTTATGATTTTCAGTTTCGTAATTTTTCTGATCTTCAAAAATTCTGGAAAAATTTGAAATGATATTTTGATGAGTTTTATTGATTGTGTCCAAAAATGGTGATTTTTGGATGTATAGATTAAGAGTTATGAATTTTACGGGAAAAGACTATTTTAAAAGTAACCGCTTATAATTCCTTGTGGTTAACTCCAAAATTGATGAAATTTTTATTGGGAGTACATGTATATGATAGAAGTATACTCTGTAAATTTCAGAATTTTTAGACAAAAGTACAATTTTTGATAAATGTCTAAATATTCGGCTATTTTGGCCATATGAAAAATAGTAAATGACTTTTAAAAATTCTGAGAAAAATATATGTTCACTATGGGACTATATTATGCTAAATCCCAGAAAAGAAATATTTTTGGAACTGATTTGGTATTTTTCATGAAAATGGTCTAGTTATGAGTAAATGAATTAAATATGTTTTGTGAAGAAAGAAAATTGGAAAATAGGATTTTATGGCTTGAGAATCCTATATGAGGTATATGCAGATTTTTTATGAGAGTTTTGGTTATTGATGATGAAATTATAAGAGTTGGCATTTTATGATGATTAAATGCATTAATTAGTAAAGTGTAAACAATTAAAATAAATTGTTTATAAATTTAAGTAATGTTATTCTTTCAATATCATTATACCGAAATATTGGTATGAATTTTATTGTAGAATTTCTATCTTTTGTGTCAGGGTTACTATTCATGAGTTACGAATATTACTCTTGAGATTAAAACTATATGTTGATCATATTATTTTTATCATCATATATAACATTTTTATAACCCTGATGTTGAAATTTTCTTTCACTGGAGTGTAAAGATGGGTAGATTATTGGTATGATCATGACTAGGGTTCTCTTTGGCCTGTAGTGCAAAGTTGAATTGTGACTGGTATGATCATGATCATTGAATTTATAATTGAATATCTTAAGCTTAAGTGCAAAGGTGAATTGATCAACATGGTTATAATTATTGTTTATATAAATTCTGAAATGATTATATATTTCTTTGAGATATGAATATATTTGGCCTGTAGTGCAAATATGAATTGTTGATGAATATCTTTGGCCTGTAGTGCAAAGATGAACTGTTGTTGAATATCTTTGGCCTGTAGTGAAAAGATGAACTATTGTTGAATATCTTTGGCCCGTAGTGCAAAGATGGTTTGTTGATGAATATCTTTGGCCCGTAGTGCAAAGATGGATTTGTTAGTATGATTATAAATAGGAATTGTGATATGGTATAACCATGATCTTTGATGTTTCAGGTAAAGACAGGTGATGAAAATATTCTTCGTCCTGGGTGCGAAGAAAAATTTATAGTCACAATTATGATTATGAGTTATTCATATGATTGTGGAAAAGAACTGTTGAGTGATGTTACATGGATAAAATATTGTTGGTGGATTTTTAACAGGGAGAAGATAATAGACTTTATAGTCTATTTGACTCTTCTAATGGATTGCTCGTTCCGCTGCAACTATGGTTGAAATTTTTATCATTTACCATATGTTCTAAATCTCTGATTTATTATTGATGAAGGCTATTGATAATTTAATTATCTTTAGTCATGATATTCTTTACTGAGCTAGTTGTGCTCACCCTTTTGCTTCACAATTCTTTTCAGGTAATAAGAGTGTAGCTGGGTCGAGCGGGGGTAACAAGGGAATAGAACGGTGGTCATCATTTAGTAGTTATATTTGGTGAAGAAAATAGGGTGAGGCGAACCCAACGTTGGAAGGGTGTTTTGCCACTATCATACAAGATGTCTAATGACATACAACCTCGTGTCATCATAAGACAGGGTTGTGCTCATCCACTTGCTGAGTATATCTACGAGCACTACCTATATAATCTTGGTATTTATTTGAAGTATAATTCTCAATTAGAGACAGCGGAGATAATGATAAGTCAAGAGAAGACTCACCATTGGGAAGAATATGATAGTAACCTTCTCGTTTTTCTTTGGGGTCTATTGGGTCAACCAAGGATAATTCTGTGGCCATATGATATCTATCATAACCTAGAAGCATGGGCTCCCATGTACGAAGGTTTCCTTGAGCACTTCCCAAAGATTCTAATTTCTAAAACAGTTTTTGACTATACCTTTATGTTAGGTGTCATTGTGAGGTGATGTCCACGGTTGGAACATGAGTCACATTTGGTATATATTTGTATCCAAACTCACAGCATATGTGTTGTTGTATTTTGCACGACAATTGTTGTAATAAAGTTATAGTTGTTTTCTGTACCATGTATTTGGCGACTCAGAATAGGTTGGATGGAATGAATCTTTTTTGGGGTCGTTACACAAAAGGTCCATTGCAACAACTTGAAATTCCAGAATGGAAGTGGGAGCACATTACCATAGATTTCGTTATTGGTCTTCCCAAGGTTTCTCAATGCATTGATGCAATTTGGGTCATTGTTGATAGATTGACCTAGTCTTCTCATTTCTTGCCAATACAAGAAACTTATACACTTGAACGTCTTGCTCGTATGTACATAAACGAGATTGTAAGACTGCATGGTATGCCAGTATCCATAGTTTCTGATCGAGACACAAGATTCACTTCACGATTTTGGGTTAGTTTGCAAAAAGCTATGGGCACGAATTTACGATTTAGTTCGGCATATCATCCCTAGACGGATGGACAATCAGAGAGGACTATTCAAACTCTTGAAAATTTTTTAAGACTCTGTGTCCTTGACTTCAAGGGAAGTTGGGTTAAGTTCTTACCATTGGTAGAGTTTTCCTACAACAACAGTTATCAAGCAAGTATTGGAATGGCTCCATTCGAGGCGTTGTATGGAAGAAAGTGTCGTTCTCCAATATTCTGGGATGAGGTGGGTGAAGCAACATTGTTGGGACCGGAGTTGGTACGTATGACTATGAAAAAGATTCAAAGATTCGACAACGTATAAAAACCTCACAAGATCGACAAAAGAGTTATGTTGATCTTCATCGAAAGGACGTGGAATTTGATATAGGAGATCATGTGTTCTTACGAGTTGCTCCGTGGAAAGGAGTTACGAGATTTGGAAAGAGAAAAAAGCTCAATTCTCGATTCATTGGCCCATCTTTAATCCTTGATCGCGTAAGAACTGTGGCCTATAGACTCGCTTTACCGCCAAGTATGTCTCGTGTTCATAATATTTTTCACATATCCATGTTATGTAAATATGTGGACGACCCGAACCACATTATTGAGTTAGAACCGGACGAAATAGCGAAAGTTTTAACGTATGAAGAGGTTCCTGTTTAAATCTTGGATAAGAAGGAACATATTCTACACTCCAAGGTTATACCTCAAGTCAAAGTTTTGTGGAGAAACCACAATGTTGAGGAACTGACCTGGGAGTTAGAATCTGAAATGAAGTCAAGGTATCCTTACCTCTTCGATATACCAAGTACGTACCCTAATTTCGAGGGCAAAATTTCATAAGAAGGGGAGGTTGTAAGACCCCAACTTTTATAAATAAAGATGAATTTTCTATAAATATCATTTTTGAATACTATGGAGTGAAATTGATATAATGTTATAGTTGTGGGTAATATTTATAAATTTTGTAAAGTACACAAGTTGCTATATAATATTCGATTGGTCGGAGAATATTCGTTTTAACAGGGAATATTCGTACGACGACACAATCATTGGTGGACCCCACAACAGAATTATTGTCGGATTGAGAAAACGACAAAAATACTTTATAAAAATAACGACGGAAGTTTTACCATTAATACTGTTGAACTACTCGGTAGTAAAAGTACAGTAATACGCGTGGTTGCATAGTATCACAGGGTATTGATTATTGATGCTTACGTGATAAGTCACTCAATTTTATTTTATTGATATTATTAATGTAATAAAACAGAAAAGGTTTTTATATAAAACAGAATACTTTTATAAAGTTATTCGTTTTATTAGGCTAATAGTAAAATCTTTTTATATAAAACAGAATACTTTTATAAAGTTATCTGTTTTATTAGATAATAATTAGAATATATTATATTTTATTATGCATAGTATTTGTATAGTGCCTGCATAGTGTTTGCATAGTAAAATCTTTTATAAAGTTATTCGTTTTATTAGATTGTAAATAGAATATATTATATTTTATTTAAAAGGTTTTGCTTTAAATATTGACCGTCAGATTCAAGTAAATCAATCTAGACCGTTCATGAGTTAATTACTATGCAGTCCAATTTTCTATAAATAGAAGCTCATTCCTTCATTATTTTCTTACGAATTCATTGAAACTCTAGAGAGAGAAACTATAGAGAGAAAGAAGAAAAGTATTCTACTACTTCACTACTTCGATATCAAGTTTCTTTTACGATAAGGGGTATTATTTGTTGTACTCGATATTCTTTCTTTCTTATTTACGAAGAGAACTTCTGTTATTCCATTCTTTATTATTATGTTGGAATAACGTGTATACGCGGGTTACCCTATACTTGGTGAAATTCTTCTGTTATTATATTTTTATTATTCTGTTGGAACATCATGTCTGTGCTTTACACCGGACCTAGTTTCATTATTTATTATTCTGTCGGAATATCCTGTCTGTGCTTTATGCCGGACCTAGTTCCATTATTTATTATTCTGTCGGAATATCATGTCTGTGCTTTACGCCGGACCTGGTTCCATTATTTATTATTCTGTCGGAATATCCTGTCTGTGCGTTTATGCCGGACCTGGTTCTATTATTTATTATTCTGTTGGAAAATCCTGTCGGTGCGTTTACGAATGACTTGGTTCCATTATTTATTTTCCTGTTGGAATAACATGTCTGTGCGGTCTATCGCATGCATGGTGATTTCTTTTGTTATTCCATTCTTCATTATATTCAGTTGGTTAAAGTTTTGACTTTTATACTCCATGAAATTAGTAGAATATCCTTGATATTTGCTCTTCATCCAGTATCTTTTCATGAAAATATTCTTCCGAGCATTCTTGAATTTTACTTCACAAAGCAGTATCATGTTGACAATTTGGATGTTATTGGTTCCTGGATAAATTAATTCTTGAACTTGTTTTATTGAATTCTTATATCATTGTCATCATCCTCATGTATATATTCTGTTGAAAGTCATCTGTGGCCTGTAGTGCATAGATGGACTTGGTATGATTATGACCAGGGATTATTCGGTATAATCATGACCGTAATGTTACAAATGATGTGGTAAAAGTCCTCATCGGCCCGTAGTGCATTGATGGACAGTTGTTGGCATGATCATTGTGACGACCCCAAAATAGGTTCATTCCACCCAACCCATTCTGAGTCGTCAAATACATGGTACAGAAAACAACTACAACTTTATTACAACAATTGTCGTGTAAAATACAACAACACATATGCTGTGAGTTTGGATACAAATATATACCAAATGTGACTCATGTTCCAACCGTGGACATCACCTCACAATAACACCTTACATAAAGGTATAGTCAAAAACTGTTTTAGAAATTAGAATCTTTGGGAAGTGCTCAAGGAAACCTTCGTACATGGGAGACCACGCGTCTAGGTTATGATAGATATCATATGGCCACAGAATTATCCTTGGTTGACCCAATAGACCCCAAAGAAAAACGAGAAGATTACTATCATATTCTTCCCAATGGTGAGTCTTCTCTTGACATATCATTATCTCTACTGTCTCTAATTGAGAATTATACTTCAAACAAACACCAAGATTATATAGGTAGTGCTCGTATATATACTCGGCAAGCGGATGAGCACAACCCTGTCCTATGATGACACGAGGTTGTATGTCATTAGACATCTTATATGATAGTGACAAAACACCCTTCCAACGTTGGGTTCGCCTCACCCTATTTTCTTCACCAAATATAACTACTAAATGATGACCACCGTTCTATTCCCTTGTTACCCCCGCTCGACCCAGCTACACTCTTATTACCTGAAAGGAATTGTGAAGCAAAAGGGTGAGCACAACTAGCTCAGTAAAGAATATCATGACTAAAGATAATTAAATTATCAATAGCCTTCATCAATAATAAATCAGAGATTTAGAACATATGGTAGATGATAGAAAATTTCAACCATAGTTGCAGCGGAACGAGCAATCCATTAGAAGAGTCAAATAGACTATAAAGTCTATTATCTTCTCCATGTTAAAAATCCATCAACAATGTTTTATCCCTGTAACATCAATCAACAGTTCCTTTCCACAATCATATGAATAACTCATAATCATAATTGTGATTCTAAATTTTTCTTCGCACCCAGGACGAAGAATATTTTCATCACCTGTCTTTACCTGAAACATCAAAGATCATGGTTATACCAAATCACAGTTCCTGTTTATAATCATACTAACAAATCCATCTTTGCACTACGGGCCAAAGATATTCATCAACAAACCATCTTTGCACTACGGGCCAAAGATATTCAACAACAGTTCATCTTTGCACTACAGGCCAAAGATATTCATCAACAGGCCATCTTTGCACTACATGCCAAAGATATTCATCAACAATTCATATTTGCACTACAGGCCAAATATATTCATATCTCAAAGAAATATATAATCATTTCAGAATTTATATAAACAATAATTATAACCATGTTGATCAATTCACCTTTGCACTTAAGCTTAAGATATTCAATTATAAATTCAATGGTCATGATCATACCAGTCACAATTCAACTTTGCACTACAGGCCAAAGAGAACCCTAGTCATGATCATACCAATAATCTACCCATCTTTACACTCCAGTGAAAGAGAATTTCAACATCAGGGTTATAAAAATGTTATATATGATGATAAAAATAATATGATCAACATATAGTTTTAATCTCAAGAGTAATATTCGTAACTCATGAATAGTAAATTGTGAATAGTAACTCATGAATAGTAACCCCGACACAAAAGATAGAAATTCCACAATAAAATCCATACCAATATTTTGGTATAATGATATTGAAAGAATAACATTACTTAAATTTATAAACAATTTATTTTAATTGTTTACACTTTACTAATTAATGCATTTAATCATCATAAAATGCCAACTCTTACAATTTCATCATCAATAACCAAAACCCTCATCAAAAATCAGCATATACCTCATATATGATTCTCAAGCCATAAAATCCAATTTTCCAATTTTCTTTCTTCACAAAACATATTTAATTCATTTACTCATAACTAGACCATTTTTATGAAAAATACCAAATCAGTTCCAAAAATATTTCTTTTCTGGGATTTAGCATAATATAGTCCCATAGTGAACATATATTTTTCTCAGAATTTTTAAAAGTCATTTACTATTTTTCATATGGCCAAAACCACCGAATATTTAGACATTTATCAAAAATTATACTTTTGTCCAAAAATTCTAAAATTTACAGAGTATACTTCTATCATACACATGTACTCCCAATAAAAATTTCATCAATTTTGGAGTTAACCACAAGGAATTATAAGCGGTTACTTTTAAAATAGTCTTTTCCCGTAAAATTCATAACTCTTAATCTATACATCCAAAAATCACCATTTTTGGACACAATCAATAAAACTCATCAAAATATCATTTCAAATTTTTCCATAATTTTTGAAGATCAGAAAAATTACGAAACTGAAAATCATAACAACCCTTAAAATCTCTTACTATCCCTTACTATCCCTTACCTCAAAAGAGCAGTACTTCTGACTGAATATCGGATATGATGCTGAAGGAAACTTGCACTGATGAATAGCAACTCCCCAAGTATCTAAAAACTCACAAAATATGCTTCATAATATAGAGAGAGAAAGAGAGAAAGCTTATGTTTCTGGTGTGATTTTCAATTCTAACTTAGCCCTCTATTTATAAGAAAATTTTGGTAGGTTTGACCTGCAACCTGATGGCTTTACCTGCTACTATTCCCACCCACCACATTTGAAATATAATTCAGTACATTTCTTCACCAACCACAAGTGGGGCCCACCAATTCTAGAATTTTCCACCAAAATGATAAACTCCTAAAATTCAACAATTTCTGAACCAGTCATCTCGTAAAATTCATAATAAATCATACGTTCAATTTTAACAGTTCAAAATTTGTGGACATATACTCAACTTATATATGTATAACATATCCAAAAATTACCACGATCCAACGGTCGGATTAAAAATTATAACCCCCGCAAAATATCTCAAAAACCCTGATTTTTAATACCTCCATTCCGACAAAAATATGGATAAAAATCTCAACATTAACTCCTTCATTTTTTAACCACAAAAATATATCCCTCATTTATATCCACATAAAATAAATATTTTCTTATCATATGAATCAATAATTAATTATTCACAAATAATATTACAGAATCACATTTATGACAACCAGGTCGTTCCCAGGAAAGAGGGGGCTTTCTAATAAGAATTTCTCCTTACTGGCGCGCAATTAGATGACCAAACCTCTCCTTAGACAGAACTTTCTAGACATTGTCAATAATGCTATCTAATAATATTATTTAAATAATATGAATTATTGATCTGATAATGGAAAATACTGTGCAGCAACAATTATTGAAACAACAATAATATAAAATATCAACGTAGCAATTATTGAAAAAATAAAATATTGAACAGTAATTACTGTAACAATTATTGAGTAGTGCCTTCTTACGTAAGAATCAATAATTTCAAAAATACTATGCAATACCGTGTGCTACTGTGCAATAACGCGTATTACTGTATTTTAACCACCGGGTATTCCAACAGTGTTAACGGTAACAACTACGCCGTTATTTGTAAAAACTTAAATTTGTCGTTTTCTTCACCCGACAGTTATTCTGTTATGGGGCCCACAAATAGCTGCGCCGTCGTACGAATATTCCCCGACAGAAAGAATATTCCACGACCAAACGAATATTTCCCGACAACAATGATTATTTTATAACCACTTGCTTATTTTGAAAAAAAAATCATATATCACCCTTAACTTTAACATTTATCAATTTAACCATTTACTGAATAGTAATTATAAGAAAAATTGAATACTTTTATTTCATAAAATTCGGGGTCTTACAATCTCCCCTCCTTATGAAATTTCGTCCCCGAAATTTACGTACCTGGTATTTCAAAGAGTTGAGAATACCTTCCTTTCATTTCAAATTCCATCTTCTCTATCATCATAATTTCTCTATTGCTCATCTCCTGTATTTCAAATAACATTCTAGAATACAGCTTCAAAACAAGTGTTAATTTAACAAATTAACATATCACATAATATCCCGATATTATGACTGACCAACAAATAAGCTTAGGTAGGACACACTAGCGAAGGATTTACTCATCTCTCCCCTCCTAATTGTATTCCCCGATCTCCGCCAGAGATCATATCCCTAAGCTCTGATACCAAATGTGACGACCCCAAAATAGGTTCATTCCACCCAACCCATTCTGAGTCGTCAAATACATGGTACAGAAAATAACTACAACTTTATTACAACAATTGTCGTGCAAAATACAACAACACATATGCTGTGAGTTTGGATACAAATATATACCAAATGTGACTCATGTTCCAACCGTGGACATCACCTCACAATAACACCTTACATAAAGGTATAGTCAAAAACTGTTTTAGAAATTAGAATCTTTGGGAAGTGCTCAAGGAAACCTTCGTACATGGGAGGCCACGCGTCTAGGTTATGATAGATATCATATGGCCACAGAATTATCCTTGGTTGACCCAATAGACCCCAAAGAAAAACGAGAAGATTACTATCATATTCTTCCCAATGGTGAGTCTTCTCTTGACTTATCATTATCTCCACTGTCTCTAATTGAGAATTATACTTCAAACAAACACCAAGATTATATAGGTAGTGCTCGTATATATACTCAGCAAGTGGATGAGCACAACCCTGTCCTATGATGACACGAGGTTGTATGTCATTAGACATCTTGTATGATAGTGACAAAACACCCTTCCAACGTTGGGTTCGCCTCACCCTATTTTCTTCACCAAATATAACTACTAAATGATGACCACCGTTCTATTCCCTTGTTACCCCCGCTCGACCCAGCTACACTCTTATTACCTGAAAGGAATTGTGAAGCAAAAGGGTGAGCACAACTAGCTCAGTAAAGAATATCATGACTAAAGATAATTAAATTATCAATAGCCTTCATCAATAATAAATCAGAGATTTAGAACATATGGTAGATGATAAAAATTTCAACCATAGTTGCAGCGGAACGAGCAATCCATTAGAAGAGTCAAATAGACTATAAAGTCTATTATCTTCTCCATGTTAAAAATCCATCAACAATGTTTTATCCCTGTAACATCAATCAACAGTTCCTTTCCACAATCATATGAATAACTCATAATCATAATTGTGATTCTAAATTTTTCTTCGCACCCAGGACGAAGAATATTTTCATCACCTGTCTTTACCTGAAACATCAAAGATCATGGTTATACCAAATCACAGTTCCTGCTTATAATCATACTAACAAATCCATCTTTGCACTACGGGCCAAAGATATTCATCAACAAACCATCTTTGCACTACGGGCCAAAGATATTCAACAACAGTTCATCTTTGCACTACAGGCCAAAGATATTCATCAACAGGCCATCTTTGCACTACATGCCAAAGATATTCATCAACAATTCATATTTGCACTACAGGCCAAATATATTCATATCTCAAAGAAATATATAATCATTTCAGAATTTATATAAACAATAATTATAACCATGTTGATCAATTCACCTTTGCACTTAAGCTTAAGATATTCAATTATAAATTCAATGGTCATGATCATACCAGTCACAATTCAACTTTGCACTACAGGCCAAAGAGAACCCTAGTCATGATCATACCAATAATCTACCCATCTTTACACTCCAGTGAAAGAGAATTTCAACATCAGGGTTATAAAAATGTTATATATGATGATAAAAATAATATGATCAACATATAGTTTTAATCTCAAGAGTAATATTCGTAACTCATGAATAGTAAATCGTGAATAGTAACTCATGAATAGTAACCCCGACACAAAAGATAGAAATTCCACAATAAAATCTATACCAATATTTCGGTATAATGATATTGAAAGAATAACATTACTTAAATTTATAAACAATTTATTTTAATTGTTTACACTTTACTAATTAATGCATTTAATCATCATAAAATGCCAACTCTTATAATTTCATCATCAATAACCAAAACCCTCATCAAAAATCTGCATATACCTCATATAGGATTCTCAAGCCATAAAATCCTATTTTTCAATTTTCTTTCTTCACAAAACATATTTAATTCATTTACTCATAACTAGACCATTTTTATGAAAAATACCAAATCAGTTCCAAAAATATTTCTTTTCTGAGATTTAGCATAATATAGTCCCATAGTGAACATATATTTTTCTCAGAATTTTTAAAAGTCATTTACTATTTTTCATATGGCCAAAACCACCGAATATTTAGACATTTATCAAAAATTATACTTTTGTCCAAAAATTCTGAAATTTACAGAGTATACTTCTATCATACACATGTACTCCCAATAAAAATTTCATCAATTTTGGAGTTAACCACAAGGAATTATAAGCGGTTACTTTTAAAATAGTCTTTTCCCATAAAATTCATAACTCTTAATCTATACATCCAAAAATCACCATTTTTGGACACAATCAATAAAACTCATCAAAATATCATTTCAAATTTTTTCAGAATTTTTGAAGATCAGAAAAATTACGAAACTGAAAATCATAACAACCCTTAAAATCTCTTACTATCCCTTACTATCCATTACCTCAAAAGAGCAGTACTTCTGACTGGATATCGGATATGATGCTGAAGGAAACTTGCACTGATGAATAGCAACTCCCCAAGTATCTAAAAACTCACAAAATATGCTTCATAATATAGAGAGAGAAAGAGAGAAAGCTTATGTTTCTGGTGTGATTTTCAATTCTAACTTAGCCCTCTATTTATAGGAAAATTTTGGTAGGTTTGACCTGCAACCTGATGGCTTTACCTGCTACTATTCCCACCCACCACATTTGAAATATAATTCAGCACATTTCTTCACCAACCACAAGTGGGGCCCACCAATTCTAGAATTTTCCACCAAAATGATAAACTCCGAAAATTCAACAATTTCTAAACCAGTCATCTCGTAAAATTCATAATAAATCATACGTTCATTTTTAACGGTTCAAAATTTGTGGACATATACTCAACTTATATATGTATAACATATCCAAAAATTACCACGATCCAACGGTCGGATTAAAAATTATAACCCCCGCAAAATATCTCAAAAACCCTGATTTTTAATACCTCCATTCCGACAAAAATATGGATAAAAATCTCAACATTAACTCCTTCATTTTTTAACCACAAAAATATATCCCTCATTTATATCCACATAAAATAAATATTTTCTTATCATATGAATCAATAATTAATTATTCACAAATAATATTACAGAATCACATTTATGACAACCAGGCCGTTCCCAGGAAAGAGGGGGCTTTCCAATAAGAATTTCTCCTTACTGGCGCGCAATTAGATGACCAAACCTCTCCTTAGACAGAACTTTCTAGACATTGTCAATAATGCTATCTAATAATATTATTCAAATAATATGAATTATTGATCTGATAATAGAAAATACTGTGCAGCAACAATTATTGAAACAACAATAATATAAAATATCAACGTAGCAATTATTGAAAAAATAAAATATTGAACAGTAATTACTGTAACAATTATTGAGTAGTGCCTTCTTACGTAAGAATCAATAATTTCAAAAATACTGTGCAATACCGTGTGCTACTGTGCAATAACGCGTATTACTGTATTTTAACCACCGGGTATTCCAACAGTGTTAACGGTAACAACTACGCCGTTATTTGTAAAAACTTAAATTTGTCGTTTTCTTCACCCGACAGTTATTCTGTTATGGGGCCCACAAATAGCTGCGCCGTCGTACGAATATTCCCCGACAGAAAGAATATTCCACGACCAAACGAATATTTCCCGACAACAATGATTATTTTATAACCACTTGCTTATTTTGAAAAAAAAAATCATATATCACCCTTAACTTTAACATTTATCAATTTAACCATTTACTGAATAGTAATTATAAGAAAAATTGAATACTTTTATTTCATAAAATTCGGGGTCTTACAATCTCCCCTCCTTATAAAATTTCGTCCCCGAAATTTACATACCTGGTAATTCAAAGAGTTGAGAATACCTTCCTTTCATTTCAAATTCCATCTTCTCTATCATCATAATTTCTCCATTGCTCATCTCCTGTATTTCAAATAACATTCTAGAATACAGCTTCAAAACAAGTGTTAATTTAACAAATTAACATATCACATAATATCCCGATATTATGACTGACCAACAAATAAGCTTAGGTAGGACACACTAGCGAAGGATTTACTCATCTCTCCCCTCCTAGTTGTATTCCCCGATCTCCGCCAGAGATCATATCCCTAAGCTCTGATACCAAATGTGACGACCCCAAAATAGGTTCATTCCACCCAACCCATTCTGAGTCGTCAAATACATGGTACAGAAAACAACTACAACTTTTTACAACAATTGTCGTGCAAAATACAACAACACATATGCTATGAGTTTGGATACAAATATATACCAAATGTGACTCATGTTCCAACCGTGGACATCACCTCACAATAACACCTTACATAAAGGTATAGTCAAAAACTGTTTTAGAAATTAGAATCTTTGGGAAGTGCTCAAGGAAACCTTCGTACATGGGAGACCACGCGTCTAGGTTATGATAGATATCATATGGCCACAGAATTATCCTTGGTTGACCCAATAGACCCCAAAGAAAAACGAGAAGATTACTATCATATTCTTCCCAATGGTGAGTCTTCTCTTGACATATCATTATCTCTACTGTCTCTAATTGAGAATTATACTTCAAACAAACACCAAGATTATATAGGTAGTGCTCGTATATATACTCGGCAAGCGGATGAGCACAACCCTATCCTATGATGACACGAGGTTGTATGTCATTAGACATCTTGTATGATAGTGAAAAAACACCCTTCCAACGTTGGGTTCGCCTCACCCTATTTTCTTCACCAAATATAACTACTAAATGATGACCACCGTTCTATTCCCTTATTACCCCCGCTCGACCCAGCTACGCTCTTATTACCTGAAAGGAATTGTGAAGCAAAAGGGTGAGCACAACTAGCTCAGTAAAGAATATCATGACTAAAGATAATTAGATTATCAATAGCCTTCATCAATAATAAATCAGAGATTTAGAACATATGGTAGATGATAGAAAATTTCAACCATAGTTGCAGCGGAACGAGCAATCCATTAGAAGAGTCAAATAGACTATAAAGTCTATTATCTTCTCCATGTTAAAAATCCATCAACAATGTTTTATCCCTGTAACATCAATCAACAGTTCCTTTCCACAATCATATGAATAACTCATAATCATAATTGTGATTCTAAATTTTTCTTCGCACCCAGGACGAAGAATATTTTCATCACCTGTCTTTACCTGAAACATCAAAGATCATGGTTATACCAAATCACAGTTCCTGTTTATAATCATACTAACAAATCTATCTTTGCACTACGGGCCAAAGATATTCATCAACAAACCATCTTTGCACTACGGGCCAAAGATATTCAACAACAGTTCATCTTTGCACTACAGGCCAAAGATATTCATCAACAGGCCATCTTTGCACTACATGCCAAAGATATTCAACAACAATTCATATTTGCACTACATGCCAAATATATTCATATCTCAAAGAAATATATAATCATTTCAGAATTTATATAAACAATAATTATAACCATGTTGATCAATTCACCTTTGCACTTAAGCTTAAGATATTCAATTATAAATTCAATGGTCATGATCATACCAGTCACAATTCAACTTTGCACTACAGGCCAAAGAGAACCCTAGTCATGATCATACCAATAATCTACCCATCTTTACACTCTAGTGAAAGAGAATTTCAACATCAGGGTTATAAAAATGTTATATATGATGATAAAAATAATATGATCAACATATAGTTTTAATCTCAAGAGTAATATTCGTAACTCATGAATAGTAAATCGTGAATAGTAACTCATGAATAGTAACCCCGACACAAAAGATAGAAATTCCACAATAAAATCCATACCAATATTTCGGTATAATGATATTGAAAGAATAACATTACTTAAATTTATAAACAATTTATTTTAATTGTTTACACTTTACTAATTAATGCATTTAATCATCATAAAATGCCAACTCTTATAATTTCATCATCAATAACCAAAACCCTCATCAAAAATCAGCATATACCTCATATAGGATTCTCAAGCCATAAAATCCTATTTTTCAATTTTCTTTCTTCACAAAACATATTTAATTTATTTACTCATAACTAGACCATTTTTATGAAAAATACCAAATCAGTTCCAAAAATATTTCTTTTCTGGGATTTAGCATAATATAGTCCCATAGTGAACATATATTTTTCTCAGAATTTTTAAAACTCATTTACTATTTTTCATATGGCCAAAACCACCGAATATTTAGACATTTATCAAAAATTATACTTTTGTCCAAAAATTCTGAAATTTACAGAGTATACTTCTATCATACACATGTACTCCCAATAACAATTTCATCAATTTTGGAGTTAACCACAAGGAATTATAAGCGGTTACTTTTAAAATAGTCTTTTCCCGTAAAATTCATAACTCTTAATCTATACATCCAAAAATCACCATTTTTGGACACAATCAATAAAACTCATCAAAATATCATTTCAAATTTTTTCATAATTTTTGAAGATCAGAAAAATTACGAAACTGAAAATCATAACAACCCTTAAAATCTCTTACTATCCCTTACTATCCCTTACCTCAAAAGAGCAGTACTTCTGACTGGATATCGGATATGATGCTGAAGGAAACTTGCACTGATGAATAGCAACTCCCCAAGTATCTAAAAACTCATAAAATATGCTTCATAATATAGAGAGAGAAAGAGAGAAAGCTTATGTTTCTGGTGTGATTTTCAATTCTAAGTTAGCCCTCTATTTATAGGAAAATTTTGGCAGGTTTGACCTGCAACCTGATGGCTTTACCTGCTACTATTCCCACCCACCACTTTTGAAATATAATTCAGCATATTTCTTCACCAACCACAAGTGGGGCCCACCAATTCTAGAATTTTTCACCAAAATGATAAACTCCGAAAATTCAACAATTTCTGAACCAGTCATCTCGTAAAATTCATAATAAATCATACGTTCATTTTTAACGGTTCAAAATTTGTGGACATATACTCAACTTATATATGCATAACATAGCCAAAAATTACCACGATCCAACGGTTGGATTAAAAATTATAACCCCCGCAAAATATCTCAAAAACCCTGATTTTTAATACCTCCATTCCGACAAAAATATGGATAAAAATCTCAACATTAACTCCTTCATTTTTTAACCACAAAAATATATCCCTCATTTATATCCACATAAAATAAATATTTTCTTATCATATGAATCAATAATTAATTATTCACAAATAATATTACAGAATCACATTTATGACAACCATGTCGTTCCCAGGAAAGAGGGGGCTTTCCAATAAGAATTTCTCCTTACTGGCACGCAATTAAATGACCAAACCTCTCCTTAGATAGAACTTTCTAGACATTGTCAATAATGCTATCTAATAATATTATTTAAATAATATGAATTATTGATCTGATAATGAAAAATACTGTGCAGCAACAATTATTGAAACAACAATAATATAAAATATCAACGTAGCAATTATTGAAAAAATAAAATATTGAACAGTAATTACTGTAACAATTATTGAGTAGTGCCTTCTTACGTAAGAATCAATAATTTCAAAAATACTGTGCAATACCGTGTGCTACTGTGCAATAACGCGTATTACTGTATTTTAATCACCGGGTATTCCAACAGTGTTAACGGTAACAACTACGCCGTTATTTGTAAAAACTTAAATTTGTCGTTTTCTTCACCCGATAGTTATTCTGTTATGGGGCCCACAAATAGCTGCGCCGTCGTACGAATATTCCCCGACAGAAAGAATATTCCACGATCAAACGAATATTTCCCGACAACAATGATTATTTTATAACCACTTGCTTATTTTGAAAAAAAAAATCATATATCACCCTTAACTTTAACATTTATCAATTTAACCATTTACTGAATAGTAATTATAAGAAAAATTGAATACTTTTATTTCATAAAATTCGGGGTCTTACAATCATGACCATTGATGAATACACGAATATCCTTGGCTGTGATGCATGGATGATTTGTGATTGTGATACTAATGAATATCCTTGGCCGTAGTGTAGGGTGGATGATTTATTAAGCTGAGTCTCAGCAAGAAAAGCCATGAGAAACCTTTTAAATCATAAAAGATAGTAGATTTTATTCTCTACTTGACTCTTTTAATGGATTGCTTGATCCACTGCAGTTAAACTTGATGTCTATTGTATTTTATCAGTTTAACATTGTTGAAGACTAATGATAATTTATTTTGCATTATCTTCGTCATAATATTTCTTACTAGGCTAGTTGAGCTCACCATTTCTTTCACTGTTCTCTTTAGGAAATGAGAATATAGCTGGGACGAGTCGGGGAACGGAGTGATGGACCAGATGATAGTATTAGTAGTACTCACTATTCTATGAAATAGTGTGACAATAAATATAATGAAGACTTATTTTGAGAGTGGGTATTGTCTAAAAAATAATATTTGTATTAAAACTCACAGCTCTCTTGTTATATATTAAAGATTGTATTTGTATTCTGTACCATGTATTGGCGACTCAGAATAGGTGATGTATACCTATTTTGGGAGCGTCACAATTTAGCTTCTAAAAATTTCTAATTAGGGTTTTTTAATTAGAAAAATTAAAAATTAAAAATTCTAAATTCTAAATTACAATTAGGGTTTGTAAAATATAAATTTAGATATAAAAATATAATTAGGGTTTTCTAATCATATTTTTAAGTTTAATAAATACCTTATGCTTGCCAATTAGTATTAGGGTTTCCTAATTATGGTTTGGGATTCTCGGATTTTAAATTAGGGTTTCCTGGCGTATAATTAGGATTTTTAAATGTACATTTGGTTTTCTAAATATGATATTAGGGTTTCTAATCCCCTATTAGGGTTTATTAATTACAAACCTTTTCCGATCAATTATTGATCAACATTCCTACATACTGCAAACACGTACTTATCAAAATAATTATTTTAATTATATTTTCTATCAAATCCCTATCCAGAAATTATGGTTAGGGTTTCTAAAGATGTTAAGCACAATTCTACTCTAATTTCTCAATCAATACACAAATTAACTAATTCTCGAGACTCATATCACAGATACACAGTACAATATTAACGGTCAAAGTCAATATTAAATAAAAAAATTATTTGTAAAATTTGGATTATTCAAAATCTCGGGTTATCACATTCACCCCTCCTTAAAAGGATTCCGTCCTCGGAATCACCGCTTTCTTATTCTCTACAATCTTTTAAAGTTGTATCATCAATTCATTTTTATCAACACGATATTAATTTTGTGTCTTAAATTCTAACTTGTGACTTGAATCTATAAAAGAAAATAGTTCACAGAATATCTGACTCATATTACTCGCGTAATTTAAATTCTTAAGTGAAATTGTTACCTGCTGCCACCTCCTGAGTAGCCACTGCATCCTGCGTCGTCATATTGAATGTACGAGCGGTTGGTCTTCCTAGCGGTGCAGGTTCTCGAATTGCCAAGGTTCCACCACCGGGTCCCTTGTTGATACTTTCCTTCTCAGCATTCCTCTTTAGACAATTTTGAACCATATGATCAGTTGATCCACAGGCAAATCAACCTTGTATCTTCTTCGGATTGGGATAATTGGGCGACATGTGCCCCTCTTGCCCACAGTTATAGTAAACTCCCTTCTTCTTCAGACAAACGCCTAGATGATTGTTTCCACAGTACGCACAAGGCTCTCCTCCTTTCTTATTCCCTCCTATCTTGCTACACGATTGGGTATTCTCACTCCACTTCCTTTTGTTTGGGTTACTTCCTCCACTTCTTCCTCCGTCATTTGTCTTCTTCTTCTTATTCTGATGAAATCGAGATGCAGCTTCGCTCCCTCCTTCAGTAATTAACGCTTTCTCCATTAAAGCCGTAAATATATTGATCTGCAATACCGCTACCTTATTGAATATCCCCGGCTTCAGTCCATTCTCGAATCTTCTCGCCTTTCTTGCCTCTATGTCCACCTGATGAGGTGCAAATCTAGCCAACTCGTTGAATTTGGCAGCATATTCAGATATCGGCATGTTCTCCTACTTAAGTTCTAAGAACTTGACTTCCATCCTTGACTGCATACTTGGCGAAAAGTAGTTCTCAAAGAACAACTCCTTGAATCTTGTCCAAGTCACCATAGTTGTACCCGCTCTTGCTTGGTTAGTCTCCCACCAATAATTGGCTTCTCCCTTCATCAGATAAGTTGCTAAAGCTGTCTTCTGCTCTTCTGCCACACGCGCAATGATGAATGCTTTCTCCATCTCCTTTACCCAAGTTTGGGCTTCAATCGGATTTGTAGTCCCTTTGAATTCAGGCAGTCCTACCAGTTTAAAGTCTTTGAAGTTTGCCAATCTGTCGACTGGCTGATTCCTCGCCCTTCCTCTTGCAGCTGGAGCTCTAGTTTCCATAGCTTGGGCTAGCATGTCTACGAAATTCTGCATGGGGTCCGCTTGACCTCCTTCGTTATTCACTGACTGTTCTTCTCGTTGGTTTCGATTCTATCGTCTAGGCGGCATGGTCTGATTTAAATAAAAATCTTATATTAATTCTCTTTCTCCACACAGATTCTTAACATAATAAGAATTTAACACATAGTTCTCATGTAATTGCATATTTATTCAAATAACACATAATACTTTTAGTACTTAACATATATTACTATCCCTTTTTAAATAAATTTTAGGATTAACATACACAACTTTACACAAAAAGTTGTAATTCTCCATTCACACATAGTTATTACCAGTTCGTCAAACTTACTACACTTATGAGTTTAGGAACTTGCCATAATTATATGAGTGTATGAACTTATCCTAGTCAGACCTTTGGCGTCCATTCGCTGAGGGGTTCAAAACATTTCATATATTTATGAGTCATTAACTTACCATAAGCATGAGTTTTAAGAACACACAAATTACTCTTAATCTTATATTCATATAGAAAATAAAGATTTCATCATAAAACATATATATATTTACATATGCTTAAAGATCATTCTCGATATTACAACACTTAATATCATAGTCTTCTACCAAAAGATACTAACGCTTAAACTTAAGCTATCTACGGTCCACTCCCTTCACCAGTTTTCTTCTTGTTGGGACACTTGTTGAATCCGTGACCCGTTCTCCCACATGAGAAACACTTCCTCGTATTCGGATTAGGACAATACAAAGAAATATGTCCTTCCTGCTTACAGTTGAAACAGACATTCTTCCACATCATGCATTCTCCCACGTGAGTCTTCCCACACTTGCTGCAAGCTTTCCTCTTCTTCAGGTTTGAATCTTTAGAGTTGTTATTGACTTTTTCCCTCTTTCTCTTAGCCTTGCCCTTCTTGCTGGTTCCTTCAGACGATCCACCACCTTCAGTCTCCATCCTTTCCACCTGCGCCTTCAGCTCATTCCGTTCTTCAGTCATTTCGCGTAACGCTCGCTCTGTCTTCCACAACTCCTCTAAAAGAAATACTTTACTTCGGAGTTCTTGGATTTCTGCAGATAGCTGATCTTGTTCTCCAACTTTTATCTTATTCTTTAACTCCACCTTAGCTTCTTTAGACTCCGCCTCCTCATCAGTACTCAGATACATCTCGGAATAATCATCATGATCACTCCCGAGATTGACCATGGGTTCATCTTTTCCTACTTCTTTAACTGATTCGCTCTGTGTTGGCACCTCGGCTACTGGCACTAGCGCGACAGTCGCTGGCATCTCCATACTCATCTTATCTTCTTCCAACATCCTACAATCAGTTTAAATAACTTGATTAGTACTTCACCAGTACACACTCCTCACACTATGTGTCCACTTATCTCACTATCGATACGCTTCTGCAATCCCTCACTTAGTACTCTAAATGAGTATTCTCTATCTCGCTCATGGTTAAATCCTAGGGTTTTCCCCTACCCCACTTAAGGTTTATAACCTACAGCTTTGATACCAACCTGTGACACCCCCAAGTTCGGGTTACCTGACCCCCGAGTTTGGTGTTCACGATCCACAATATAATAACATCTAACTACCCATTCATATAGAAATACTAATACATAACTCATTAACATATGTTGTTAATACATAAGTCCCAGGTCCACTAACCTTATAATTTCAGAAATACCCCTTAGATATACAAAAAGGGTTTACAATACAACACAACATAATAATAATATTGTTCATCATAACTAATTTATTACTATGCCTTTTCCTTTGTTCTTCTTCGCAGCACCTTTTGGAACTTCGTCCCTAGCTAAAAAGTTTTATTTAGCAAGGGTGAGCAACAAGTTTGCCCCACAAGTTAAGACATACGATGAAGGTATAGAAATCAATATCAAGCCTTTTCACATTCTACGCAACAATAATTCAATAATGAAATAATACAACGCTTTCAAGGTTTTCTACGATATTCAAATGAATAATCAATAATTATATTCTTTGAAATAACAAATTGGAATGTTTTTCAGATTTATGCTGAGCGATCTCTTGGATCTTGAACTTCTCTTCTCGAGTAACTATCAAAGTTATACTTTGATATACCAAAAAGTAGTATGCACACAAGCCAATCATATTTGATGATAAAGCATATACTTTATTATAATCTTATTCATTTATTAATAAAAGGTATTAATTTATTAAAGACTTTTAAATTATCTACATGATGCTGCTTTATAATATGTGATAAACTCATAGTTTTAAGCAATGCTTTTAGAATAATGATGATAATCATTCTAATGAGATTTAAATTCTTAGAAAGCTTAAAACTAAAATAGTTCCCAATCGTTGGATTACTAAATTGGGGATTAGTGAATCCAGATAGATTGGTGCATACATTGCTTGCTCATTGGATGAGGATGATTGATCTCATGATCATTTGTGTGTAGACACTAAAGCAAGTATGTAGGTACTTATTAGAGAATAAGTTCACTGAACGTGGCTCGCTAAGGAATACCTAATGGAGTTTTACTTGCCTGTCAATAGGAATTCCTATAGTGATAGTAGTACAAGTGATCCTTGGACTTGAGATCATCATAGTATCTTGTGTATGATGAGTTATACTTTGACTTATTCTTTAAGACCCTTAGGGTATATCAACGGGTATGCTTGGGTATAATAAGTTGTACATAGAGATAATGTATGATCAATAAAGAATCTACCACTTCTAGTAAAAGAAGAGAAATGTCCTATGTGATTCGATAAATGATAACCCAGTAGTCCTTGGCCAAGGCAGAATGAAATTAGAAAGGAGTTTCTAATTTGCATTATATGGTGTTATACATTTAAGAGTCGAAATACATATAATTAAATAAAATAAGTCTTAACAGTAATTCTATGTCTTATATTTAATTTGGATATTGTGTGGTAGAAGGATTGAATTGCACGGTAACTATTTACTCAAAGGTTCTTTTGTGATTAATGTTGAAATCTATATTATCTGAAAAGTCGTTGATCGCTAGGGAGGCTTATCCCTATTGTAGAATAAATATTATTTATTTAAATAAATTAATAGTTTAATTTATTTATTTAAATAAGATTAGAATTGTTCTAATTGATTTATTCATAGCCGGTTTAATATGGAGAACCTAAAGGGTCACACCATAAAAGGAAGAATAATTATTTAAGAAGTTAATGGCATAATCGTAATAATAAGTTAAGTATATCTAATTTAATCTATAGTGATAGAATAAATTAAATAGCTTAATATTTATTATTTAATATTTTAAAAATATTAAACATAAATTAATAAGAGGAGTTTTATTATTATTATTATTATTATTATTATTATTATTTAATTCCAAAAGGAGTTTGGAAATTAATTAATAAAAGTACTCTCATTTATTCCTAATAAGATTAGGAGCCTAATTAATTAAAAGTTTAATTAATTATTCCTAATAAGATTAGGAACCTAATTAATTAAAATAAAGCCCAATTCCTTAATAGTTAAGGAGGGTTGCCTGCATCTATAAATAAGATGAGTCTTATTATTGGTGTAGAGTGATTGTTGACTTTTTGACAATAGACGTAATTCTATTTGTTGGAGAGTATGCTCATTTTCTATGAGAGATAGAAAAACTAGGATTTTGTCAAACACCCATTTTCTTGAATCTTTATTCTTTCTTGGTGGATCACCTCTAAAGGCCAAACACTTGGGTGGCTAACATTGATCAAAGGAAGGAACACAACCCGGTGGATTCAAGTTAAACACGAAAAGGATTTGGGGGTGAACTTGTACCTGAGGAAACTCGGATCTTCAAGAGTATGATTCTCATCCTTTATTTTTCGTTTAATTAATAATTGTGTGTAAAGGATGATCCAGATATATTGTTTGTAAAATTTTAAAACTCTATTTTATCACGTTTCTGCATTATTTGTGCAATTTGATTGCGTTCATGAATATTACAAACCTAACAGTGGTATCATAGCCAAACCTTTATGTGAATTATTAATTGTTTTAATTTGATATGTATATTGATGTGTGTTTAGAACAATTTAATTGGACATAATTTTATTGTATAAAAAAAGGAAAAAGAAAAACCGTTATTTATTCCGTGTTGGGGAATCACGGTTTTGTTCTTTCTTCAAAAGTTATTCCTGACTTCTTATTACCAAAGTAATCAAAGTGATGCTAGATATTCACGTGGCCTACTCCATCCATAAAGGAGTGATAGGATTCACGTGGTATACTTGATATAACATGTTAAAGGAGTAACAGGATTCATGAAATGTAAGGTGAGTCACCAAATATATATATATATATATATATATATATATATATATATATATATATATATATATATTCTCAGTTATTTTATAATTAAAATAAAAAGTTTATTTTGATTTTAAAATAAAAGGTTTATTTTAATATTAAAATAAAAGAGTTTATTTTAATCTTAAAATTGAATTTCATGCTAACTAATTAGAGTTGGAATTGGATTCCATGATAACTAATTAGAGTTGAAATTGAATTCTATGTTTTCTAAAATAAAGGAGTTTATTTGTGAATAGGAAAGTGAATCCATGTTTTCTTAAATAAAAGAGTTTATTTAGATATGAAATAAGATTCCATATTATTCAAAATAAAAGAGTTTATTTGTGAATAGGAAAGAGAATATGTATTTCTTTTAATAAATGAGTTTTTTTTACTTGGAATTGGATTCCATAATTAATTAAAATAAAGGAGTTTATTTTTAAGAAAGATTTTGATTAAAATAAAATAGTTTATTTTATTCAAAATTGGATAAATTAAAATAAAAGAGTTTATTTTGATTTAAATTTGGATTAAAAGTAAGGAGTTTATTTTGATTCAAAATTAGATTTTATACTAACTAAATTTACCCATTAAATGATATCAATATATATATTGAATGTTTATTGTTCATGAGATGAATGTTATTTATTGATGCATATGGTGATGTTTATGATAATAATTGGGATTGATTATGGACTATTTGACCAATGTGATTAAATTTTATTTTAGTTGGATGCATGAATGCATGTGTTTTATTAAAATGGGGTCTGCGTACCTCGTCTTCCCTAATTTTTCTTAATAAAAATTTTATCTTACTCCTATGTACTTCCCCTTGAAAGCTGATCAAGGTTTCTATTTATTTTAGATAGTTTTGTAATAGGAATAGTTAGAATTAATTTTGAAGAATTAGAGATCAAGGAGCAAGGAGCGTTTAAAGACCCGTTTGTAATGGTGCCCGGGTTTAAATGTAATAGTTATATTTAAATATTAATTCTTACACTCCTAGGTTTGACCTTTTGGTTCACTTGGTGGCTCTAATGAACCAAACTAGAATAAAAATCCATAATCAATCTAGGTAGAATATAGTATTCTATATGTGCATGCTTATACTATATATATATATATATATATATATATATATATATATATATATATATATATATATGTGTGTGTGTGTGTGTGTGTGTGTGTGTGTGTGTGTGTGTGCATGTGCGCTAAACAAGATGAAACAAATTAATAACAAACCCCTCAAATATTTTATATTAAATTGTAACGTTCAAAGATATTTGAAATATCGAACGTCGCCTTCTAGCATGATAGAAATAATAAAGTATTGAATATTTAATATGAATTTGTTATGCACACACAAGGCAAGTATTAAATATTTAAGATGTTATTTTTATTACATATGATGTTTATAAGGAATTGAACATTACTGCTTTGTTGTGCACACACAAGGGCTGTAGTATTCTCTCCACATATATGGAAATGTTGGGTCTGACTTAACTTAAATTATTTTAGTTCGGATGTGCACACACTTGACCATTATGATTTAAGAGGCAAAATACAAAGAGTTGCATAGTTGATGTAATTGACAAGAGTTGTCTACCTATTTATTTATATATAGTTTGTTTTGCACACATAGGGCTATATACATTTGAAATGGGATCCTTATTCTCACTAGCATATCTTTAATTAGATGCTGAACTATATATATTGAGGGTAATATAGTTTGAAGAAAATAGTGGGAGATACCAATTTAAAACAAGACCTAATTTATTTTGGTAATTAATAAAAGAATGTATGCTAAAATGTTGTTAATTACAAATTTATTTACAGAATTTTACAATGTCTAAAATTACTATCACTGCGAAACATATTAGATGTTAATTAACCGGACCGAATTAAACGGATTAGTTAAGGAAATTGAGAATAGTTCTCATGGCTGAAAAGCTATCTTATGTCTTTAATACGCCTACCCCTGCAATGGTTGCAGACAATGCCTCTGAGAAAAGATTGCTACTTTTAGAAAGTGGCAAGATGATGAACAGTTGGCTCAATGCATCATGCTCGCATCCATGAGTAACCAGCTTCAGCGTCAGCTTGAAACTATGGATGCTCCTACTATACTCCTACACGTCAAGTAGTTGATGGTGAGGAAAGTAGGACTAATAGATATCATATATCTAAGGAGCTCTTCTGATCTAGAATGACCAACAAAACTACTGTACAGACACATGTCCTAAACATGATCAATTTGATTGAACAATTAGGACAACAGGTTTTTTCATGGATGAAGAGTTGAGCCAAGATTTGTTCTTGTACTCACTCCCGGACTCCTTTCATAATTATTGTGAATTTTTCATATAAACAAGCTAGATATCAGCCTCACTGATTTTCTTAACATGTTGAAAAATGTTGAGAGTCACTTTCCAACCAAGAAAGACCAAGTCTTACTGGTAGGGGCCAAAGGATCTTCTGAAATGAAGAATCATTCTAAGAAGGTAAAAGAAAAAGGAAAAAACAAAGGATAATAAGAACAAAACTGATATGAATAGCAACGGAGTTTACTTCCACTTCAATAAGCCTGGACACTGGAAAGGAAACTACAAGAAGCATCTTCCAGAAGCTAACCAAAAGAAGCTTAGTGAAGTTTCGGTTACAAATACAAATTTATTCATGATTTAAAATAAAAAAAATTTTAAGTCAAGGTTCTACTTGGGTATTGGATACCGGCTTTGGTTATCATAAATATAGATTTATGAAGGAACCAAGAAGAAGTAGAAAGCTAAACAAAGATAAGTAATTCTATGTGTGGGAAATGAAGCAAAGGTTGCTACATTAGGCATATAAACTTATGTTTAGCAATGCCTATCTATTAAGTCAATAAGTTGTTATTGTATTCCAGTTCTTGTTAGAAATATTATTTTCATTTTGTTGTTGGATAATAAAATCTTTGGTATTATATTTAAGAACAATTGTTGTTCTATCTATGATAATAATATTTTGTATAGAACTGGAATATTACTTAATGGATTTTGTATACTTGACTTACGTGAAAAATTATTTTGCAAATTGAACAAACTAGTATAAGAAAAAGGAGATGATCATTCAAGAAGTTGAATGTGTGTATTTGTTGAAATAAAAGTGTGAATTATTTGAAAGGTTCAAAGAATTCAGAAATGAAACAAATTAGCAAAGTATTAGGATTCTTTGATCGGATCAAGGAAGGAATACTTATGCAATGAGTTTCTAGATCATCTCAAATGGTTTTCTCACAATGGACGCCTCCTGATATAAAATAATTGATTGATATATCTGAAAAAAAAAATCATACCTTGTTGGACATGGTACAGTCTATAATGATTTTACCGACATTCCAGTATCCTTCTAGGGTAATGTCCTAGAAATGGCTGCATATCTACAATAGGTAACCTCAAAAATTCGGCCCTAAGACTCCATAAAAGTTATGGACAGCGAGGATTCCTAATCTTAAGTATGGTAAGATAAGGGGTTGTCCAACTTATGTGAAAAGGTTTCAAAAGATAAGTTTGGGACAAGATTTGACAATTACAGATTTGTGGGACATCCTAAAGTAAGTTTAGGGTATATGTTCTATAATCCTACTTAGCAAAAGGTGTTTATTATGAAACACGCTGCCTTCTAAGATAAAGGTATTTATCATTAAAAGGGCTAGTGGGAGGATAATAGATCTTGAAGAGTTCAAGAACCACAAAATACTATAAGTCAAATAAGAGAAACCTATTGTACCACAACTGAATCGTAAATCTAGAACAGTACCGAAGATACCTAGGAGGTATGGATTCATCATAGATGATGATGATGATGAGGTACACATCATAGAAGATGATGATCCAGTTACATACGATGAGATAAGAGTTGTAGACACTCAGAAAAATGGAACATTTGTTTCGATGAAATAATCAAAATAGTTTGATTTTATCAAAAATAAGAATGAACCTAGTGTGTACAAAAGGGTCAGTGGGAGCGCCGTGACATTCCTAATATTATATATTGATATACTATGGATAAGGAATGACATAATAATGCTACAATCAGTAAAGATAAAGTTGTCTAAACATTCCTCCATGAATGATTTAGAAAAAGTATCTTAATTGATGATACAAATCTATATAGATAGATTTAAAAGGATGCTCAACTTAACCCAAAGAACGTATATTCATTTGATTCTAAAGTCATTTAGCATGACAAACTCCCAAGAGATGTCTCATGTTGATGAGCTATGGAGTGAATTTTTCTTAATAGTCCACATAGACTCCTGAAAAGAGAGATCGCATGAGTGACAATCATGTATACAATAAAATATACGAGACTTGATGATGATTAGTCATATTCTGGAGAAGTTCACTGTGAGTCAGTGAAAAACATCTTAAAGTACTTAACCAGCACTAAAGATGTGATCATATTCATGGTGGGTCTAAATTAAAACTAGAGGGCTTAACAGACTCAAGTTTTTCAGACAGACCAAGACGACAGAAAATCTACTTTAAGGTAAAGCGTTACCTTGAACGATGGTGCAGTGAATTAGAAAGGTTTCGAACAACAAAGAGTTGCTAGTTTAGTGATAAAGGTAAAGTATATAGCTGTAAATGAAGCTGCAAGTTGATTATTTGGATGAAAAGTTCATTAAAGAACTTGGAATAGTTCCTAAGTCTCATCTTGGATCTAAACATGTGTTGTGACACTTTCATTTGATTATAGGAATCACTAAAAGTTAGGAAATCACTATAGAGATAGTGAAATCTCAAAAATAACATTACATATCTATTAACTAAAGCTTATCCAACAGCAAGATAATCGTCACTTAGAGAAGAAGGGTATGAGATACCATAGCGATTTGCTTTAGTGCAAGTGGGAGATTGAAAGTAGTATGCACACAAGCCAATCATGTTTAATGATAAAGCATATAATTTGTTACAATCTTATTCATTTATTAATAAAAGGTATTAATTTATTAAAGGCTTTTAAATTATCTACATGATGCGGCTTTATAATATGTGATAAACCTATAGTTTTGAGCAATGCTTTTAGAATAATGGTGATGATCATTCTAATGAGATCTAAATTCATAGAAAGCTTAAAACTAAAATAGTTTCCAATCCTTGGATTACTAAATTGGGGATTAGTGAATCCGGATAGATTGGTACATACGTTGCTTGCTCATTGGATGAGGATGATTGATCTCATGATCATTTGTGTGTAGACACTAAAGCAAGTATATAGGTGCTTATTAGAGAATAAGTTCACTGAACGTTGCTCGCTAAGAAATACCTAATGAAGTTTTACTTGCATGTCAATAGGAATTCCTGTAGTGATAGTAGTACAAGTGATCATTGGACTTGAGATCATTATAGTATCTTGTGTATGATGAGTTATACTTTGACTTATTCCTTAAGACCCTTAGGGTATATCAAAGGGTATGCTTGGGTATAATAAGTTGTACATAGAGATAATGTATGATCAATAAAGAATCTACCACTTCTAGTAAAATAAGAGAAATGTCCTATGTGATTCGATAAATGACAACCCAGTAGTCCTTGGCCAAGGCAGAATGAAATTAGAAAGGAGTTTCTAATTTGCATTATATGGTGTTGTGCATTTAAGAGTCGAAATACATATAATTAAATAAAATAAGACTTGACAGTAATTCCATGTCTTATATTTAATTTGGACATTGTATCGTGGAAGGATTGAATTGTACGATAACTATTTACTCAAAGGTTCTTTTATAATTAATGTTGAAATCTATATTATCTGGAAAGTCGTTGATCGCTAGGGAGGCTTATCCCTATTGTAGAATAAATATTATTTATTTAAATAAATTAATAGTTTAATTTATTTATTTAAATAAGAATAGAATTGTTCTAATTGATTTATTCACAACCGGTTTAATATGGAGAACCTAAAGGGTCACACCATAAAAGGAAGAATAATTATTTAAGAAATTAATGGCATAATCGTAATAATAAGTTAAGTATATTTAATTTAATCTATGGTGATAGAATAAATTAGCTTAATATTTATTATTTAATATTTTGGAAATATTAAATATAAATTAATAAGAGGAGTCTTATTATTATTATTACTATTATTATTATTATTTAAATCCTAAAGAAGTTTAGAAATTAATTAATAAAAGTACTCTCATTTATTCCTAATAAGATTAGGAGCCTAATTAATTATTCCTAATAAGATTAGGAGCCTAATTAATTAAAGGAGTTTAATTAATTAAAATAAAGCTCAATTCCTTAATTGTTAAGGAGGGTTGCCTACATCTATAAATAAGAGGAGTCTTATTATTGGTGTAGAGTGGTTGTAGACTTTTTTACAATAGACGTAATTCTAATTGTTGGAGAGTACGCTCCTTTTTTATGAGAGATAGAAAAACTAGGGTTCTGCCAAACACCCATCTTCTTGAATCTTTATTCTGTCTTAGTGGATCACCTCTAGAGGCCAAACACTTGGGTGGATAACGTTGATCAAAGGAAGGAATCTAACTCGGTGGATTCAAGTTGAACACGAAAAGGATTTGGAGGTGAACTTATACCTGAGGAAGCTCAGATCTTCAAGGGTATGATTCTCGTCCTTTATTTTTCGTTTAATTAATAATTGTGCATAAAGGATGATCCGGGTATATGGTTTATAAAATTTTAAAACTCTATTTTATCATGTTTCTGCTTTATTTGTGCAATTTGATTGCGTTTATGAATATTACAAACCTGACAATACCTAGGTGTATCAGATAACCATAAAGATTAAATCATACCCCTCTGCAAGTATATAAAATGATCAACTTTAGTATACCCTATAAAAGGTTGTTCTTTTCAGTCCCAAAAGCCGAATATACGACCAATAAAATATTTCCCTTCATATAAAAGGTTGTTCTTTTCAGTCTCAGAATCAAGATTTGATTTAACAACGAAATACTGTGATTTCAATTTCTAATTACTTCTCGATCTAGCCGAAATAATTGGCATCGATTTGTCAATAATAATTGAATTCTCTTCTCGAACCTATCAAGTTATAACAAATATTCGTCTAGCCAGAATGATTAGCTAAGACATTTCTCAACATAATTCGATAATAAACAGGAATTATCTGTACGGATATGAATTTCCAACATCAGTTATTCTACAAATATATATTTTCCGAATCAGTAATTCAATTTGAATTATTAAACATGCACTAACTATGAATAATCAACAATAAATCCCTGGACATGGTATAATTAGCAATAATTAACCACTATAACAATTGAATGAATATAACTCAATTAAGGTTGAGTTATAGAACTTGCCTCTTCCGCTGATTACAGCTACACAATAAACTTATCTGCTTTTGAAAGTCCTATAACCAATAATATAGGTCTCACAATTAGCACAATATTTTATAACACACAACACTGTAATTCACAGTCAATCTTCTCTTAGACACCTTACCACATAATTACATCTGTGTTTATAACCTATATAAACACTTAACAAGTTTAAGTAGTTCAGTCTGGTTGAACTTCGGTCTCATCTCGGTGTTTTGGTCACCCTATCCGACAATTAACACATTTATTGTCAATTAAATTCGGTCTCTAAGCCTCAATATTATTTTAGATAAGTCAAATATCATTTATAATATTTTCGGAAGCTTTTAATAATTTATAAGCAATTATTATAATTTATAATAATTTTTTAAACACTTAAATCAATTTTAAATGATTTAATTATCAAATAATCTTATCATCATTAATATTTAATAATATAAAAATATTAATGTTATACTTGTTAAAATATTAAAGTTATTATTAATAACTTAAAATATTTTTAAATCATCAATATTCTACTTAAATAATTTTTAAATTAATTAAAATCATTTTTAAACCATCACCATTAATATTTATATATTAATAAAATTATCATCAAAATATTAAAAGTCATTAATTATGACTTAAAATATTTTTAAATCATTTTTCTCATTTTTAAATTAATAAAATCATTTTTAATTCATTTATTTAATAAGTAAATCTAATGTCATTAATATTAATTTATTAATGAGAATTCTCCAAAAATATTGAAAATTATATTTTATAATTCAAAATATTTTCTAACACTTTATTCTTATTTAAAATGATTTTTAAATCAATAAAATCATTTATATCTTATTTATTTAATTTAATAATTAAATAAATCTAATATCATTAATATTAAATTATTAATAAAAATTCTCTAAAAATACTAAAAGTTGTATTTTATAACTCAAAATATTTTTAAATACATTATTCTTATTTAAAATAATTTTTCATAATATTAAATCATTTTTTTCTAATTTATCAAATACACTAATTAAATAAATTAAATACCTTTAATTTTTAAATAATTATAAATATTAAAGAAAAATATTCCAATTGGTCAAAAATTATTTTTCATAATTTAAAATAATTTTTAAAACTATTTTTAACAATTTTTATAATTTATTTCTATTTTTAAATAATTTTCGAAAAATCAGAAAATAAAAACTAATTAAACCGTCGCTATAGGCCTTTAGCGACAGTAACCGTCGTTGTTTGTGTTCTTGAGCTCAAGAACACTGACTGCCAGCATTATCAAGAGATCAACTTTAACCGTCAATAAATCTTAATACAAAATGTTTCTGGGAAATTTCTCACCATGATCTTGTAGTTAGTACACCACACTACAACAAACAACCAATATTTAAGTCATATATCAACATGTCATCAAGATCTGGACTTGTAAACATACTGTCAGACATTACCTGGGTTTCTCCAGAAACCCAGAACTTCGACTGGTCACTTTCCCGTACAAATTGATCTAGGTTCTGATCATTGTTTTGGTGGCTTTAGTATTCATACATGTAGTATTCATGACAAGGAACAATGAGGTGTCAAGATCTCAATCCAAAAACAACAGATCCATAATTTATCACTTGGTCAAAGTCTGTCAGAATCAATGCTCTTCCCATTTCTGGAAATTCCAGAAACTGTAAATCAGGGTCTAGTTGCCTAGTTTGACCACCTAATCTGGTCATTATATTGATGTTTTAAGAGGTCTAAAGACCCAGATCTATAGTCCATTATACTGGCTACAACATAGTTACCATAACATTATCAAAACACAAAACAACTGTCAGATCTGAAGCCAGCAAAACGTTATCAGACGGTGTTCATGCAATTCTGGGTTGCCCAGAAATGAACTGGTCATGCCCGGTTAACGGGTTTTGACCAAGAATAACTCCAGATCTAAACATTAAATGACTATAATTCAATAGATTAAAGACAACATAACAAGCTACCGATCCAAACAATAAAACATCAAAAATGGATAACATAGACTGATCTAGCGCTACTGACACTTCTTGTCAGACCACTAAAAATGCTCAAACAGTTTTTTTTTGAAAACTTCATTTTAAAGCCTTTTGATGTTATGGATCTATGTTATATCAACATAGATCATCATAAAACATCATCTAGCAAAGATCTAAACACATAAACACAAAATTTTTACAAAGCATACAAGATCAAAATAAAACTTAGGGTTTATACCTTTATGTTCTAGATTTTGATCTTTGATCTCCAATATGTTATTAGGAGACCTAGGGGCTAATTATATGACTGACGAACTTTAAGAATTCAGAGGTTAAGAGAGAGAATGAGTTATGGAGAGCTTGAGAGCAAATGACACATTTTTTTATGACTTTCTCTCTCTCCAATCTAATATATATTGCTTTTCTTGATGCTAGATATGATAATTTTGGCTGGTATTACTGGAAATTGAAGTCCCAAAGTCAAATTAGTGGTTCACCAACTAAAGGTATTTGTATTTTACAAGTTACTATATAAAGAACATGAAAAAGGGCATTTTGGTCTTTTCTATATATTTTTAATGGCATACAAGGAATTTGTCACACCCTTAGGTTTTAAACATTTAGCTTCTAAAAATTTCTAATTAGGATTTTTTAATTAGAAAAATTAAAAAATAAAAATTCTAAATTACAATTAGGGTATATAAAATAGAAATTTAGATACAAAAATATAATTGGGATTTTCTAATCATATTTTTAAGTTTAATAAACACCTTATGCTTGCCAATTAGTATTAGGGTTTTCTAATTAGGGTTTAGGACTCTCGAATTTTAAATTAGGGTTTCCTGACATACAATTAGGGTTTTAACTGTACATTTGATTTTCTAAATCTGAGATTAGGGTTTTTAATCTCTTGTTAGGGTTTATCAATTACAAACCTTATCCGATCAATTATTGATCAACATTCGTACACAGTGCAAACACGTACTTATCAAAATAACTATTTTAATTATATTTTCTATCAAATCCCTATCCAAAAATTAGGGTTAGGGTTTCTAAAGCTGTTAAGCACAACTCTACTCTAATTTCTCAGTCAATACACAAATTGACTAATTCTCGAGACTCGTATCACAGATACAAAGTATAATATTAACAGTCAAAGTCAATATTAAATAAAAAAATATTTATTCGTGAAATTTGGATTATTCAAAATCTCGGGTTATCACATAAACTGGAACTTTGCATAATCCCATTTGTCAACACTGTCTTTGATGGTCTGGGATAATTCACCGTTAAAATTAGAACTATGTCCACTGCTCCAATTAATCATGTTGACATCTTCCTCTTTGTGTTGAGGAAGATGGTTGTCTTGCACGTGAGGTTGATCTGGTTTGGTGACCACAATCTCATCGTTGTCTATTAAATCTTAGATCTTGTGTTTCAAGGCCCAACAATCTTGAGTATCATGTCCAGGTGCCCCGACATGATAAACACATTTCTGAGCAGCATTGAAACCCTTCCTATTAGGGTTGGCTGGTGGAAGAAGATGCGTAATTTTCTTCTGAGTGATCAGACGATTGAGAATGTTCTCGAGTGAGACCCCTAGGGCTGTGAACACTCGAGGGCGTTTAACTTCTCCACCTTTAGGCAATGGAGGGTTTGAAGATTGAGCTTGAAAAGGAGTGTAATTTCTCCTCTTGATAGGCATATTCTAATTGCCCTTTTGACCTTGTAGTATCAAGAAAACATCCTCCTCTTTCTTTTTATGTTCCTCCGGGGCTTGTTTCCATAATTTCCTGACTGGATGTGTTCAACAACTGCTTTAAGAGCGGTTAGGTCTTGAATCTTTCCTGACTTCAACCCCATCTCAGCCATCTCTCCATGTTTGACCATTTCAGAAAATGGTTTACCAATGCCAGCTAAAACTCTCTCATAGAAAGGAGCTTCTTGTATGTCGATGAAGGTCATGACCATTTCTGACTCTGTCATAGAAGGAATAACTTGAGCAGCAAGGCGCCTCCACCTTTGATCATTCTCTCTAAAAGACTCATTGGACTGTTTCTTAACCTTGGTAATCTGGTACCAGTCAGGAGCCATCTGAGACTGGAAGCTATTTTGTGTAAGGAAGGCATGAGCTAGTTCTTTCCAGTTATGGATCTTTGAGTTATCTAATCTGGTATACCACGAACGGGCTTCTCTAGTCAGACTCTTTTGGAACAGCTGCATTTTGAGCTTCTCGTTCTCTGCATAAGATCCAAGTTCTCCAATGAACACCTTCAAATGTGTGTAAGGATCTCCTAACCCATCGTACTTTTCGAAGTTAGGAGTTTTGAACTTCTCTGGATAATGAACACCAGGGAATATACAAAGGTCAGCATATGAGACACTCCTGTGTGCTCCAATTCCTTTGATATAACGAAGGGTTTCTTCCATTTGAAGGACCTTCATCCTGATGTCACCGGTGTCTAGATCTCCTTTGAGATGGGTGTTTTTAGGATTTTTGTCCGTCGTAAGCAATTGTAGTTTCGGATTTGTTTTATCCGAACCTTGGATTCCTCCCTGTGCAGAGGATTCTGTATGTGTGGGCATTTTCGAGACCTGCATAGATTGATGTAATTCTTTAAGAAGAACAGCCAAATCTGTGATTTGTTTACTTAATCCTTCAAATTCTTTGCGGGAAACGGGATTAGATTGGTTAGACGAAGACATGATTGGCTGTAGGCTCATGGCCTTTTTGGACTTTGAACTGGTAGTAGGTTTGATTACTTCCCTGTGAAAGACTTGCATAGTTTAATCTTAGGGAATGTGTAAATGTTTACATGCTATTGATGTATCCATTTTAGGAATTTTATCCTGCAAAACGGATGTTAGCTGTTTGTAATACAGGATAGCATGTTAATTTAAGTATGCACATTTTCTTCATATTTCTCATTACATGGAGATGAATATGGAATGAAATTACAAGTAATTGACTTTACGATTAACTTGAAATGAGAAAGCATGAAGAGACTTTCCTCCGCGTTTGGTTTATTAGAGGCTGACCTATCTTAGGTTACTCTCGCGGCTTTTTTGCATGAAGGTTCCCAAATCATCGCAATTTACTCAATGGGAAGTTAATCTGGTATTTCAACTGGAGCGAATTTGGGTGGTGCCTTTCCTTAGCCTCGTTGGAATTAGTCTTCCTACGAGTCCAGTAATCAAACACTGACAGGATAGGGGCCTAGTGGAGGAACCACACAACATACATTCACATACAACGTGTCTCACCGTTTATGAAAATGATGATATGTGCAAAGAACTAATATCACAAGCAGATATAGTGTAAAGCATTAAGTGCAGTAAATATATGCATTCATATACATTCATCATAAATGTAAATGCAATATCCACACATAAACATATACCAGTTTTTAAAAGCTTATAATAGTGGCTTAAGTCCTCTTACTGGAGTCCCCAATAGTGTCGCCACCTGTCGACGTCGGGATTTTTATTTGTCCCTTTCTGTTCTTGTTTTTTGGTGTTCTCATGTTAGGTGAGATTTGTTTGAAAAAATAAGTTATGAAAAGGTCCGACAATTATATGTCGACGATTTGACTGTAAGAGTCTCCAGTTGGTTTTTTAACTGGTTGTACCAACACAACCGAGAAAAGATTTGCACATTGACCCAGTGATGTGACACTGCTAAACGGGTCTGTGAAACCGAGATTCATTAGGGTCCGGGGACTTGTTTATGTGGAGGGAAGGTGTTAGCCACCCCCCCGACATCCGTGTTACCACGTTGACTGCCACTTTTCAAGAAACTGTTATATGAATGTGTGTGTAGGTCAATGTGCAGTTATGTGAAAGTAGTGATATGCCTCGTTTGCACTTATATATAAAGGGTCTGAATTTGTGTAAAAATTCAGTTTTAAACATGATATAGCAGTGATGTTTTATAAAAGAGATTTTTCAAACTCTTGTGCCCAATAGTAATTGAGGCCTTTGATACTTCCATTTTATTAAATGTTTGGCTTGATTGCTTTTATTTTCGAGATGCAAAGCATCTTCGAGAAAAATAATGTACAAAGCAGTGTCGAACTCCTCGTGGGCATGAAAATCATCTGAGGAAATCCAAACACCATGAATAAATTTACAGACTGCTTACAGCTGAAAATGTCCATCATGGGAACCGAATTTAGATTCAGTAGACTGAATCTGTGATCACATGATTCCTAGGCTCACATGATGCCGCAATTTGTACGAAAGTAGTAAGCAGCTATATATATATATATATATATATATATATATATATATATATATATATATATAAGCTGTAAATATACATATATAAACATGATCACCAACCACGAAGCACCTCCATGGGGGATCGAAAATGTAAATAAAGCTGTGAAAGCAATCAACCGCCACGAAGTAAACTCCAGGCGGAACGAAATGTAAATAAAGTTGTAAAAGCAATCAACCGCCACAAAATTGCATCGGATATATATATATATATATATATATATATATATATATATATATATATATATATATATATATATATAAGCTGGTAAACGCACCGAATATAAAATCCAGGCTCATCGAACAAAGTCCGACAACAGTTCATATATATAAATATATATATTACAGCAGTAAATGCACCGGATGTAAAATCCAGGCTCATCGAACATAGTTCGACACACAGTTCATATATGTAAGTATATATATATATATATATATATATATATATATATATATATATATATATATATATATATATATACGAAAATAATTAAACGCTCCTGATATAAGTCTAGGCTCATCGAACAGAGTTTGACACACAGTTCATATATATAAGTATATATACACGAAAGCAATTAAATGCTCTAGACATAAGTCTAGGCTCAATCGAGGCATAAATCGATAATGTTAGTCCATATATATATATATATATATATATATATATATATATATATATATATATATTCACACTGAAATGAAACCACAGACCGAAGTCCGAGCATACACACGCAACATGTGACACCCCCAAAATTAGGTATACATCACCCATCTTGAGTCGCCAGATACATGGTACAGAATTCAAATACAACTTAATAATACAACTGTCGTGTACAATACGACAAAACACAAACTGTGAGTTTGAATACAAATATTATCTACTAGAGAGTATACAAACTCAAAAGGAGTCCTCATTATAATTATTATCACACTATTACATAGAATAGTGAGGACTACTCATGCTATCATCTGGTCCATCACTCCGTTTTTCAACTCGTCCCAACTATATTCTCATTTTCTGAAGAGAACAGTGAAAGAAAGGGTGAGCTCAACTAGCCCAGTAAGAAATATTATGACTAAGATAATGCAAAATAAATTATCATTAGTCTTCAACAATGTTAAACTGATAAAATACAATAGACATCAAGTTTAACTGTAGCGGATCAAGTAATCCATTAAAAGAGTCAATTAGAGAATAAAATCTACTATCTTTTATGATTTAAAAGGTTTTTCATGACTTTTATCGTTGAGACTCAGCTTAAAAAATAATCCACATCATCGAATCACCCCTACACTATGGCCAAGGATATTCTTTAGTATCACGACTTCGAATTATCCATGCACTATGGCTAAAGATAATCATGTTTTCATCAACGGTCCTGATCATGCCATAAAACAATTCACCTCTGCACTACGACCAAAGAGAATCCATAGCTATAATCATACCAAAAACTGTCCATCAATGCACTACGGCCCAATTAGGACTTTTTCCACATCATTTGTAACATTACGGTTATGATTATACCGAATAATCCCTGGTCATAATCATACCAAGTCCATCTATGCACTACAGGCCACAGATGACTTTCAACATAATATAAGCATGAGGATGATGACAATGATATAAGAATTCAATAAAACAAGTTCAAGAATTCATTTATCTAAGAACTGATAACGTCCAAATTGTCAACATGATACTGCTTTGTAGAGTAAAATTCAAGAATGCTCAGCAGAATATTTACATGAAAAGATACTAGATGAAGCACAAATATCAAGGATATTTCACTAATTTCATGGAGTATAGAAGTCAAAGTTTTAACCAACTGAGTATAATAAAGAATAGAATAACAAAAGAAATCACCATGCATGCGATAGATCGCACAGGCAGGTTATTCCAACAGAATAGTAAATAACGGAACCAGGTCTGGCGTAAAATGCACAGACATGATATTCCAACAGAATAATAAAGAATTGAACCAGGTCCGGAGTAAAACGCACAGATAGGATATTCTGACAAAATAATAAAGAATGGAACCAGGTCCGGCGTAAAACGCACAGACATGATATTTCGACAGAATAATAAAGAATGCAACCAGGTCCGGCACAAACGCACAGACAGGATATTCCGATAGAATAATAAATAATGGAACCAGGTCTGGCGTGAACGCACAGACATGATATTCCAACAGAATAATAAAGAATGGAATAACAGAAGAATTTCACCAAGTATAGGGTAGCCCTCGTATACAGGTTATTCCAGCAGAAGAATAAATAATGGAATAACAGAAGTTCTCTTCATGAATACAAAAGAAATAATACCCCTTACGGGTACAACAAATAATATCATTTACCGTAAAAGAAACTTGATATCGGAATAGTAAAGTAGCAGAATACTTTTCTTCTTTTTCTCTATAGTTTCTCTCTCTAGAGTTTCAGTAAATTCGTAAGAAATAATGAAGGAATGAGCTTCTATTTATAGAAAAATAGACTGCATAGTAACTAACTCATGAACCGTCTAGATTGATTTACTTTAATCTGACGGTCTATATTTAAAGCAAAATCTTTTAAATAAAATTTAATATATTCTATTTATAATCTAATAAAATGAATAACTTTATAAAAAAATTTACTATGCAAACACTATGCAGGCACTATACAAACACTATGCAGACACTATGCAAACACTATGTATACTAAAATATAATATATTCTAATTATTGTCTAATAAAACATATAACTTTATAAAAGTATTCTGTTTTATATAAAAAGATTTTACTATTAGCCTATTAAAACGAATAACTTTATAAAAGTATTATGTTTTATATAAAAAGCTTTTCTGTTTTGTTAAATTAATAATACCAACAAAACTGAGTGACTTATCACGTAAGCCTCAATAATCAATACCATATGCTACTATGCAACCACACATATTACTGTACTTTTACTACCGAGTAGTTCAACAGTATTAATGATAAAACTTCTGCCGTTATTTTCATAAAATATTTTTGTCGTTTTCTCAATCCGACAATAATTTCGTTGTGGGGTCCACCAATAATTGTGTCGTTGTATGAATATTCCCCGACAAAAATAATATTTTCCGACCAATCGAATATAATACAACAACTTACATACTTTACAAAATTTATAAATACTACCCACAACTATAACATTATCTCAAATTCACACCATAATATTTAAAAAATATTTCGAAAAAATTAAATCTTTATTCATAAAATCTGGGGTTTCACAATCTCCCCTCCTTATGAAATTTCTCCCTGGAAATTTATGTACGTACATGGTATGCCGAACAGACGAGGATACCTTGACTTCACTTCAAATTTTAACTCTTGAGGTATAACCTTTGAGCGTCGAATATAATCCTTCTTATCCAAGATGTTAACACGCATCTTCTCATACGTTAAATCTTCTGCAATCTAGTCTAGTTTTAATTCAATAATGTGGTTCAGGTCGTCCACATACTTACGTAACATCGATACGTAAAAATTGTTATGAATACGCGACATACTTGGCGGTAAAACGACTCTATAGGCCACAGTTCCTACTCGATCAAGGATTTCAAATGGGCCAATTAAATCGAGGGTTGAGATTTCCTCTCTTCGTCGATTCTTGCTTCTAGAATAACGCCCTCTTGAACCTTCTTCTTCACATTCATCAGCTCTGAGTATGTAGCTTAAGCGGTTTTAACTTTATTGATTACAGTCGATTCTAATCGTATATTCGTTATCTTCACGTGGGTTCGTATATTAGTACTTGTAACCGCATACGGTTTTCTACTCAACGCGTCAGCTACCACGTTTGCTTTTCCACGATGGTATTGAATGGTACGATCGTAATCTTCAACAACTCGAGTCAACGTCTTTGGCGCATGTTACGTTCATTTTAGTTGAAAAAATATTTGAGGGTTTAAGAAATGGGTTTTGTACTAGGGTCAATTCAAAATTAGATTTCACGCTCTAAGGGTAGACTAAGAAGTCTTCAAGAATACGTCAGGAAATTTATTAACAATAGAAATATCATTCAAAACTGTGACCCTCATCCAAGACTTGGATAGCACGTCACATTAATACCTATCAACTTGCCATCGTCATTCACAACATCGCCTACAGAAAGTCTGGCTTCGGTACATTCTACACAAGGAAGTCAACAACGAAAGGATCGGGGCTCTTTACTTATGGCTTGATATGACAATGATTGACTTTAGTGGTTTGGTTACTTTAAATTCGCATAGCAGGTTGGTTAGGAGTATGAAAGCTAACAATCTTATAAAAAGTATGATGAGTAGTTAACCAGTCGATTCCTAAAATCACATCAAAGTCAAGTATTTTTAAAGAGATAATATCGATAGGTAACGTGAAAGTGTTGATTTGAATAAGATTTGTAACTAGTGGAGGTAATGAAGGTTTCTCCCAACTGAGTTTAAACAGATATATCAAAGTCTAACTTCTCCGGAGTTAACTTCAAACATTGAACACAACTAGGTGAAATAAAAGAGTGAGTAGAACCGGTATCTAACACGGTATAGACTTCACAAGAGTTTATGACTAACATACCCGTGATAATTTTATTCAGGTTCCTTGTCACGAAAAAAATGCTCTCTCTTAAACTACCGGCTTTGACTTTTCTGGGACGGCCTTTGGTGCCTCCATCTTAGCTGAACTTATCTTCGGTGAACGATAAAATCGAGCTAACTGACCTTCTCTTCTATAATTATAACATGCTTTGGACAGCATCGCGTAGTTTGGACTGATGTGTCCCTCCCCTCCGTATTTGAAGGATATGATAGGTGGTCGCTCTCCTTCCTTAACAACGGGTGCTGGTGCGTCTTTCCATCATTGTTGAATCTCCTCTTCTTGAAATGTCCATTCTTATTGTTTTGACCATGATTACCACCGAAGTGGTTACCATTTTTGGCATGTTGATTCCCTCCATGTTTACTGTCACCGCTTTGATGACTGTTGTCACCGGTATTATCATTTTGCCGGCTGCTCTCTTTTGGTTGCGTTGACTCGTTATCGCGCTCCACTAACTGTGCCCTATTTACAATATCTGAATACAAACACAGTTTATGAGAAATAAGATATTGACGTATCTCCGGCTTCAAAACTCTTAAAAACATCCGCGTCATTCTCTCTTCATTATCAAGTAAGTGGGACGCAAATCGGGACAACTTGGCAAACTTAGCTTCGTACTGCGATACGGTCATGTTGTTTTGATCCAACTTGATAAATTTCACCTCCTTCATGTGACGAATGCTTTCGGGAAAGTACTTGTCATTGAACAACTCTTGGAACTTCTCCCAAGACATCTTGAGTGCGTCAGGTTGGGTAAGTTTTACAGATTCCCACCAGTGATCTGCCTCTTCACGCAACATAAAGGTGGCAAAGGGAACTCTTTACTCATCAGAGCATCCTAAGACATCATATATCTTGGTGATCTACTTTAACCACGTCTCCGCCTTAAGTGATTCTGGGTTTTCCAAAAACTCCGGTGGTCCCAATTCCTTGAATTGCTTAGCGGTGACCAACCGTGGGTTACCATTATTTCCTCCTGCATTATGAACAGGAGCCGCCTTCGCCTGATGTTGCATGAATTCTATAAAACTCCTAAACGTACCGTCGTTCGTCAATTGATCAGTGGTGTTGTTTACATGAGGATTATTGTCTTTCTGTTGCACATTGTCCTGATTATTAATCTGTGGAGACTCAACGGTCTCCTGTGCTCCATTGCTTATCTCAACATTTTTAGATGTCATTTTCAAATACTGCAACAAAACAAGGGTTAATTAACATATCACATATTATCCCAATACTCTAACCGACCAATTAAATACCAAATAAACTTAGGTAGGTCCTACTAGCGAAGGAATTCCCCGTCTCTCCCCTCCTAGTTCTGGTCTCACATCTCAGCCAGGGATCATATCCCTAAGCTTTGATACCAACTGTGACGCCCCCAAAATTAGGTATACATCACCCATCTTGAGTCGCCAGATACATGGTACAGAACTCAAATACAACTTAATAATACAACTGTCGTGTACAATATGACAAAATATAAACTGTGAGTTTGAATACAAATATTATCTACTAGAGAGTATACAAACTCAAAAGGAGTCCTCATTATAATTATTATCACACTATTACATAGAATAGTGAGGACTACTAATGCTACCATCTGGTCCATCACTCCGTTTTCCGACTAGTCCCAACTATATTCTCATTTTTTGAAGAGAACAGTGAAAGAAAGGGTGAGTTCAACTAGCCCAGTAAGAAATATTATGACTAAGATAATGTAAAATAAATTATCATTAGTCTTCAACAATATTAAACTGATAAAATACAATAGACATCAAGTTTAACTGCAGCGGATCAAGCAATCCATTAAAAGAATCAAGTAGAGAATAAAATCTACTATCTTTTATGATTTAAAAGGTTTTTCATGACTTTTATCGTTGAGACTCAGCTTAAAAAACAATCCACATCATCGAATCACCCCTTCACTACATCCAAGGATATTCTTTAGTATCACGAGCACGAATTATCCATGCACTACGGCTAAAGATAATCATATTTTCATCAACGGTCCTGATCATGCCATAAAATAATTCATCTCTGCACTACGGCCAAAGAGAATTCATAGCCATAATCATACCAAAAACTGTCCATCAATGCACTACGGGCCAATGAGGACTTTTTGCACATCATTTGTAACATTACGGTTATGATTATACCGAATAATCCCTGGTCATAATCATACCAAGTCCATCTATGCATTACAGGCCACAAATGACTTTCAACATAATTTAAGCATGAGGATGATGACAATGATATAAGAATTCAATAAAACAAGTTCAAGAATTAATTTATCTAGGAACTGATAACGTCCAAATTGTCAACATGATACTGCTTTGTAGAGTAAAATTCAAGAATGCTCAGCAGAATATTTACATGAAAAGATACTGGATGAAGCGCAAATATCAAGGATATTCCACTAATTTCATGGAGTATAGAAGTCAAAGTTTAACTAACTAAGTATAATAAAGAATGGAATAACAATAGAAATCACCATGCATGCGATAGATCACACAGGCAATTTATTCCAAAAGAATAATAAATAACGGAACCAGATTTGGGGTAAAACGCACAGACAGGATATTCCAACAGAATAATAAAGAATGGAACCAGGTCCGGCGTAAAATACACAGATAGGATATTCTGACAGAATAATAAAGAATGGAACTAGGTCCGACGTAAAACGCACAGACAGGATATTCCGACAGAATAAAAAAGAATGGAGCTAGGTCTGGCGTAAAAGCACAGACAGGATATTCTGATAGAATAATAAATAATGGAATCAGGTCCGGCGTGAACGCACAGACAAGATATTCTAACAGAATAATAAAGAATGAAATAACAGAAGAATTTCACCAAGTATAGGGTAGCCCGCGTATACAGGTTATTCCAACAGAATATTAAATAATGGAATAACAGAAGTTCTCTTCATGAATACAAAAGAAATAATACCCCTTACGGGTACAACAAATAATATCCCTTACCGTAAAAGAAACATGATATCGGAATAGTGAAGTAGCAGAATACTTTTCTTCTTTCTCTCTATAGTTTCTCTCTCTAGAGTTTCAGTAAATTCGTAAGAAATAATGAAGGAATGAGCTTCTATTTATAGAAAAATGGACTGCATAGTAACTAACTCATGAACCGTCTAGATTGATTTACTTTAATCTGACGGTCCATATTTAAAGCAAAAAAACTTTTAAATAAAATATAATATATTCTATTTATAATATAATAAAATGAATAACTTTATAAAAGATTATACTATACAAACACTATGCAGGCACTATGGAAACACTATGTATAATAAAATATAATATATTCTAATTATTGTATAATAAAACAGATAACTTTATAAAAGTATTCTGTTTTATATAAAAAGATTTTACTATTAGCCTAATAAAACGAATAACTTTATAAAAGTATTATGTTTTATATAAAAAACTTTTCTGTTTTATTACATTAATAATACCAACAAAACTGAGTGACTTATCACGTAAACCTCAATAATCAATACCGTATGCTACTATGCAACCACACGTATTACTGTACTTTTACTACCGAATAGTTCAACAGTATTAACGGTAAAACTTCCACCGTTATTTTTATAAAATATTTTTGTCATTTTCTCAATCCGACAATAATTTCGTTGTGGAGTCCACCAATAATTGTGTCGTTGTACGAATATTTCCCGACAAAAATAATATTTCCTGACCAATCGAATATAATACAACAACTTACATACTTTGTAAAATTTATAAATACTACCCACAACTATAACATTAACTCAAATTCACGCCATAATATTTAAAAAATATTTCAAAAAAATTAAATCTTTATTCATAAAATCTGGGGTTTCACACAACACGACTCTCAACGTGAAGAATGTTGTGTGCTAAGATGAAGAGAAATGCTTCAAAGTGTGTAAGAAGGCTTATAGTGGACTGCCAAAGAAGACTTCTATAGCTTTAAGTGGATGAACACTCGGCTCCCGCTGGTACAATAGTAGCTATATGTGAGCTCACAAGTGTTTTAAATGAGAAAGCACTCAGTTTAAGGTGTGTACATAGCAAATTTGACAGGGCTTCCTCACCTTTTTTCTCTATTTAAATGGCCATCCCAAGCCCTCTATTTATAGAGGGGGGAGCCACAGGTGTACCTGCGGCTGCCCGGGTTGCCCTGGGCTCCGCGGGTCCCGTTGACTCGAAGTACATGCACGCATGCAACGTGATGTCCGCTCAAACTTTCAGAACTTCAATCTGGGCATCCGATTGAGATGTATAAGACCTAATTCAGATCGTCGTTGTCGAGAGTTACGCAATGACATGGGATTAGAGGTTGTACGAAGTCAGAAAGATGGGACCATGACCTCCGGTCTTCAAGCTTCAAATTCTATCAGTTGCCTTGCGCAATAGTCACTCGGGATTGGACTTCCTTGGTTCTTGTGGGACATTGCTATGTAAAAATTTATGTATGAAATGTTGAGACGGTGCGATGTGGCATTAAGGTGGCAAGATGATGATTCTTCCCCTCACCAGGGTTATCTCCGATTTGGGCCGATAAAGCAGACGTTGCTCATGGTTGTATCCGAGGTTGAACTGCTGCAAGTGTTGAAGGTCCTCAGTGTCATCTCTGAGGTGTGCTTATCTTCCCGGTGCTATCTTCAGGTCTTATACAAAGTGCCTCGGGGTGAGTGTCGAGGTTGAAGCTAATTGCATGCATTTGAAACAAGCATTTTTGGGGTTATCTCTGGAACTACAACTGCAATCCTTGGGGTTATCTCTGAGGTTAGCACTGCTATTCTCGGTATTTGGACTGAGACAAAATATCTCGGGGTTATCTCCGAGATGAATCGGTCTTCTCCGGTGGAATTTCTGGTATTTGAACTGAATGCCTTGGGGTTATCTCCGAGGTTGGAACTGATACTTTCGGTATATGTTCTGGGGTTAAGTCTGAACTTTCGGTAGTATCTAGACTCGATATGAGCTGTCTTCCAGGATTATCTCTGAAAGACGAATCTGCCCTCCTGCAATGTCAATGACAGGTGTGCAAAAAATTTTGAGTGTCTACACAGAGTATATATTAACACATAACACTTTCAAAACGGTGAAATTTTATTAATATATCTGAATTTACATATCCGAGTTTTATTAGGGTTTTGGGTATTTACATTCATCCCCTCTAATGAGAATTTCATCCTCGAAATTACAGTACAGGTTAAGTAAATATTTGGGGATAGTTCTCTCGCATTTTATCTTCAAGATCCCATGTAGCCTCTTCAACGTTCTAATTTCTCTAGATCACTTTGACCGATACTATCACATTATTCCTCAGGACTTGCTCTTTACGATCGACGATCTGCACAGGTTCTTTTATATAATAAAGATCTTCTTTGATTTGGATGGGCTCATAATTGATAACGTGCTTGTAATCAGGTTTATATGGTTGTAAGACGGACACAAGAAACACATTATGAATATGGTTCATGTGACAGCCCTAGATCCGGGTCCCAAATCACCGCAGATCTGGTACTATCAATTCTATAACTATTGCAGAAGATATAAACATAAATTATTTATACATTAAACTTTACACATTAATCCCCAAGGTCGAGAACCTTCACTAATTACACAATTCATAACCTACTCAACATACAATGTCATTATTATACATTACTGATACAATTTATCTGCACATATAATCCCAAGCTAAACTTGTCTTTAACTTTTCCTGTATCCGACTTATTCGTTCTAATTTATAATGTTTATCATAATATAGCAAGGGTGAGCAGTAAGTTTGCCCAGCAAGTTTATGTTCAATAAAGAATATATCATGATTAAAAGAATTGAATAACAAGCTGGCTAACATTCAATAATATATATATTGTGAATTAGCATGAACACATTTTCATAGTTGAACGAACATTGAACATGAATAACTATATCTGGATCGAATGGTAATGAAGGTGATCAGCCTTTCAAACCTGATGAGTATATACAATGTGCACATAGTGCGAATCAATAATTCATAGACATGGTATAATCAGTAGTGATTAACCACAAGCATATTTCAAAAATATCAACTCGAGGTCGAGTTAAAGGAAACTTGCCTAAACCGTTGATTACCGTTACGCAATTTATTAAGCTTTGCCAGAAAACCTATTATAAATAATATTGATCTATAAATTATAATAATATCATTACAATTACAAAATAACCTAAACACATTAACATATAATCCTATCAGTCTATACAGCACATAAGACCTAGTATCAAGCCAAACTATTGCAGTCTGAGTTGAATCCGGTACAATTTCGACATCCCGACGGTCTAGTCGGATAAATATCGAGCTTATTTTCCTAAAACTCTGCCTAAACTGGTTCACAATTATCTTAGATAATTTATTAATCATTCAAAATAATTTTTAAAGTCTCATAATAATTTTTAAATAATTATTATCATTTATCATGATTTTTCAATCATTAATATCATATTTATATGATTTAAATACCACAATATTCTAATATCATTAATATTTATTTAATATGAAACATTAATGAAATACATGTTATAATATTATAATATATTTATAATATCTCAAAGTATTTTTATTACTTTATTATTGCCTTTAAATGATTTTAAAGCAATTAAAACTATTATTAAATAATTGTCATTAATATTAAATATTAATGTATTTCATGACAAAATATCAAAAGTTATATTTTATAACTTAAAATATTTTTATAACCTTTAAATTATTTTTATATAATTTTTAAATCATTAATTCTATTTATTTCATAATTTATTTAATATATTTATTAAATAAATTAATTATCATTAATACTAATTTATTAATGAAATTCATCACAAAATATCAAAAGTCATTAAAAATAACTTAAATTATTTTCTCATACCATAATTTAATTTTTCATGATTTTTCAAGTATTAAAATTATTTTTAAGTAATTTATTTAATATTATAAATAAATAAATTAAATACCATTAATATTCTAAAAATATTAAATATTAAATATTAATGAAATATATTCAAAATAATTAAAAACCTATCTTTAGGCTTTAAAATAATTTTTAGGAATTTATTTTGAATTTTTAATAATTAAAAACTATTTTTCTCTATTTATTAAATAAAATAATTGATTTTATAATTCAACTGTCGCTAAAGGGTACTATAGGAGACAAAACTGCGGCTAAAGGTCTTCTTCATGTTCTTGAGCAAACCCAGAAATGCATAGGCAATTAACAGGTTAACTAGTTTGACCACCATTTAATCTTTGGTTGCTATGATTTCTGAGCCATTAGGGTGTTAATCATGTAGTATAAGTGTAATACTACAACTAAAATAAAGTTTCATGGCCATTCTACATCAGATCAGAGAGATCTAAGCCTTCAAATTCCTTGTCAGAGCTGTTCTTCATTTCTGGGTTACCTAGAAATGAAGAACAGTTCGAGTGGGCTACTTTGAAGCTTTATAATTTGCAGTATGGGTCTAATTTGTGAGATCTAATGGTTCCTACATGTAGTCCTGATGTCAGAGTACAATAACATAACACCAAATCAACTTAAAAACATCACCAAAAGAAGATTTAAGCCGGTCAAAGTAATGGTTAGGAAACTGCTCCTTGTAGATCTGCGTTTTCCAGAAACCTTCATAAGGTAGTTTCGTCAACCCTACTTTGACCATGCTTATTTTCGATCTTGTGAAGGATATAAGGAATCTAAAGGGATGGATCGATAGTACTCATGTCAGTTTACAAGTATATTACAACAACATGGCCAAACAACTTAAACACAGCAAGATCAAAGCCTTCAAAATGTTGTCAGACCCTTTCTGGGTTTCTGGGCTGTCCGGAAACCGGTTGGTCATGGTCAGTCAACCATGTTTGACTTCTCATAACTTGCAATCTACACATGATCTGATCTTGATTCAAGTTTCATATCAAAGCTCTTACAACATAGAACATATCTATAATATAAAACACACTAAACATCAAACACACATAGATCTACGAGCCCTAACATATGGCTGTCAGGCCATATTTTAGGGTTCATGATCAGTTCTAAAAATGCTATTTTCGTGCATCTAGATGTTATGGATCTATGATCTAACAACCCAGATTACTACTTAACACCCTTTAACACATCTCTAACCAACAAATAACAACATCTAACATCAGATCATAAAATTTTTAAGATTTAGGGTTTATACCACTTTGATGATTTGATCTTGAATCTGATCATCATGATCTGATCTTGGAATGCTATGGCTCATACTAAGGACTGATCTACTTATTATTTTCGTGGCTAAGGAGAGAGAAAAGTTTAGTTGAGTGTAAGGATGCAAATGAGCTTTGTTTGTTGACTTTCTCTCTCTTTAATCTATATGTCTTACACTTGCAATGTATATGGCTGATATAATGAGGCTGATTGTTGGAGTTTTTAGCATGTGGCTGATCTTTAGTTGGTCTACCAACTCAATTTTGGCAAGATATAGAAGCAACTTCCAATAATGCAACAAAGGCACAATGGTCATTTGGCTAACCAATTTAATGGCATTTTAGGAACTTGACCAACCCTTAGGGTTTAAAAATAAATTCTAGGATTTCTAGTTTAGGTTTTAAAATGGGAAAATTAGGATTTTTAAATTATAATTAGGATTTCCCAATTAGATTAGGGTTTCCTAATTACCTAGACTTGAATATTAGAATTAATGTTTCCTAATTTAGCAATTAGGATTTCCAATTAATAATTAGGGTTTCTAATTATTAGGGTTTTAACTAAATCATTAGGGTTTTCCCTAATTAGGTTATAATCAATAACGCTTAAGCCTTATACTTAGCATTTGAATTCCCAAATTTAGGGTTTTCAACTTCCGAATTAGGGTTTTGGATTCCCAAAACTAAAATTAGGGTTTCCAGAGCTGGTAATAGGGTTTCTAATTAATCTTTAAAATTTTCTAACTGAACGTCGACGTTCTTAATATAATATTAGGGTTTGCCACTGATATAGGTTATCTGGTCAACCCTTGACCCTTATTCATGTACTGTACACAAATACAACCATATACACATAACATATACACTTATACACTTAATCCTGAATAATTCTCCAGAAAAAATTTTAAATCCATAAAATTCCTTCCAGAAAATATCAAATCCATTCACTTATTTTCTGTCTAGGTTTATTATTTAACCTTAATTCAATCTTTTATGATTTTAATAAATATCCAAATTCTCAGGTTGTCACAGTTTAACTCCGGAGGTAGTGCTATTTCATAAGCAACTTCACCTATCCTTCTCCAAATTTCAAAAGGTCCAATGAATCTCGGACTCAGTTTTTCTTTCTTGCCAAAACGTATCTTGCCCTTCCAAGGAGATACTTTTAAGAATACGTGGCTTCCTACGCTAAAGTTTCGTTGTTGACGATGTGGATCAGTGTATTTCTTTTGTCGATCTTGAGATGCTTGTAATCGTTCAAGTATAATTCTGATTATTTCAGTAGTCTGTTGAATTATTCCTGGTCCTAGCATTTGTCTTTCCCCGACCTCATCCCAACACAAGGGTGTTCTATATTTTTTTCCCATATAAAGCTTCATAGGGTGGCATACCTATGCTAGCATGATAACTGCTCTTATAAACAAATTCTACCAAAGGTAATTGATCTTCCCAACTTCCTTTGAAGTCGATGATACATGTTCTCAACATATCCTCTAATGTTTGAATGGTTCTCTCACTTTGCCATCAGTTTGAGGGTGATAAGATGTACTCAATCTTAATTGTGTTCTTAATGTTTTTGAAGGCTCTTCCAAAAATTTGAAGTAAAACGTGGATCTCGATCTGATACTATAGAAACAGGTACTCCATGCCTAGATATGATTTCATTAATGTATAGCTTGGCAAGTTGGTATAAGTTATGGGTAACTTTAATAGGTAAAACGTGAGCTGATTTGGTTAGACGATCAACTATTACCCAAATGGAATTGTGGCCTTTCTGTGTAGCTGGAAGACCTACCACAAAATCTATGGTTATATGTTCCCACTTCCACTCAGGAATTAGTAAGGGTTGAAGTAGTGCACTCGGCTTTTGATGTTTAGCCTTAACCCTTTGACATGTGAGACATTTGTTTACCCATTCAGCTATTTCTCTTTTCATATTCGACAACCAAAAGTGTTGACTTAAGTCTTTGTACATTTTAGTACTGCCAGGATGTATGGCAAATTTAGAATTATGAGCTTCGCTTAAGATTTCATCTTTTAAGGTTTGGTTTAACGGAACCCAAATTCTATCTTCATATCTTATTATTCCATCCTTATCTATTCTGAATTTGTTATACTTAATATGAGTTAGATTAGACTTATACTTCTAACAATCTTCATCCTTTTCCTACATCTCTTTGAAGTAGAGACGAAACTCCCTCTATAATGAATAACTTTTGGGTAGAGGTAGTTGGACATTCCACCTCAATTTTTAATTTTTCAAAATCTTTTGTTAACCTATCATTGGTGGTGATTACGTTCAACTTTTCCTGATTCTTTCTACTTAACGTATTAACTACGACATTGGTTTTACCGGGATGATATAAGATTTCACAGTTAAAATCCTTTATCAGTTATAACCATCTCCTATGTAACGACCCCAAAATTCATACAGTTTAAATCTCAACTTCGGTCGTTAACCACACATTAAAACTCAAATTTTACATCATTATTCGATATTAAAAACACTAAAATTGCGGAATATTTAGAACGTTTATACATTTCCTTCTTTCTTGCCCTGAATTGCAACCTTTACATTACATCTCTTTGATTCAATCTTATATCATGAATCGTTACAACAAAATGACTATACAAAGTCTTACATCATAACTAAATATCCATATACATTGGATAACTCAACTTACAATTCAACATGTTACGTTCAAAATATGAAATACATTTCTCATAAAACATAAGTAATCTTCGTGAATATAGATCTCTACAACTCACTTAGCACATATCTTTATCTTAAAATCTTGACCTGCAAAAGTGGTTATTTGCAAGAGTGAGCTCGACAGCCCAGCAAAGTCTAACAGTTTTCATGCATCACATAACACATAATAACATGCTCGATATATATCTCATTAAGGAAACATGGCATACATGCTTTTAATTCATATAGCAAATATAAAGATTGAGTTCCTTACTCAATCATCATTACTTAGCCAAAATAATGCAGTCATATATTGACTTAAACATTTTATGATTTCAACATGTATAACATATCATACAATTTAAAATAGTTCATCAAGTCCACGTAACAAATAGGAACCGAAAGACTTGCCTTGATCGTTGTTTACCAATAACTGTTTAACAGTTTACAGTTATCTGCACTTCACGTGCCCTACACAATTATATAATCATACACATCAACTATTAGTCACATAACAACACATAGTAATTGTAATGTAAACTCTACTCCACATCTCATAATCTTTCCTATTAATTAACACACAATGTTCAATTAGATTGTGTTAACTTTTCGACTTATGTAATATTCGAAATTCATTAAAGTGTTCAAATTTTGCTAGGAATCATTATTGGTTTTATATTAAACCCATTTCATACTTTATAATATCCATTTCATTTGACTAAAAACACTTTTTACTTTCATCAACAATTATCACGGCGTTTCGATGTTTATTCGTCACACGCCCGATTGCATCTTTTGTGTAAGCTTACTATGCTTCTATAACTTATCTAATACATCATTATATTAATGTTAAGCATCATTATATTTACTAACATTCATGTTTTATAACTTAGAACAACATCTTTTATCGTCAAGAGCACTACACTAGCATACGTGCATGTCTGACGCCCTCCGATTGCCTTCGAAAACACAACATTTATAAAGATGACCATTTTGACCCTTCATAACGATTTGAAATTGAAAAACTTAAAGAATAAAAGTTGTAGGCCTATTCGTCCTCGTTCCGAATCATCTTGAATCGCATCAATCAGAGTTCGTATGAAAACGTTATACTCATTTTAGTAAACTACGCCCGGTCAGTTTTTTTTTCCAAAATTTTGGCTTGACAGAACACCCCCCCGCCGCCGGGGCGGGGGTTTTTGCACTAGGGGGGCCCGCTGGGGTGGGTGTCACTGCTGCGATTATGCGATTTTAGCTCTAGAACACTACGAAAAGCCAAATTAGGCCTCCAAACTCCTTTATAACAACCATACCAAACTACCCAATGAGTAAATAGTTTTACATAAACATAATCTAATGTTTCTAACACGTTTCTAACCATATAAACAACGTAAACATCAAAGATTACAACCTTTAATTTCACTATTTCTCTTCTTTCTTCTTCTTTTGACATTCATAGCGAAATTCTTCACTGTAAATTCGTTTTACATCCGTTTTGACTCATTCAACTTGGGTTGTTTTCGTTTTTCAACATACTAACAACATCTATTATCAAATTGTAGATTATAGCAATTATTGATCATGAAATGTCGTACTTTCTAAGCCGTAACATATAAATATAAACAATGTTTTATAATTTCTTCCAACAATTCCAATTCTCATGAATTTGACAAACAAGTATCAATCATATATGATGGTTAACAGATTATACACACTCAATAATCTATATAAACCAATTCTTTACTCAAATCATGGACCATAACCAATTAAAGAGAAAAAAAAACTTTGATAAAACATAACTAAAAGCTAGGGCTATAATATTACCTTTTAATTTCTCCTCAAGCTTAATTAGATGATGAGAATGACTTGATTATCCTTCCTCTCCCTTCTTTGATTCTCATAATAACCTCTTTTTCAATTTCTCAGAGAATATGTCTCTCTCAAACTTCTTTGTAACTCTCTCTTCTTCTTAAGCTTAGGCCAAACCCTTTTTCACGTAAACTAAAACTAACGCTAACATAAAAATAAAACTGACGTATAATATAATTAGGCTACTAAATACTTATCAATTTTTTTTTTATTATTTTAAACATAAAAGCCATAAGGCCTTGTTTGGTAAAACCTATTAAAATAATGACTTAATCATTCTTTAAGCCTTGTTTAGCAAAACAAGATTAAAATTAAAATTTCAAAAGCTCTAAGGCTTTGTTTGGTAAAACCAAATTTAAAACTCCTTTAATTTATTTTCATAAGTTATTTATAATATAGTTTATTGTCCTGCACTGTTTACTTGGATTTCCATATCCAATCTTAATTAAACAAACTAATTACCACATACTAAATAAATTTCCCACTTGACCAAATATCACAAAATTATAATCTCATTATAATTTTATTTAATAACTTAACATACCACCTTAAATTATTAAATTAAAACAATAATATAACATCTCATGTTATATTATAACTCTCTCTAAATTATAAATTAATTTAATTTAGAATATTATCTAATGAATTTAGATTAGTAAATATTTACTAGCAACCATTACATCAATAAAATATTTCTCTCATCAATTTCAACAATAAGCGCATCAAATAAATATTTATATATTAATAAATATTTAATATTACAATTTAAAATTTCGGATCGTTACATCCTTCCCTCCTTACAAGGATTCTGTCCCCAGAATCACAACTCAAATAATCAAATCGACACATTCTTCACTCTTTTATCTTAATTAAGTTAATTTCTATAACTCATGGATTATTTATTTACTAATAAATAATCCAATAAATATCTACTAAACAACAAACACGTCAATTAAAAATATTTATTTAATTCAATAAATATTTAAAATTATAAATAAAATTTTGAATTGTTACATTCTTCCCACCTTATAAGGATTCCGTCCTCGGAATCACTGAAACCCTACCCTCCGTAGGTTTTCACCAAATCTCTTCGTTGAATAACTTCAACACATTACCTTAATATAGGTTTTATATTTTCTACTCCCACCATTCTTCAAAATAAATTCTTGTAAGTTTTATTTCATAACCTTTACTCAGACTCAATTATATTTGAGTATTACATATTCTTTAACCCGTTCATTTCCTTTTTTTTAAGGATCGTTATCATGAACACTCAGGATATTACATTCACCCATTCTTCTAAGAATTTCGTCCTCGAAATTTTATCAATGAATATTCAATCTATCAAAATAGATTTTACGTCACTACTTCATTCATTCATTGGTTTCTATAACTACTTCCTTTCCACAATTATCATTCTCCAACTATTAACTTTTATATTAAAAGTTTCACATTATTCTTTGATAACTCATATCGTTCTCACTTCAAAATCTCTTTTCTCACTTATTCAACATATTCATCATTTAGTGTCGCATTCTACGACTCACTTCTTTCTAAGGAATATCATCCTTACCACATTCACCTTTTAGAATATCAAGAATCTTCCACAATTGCTCAATAATTGGGAAGCGATATGAATAACATGAATTTAAAAGATTCCAAATCATACTGAGGGTCATAAGGCCACGAACTATGTCCACAGTTGTAAGTAATCTTTCAACTTCAACTTTAACAGTCATAAGACTATAAGGACCCCCGTACTTAGGGTGTTAAGCCCTTCGTACGATGTATTATGCACAAACATTTAAACGCTATGCGTATGTCCATAGTTATAAGTAATCTTTCAACTTAAACTTTAACAGTCATAAGACTATAGGGACTCCTCGTACTTAGGGTGATCAGCCCTTCGTGCAATGTATTGTGCACAAACATCTCAACGCCTCCGCGTAATCCCCTATAAAAGGGTTGTTCATCTCAGCTTTTCAACATCTGAATCTGCACCAAAATAATTTGGTTTGGCTTAACTTCTCAAGAAACGCATGCATTTCATGAACATCTTTCAATATTTGTCTAGCTGAATCAAATAGCATAGACCTCTACAACAATTCGAACATCAATCGAAATATACATATACATACATACATATGTATTCTCATATCTTAAAGAAATCTCAAAAATCTTTTTATAACGTCATGATACCGCACTGTATTTACAGTCCGTTGAGAATTCTGTCATTTGTTGATTTTATCATACTACATCATACCATAGTGGGCTGACGATCCTTAGATCACATCCAACACTAGGTAATACTGCATTGATGACTCCATCATTTTTTTCATCTTTGCACCAGGTTACATGATGCATTAATGATATAAAATACATTTTGATATATTGCAAATCATTTTTGTCTAGCCGAAGCAATTAGCATAGACATACGAATAACAGTATTGTTGTTAAAACTCATTGGTTCTATCATTTGATCCAATGTTTTTCAAGAAAATAGAAGTGTAAACATCAGCACGAAGTCAATAAATTTCGAAAGTCTAGCATAGCCAGTAGATTTAGAATACCTATGCTTCCACCATCAACTCCACTTTCTATATTGATCCATTGCTTAATAGGTCTATCTATTCCTATCATCCTCAATACTCCATTCACACTTAATTACACCCAGTTCGTCAAACTTACCACACGTTATGAGTTCAGGAACTTGCCACAATCATATGAGTTTAAGAACTTATCCTAGTCAGACCATAGGCGTCCATTCGCTGAGGGGTTCAAAAACATACCATATAATTATGAGTCACGAACCTACCATAAGTATGAGTTTTAAGAACTCGCACTTAACCTTACAATATTCTCTAACTATACTCTACCTATCTGTTATACACATGAGAAAAGAATCACCTTCTCAACAGGCATATAGCAAATAGTGCGACACAAACATTCCAATGATTATCAATGTGAAAAACTGAGTGCAAGCACAAAACCCTCGCCCATACAAAGGTTTGTACAACTCAGCCATCACATGAGTCCTCAATTGAAATCCCACCTAACTCTATTTTGCTTATAACTTGCTCTTTGCTCGATACGAATTCCTCGTATCACATCATCTATAACTCCTTATGAGTTATCTCGTACTATTTCATAGTACTCCATCTTCATAGCATTAAGCTATAATTATTCAAACATTATAGACCATCTTTCTTTTATAACTTAAACAGATCTAGACCACGTCGTGATCTTATTCTATAACCATCTCCCTTAAAATTCTTTTCTTAACTCGTGATCGTTTTGTTTTACGATCCTCTTTCTTTCTCTTTTTCATCATTTACGACATTATTCGTTATCTTGGCTTTTGGAGTTAGGAAACTCTCATTTCTTATCTTTATATCTCTTAGATTCTTCTTTGAATCTTCTTGTTTATATAAAGGAAAAAAAATTTCCTTTAAGAATTTTTAACATCATTTACATCGCTCAAAATTTCATTCGAGTTCTACACTCTCATCATACGTGTCCATTTCTATACTTAGTACACATCGAGTCTCTAACAGTTTCAATATGGTACGCTGAGTGGTTTCCTACAAACAACCAATAAACTAGGTTCCGAGTTACTAGTTCGTATATACCTCCGCTCTATGAAGGAATCGTTTAGCCCAGATACCATACATCAACTACTAAAGAGTACAATTGCACCATACTTAAATATAACTCTCTATTCTAAACTTCTTTATCATTCTCTTTTTATAGACATTGTCTATTTGTTATCACCTTACATCCTTATTATTGGAGTTGGGTAACCACACATTCATATTCCTTATACCTCTGCGAGATTCTTCTTTGAATCATTTCACGCAAGTTTTATCCCTTCTTTATACGTTTCTTACATTACTTCTTATTGTTCAAACTCTATTTGAATTTATTCTTTCATTATATTCACCTTCCTTCTCTAAGGTTATAGCCTAAGGTACTCCTATCTAAGGTTTATAACCTACAGCTTTGATACCAACTGTAACGACTCCAAATTTCATACAGTTTAAATCTCAACTTCGGTCGTTAACCACACATTAAAACTCAAATTTTACATCATTATTCGATATTAAAAACACTAAAATTGTGAAATATTTAGAACGTTTATACATTTCCTTCTTTCTTGCCCTGAATCGCAACCTTTACATTACATCTCTTTGATTCAATCTTATATCATGAATCGTTACAACAAAATGACTATACAAAGTCTTACATCATAACTAAATATCCATATACATTGGATAACTCAACTTACAATTCAACATATTACGTTCAAAATATGAAATACATTTCTCATAAAACATAAGTAATCTTCGTGAATATATATCTCTACAACTCACTTAGCACATATCTTTATCTTAAAATCTTGACCTGCAAAAGTGGTTATTTGCAAGAGTGAGCTCGATAGCCCAGCAAAGTCTAACAGTTTTCATGCATCACATAACACATAATAACATGTTCGATATACATCTCATTAAGATAACATGGCATACATGCTTTTAATTCATATAGCAAATATAAAGATTGAGTTCCTTACTCAATCATCATTACTTAGCCAAAACAATGCAGTCATATATTGACTTAAACATTTTATGATTTCAACATGTATAACATATCATACAATTTACAACAGTTCATCAAGTCCACGTAACAAATAGGAACCGAAAGACTTGCCTTGATCGTTGTTTACCAATAACAGTTTAACAGCTTACAGTTATCTGCACTTCACGTGCCCTATACAATTATATAATCATACACATCAACTATTAGTCACATAACAACACATAGTAATTGTAATGTAAACTCTACTCCACATCTCATAATCTTTCCTATTAATTAACACACAATGTTCAATTAGATTGTGTTAACTTTTCGACTTATGTAATATTCGAAATTCATTAAAGTGTTCAAATTTTGTTAGGAATCATTATTGGTTTTATATTAAACCCATTTCATACTTTATAATATCCATTTCATTTGACTAAAAACACTTTTTACGTTCATTAACAATTATCACGGCGTTTCGACGTTTATTCGTCACACGCCCGATTGCATCTTTTGTGTATGCTTACTATGCTTCTATAACTTATCTAATACATCATTATATTAATGTTAAGCATCATTATATTTACTAATATTCATGTTTTATAACTTAGAACAACATCTTTTATCGTCAAGAGCACTACACTAGCATACGTGCATGTCTGACGCCCTCCGATTGCCTTTGAAAACACAACAGTCCTAAAGATGACCATTTTGACCCTTCATAACAATTTGAAATTGAAAACCTTAAAGAATAAAAGTTGTAGGCCTATTCGTCCTCGTTCCGAATCATCTTGAATCGCATCAATTAGAGTTCGTATGAAAAAGTTATACTCATTTTAGTAAACTACGTCTGGTCAGTTTTTTTTTCAAAATTTTGGCTTGACAGAACACCCCCTACCGGGGCGGGGGTTTTTGCACTAGGGGGGCCCGCCGGGGCGGGGGTCACTACTGCGATTATGCAATTTCAGCTCTAGAACACTACGAAAAGCCAAATTAGGCCTCCAAACTCCTTTCTAACAACCATACCAAACTACCCAATGAGTAAATAAGTTTACATAAACATAATCTAATGTTTCTAACACGTTTCTAACCATATAAACAACGTAAACATCAAAGATTACAACCTTTAATTTCACTATTTCTCTTCTTTCTTCTTCTTTTGACATTCATAGCGAAATTCTTCACTGTGAATTCGTTTTACATCCGTTTTGACTCATTCAACTTGGGTTGTTTTCGTTTTTCAACATACTAACAACATCTATTATCAAATTGCAGATTATAGCAATTATTGATCATGAAATTTCGTACTTTCTAAGCCGTAACATATAAATATAAACAATGTTTTATAATTTCTTCCAACAATTCCAATTCTCATGAATATGACAAACAAGTATCAATCATATATGATGGTTAACAGATTATACACACTCAATAATCTTTATAAACCAATTCTTTACTCAAATCATGCACCATAACCAATTAAAGAGAAAAAAAACTTTGATAAAACATAACTAAAAGCTAGGGCTATAATATTACCTTTTAATTTCTCTTTAAGCTTAATTAGATGATGAGAATGACTTGATTATCCTTCCTCTCCCTTCTTTGATTATCATAATAACCTCTTTTTCAATTTCTCAGAGAATATGTCTCTCTCAAACTTCTTTGTAACTCTCTCTTCTTTTTAGGCTTAGGCCAAACCCTTTTTCACGTAAACTAAAACTGACGCTAACATAAAAATAAAACTGACATATAATATAATAAGGCTACTAAATACTTATCAGTTTTTTTTATTATTATTTTAAACATAAAAGCCATAAGGCCTTGTTTGGTAAAACCTATTAAAATAATGACTTAATCATTCTTTAAGCCTTGTTTAGCAAAACAAGATTAAAATTAAAATTTCAAAAGCTCTAAGGCTTTGTTTGGTAAAACCAAATTTAAAACTCCTTTAATTTATTTTCATAAGTTATTTATAATATAGTTTTGTCCTACACTGTTTACTTGGATTTCCATATCCAATCTTAATTAAATAAACTAATTACCACATACTAAATAAATTTCTCACTTGACCAAATATCACAAAATTATAATCTCATTATAATTTTATTTAATAACTTAATATACCACCTTAAATTATTAAATTAAAACAATAATATAACATCTCATGTTATATTATAACTCTCTCTAAATTATAAATTAATTTAATTTAGAATATAATCTAATGAATTTAGATTAGTAAATATTAACTAGCAACCATTACATCAATAAAATATTTCTCTCATCAATTTCAACAATAAGCGCATCAACTAAATATTTTTATATTAATAAATATTTAATATTACAATTTGAAATTTCGGATCGTTACATTCTATGTCTTAAGTTCAGTTCCTTTTGTGAAAAAATATATTTAAGACTTTTATGATCTGTGTATATCTCGTACTTTTGCCCATACAAGTAATGTTTCCAAATCTTTAGAGCAAAAACTACCGCGGCTAACTCTAGGTCATGAGTAGAATACCTCTTCTCATAATCTTTGAGTTGTCGTGATGCATAAGCAATCACGTTCCCATGTTGCATCAACACACACCCTAAACCTCTATGTGATGCATCACTATAAACTACAAGGCCTCTTGTATCATCTGGTAAGGACAATACTGGAGCCATGCTCAATCGCTTCTTCAACTCTTGGAAGCTCTCTTCACATTTATCTGTCCAGACGTATTTCACCGTCTTTCGAGTTAAATTGGTTAATGGGGTTGCTATTTTTGAAAAATCCTTTATAAACCTTCGATAATAACCCGCTAAACCGAGAAAACTTCTTACTTTAGTTGGAGTTGTTGGTTGTTTCCAATTCATAACTGTTTCGATCTTAGTTGGATCTACTGATATTCCATTTTTGTCAATTACATGACCTAAAAATTGAACTCTTTTTAACCAGAATTCACACTTGGAAAACTTTACATAAAGTTGTTCCTTTCGTAATATTTCCAAAACGACCTTCAAGTGTTCAACATGCTCTTCCCGTGTTTTCGAGTATACCAGAATATCATTGATAAACACTACAACAAATTTGTCCAAGCATGGTTTAAACACTCGATTCATCAAATCCATAAATGATGCCAGTGCATTTGTTAATCCAAAAGACATTACAAGAAACTCATAATGTCTATAGCGTGTCCTAAACGCTATTTTCGGCACATCTTCCTTTCTTACCTTTAATTGATGATAACCTGTTCTAAGGTCAATTTTTAAAAAGTGTTCGGCCCCTTTTAATTGGTCAAACAAATCATCAATCCTTGGTAAAGGATATTTATTCTTGATGGTTAATTTATTTAATTATCTATAATCTATACACAACCTCATGGTTCCATCCTTCTTCTTTACAAATAACACTGGTGCTCCCCAAGGTGAAACACTAGGTTGTATGTACTTTTTATCTAAAAGTTCTTATAATTTAATGAGTAACTCTTTCAATTCTACAGGTGCCATTCTGTACAGTGCCTTAAAAACTGGTGCCGTTCCCGGTGCAAGATCAATGACAAATCAATTTCCCTATCTGGAGGTAAACATAGTAAGTCATCCGAAAATACATCGGGAAAATTCTTAACTACAAGTATTTGATCTAGTTTTACTCCTTCCTGTAGAGTATCAACTATATAGGCCAAATATCATGTACAACCTTTTCTAAGTAACCTTTCTACCTGAGTTATGGTCAAGCATCGAGATTTCTTAGGTGAACAACTTTTGTTGAATACTACCTTTGACTTCGACGCAGTCAAAAGGTTTATACATTTTTGATGACAATCAATCATCGCGTTATGGTTAACTAACCAATCCATTCCTAAAATTACATAAATTCTCCCAACTGAATTGGTATAAGATCTACCAGAAAATTGTGTCCCTTTATTTCTACACTACAGTTCCTGTATATGGTCTTAACTGAAATCTTTTCATTATTTGCAATTTCTACACAAAATGGTTTGTCTAAATTTTCACATGGTATATTCAGGTTTTTAGAAAAACTATTAGACACAAAAGAACAAATAGCACCAGAATCGAATAACACATATGCATTTAAAGTGTTGATAGGGATGATACCTGTCACCACGTCCTGTGAAGCAACATCATCCCTCACCGACATATTAAATGTTCTCATGGTTGGTCGATTCTGAACTCCAACTGCAGTTACTGTTGACTGATTATTGTTATTCTCTGGTACTCTATTCCCCCTTCCGCCTTGGTTCTTAGGTTTAGGACAATTCCTTGAGAAATGATCCGACGAACCACAGTTAAAACATTTATTTTTATTTGGGAGAGGACACTATGGAGAAAGGTGTCCCGTTTGTCCACAATTATAACATTTACTATTAAAACATAATCCTTTATGTTTCTTTCCACAGGTAGAACAAGGTTTAATGTTATTATTACTAAAGCTATTATTGTTATTTCCCATCTTTTTCCCCAAGTTGTTGGAAAAAGTAGTATCCCATTTTTGTTTGTTATTAAACCCAACTTAACTGGGTTCAGTCTTAGGTTCCCCCTTCTCATTTTGATTCTTCTTTTCCTGATAAAATTTAATGAAACTTTCGTTTTCATTTTCAGCTATAGAAGCTTTCTCAAGTATTTCTGAAAAACTCTTTATTTTGAGTACTGACAATTGACTTCGTATCTGAGGTTTCAAACCTTCTTGATACCTTTGGGTGTTTCTAAGTTTAGTATTAACTTGGTGAGGAGCAAACCTGGACAGTTCATTAAACTTGGCCGTATACTGAGATATAGTAAGGTCTCCTTGTTTCAGTTCTAGGAATTTTACTTCCATACGATCCTTCAAGGATTGGGAAAAATAGTTCTCAAAAAACAATTCTTTGAATCTATCCCAAGGTACAATTTCAATTTCTACCTGACCCTTAGTTGATTCCCACCAGTAGTTAGCCTGACCTTTCAAGAAAAAGGTTGCAAAAGTCGTCTTTTGATTATTATTAACACTTGTTACTAGAAAAAATTTCTCTATTTCTGTAATCCAAATCTATGCATCGACAGGTTCAGATGTACCTTTGAAGTTAGGTGGACCAACTAATTTGAAATCTTTAAAGGAAGTGTTTTGGGTTATGGGTCTATTCATTGCTCCTAACAAAAGTTCTACTAAATTTTGGGTAAGATTCTCATCATTATCTATCTCACGTTGGGGTCTTCTGGTTGGTGGCATGATTCTATATAAAATAACGACAAAAATTCACATAAGAATTTGAATAATACAAACATATCGTTTATTTATATATCACAAGAGTCGTACAAAATAGCTTAGTAGTTTACACATACTACTAGTTATATAACAAACATTAAATGCTCCTTTATTCCTACTAATATGAAGCATTTAGACTTCTATACTACCCTTTAGAATTCATTGACATCATCAAAGGAATCCTGGATCATGTGGCATACCACGGATCGATCTATTAGATAAGCAGTTTTCTTCTCCTCCGCCGGATATCGAACTACTCGGCACTGTAAATCATTGAAAGTATCTCGAATACCCAAATATGTTTTGAGAAGTATTGACTGAATTTCCTTCCTGCCCCTTTGTGCATGGTGCAGTTGTACTTTTAGTCAGTTATTAGTTCCCCTCTCATGTTGTAGCATTCCCTCGGCTATGTCTGCTCTAAACTTCATTTTATTATTCTCATATTCTGTTGTTTTCATTAGTGATGTCATTACTTCATCATGTTCATCAATTCTCATTAATTGTCCTGCTACTGGATCTTCCTCTACCTCAGCATCTAGCAGTTGTTGGTCATGAAGAAATTCTTCATCCTCTGCATCACAAGCTATAAATAACTCAATTTGTGGTGGATTGTTTACTATCACCATTTCTTCAGCACTGGAGTTGGCCATCTATAAAAATAAAAACTCCATTAATACTGGTATAGAAATTTACACATACATAATATTTTTTTTAATGTTATTTTTATGTGTACTTTAAAATTTTTACGGACTCAAAGACTATATACTAAGATTTCTCTTCCTTATATCTATAGCCTTAACAGCTCTGATACCAAAATTGTAACGCCCCCATATCTATACTCCCACGATATCTGATATGGTGCTTACAATGTAAGACCCCAAATTATTAATAAATGAAATTTAATTTCCTCTATTTATTATTCTGAAATAGTTAGGGTTGATTTGATTAATGTGGTTAGTTATGGGTAAAATGCGCAAATATTTTAAATAAGGAAGTGGTTATAAAATATTCATTGTTGTCGGGGAATATTCGCTTGGTCGTGGAATATTCTTACCGTCAGAGAATATTCGTACGACGGCGCAGTCTTTTGTGGGCCCCATAACGGAAAGCGATTGGATGAAGAAAACGACAAAAATAAGTTGTTTATAAATAACGGCGTAGTTGTTACCGTTAATACTGTTGGAATACCCGGTGGTTAAAACACAGTAATACGCGTTGTTGCACAGTAGCACACGGTATTGCACCAATTATTGATTCTTACGTAAGAAGGCACTACTCAATAATTGTTACAGTAATTACTGTTCAATATTGTATTTTATTGATTCAATAATTGCTGCGTTGATATTTTATATTACTGTTGTTTTAATAATTGTCACTACACAGTATTTTCTATCATCGTAACAATAATTTATATTATCTGAATAATATTATTAGATAATATTATTGGCAATGTCTAGAAAGTTCTGTCTAAGGAGAGGTTTGGTCATCTAATTGCGCGCCAGTAAGGAGAGATCCTTATTGGAAAGCCCCCTCTTTCTTAGGAACGGCCTGTTTGCCAATACTGTGATTCTATAATATTATTTGTGAATAATTAATTATTGATTTATATGATGAGGAAAATATTAATTTTATGTGGATATAGATGGAGAAAATTTTTTAATGTGACAATTGTTGAAAATTAATATTTTATCTTTTTCTGATAAAATAATTCATATATATTGATGGTGATATTTTTACAATGAATGTGGGATATATGAGTATATGAGGAGGAAGAGTATTTTTGTGGCATTAAATGATTAACACATATTTTGTGTGTTGGTGGACACAATTCTTGACCGAAAATTTATTATTGACTGTAAAATCGCCCGTTTATGGATTTTGGTCAATTTCTGTTTAGAATTTGGAAAAACTTTCTTCTGCAAAGTTGTAGAGAATTGAATTTCCTATAAAAACACGCGAGATTAGAATTTTCTGACAAAAGGGCTATTTATTATGAATTATTGAAGTTCCAAAGTTCCGAAATAATTGATTTTTGGAAGTTTTAATTATTATTTTAAAGAAAAACGTTTTTTTGCAAATTAGTGGGCTCAACATGTGATAAGAATGGGCTGAATTCAGATCTTCTAAGGTGGGCTTGACAATTTTGTAAATATAATATTATTATATTCAATTTTCTGCTTTGGTGTTCTAAGCATTTTTCTATAAATAGGGTGCTTAGGTTAGAATTAAAAATCACACTAGAAACACAAGTTTCTCTCTATTTCTCTCTCTATATCGAGCGTATTCTTGTGAGTATTTGATACTTTGAGTGTTGCTATACGGTGCAAGTTTTCTGTAGCACTATATCTAGTAATCCAGTCAAAAGTACCGTCTTTCCGAGGTAAGGGATGTTACTTCTTCTTAAATGATATTATTTTCTTCAATATCATTATGCCGAAATATTGTTCTGAACTTTTTATCAAATTTGGAACTTTTTCATGTCGGGGTTACTATTCACGATTTACTATTCATGAGTTATTATTCATGAGTTACTATTCACGAGTACTATTCACAAAGTATAATGATGTTTCTTGTGAAATTTCTATCTTTTAGTGTCGAAGTTACTATTCACGTATACGGCACTATTCACGTATTCGGCACAATTCACGAATACGGCACTATTAACCGAAAAATAAAATTTTCTTCTTTTTGTCCAAAATATCTATTCTGGATACTAGCTTTGATTGTATCCATATTTTGATCATTCTTGAATTTTACTCCACTATGATTATTTATGAGGTATTTTTGGACATGGAATAGCTGAAATACGAATCCTTAATATTTATTATTTTGTTTCACTGGATTCGTTTCTTTTAAAATATTTTCCATCATCCTCAGTCCTAAATGATGATATAATTGAATATCTTTGGCCTGTAGTGCAAAGATGAATGATTTCTGATGAATATCTTTGGCCCGTAGTGCAAAGATGAACAGGTGTTGAGATGAACATGACCAACTAATGAATATCTTTGGCCTGTAGTGCGAAGATGAATATTGATTGATGTTACAGGGATAAAATGCTGATGATGGACTTTTAAATTCATAGCTAATAGTAGATTTCATTCTCTACGTAACTCTTCTATGAATTATTAATTTTCGCTGCGAATATTGATTTAAAACTTGTTGTCTATTGTATTCTATTAAATTTTTCCCTGTTGAAGACTAACGATAATTTGTTGTATATTATCTTAGTCATAATATTCTTTACTGGGCTAGTTGAGCTCACCCTTTTCCTTGTTGTTCCATTTTTCTTCTCAGGAGGCGAGAATGTAGCGAGTACTAGTCGGGGTGTGGAATGATAGTTCTAGAAGTGGTTCTAGTAGTCCTCACTATTCTATAAAATAGTGTATTAATAATTGTAGTGAGGACTTATTTGAGTGTGGATATTGTCTAGATGACAATATTTGTATTTAAACTCACAGTTTAAGTGTTGTCGTATTTTGAACGATAATTGTTTTAATAAAGTTGTAGTTGTTTCTGTAACATGTATTTTGGTGACTCAGAATGGGTTGGATGGATTGGCCCTATTTTGGGGGCGTCACAGTTGGTATAAGAGCTTAGGGATATGATCCCTGGCTGAGATGTGAGACAAGAACTAGGAGTGGAGAGACGGGAAATTCATTCGCTAGTATGACCTGACTAAGTTTATTTGGTCGGTCAGAGTATATGGATAATATATGACATGACTATTAACCCTTGTTTTATGGCAGTATTTAAGAATGGCAGTTGAGAACGTTAATAATGGAGTAAATCAGACCGTGGAGACACCTTTGATCACCACCCAGGGGAACGTGCAACAGGAAGGCAATATTCCTCCTGTAAACAACGTTACCGAGCAAACGATGAATGATGGAATGTTTAGGAACTTTTTGCAGTTCATGCAAAATCAGACGAGGGAGACTCGTGTGCAGAATACGGGTGGAAATGATAACAACGCGCGGTTTGTCACAACTAAGCAGTTCAAAGAATTAGGACCACCGGAATTTAAGGGAAAGCCGGATCCGATCATGGCGGAAACGTGGGTCAAGCAAATTACCAAGATATTCGATGTCTTGGGATGCACGGAGGAACAGAAGGTTCCATTCGCCACCTTTATGTTCCGTAGCGAGGCACACTACTGGTGGGAGTCTGTGAAGCGTACCTATCCAGCCGCACTCAGCATGTCTTGGGAGACATTTCAGAAACTCTTCAACGAAAAATACTTTTCTGAAAGTATTCGCCATATGAAGGAGGTAGAGTTTATTAGACTGGAGTAGAACAACATGACGGTGTCCCAGTACGAGGCGAAGTTTGCAGAGTTGTCCAGGTTTGCACCTCATTTGGTGGAGAATGAGGAACGTATGACGCAGATGTTTCTGAGAGGTTTGAAACCCGGCATACGTCAATATCTCGTTTCTCATAAATTTTCTCTCTATTCAGATGTTGTCAACAGGGCTCAATTATTAGAGCGAGATAACGAGTACGATCAATCGAGGGACCACAACCAGGATCATACCGGTGACAGCAGTCATCAGAACAATGATAACCAGTGGAGAAAGAAGAATATGGACAAGAGCGGCAACCACTCTGGTGGTAATCATGGCCATGAGAATAGAAGAAGCGAGTCGGGAGGAGATTTTAAAAAGAGGAGATTCAACAATGACAATGTGAAGACGTCAGCACCAGCAGCAACTGGTTCCAAGGGAGGAGAGCGACCAGCAGTCATATGCTATAAGTGCGGAAAAGAAGGACATATCAGCCCAAACTGCCCACAACAATTTAAGGTATGTTATAACTGCGGAAAGGAAGGACATATCGCTCGAGATTGCACTGTAGCGAAACCAAGTCCAACGGGGGTGGTGACTCAAAAAGTTGTCCCAGAAAAGTCAAAGTCAACGGTTCCTGGAAGAGCGTTTTTCATGACTGGTCAGAATAGGAGAAACCCAAACGAAGTTAGCACGGGTTAGTTAATTTTAAATTTTTACGAAGTCTATACCTTATTAGATACCGGTTCTACCCATTCATTTATCTCTCCTGCTTATACTCAACGTTTAAACTTGACTCCGGAGAAAATTAGACTTTGACTTATCTGTTGAAACTCCGTTAGGAGAAATTTTCGTTACATCCACTGTTTATAAATCTTGTTTGATCTAAGTTGGCACCATCATATTACCTGTTGACCTTATCTCTTTAAAGATACTTGCTTTTGATGTGATTTTAGGGATCGATTGGTTAACTACTCATCATGCCAAATTGATTGCTTTTGTAAGGTTGTTAGTTTTCATATTCCTAAGTAACCTGTTATTCGAATTCAAGCAACCAAACCACTGAAGTCAATCACTGTCATATCAAGCCGTAAAGTTATTCGTTTATTGAAAAACGGATGTCAAGCTTTCTTAGCCATGTTATGGATTTGAACAAAAAACATGTCAGATTTGAATAATATTTCTGTTGTTAGAGAATTTCCTGACGTATTTCTTGAAGAATTTCTTGGCCTACCTCCAGAGCGTGATATTGAATTTTGTATCATCTTTGAATCCGGTACAAAACCCATTTCTAAAATCTCATATTGAATAGCTCCTATTGAACTTCAGGAGTTAAAAACCCAACTATAGAAGTTGGTACCCGAGCCTCTATCTGGTGACTTCCTTTGTGGAATGCACCAAAGTCAGACTCTCCGTAAGGAACTCTATATTTATGTTATGGTAAAACAATAGGTGCCATTGTGACGTGCTATCCAAGATTGGGATATGAATCACAATTGGGAGCAACCGAAGTCGGTAACCGAAGTACGTAGCTTTCTGGGCTTAGCTGGTTATTATCGGAGATTTGTGGAAGGATTTTCTTGAATCGCTACTCCGTTAACTCAGCTGACTCGAAAAGATACAAAATTTGTATGGAGTGAGGAATGCGAGAAGAGTTTCCAAGAACTCAAGAGGAGACTCATTTCGGCACCTGTTCTGACAATACCATCTGGTTCGGATGGATTTGTTATCTACAGCGATGCTTCAGGCAAAGGGTTAGGATGTGTTCTCATGTAACATGGGAAAGTCATAGCCTATGCCTCACGACAACTCAAAGAATATGAGAGGAATTATCCTACTCATGATTTGGAGTTGGCAGCATTCGTTTTTGCGTTGAAGATCTGGAGACACTACCTGCATGGGGAAAAAGTGGAGATCTATACAGATCATAAAAGCCTCAAATATTTCTTCACCCAAAAGGAACTCAACATGCGACACCAATGTTGGCTCGAGCTGTTAAAAGATTTCGATCATACCATCCAATACCATCCTAGAAAAGCAAACGTGGTAGCTGACGCATTGATTAGAAGATCATATGCAAGAACGAGTGCGATGATGTCAAGTATACACGTACAATCAACTTTAATCGATAAAGTTAAAGTTGCTTAAGCCACAGACCCGGAGCTGATGCATATGAAGAAGAAAGTACAAGAAGGTGCTATTCCGGAAGCGAGAATCGATGAAGAAGGAATACTTCGAGTCCACTCTAGACTTTGTGTTCCTAACGACTCTGATTTGAAGTACGAGATTATGATGGAGGCACACAATACACCGTTTGCAATCCATCCTGGGAGTACCAAAATGTATCATGATCTTCGACATACATTTTGGTGGAGCAATATGAAAAGAGAGATCGCAGAGTTTATCTCGAGATGTTTAACTTGTCAACGTGTAAAAGCGGAGCATCAAGTACCAAAGGGTCCATTGCAACCACTTGAGATTCCGAAATGGAAGTGGGAACACATTACTATGGATTTTGTTACGGGTCTTCCCAAGGTTTCTTAAGGCATAGATGCGATTTGGGTTATTATTGATAGATTAACCAAGTCCGCTCATTTCTTGCCGATACGTGAGACATATTCCCTTGAACGTCTTGCTGGTATGTACGTGAACGAGATTATGAGATTGCATGGCATGCCAGTATCTATAGTTTCGGATCGTGACCCAAGATTCACTTCACGATTTTGGGTTAGCTTGCAAAAAGCTGTGGGCACGGATTTACGATTCAGTTTGACATACCATCCTCAAACAGACGGACAATCAGAGAGGACTATTCAAGCTCTTGAAGATCTATTAAGACTTTGTGTCCTAGATTTCAAAGGGAGTTGGGATAAGTACCTACCATTGGTGGAATTCTCCTACAATAACAGTTATCAGGCAAGTATAGGTGTGGCTCCATTTAAAGCATTGTATGGACGAAAGTGCCGCTCTCCAGTATGCTGGGATGAGGTGGGAGAAGCAGCATTGTTGGGACCCGAGTTGGTACGTATGACTACGAAATGATCCAAACGATTCGACAACGTATACAAACGGCACAGGATCGACAAAAGAGTTATGCGGATCTTCATCGAAAGGACGTGGAATTTGATATTGGGGATCATGTATTGTTGCGAGTTGCTCCATGGAAGGGAGTTACAAGATTCGGGAAGAGAGAAAATCTCAATCCATGATTTATTGGTCCATTTTAGATTCTTGACCGAGTAGAAAATGTGGCATATAGACTCGTGTTATCTCCAAGTATGTCTCATGTTCATAATGTTTTTCATATATCTGTGCTTCGTAAATATGTGAAAGACCCGAACCACGTTATTGAGTTAGAACCAGACGAGATAGCCAAAGACTTAACGTACGAAGAGGTACCTGTCAAGATCTTGGATAGGAAGGAGCATGTCCTACGCACGAAGGTCATACCACAAGTTAAAGTTTTGTGGAGAAACCATGCTATTAAGGAAATGACCTGGGAGTTAGAAACGGAAATGAAAGCGAGGTATCCTCATCTTTTCGAAACACCAGGTACGTATGTCAATTTCGAGGACGAAATTTCATAAGGAGGGGAGGTTGTAAGACCCCAAATTATTAATAAATGAAATTTAATTTCCTCTATTTATTATTCTGAAATAGTTAGGGTTGATTTGATTAATGTGGTTAGTTATGGGTAAAATGCGCAAATATTTTAAATAAGCAAGTGGTTATAAAATATTCATTGTTGTCGGGGAATATTCGATTGGTCGTGGAATATTCTTACTGTCGGAGAATATTCGTACGACGGCGCAGTCTTTTGTGGGCATCATAACGAAAAGCGATTGGATGAAGAAAAGGACAAAAATAAGTTGTTTATAAATAACGGCGTAGTTATTACCGTTAATACTGTTGGAATACCCGGTGGTTAAAACACAGTAATACGTGTTGTTGCACAGTAGCACACGGTATTGCACCAATTATTGATTCTTACGTAAGAAGGCACTACTCAATAATTGTTACAGTAATTACTGTTCAATATTGTATTTTATTGATTCAATAATTGCTGCGTTGATATTTTATATTACTGTTATTTTAATAATTGTCACTACACAGTATTTTCTATTATCGGAACAATAATTCATATTATCTGAATAATATTATTGTAAGACCCCGAATTTTATGAAATAAAAGTATTCAATTTTTTTTATAGTTACTATTCAGTAAATGGTTAAATTGATAAAAGTTAAAGTTAAGGGTGATATATGAAATTTTTTCAAACTACGCAAGTGGTTAAAAAATAATCATTGTTGTCGGAGAATATTCGTTTGGTCGTGGAATATTCTTTCTGTCGGGGAATATTCGTACGACGGCGCAGCCATTTGTGGGCCCCATAACAGAATAACTGTCGGGTGAAAAAAATGACAAATTAGAGTTTTTACAAATAACGGCGTAGTTGTTACCGTTAACACTGTTGGAATACCCGGTGGTTAAAATACAGTAATACGCGTTATTGCACAGTAGCACACGGTATTGCATAGTATTTTTGAAATTATTGATTCTTACGTAAGAAGGCACTACTCAATAATTGTTACAGTAATTACTGTTCAATATTTTATTTTATTGATTCAATAATTGCTGCGTTGATATTTTATATTATTATTGTTCAATAATTATCACTGTACAGTATTTTCTATTATCAGATCAATAATTCATATTATTTAAATAATATTATTAGATAGCATTATTGATAATGTCTAGAAAGTTCTGTCTAAGGAGAGGTTTGGTCATCTAATTGCGCGCTAGTAAGGAGAAATCCTTATTAGAAAGCCCCCTCTTTCCTGGGAACGGCCTGGTTGTCATAAATGTGATTCTGTAATATTATTTGTGAATAATTAATTATTGATTCATGTGATAAGAAAATATTAATTTTTTGGGGATATAAACGAGGGATATATTTTTGTGGTTAAAAATGAAGGAGATAATGTTGAGGTTTTTATCCGTATTTTTGTCGGAATGGAGGTATTAAAAATCAGGGTTTTTGAGATATTTTGCGGGGTTTATAATTTTTAATCCGACCGTTGGATCGTGGTAATTTTTGGATATGTTATACATATATAAGTTGAGTATATGTCCACAAATTTTGAACCGTTAAAAATGAACGTATGATTTATTATGAATTTTACGAGATGACTGGTTCAGAAATTGTTGAATTTTCGGAGTTTATCATTTTGGTGGAAAATTCTAGAATTTGTGGGCCCCACTTGTGGTTGGTGAAGAAATGTGCTGAATTATATTTCAAATGTGGTAGGTGGGAATAGTAGCAGGTAAAGCCATCAGGTTGCAGGTCAAACCTACCAAAATTTTCCTATAAATAGAGGGCTAAGTTAGAATTGAAAATCACACCAGAAACATAAGCTTTCTCTCTTTTTCTCTCTATATTATGAAGCATATTTTGTGAGTATTTAGATACTTTGAGAGTTGCTATTCAGTGCAAGTTTCCTTCGGCTTTACATTCCAGTCAGAAGTACTGCTGTTTTGAGGTAAGGGATTGTAAGGGATAGTAAGGGATAGTAAGGGATTGTAAGGGATAGTAAGGGATAGTAAGGGATAGTAAGGAATTTTAAGGGTTGTTATATTTTCCAGTTTCGTAATTTTTCTGACCTTCAAAAATTCTGGAAAAATTTGAAATGATATTTTGTTGAGTTTTCTTGATTGTGTCCAAAAATGGTGATTTTTGGATGTATAGATTGAGAGTTATGAATTTTATGAGAAAAGACTATTTTAAAAGTAACCGCTTATAATTCCTTGTGGTTAACTCCAAAATTGATAAAATTTTTATTGGGAGTACATGTGTATGATAGAAGTATACTCTGTAAATTTCAGAATTTTTGGACAAAAGTACAATTTTTGATAAATGTCTAAATATTCGGTGGTTTTGGCCATATGAAAAATAGTAAATGAGTTTTAAAAATTCTGAGAAAAATATATGTTCAATATGGGACTATATTATGCTAAATCCCAGAAAAAAAATATTTTTGGAACTGATTTGGTATTTTTCATGAAAATGGACAAGTTATGAGAAAATAAATTAAATATGTTATGTGAAGTAAGAAAATTAGAAAATAGGATTTTATGGCTTGAGAATCCTATATGAGGTATATGCAGATTTTTGATGAGGGTTTTGGCTATTGATGATGAAATCTTGAGAGTTGACATTTTATGATGATTAAATGCATTAATTAGTAAAGTGTAAACAATTTAAATAAATTGTTTATAAGCTTAAGAAATGTTATTCTTTCAATATCATTATACCGAAATATTGGTATAGATTTTATTGTAGAATTTCTACCTTTTTGAGTCGAGGTTACTATTCACGAGTTACTATTCACGAGTTACTATTCACGATAAAATTGGTTTCTTTTTCTAACCAAATTATAGTTGATTTATGAATATTACTCTTGAGATTAAATCTATATGTTGATTATATTGATTTTATTATCATATATAACATTTTTATAACCCTAATGATGATATTTCTCTTTGACTTGAGTGTAAAGATGGGTAGATTTTTGGTATGATCATGACTATGGGTTCTCTTTGGCCAGTAGTGCAAAGTTGAATTGTTGACTGGTATGATCATGACCATTGAATTTATAATTGAATATCTTTAGCTTAAGTGCAAAGGTGAAATGATCAACATGGTTATAATTATTGTTTATATAAATTCTTAAATGATTATATATTCTTTGAGGTATTAATATATTTGGCATGTAGTGCAAATATGAATTGTTGAGGAATATCTTTGGCCTGTAGTGCAAAGATGAATTGTAGATGAATATCTTTGGCCTGTAGTGCAAAGATGGTCTGTTGATGAATATCTTTGGCCCGTAGTGCAAAGATGACCTGTTGTTGAATATCCTTGGCCAGTAATGCAAAGATGAACTGTTGACGAATATCTTTGACCTGTAGTGCAAAGATGACTTGTTGATGAATATCTTTGCCCCGTAGTGCAAAGATGAAGTTATTAGTATGATTATGAACAGGAACTGTGATTTGGTATAACCATGATGTTTGATGTTTCAGGTGATGAAAATTATCTTCGTCCTAGATGAGAAGAGGAATTTAGAACTACAGTTATGATTATGAGTTATTCATATGATTGTGGACCAGAATTGTTGATTGATGTTACAGGGATAAAACATTGTTGGTGGATTTTTAACATGGAGAAAATAATAGATTTTATAGTCTATTTGACTCTTCTAATGGATTGCTCGTTCCGCTGCAACTATGGTTGAAATTTTTATCATTTACAATATATTCTAAATCTCTGATTTATTATTGATGAAGGCTATTGATAATTTAATTATCTTTAGTCATGATATTCTTTACTGAGCTAGTTGTGCTCACCCTTTTGCTTCACAATTCCTTTCAGGTAATAAGAGTGTAGCTGGGTCGAGCGAGGGTAACGGGGAAATAGAACGGTGGTCTCTAGCTGTGGATGTTCTCCCGAAGCAGTATAGAAAAGTTTATTTAGTAGTTATATTTGGTGAATCCAATAGGGTAAGGTGTACCCAACGTTGGAAGGGTGGTTTGCCACTATCATACAAGATGTCTAACGACATACAACCTCGTGTCATCATAAGACATGGATGTGCTCATCCACTTGCTGAGTATATCTATGGGCACTACCTATATAATCTTGGTGTTTGTTTGAAGTATAATTCTCAATTAGAGACAGTGGAGATAATGATAAGTCAAGAGAAGACTCACCATTGGGAAGAATATGATAGTAATCTTCTCGTTTTTCTTTGGGGTCTATTGGGTCAACCAAGGATAATTCTGTGGCCATATGATATCTATCATAACCTAGACGCGTGGCCTCCCATGTACGAAGATTTCCTTGAGCACTTCCCAAAGATTCTAATTTCTAAAACAGTTTTTGGCTATACCTTTATGTAAGGTGTTATTGTGAGGTGATGTCCACAGTTGGAACATGAGTCACATTTGGTATATATTTGTATCCAAACTCACAACATATGTGTTGTTGTATTTTGCACGACAATTGTTGTAAAAAAGTTGTAGTTATTTTCTGTACCATGTATTTGACGACTCAGAATGGGTTGGGTGGAATGGACCTATTTTGGGGTCGTTACAATTATTAGATAACATTATTGGCAATGTCTCGAAAGTTCTGTCTAAGGAGAGGTTTGGTCATCTAATTGCGCGCCAGTAAGGAGAGATCCTTATTGGAAAGCCCCCTCTTTCCTGGGAACGGCCTGGTTGCCAGTACTGTGATTCTGTAATATTATTTGTGAATAATTAATTATTGATTTATATGATGAAAAAAATATTAATTTTATGTGGATATAGATGGAGAAATTTTTTTAATGTGACAATTGTTGAAAATTAATATTTTATCTTTTTCTGATAAAATAATTCAAATATATTGATGGTGATATTTTTACAATGAATGTGGGATATATGAGTATATGAGGAGGAAGAGTATTTTTGTGGCATTAAATGATTAACACATATTTTGTGTGTTGGTGGACACAATTCTTGACCGAAAATTTGTTATTGACTGTAAAATCGCCCGTTTGTGGATTTCGGTCAATTTTTGTTTGGAATTTTGAAAAACTTTCTTCTACAAAGTTGTAGAGAATTGAATTTCCTATAAAAACACGCGAGATTCGAATTTTCTGACAAAAGGGCTATTTATTATGAATTATTGAAGTTCTGAAGTTCCGAAATAATTGATTTTTGAAGTTTTAATTATTATTTTAAAGAAAAACGTTTTTTTGCAAATTAGTGGGCTCAACATGTGATAAGAATGGGCTGAATTCAGATCTTCTAAGGTCAGCTTGACAATTTTGTAAATATAATATTATTATATTCAATTTTCTGCTTTGGTGTTCTAAGCATTTTTCTATAAATAGGGTGCTTAGGTTAGAATTAAAAATCACACTAGAAATACAAGTTTCTCTCTATTTCTCTCTCTATATCGAGCGTATTCTTGTGAGTATTTGATACTTTGAGTGTTGCTATACGGTGCAAGTTTCCTTCAGCACTATATCTAGTATTCCAATCAAAAGTACCGTCTTTCCGAGGTAAGGGATGTTACTTCTTCTTAAATGATATTATTTTCTTCAATATCATTATGCCGAAATATTGTTCTGAACTTTTAATCAAATTTGAAACTTTTTCATGTCGGAGTTACTATTCACGATTTACTATTCATGAGTTACTATTCATGAGTTACTATTCACGAGTTACTATTTACGAGTACTATTCACAAAGTATAATGATGTTTCTTGTGAAATTTCTATCTTTTAGTGTCGGAGTTACTATTCACGTATAAGGCACTATTCACGTATACGACACTATTCACGAATACGACACTATTCACCGAAAAATAAAATTTTCTTCTTTTTGTCCAAAATATCTATTCTGGATACTAATTTTGATTGTATCCATGTTTTGATCATTCTTGAATTTTACTCCACTATGATTATTTATGAGGTATTTTTGGACATGGAATAGCTGAAATACGAATTCTTAATATTTATTATTTTGTTTCACTTGATTCGTTTCCTTTAAAATATTTTTCATCATCCTCAGTCCTAAATGATGATATAATTGAATATCTTTGGCCTGTAGTGCAAAGATGAATGATTTCTGATGAATATCTTTGGCCCGTAGTGCAAAGATGAACAAGTGTTGAGATGAACATGACCAACTAATGCATATCTTTGGCCTGTATTGCGAAGATGAATATTGATTGATGTTACAGGGATAAAATACTGATGATGGACTTTTAAATTCATAGATAATAGTAGATTTCATTCTCTACGTAACTCTTCTATGAATTATTAATTTTCGCTGCGAATATTGATTTAAAACTTGTTGTCTATTGTATTCTATTAAATTTTTCCCTATTGAAGACTAACGATAATTTGTTGTATATTATCTTAGTCATAATATTCTTTACTGGGCTAGTTGAGCTCACCCTTTTCCTTATTGTTTCATTTTTCTTCTCTAGAGGCGAGAATGTAGCGAGTACTAGTCGGGGTGTGGAATGATAGTTCTAAAAGTGGTTCTAGTAGTCCTCACTATTCTATAAAATAGTGTATTAATAATTGTAATGAGGACTTATTTGAGTGTGGATATTGTCTAGATGACAATATTTGTATTTAAACTCACAGTTTAAGTGTTGTCGTATTTTGCACGATAATTGTTTTAATAAAGTTGTAGTTGTTTCTGTACCATGTATTTTGGCGACTCGGAATGGGTTGGATGGATTGGACCTATTTTGGGAGCGTCACATACAACGAGTCAATATATATAACGCTTTTGAATCTATACACCCATGGTATCTGATTATATGCTTATATCTAATTGAATGACTACACAATTTGTAACCATATATAATTCCCATGGATCCAAGATTCACAGTATCCCATAACAATTGACAATTCTCTAAAGAACTATTACTGTGTTTGGATACCCTCACTTGGATGTATGAACTATATCTGTGAATAGTATCTATATATCTGAAATTCAGAGTATCAGTAATAACATGAACAATCCATATTACCAATACCCTCACTCAGATGTATAGTCTATATTATGTGAATTACACTATCGTATCGATAGTACCTATCTATCCAAAATCCAGAGTATTAAAAATAACATGATTAGTCTATGTTATCAATACCCTCACTCAGATAAATAATTCCGAAGGATCTCAAACTAGATTGAAGATTCTAAATTACATCTATATATGTAAGAAAACACGGTTACGGAAGTAAAAGATGTTATATATTATAAATATTAAGATTCGATTACATGATTCTCATAAAGAGTTTCTTATTACAGAGTATTAAACTAGACCGGAATATAAACTAATCTAAGCAGGGACGCTTCCCTTTATCTACTCTAGATGTTCCAGGGTTACCATCTAATACTGCAAAGGGAATAAATTGCAAGGGTGAGCTATGACATGCTCAATAGGTTTTATATTTATAACAATATATGATTTGAAGAAGTATAACAATTCAAAATTTAACTTATAGTTGTTACCATTTCTGGAATTTTTTTTTCAACCATTTCTGGACTTTTTATTTCTGTCAGTCACACAGACTTAGAAATTTTATTTTAGATATGAGATAGGGGATCAGCCTACTCAATATCCTAAGAGTATGCATCTCATCCTACCAGTGCTCAAATGCACCCAAATTAATGTCAATTTATTATTGACCAAACTACGATCCCTTACGGGATACCCAACTTCAGTATATGATGTCTTACCAAAGCAATTTGGTTTCACACAATAATTTATACTCAATAACAATATCATGTGAATAAACAATTCATTTCTTAGTTATGTTGAAGCTATAGCAATAACAGTACAATAAGTGATAATTCAAGTTTAGGTTTGGTATAACATATCCAAAGTAATTCAAGATAGAAATATGTATTTAGTACTTGGGTTTAGTAAATTTGAGAAAGTAATTAGGGTATAAAAAACTTACCTGAGCGTAGATCAGTCAAGCAATGCTATTTAATTCGTTAATAAACACCTAAGATGTTCATTCATTTAAATCTAACACATTAGTATTGATAACAATACTCAAATACAAATTTTACATATGTTCGGGTTAAGTTTGATATGGTTTCGGTGTTCAAAAACTTTACCGAATATTAAATAAGTTGATAAATTGACTAAATTCTATTTATAAGCTTTATTATATTTTTTAGATAATTTAAATATCCTTTATAATAATTTCTAGAAGCTTATAATAATTTTTAAGTATTTATTTATCCCTTAAATGATTTTTAATTCATTTATTTCCTTTTCTAAATAATTAATAATTACTTAGAATATTATAAAAACTTTATTTACTATTTTTAAATAATTTATAATCATTTATTATGATTTTTAAATCATTAATATTATTTTTCAATAATTATTTATTATTTATAAGTAATTATTCTAATTACTTTATTATTAACTTAATTATTAATAATATCCAAATAAAACAAAATATTTATTGAATTTATGTAAAAATATTAAAAGTTAATTATAATAACTTAATATAATTTTTAAAACTGTTTTTATATTTATTTATTAATTATTTCTAATTTTTATTAATTATTTTCTAAAAAAATATTTTCTATCTGTCGCTAAAGCCCTATAGTGACCGGAAGTGTCGCTATAGGTGTTCTTGAGCTTCTGGGTTTCCAGTCGGTCATGGCCAAGAGACTACTTTGACTAAGATTTATCTTGCTATTGTTAATGATTCTGAGTTTGGACAATTATGGATGTTATAGTATTCTTACAGTAGTACAACATCAAACAAATTTCGTGCTTTAACCTATATATAACAAGAAGTTATAGAGGTTCAAAGTCACTGTCAAAGTTGTTCTTGAGTTTCTGGGTAACCCAGAACAGTGATCATGGTCGGTCAACGGTTTTGTAGCTTTTATATCTTTGAATCTGTGTGATGTATTTGTGTTGTGCTTGTTGTAATAGGTAGTCTATATGTCAAGTTCCATATATCTAACACTGATGTGGACAAACTATATTTCTAAGGTCTCAATCTAAGTTGGTTAAAGTACAGCCAACAGCTGTTCTTCATGTTCATCAGTTTTCTAGGTAACCTAGAAAACTTGGTCAAGCTCATTCAACGACTTTTAACCATTAATTCCAGTAATCCTATGATTTGTTTAAGCAATTTAAGGTCATAGGTATGTAGTAAGTCTATCAAGGTACTAATTCAATACAAAAAGTTATTAAAACAACAAACATATAGCGATTAAAAGGCTGGTCAAAGTAGCCGGCACAACATGTTCTTGAGTTTTTTGGGTAACCCATAAAACAGAACTTCGTGATCGGTCAACCACCTTTGACCACCTATAACTTGCAATATACAGTTCCAATGCACCTGATTTCTTTTCTAGATTAAAGACCTCATGTCAAACTACAAATAACATACGAATAACAAACCTAATCAAAAACATACATGGATCTACAAGCACTGACATTCGACTGTCAGGCTTGATTTTCCAAAATTTCCAGATTACTAATAACTCTAATTTGAGGCATCTAGATGTTATGAAAATATGTTCTATCAACCTAACATACTTTCTAACATACTAATACTTAATTCTAAACATCTAAACAACAATTTGAACAAAACAAAAAAGATCTAGCTATAAATTAGGGTTTGCACCTTTCTTACTTGATTTTGGATTTTCTGGCTACTGAATATGTTGTTGCTATCACCAAGGCTTATAGAGGTATAACATATGAGTGTTTAGGATTAGAAAATTCGTAGGTTTGAACTGGAATTGGGCTGCTATTTATAGAATTGCTAGGTTAGGGTTTTATGTCATTTTCACCTTTTTACCTCCAAAAATATCTGATCCTATGACTCTTCTTTGGAGTTACAAGCATGTCATGTGCAGCCTAGGAACTTGCATTGGTGACTCCTAACCTACTTGTAAGCTAGTTAGGTTAGATTAGTAGCTTAATTATGCCCTAATCTTCACTAATCTTGATTAGGGTTTTGTTTTTAATGATTAGGGTTGTTTAATGATGTTTATTAGTACCTAATTGAAGTTTAGTAATCATGATTAGGCATTAGGATAACCAAATTAGGGTTTAGTCTATCTAATTATGGTTAGGATTTGTAATCTAGGGTTAGGGTTTGTAATCTAGGGTTCCTAACCTACATTTTCCACTAATCCTAACATGCACGACAAAGAGTTTTTTCAGTGTAAGCACGACAAAGTAGCTTGTCAAAACAAATATACAGAAAAGTCTGTTTTCGGAAGAAATTTTTTAAGCACGAGCTGTCAATCATGTCAATTTTTGGAAAAAAAATTATTTGACCTAATTTGTTAAATAGAGTATATATTAACACATAACACTTTCAAAACGGAGAAATTTTATTAATATATCTGAATTTACATATCCGAGTCTTATTAGGGTTTTGGGTTTTTACACTAACAATTACCAGTTTTATATTATTTCAGTTTTATTAAACTACTCAAATTAATGAGTATAATTAATTTAATCTAATAAACTAAAAATCCAAACCAATCAACACGCTAAGTAACTGTAAATTTCAAGTAGATATTGGAGAATTAGACTTACAACTTCACTTTAAGTTTCATTCTGATTATCACATCTTATTCCAATTTAATTTATTATATCAGTTTATTAATCAAGAACACTCAAGTAGAATTAGTCACCTCTCGATGCACTAACAACATTAACTTAAATCCACAATTTGATAGAATTAAGCCAAACACCCTAATTAACTAATTCACTATATCTCTATGTGAATTAAAATCAAAGAAGGTTAATATTCCAAGTTCTTTACGTGATTACATGCGATGTTAGGTATATCTCTATCCTAAACATTCATCAAGAAATCTATCAAAGCACAGAATTCTAGAACACATGCTATTGTGATTAGGTCTAGATTCAAACATCATCTCTCGAGTCCATACAAATCCACATAAAATTGGTGATCAAGCAATTCATAAATTAAGTACAAATCATAATAGATAAACTGAATTGATAGTATTATTAAACTGGATTAAGGCATGACAATCATTGTTCAACAATAAAGATCCATTGCAAGCCTAAAATGTAATTTAGTTCATCATAGACAAATTCAAAAATGAAATAAGTGAAGAATTCATCATCCCAATTACAAAATTCGAATTAAACAAAGAGAATAGTACAAAACCACCCTTCTTGGGCTTCAATTTTGTAATCTTCATGATCTTGACCTTCCTTGCTCTCCTCCAATGACTTCTCTGAAATTAGGGCTCCAAATTCAATGATTGATTAATTGATTGTAGACTTTGTTATGTTATGTGTATACGTCATGTAATAGCTAGTAAAACGACGCCCAAACATAATCCCAATCCATGCCAAAGTGTTCCCCAATCCAAGTCTCTGCAGAATTCTAAGCAAAACAGACTTCTTTCTCTCTCCCCGTAGCCCCGCCCCGGTGGGGGTTTTATGCTTACAAAGGCCCGCCCCCGCAGGGGGTGCTACTGTAGTTGTCCAAGGTACTCCCGCCTCAGCGAGGGTTTTCTTTACTAATAGGCCCACCCCAGCGGGGGGTACTTCTGTAGAAGTGCTCTATTTTCTTGCTTGCAATGCTACTCTCCCGCCATAATGCCACCATTATACCACCATGCCACGTAATGCAATCCTAAACACAAAACAAACACAAAACAAGTAAAATTGTATAGAAATAGACAGGATCAACACTGTTTAAGTCCAAATCAGAAGTCGATTCGTAGGTATAAAACCCACTCATTAAACTCCCCCAATCACAACACAATACGTATTGCAATGCAATGTAATGCAGCTACATGCCTACGAATGAAGCAATAAGACAGATTAAAGTCTATTCAACTGGCCTCAGAGAAATCAAGTAAACACGATAGCATATCATATCAAGGTAAATCATTAACTTCCCAGTTAATCAACAAATCTTAAACTATTCTAACTGGTATAGTGTGTGTGTGCTCAACAACCATGCTAACTGATATAAAGTCAAATATAACACATAATAGGTCTCTTTGAAGGACTCAAACAGTGTAAACTTAAGAAATCCAAAAATAGTCTAGATTCGACTAAAATCCAACAGTTACCACTTTCAAGGGTCAAAATGGGATAATTGTGCTTTATTTTTTATTTACGGGGGCTTTTTGCTCTTTTACCTGTTTTTTTCACCTTTTTTTTTTATTATTTTCCTCATGGCTGTGCAATGTCTAGTCCTCTTAGGCTTTTCAATGCTACACCTTAGAGAGCTTTCAACCAACGACTCCCAAACCATCAAGGCTTTAGGGCGCTAGGTGTAAAGACAATCCCCTCGGGCGTACTTACTCAATTAATAAAGGCCACAAAACTAGACTAACCATGGTGTTTATTCATGTTTTTTTATATATAGCTTATATATCCCAAATGTTTCCTCCAAACTTAGGTTCTTGTCTAATCTTAGCCATCTCTGACTACTCGTGTCTTTCTTTCATTTACCCTAACATTATCCTTAAGAATTCAATTATGTATACATTTAAACTCAATCAATCAACATAGTTATTTCTAAGGTGTTAACCTGATTATATCAGTTTTAAACAGAAAAAGATCTAAATTATGCCAAGAAATCATATCAAAGACTTAATAATCAATACCATACTTGTCTACACAATTCCAATCTCATCATTGGCCGAAATGGAATTTTACTATCTAGCAGCTAGATTCATGCAAATATATGAACTAAATGCAATATAAACACAATAAACTAACTACTATTTTTGAGATTTTTCAAATTTTCAAATATTTTTTTTATAAGAACAGAACAAGAAACTAATTACATTACCAAACTACTAAACTAAACTACTATGCAACTACAACTACATGAATGCAACATAAATGTCATGAAAATTACTAAACATGAAAACAAACTTAACTAACATATGCAAAATAAAACTAATATCCCCCAAACTTAACAGTTACAATGCCCTCATTGTAAAAATATACAGTAAAAGAGCAGAGGACTTCCTTGTATCCTGCTAAGCACGAGGTGATGGTGGCCTAGGAACAAAAACTCAATGCTCCTCTACATCTAAATTCGATGGAGGGTACTGTGGCATGGGATCAGGCGTCTGGTACTGAAACTGATCGATCGCGGTATGATTTAAACTTTGTAAGGCCACATTCAAGGAGGCAAAGGACCTGTTAATGGTGTCGAACATGTGGTCGTACCTGGCCACCAGGCGTTTCATCTTTCTAGTGGCGTCTTTGTCTCGATCATCATTATGACGCTGGAAGCTACGAAACTGTGAACTAAACATATACTTTGTCAATCTACTGCTCCCCGCAGTCTCCTCCTCCCCAGTCATCTCATCAGCTCAGAACTCACCATCCTCTTAGGTGTCCTCAGCCTCTTCTTCTTCTTCAGAAGCCTCAAGAAATACAAAACCGACACTTTGTGGGTGAAACTCCCCTCTAGCCCAGACAGTGTATCTAGCTATCATCCGTGAATCAACGAACTGGAGTGGCTACTGCACAGGATCATCACTTGACTATCATATACCAAATTGCCTGCACAACCCATATATGAGAGATGGGTGTGGCAGTCCGCCTGAGAATAGCCTGCGTAGACAGCGGCGGATAAAGAAATTGATGATAGCACCAATATTGATGTCGAATCTTTAACGATGGCATAAAGAAGTAGCACTTTTTCCCTTTTCACCTCGCTGGTATACGTTGAAGGGAATAACTTCCCGCACAGAAACCCATACCAGATCTTTCCATAACGGCTCAAATCCTTGCTGAGGAAAATAGTGCCACCCTTTCTTCCTTTCACCCAAACTGTGCCTGGTTTAGATATCTCTGTCAAAATCTGGTCATAGTTGGGGTTGCTATCACGTAGCTGAGCATACTGGTATGTGGCAGGGGCTCGCAGGCTGTAGTACTCGTTGATGGCCTCTGGACTGAAGGTAACCTGCTTCCCTCTCACAAATGCCATGTACGGCGCCCTGTCCTCGGCATTAGCGTAAAACTCCTTCACCACATTTATTATAGCTGGGTCAGGAACATCTATGAGCATCTCCTAGCCTTGCTCATGTATTTTCCTTCCCATCTGCCCGTCGAAGGAATCCGGTGCCAAACCCCGTTCAGGTGTTAGTGCTTTGGGCACTAAATAATCATACTTATCTGCGGTGTTTGCACTAGTGAACTTCCTTCTGTCAAAAGCTCGTGTGGGTGGTGAAGAACCAGAACCTTCGCCCCTTTAGCGCTTTGATGGTGTTTTCGGAGCCATTAATTTCAATACAATCACATAATCTCCCAAAACTTGTCTTAACAATATTACAAGCACTGAATACTTGATAATAGTGGCTTACCTAAATTGAATTGCCCCAATCGAATGATAATATTGCTGAATTTATGCTCAATTTATGTAGTTTCCCCCAAACTTCACTTTGGCAATAACACAAATAGGTGGTGTGCACACACTCACAAAACCCCAAATTTGATAACTGTAATCCTAATTTGTGATGAAAAATTGAAAGCAAGAACTTACCCACTAATTTTCCTTCCAATTAAAGATGCCAATTTGAAGTTTTCCCCCTTCCTTGTGCTCTGCAGACCCAACTTGGTTGAAACACTCGTTTTTGGTGCAGCAATTCGATGGAATTGATGTGAGATGGGTGTGTGATGGTGTATTTTAGGGTTTATGTATATATATAGTAGATATGCTCGGATTTACAGGAGAATAAGAGGGTAATGAGTGTTGTCATGGGTGAATTCGTTGGATACTTAAGTTATGGGAGTCAGTTTTGGGAGAAAAGAAGGGAAAAAGTGGAGAAGAAACTGATTCTGCAGTGTTTAAAAGATTTCCAGCTTCCCGTACCCCCCCCCCCAGGGCAAGGGGTATTTGTACTAAAACGGCCCGCCGGGGCAGGCATATCCAGAGGACCCCACCCCCCCCCCCACGGGGCGAACATGTCAGGCTATAAAAAAACCCCGTCGGGGCGAGGGTCCCTTCGCTGCACAACTTCAACTTTTGAGTTCCTTTTCCCCGTACACATGTCCAATAGCATCCTAAGTACCTGAAATTCATTGCAACACTAAATATAAGATAATGCCATGGATCGTGAGCAAGTAAGATGAAATTTACCGAAAATCAATAACAAACAAACTTTTGCACCAAAATGAACTTAATAATACTAAATTATCAACTAAGCTACGAAGTGAATAATATAAAGTAAAAATACGGTAACTGATACAAAAATTGGGTTGCCTCCCAATGAGCGCTTATTTTTGAGTCTTTCAGCCTGACTACTCCTTATTCATGGCGCATCGGTAAGTGTGATTGTAGTGGCTCTGTTGTCGATGTCGCCACCCCAGTAATGCTTTAACCGTTGCCCTTTGAATTTAAATGTTTCGAGTGTATTTCTGATGTACAGTTCAACGGTGCCATGTGGGAAAATAGTCTTGATAGTAAATGGGCCCGACCATTAGGATTTGAGCTTTTCGGGGAACAACCTCAGTCTTGAGTTAAATAGTAATACAGATTGTCCTGGTTTAAACTTTCTCTGCATAATCTTTTGGTCATGCCACTTCTTGACTATTTCTTTGTACAATATTTAGTTCTCATAAGCTTGCAGTCAAAATTCGTAGAGTTCATTGAATTGGAGTAACCTCTTCTCATCTGCAACTGTTTGATCAAAGTTTAGTTTTTAAATTGCCCAATATGCCTTATGTTGTAATTCCACTAGGAGGTGACACTATTTCCCATAGACCAACTGATACGGAGACATCCCTATCGGTGTCTTGTATGTTGTTCGATAAGCCCATAACACGTCATCTAACTTTAGAGACCAATCTTTTCTGCTCGGATTTTCCACCTTCTATAAAATTCTATTCACCTCCTTGTTGGAAACCTCAGCTTGACCACTAGTTTAGGGGTGATACAATGGTGTAACCCTGTGATTGACCCCGTACTTCGCTAAGAGAGCTATAAATGACCTATTACAGAAGTGACTTCCCTCGTCACTTATGATTGCTCTTGGCATGCCAAACCTTGTGAAAATATTCTTCTGTATAAACTTTAGCACTACCTTGGCATCATTCATAAGGAGTGCTACAACTTCAACCCACTTTGATACATAATCCACAGCTAGCAAAATTTACATGTTGTTGAATGATAGTGGAAAAGGTCCCTTGAAGTCCATCCCCCATACATCAAAAACCTCGACTTCCATAATCGTGTTGAGTGGCATTTCATTCCTTTTTGATAAATTGCCCACCCTTTGGCATCTATCATAGTTTTTCACGAACTGGTGGGCATCCTTGAACATAGTAGGCCAATAGAATCCTGCATGAAGTACTTTAGCCATCGTCCGCTCACTCCCATAGTGTCCCCCATACGCAGATGAATGACATTCGTGTAAAATATTCTTCACTTCACTGTTAGGAACACATCTACGGATCATTTTATCTGCACACTATTTGAATAGATAGGGCTCGTCCCACATGTACCACTTGACATCATGTAGGAACTTTCTTTTCTGCTGACCTGTCAAATCAGAGGGGAAGGATTTTGCTCACCAAGTAATTGGCAAAATCTGCATACCATGGAAACTCAGAGTTTACTCCAAATAACTGCTCATCCGAAAATAACTCATTGATCAAACATTTATCTGCCCCATCCTTATCCGAATTTTCCAGTCTCAAAAGATGATTCACCACTTGATTTTTTGTCCCCTTCCTATCCTTAATTTCCAAATCAAATTCCTGAAGGAGTAGAATCCATCTAATGAGCCTAGGGTTAGCATCCTTCTTTGTGATCAGATAACGAATCGTTGAGTGATCCGTGTATACCACCACCTTTGTTCTTATCAAATAAGCTCTGAATTTGTCAAAAGAGTATACTACTGCAAGTAATTCCTTCTCTGTGGTTATATAGTTCAATTGGGCATCTATGAGGGTTTTAATAGCATAGTAGATGGCATGGAATATCTTCTCTCGGTGTTGACCCAAAACAGCCCCTACCGCATAGTCGCTAGCATCGCACATTAACTCAAAAGGCATTGTCCAATCCGATGCTACGATCACGGGAGTTGTAGTCAATTTCTTTTTCAACTGCTCAAACGCTAACATGCATTCTTCAGCAAAATTAAAAATTGCATCTTTCTCTAAGAGACTGCATAGTGGTTTAGCAATCTTAGAGAAATCTTTAATGAACATAGGATAGAATCTGGGGTGTCCAAAAAAACTATGGATTCCCTTAACTGTAGTAGGTGGGGGAAGATTCTCGATTGTGTCCAGCTATGCCCTATCAACTTCTAAACCCTTTTCAGAGACTTTGTGCCCCATAATTATTCCTTCTTCAACCATAAAGTGGCACTTCTCCCAGTTTAGCACCAAGTTGGTTTCCACACATCGTTTTAGAACCATGACCAGATTTTCGAGACATATATCAGAAGTATTTCCATAGACTAAGAAGTCATCCATGAAAACTTCCACATTCCTCTCTACCATGTCTGAAAAGATGACCATCATACATCTTTGGAAAGTCGTTGGTGTGTTACACAACCCGAAGGACATCTTCTTGAAAGCAAAGGTGTCGTATAGGCATGTGAAGGTGGTCTTTTCTTGATTCTTAGGAGCTATGAATATCTGGTTGTACCCCGAATATCCGTCTAGCAAATAGTAATATTCATGCCCAGCCAACCGATCCAACATCTGATCGATAAAGGGTAGAGGAAAGTGATCCTTCCAGGTGGCCTTATTAAGCTTTCTATAATCCATGCAAACCCTCCATCCGGTCATTGTCGTTGTCAGAATTAGTTCATTGTCGTCGTTTGTCACAACTGTCATTCCACCCTTTTTTGGAACACATTGAACTGGACTTACCCATGTGCTGTCTGAAATTGGGTAGATTATTCTAGCATCCAACCACATCAATATTTCTTTCTTTACCACTTCTTTCATGATTAGATTAAGTCTTCTCTATTGTTCCACTATTAGCTTGGCATCCTCTTCCAAGAGAATCTTATGCATGCAGAAGGAAGGGCTTATCCCCTTGATATCAGCAATCATCCATCCTATTGCAGACTTATATTCTCTAGCACCCTCAGCAACTTACTTTCCTGCAATTCGTTAAGTGCAGAGGCAATAATAAGAGGTAAAGTATTAAAATTACCCAAATAAGCATACCTGAGGTGTTTAGGGAGAGGCTTAAGCTCAAGAGTGGGTGGCTCCTCCAATGAAGGTTTCATCCACGTTGAAGCTTTTTCTTCTGTATGTAGTGGCTCGAATGGTACCTTGAACCTGCTAACTGTGGGCAAAGAATCCAGCATATGTAAATAATATACGAACTCTGGATCATTCAAGTCCTCATCCCCCAATAGAGTATTTTCCAATGGATCCCTGACTAAACCTTTAACCAAGTCTTCATTAACTACTTTGTCGATCACATCCAACCGAAAACACTCTTCCTCATTTGTAGGGAACCTCATGGCTTTAAACACGTTAAATTTAACTTCTTGGTCTTGTACCCTCATGGTTAATTCCCCTTTTTGAACATCGATGAGAGTCCTACTCGTAGCCAAAAATGGCCTCCCTAAGATGATTGGGATATTTTTGTCCTCTTCGTAATCCAAAATTATAAAATCTGCTGAAAAAATGAACTTATTGACCTTAACTAAAATGTCTTCCATAATCCCTCTTGGATAAGTCACCGATCTATCTGCTAACTGAAGTGATATGTTTATAGGCTTAAGATGTAGGACCCCAACTTTTATGAATAAAGATGAATTTTCTATAAATATCATTTTTGAATATGAAGGAGTAAATTTGATATAATGTTATAGTAATGGGTAATATTTATAAATTTTGCAAAATAAGTAAGTGGCTATAAAATATTCATGTTGTCGGGGAATATTCGTTTGGTCGTGGAATATTCTTTCTGTCGGGGAATATTCGTACGACGGCGCAGCCATTTATGGGCCCCATAACAGAATAACTGTGACACCCCCAAAATAGGTATACATCACCTATTCTGAGTCATCAAATAAATGGTACAGAATACAAATACAATCTTAAATATAAAACATGAGTTGTGAGTTTTAATACAAATATTATCTTCTAGACAGTATTCAAACTCAAAATAAGTCCACAATACATTTATTATCACACTATTTCATAGAATAGTGAGGACTACTAATGCTATCATCTAGACCGTCACTCCGTTCCCCGACTAATCCCTACTACGTTCTCATTTCCTGAAGAGAACAATGAAAGTAAAATGGTGAGCTCAACTAGCCCAGTAAGAAATATTATGACTAAGATAATGCAGAATAAATTGTTGTTAGCCTTCAACAGTGTTAAAATGATACAATATAACAAACATCGAGTTTAACTGCAGCGGAACAAGAAATCCATTAAAAGAGTCAAGTAGAGAATAAAATCTACTATCTTTTATGATTTAAAAGGTTTTTCATCACTTTTATCGCTGGGACTCAGCTTAATAAATAATCCACATCATCCATGCATTACGACCAAGGTTATTCATTAGTATCACAACCACAAATTATTTGTGCACTACAGGCTAAGGATATTCGTGTATTAATCAATGGTCATGATCATGCCAACAACTGTTCATCAATGCAGGGCCAATGAGAACTTTTACCACATCATTTGTAACATTACGGTCATGATTATACCGAATAATCCCTGGTCATAATCATATCAAGTCCATCTATTCACTACAGGCCACAGATGACTTTCAACATAATATAAACATAAGGATGATGACAATGATATAAGAATCAATAAAACAAGTTCAAGAATTAATTTATCCAGGAACCAATAACGTCCAAATTGTCAACATAACACTTCTTTGTAGAGTAAAATTTAAGAATACTCAGAAGAATATTTCCATAAAAATATACCGGATGAAGCGCAAATATCAAGGATATTCCACTAATTTCATGGAATATAGAAGCCAAAGCTTTAACCAACTGGGTATAAGAGAATATATGAAACTGCAAATAAATTTTCGTCCGCCATGCCGTAATCCACTTAGACAGATTATTTTCACAATTTATTAAGGAATGAATACAAAGGATCATTCACCATGCATGCGATAATCCACATAAACAAGTTATTCCAACAGAATAATAAAGAATGGAATAACAGAAGAAATCACCATGCACGCGATAGACCGCACAGATAGGTTATTCCAACAAAATAATAAAGAATGGAACCAGGTCATGCGTAAACCGTACAGACAAGATGTTGTAACAGAATAATAAAGAACGGAACCAGGTCATGCGTAAACCGCACAGACAGGATGTTCCAACAGAATAATAAAGAACAGAACCAGGTCATGTGTAAACCGCACAGACAGGATGTTCCAACAGAATAATAAATAATAGAATAATAGAAGAATTTCACCATGTATGCGGTACTTCGCATATACAGGTTATTCCAACAGAATAATAAGGAATGGAATAACAGAAGTTCTCTTCATAAATTTCTCCATGTATGCGGTACTTTGCATATACAGATTATTCCAACATAATAATAAGGAATGGAATAACAGAAGTTCTCTTCATAAATACGAAAGAAATAATACCCCTTACGAGTACAACAAATAATATCCCTTACCTTAAAAGAAACTGGATATAGGAGTAGTGAAGTAGCAGAATACTTTTCTTCTTTCTCTATAGTTTCTCTCTCTAGAGTTTCAGTGAATTCGTAAGAAATAATTAAGGAAAGAGCTTCTATTTATAAGAGAATGGACTGAATAGTAACTAATTCATGAACGGTCCAGATTGATTAACTTTTAAACGGACGGTCCATATTGATTTACTATGCAGTATTAATAAAATATTTTAATAAAACAAAATCTTTTAAATAAAATATAATATATTCTATTTATAATCTAATAAAACGAATAACTTTATAAAAGTATCATGTTTTATATAAAAAGATTTTACTATGCAAATACTATGCAGACACTATACAAACAGTATGCATAATAGAATATTATATATTCTATTTATAGTCTAATAAAATAAATAACTTTATAAAAGTATTCTGTTTATATAAAAAGATTTTACTATGCAAACACTATGCATAATAGAATATCATATATTCTATTTATAGTCTAACAAAATAAATAACTTTATAAAAGTATTCTGTTTTATATAAAAAATTTTATGTTTTATTACATTTATAATAATAATAAAACAAAACTTATCACCTTTATTATAATTCACAATATTAATCGACCAGGTCGTTCCCAGGAAAGAGGGGCTTTCCAATAAGGATTTCTCCCTATTGGCGCGCAATTAGGTGACAAAACCTCCCCTTGACAGAACTTCTAGACATCGTTAATATTGCAAATAATAATATGAATAACTTTTCCGTCTCAATTATTGATTTAATAACATAACATATTATACAGATGCTACTGTGACAATAATTGAATCAATAATATGAGAGATATGATGTAGCAATTATTATAGCAATAATTGAGTGTAACTGAGTGACTTCTTACGTAAGCATCAATAATCAATATCGTGTGCTACTATGCAACCACGCGTATTACTGTATTTTTACTACCGAGTAGTTTAACAGTTTTAACGGTAATACTTTCGCCGTTATTTTTATAAAAACATAATTCTGTCGTTTTCTTACTATGACAATACTTCTATTGTGGGGTCCACCAATGATTATGCCGTCGTACAGATATTCCCCGACAAAAAGAATATTCCCCGACCAAACGAATATTAAATAACAAGTTACATACATTGCAAAATTTATAAATACTACCCACAACTATAACACTATCTCAAATCCACACCATAATATTAAAAAAATATTTCGAGAAATTTAAATCTTTATTCATAAAATTTGGGGTCTCACAATCTCCCCTCCTTATGAAATTTCTCCTTCAAAATTTACGAACGTACCTGGTATGCCGAAAAGATGAGGATACCTTGACTTCATTTCAGATTCTAACTCTTGAGGTATAACCTTTGAGTGTTGAATACGATCCTTCTTATCCAAGATTTTAACACGTATCTCCTCATACGTTAAATCTTCTGCTATCTCGTCTAGTTCTAATTTAATAACGTGGTTCGGGTCATCCACGTATTTACGTAACATCGATACGTAAAAAACGTTATAAACATGCGACATACTTGGCGGTAAAACGAGTCTATAGGCCACAGTTCTTACTCGATCGAGGATTTTAAATGGGCCAATTAAATCGAGGGTTGAGATTTCCTCTCTTCGTTGATTCTTGCTTCTAGAATAATGCCCTCTTGAACCTTCTTCTTCACAATCATCAGCTTTGAGTATGTAGCCTGAGCGACTTTAACTTTATCGATTAAAGTTGATTCCAATTGTATATTTGTTATCTTCACGTGGGTCCCTAGAGTCTTTAACTCTATCTTCATCATTTGTAAGTTATACGAAATGGGTTTTTATGTTAACAACATCGCACTCGTAAACGCATACGATCTTCTACTCAATGCGTCAGCTATCACGTTCGCTTTTCTACGATGGTATTGAATGGTACGATCGTAATCTTTAACAGCGCGAGCCAACTTCTTTGGTGCATTATACGTTCATTTTGGTTGAAGAAATATTTAAGGGTTTTAGAAATGGGTTTTGTACTAGGGTCAATACAAAATTCAATTTCACGCTCAAGGGGTAGGCTAAGAAGTCTTCAAGAATACGTTAGGAAATTTATTAACAATAGAAATATCATTCAAAACTGTGACTCTCATCCAAGACTTGGATAGTACGTCACATTGATACCTATCAACTTGCCATCGTCATTCACGACATCGCCTACAGAAAGTCTGGCTTCAGTGCATTCCACACAAGAAAGTCAACAACGAAAGGATCGGGGCTCTTTACTTATGGCTTGATATAATAGTGATTAACTTTAGTGGTTTGGTTGCTTGAATTCGCATAACAGGTTGGTTAGGAATATGAAAGCTAACAACCTTATGAAAATCATGATGAGTAGTTAACTAATCGATTTTTAAAAATCACATCAAAGACAAGTATTTTCAAAGAGATAAGATCAACAGGTAACGTGAAAGTGTTGATTTGAATTAAACAATATTTATAAACAGTGGAGGTAACGAAGGTTTCTACTAACGAAGATTCACTAAGTCAAAGTCTAACTTCTCTGGGGTCAAATTTAAATGTTGAGTGCAAACAAGAGAGATAAAAGAATGGGTAGAACCGATATCGAATAAGGTATAGACATCATAAGCGTTTATGATTAACTTACCCGTGACAACTTCGTTCGAGTTCCTCGACAAACGCTCTCACTTAAAATACCGGCTTTAATTTATGTGAGACATCCTTTGGTGACTCCATCCTAGCTGAACTTGTCTTCGGTGAATGACAAAATTTGGCTAGGTGACCTTCTTTTCTACAATTATAACATGTTTTGGATGGCATCGCACAGTTTGGACTGATGTGTCCCTCCCCTCCGCATTTGAAGCATATGATAGGTGGTCGCTCTCCTTCCTTAACAACGGGTGTTGGTGCTGACGTCTTTCCATCATTATTGAACCTTCTCTTTTTGAAATTTCCACTCCTATTATCTTGGCCATGATTACCACTGAAGTGGTTACCATTCTGGGCATGATAATTTCCCCCACGATGGTTATCATTGTTTCGGTGGTCGTTGCCACCGGTATGATTATTATCGTGTTGCTGGTCATTACTTTTTAGTTGTGCTGACTCATTATCTCGCTCCAATAATTGAGCCCTATTCATAACATTTGAATATAAATAAAGTTTATGAGAAATGAGGTATTGACGTATATCAGGTTTCAAACCTCTTAGAAATATTCGCATCATTCGCTCCTCATTATCAACCAAATGGGATGCAAACTGGGATAACTCCGCAAATTTAGCCTTGTATTGCGACACGTTCATATTGTTTTGCTTCAAGTTGATGAATTCCACCTCCTTCATGTGACGAATACTTTCAGGAAAGTACTTGTCGTTGAATAACTCTTAGAACTTCTCCCAAGACATCTTGAGTGTGTCAAGCTGGGTACGTTTTACAGATTTCCACTAGTAATCTGCTTCTTCACGCAACATAAAGGTGGCAAAGGGAACCTTTTGCTCCTCGGAGCATCCCAAGATATCCAATATCTTGGTGATCTGCTTTAACCACGTCTCTGCCTTCAGTGGTTCTGGCTTTCCCAAAAACTTCGATGGTCCCAGCTCCTTGAACTGCTTAGCGGTGACCTACCGTGGGTTGCCATTATTTCCACCTATATTTTGAACATGAATCTCTCTCACCTGATGTTGCATGAATTGCATAAAGCCTCTGAACATTCCATCGTTCATCATTTGGTCAGTGTTATTGTTTGCATGAGGATTGTCGTCTTCCTGATGCACATTATCCTAATTATTGATTTGTAAAGACTTGACGGTCTCCTGTGCTCCATTAATATTCTCAACATTCTCGGATGTTATTTTCCAAATACTACCACAAAACAAGGATTAATTAACATATCATATAATATTCTCATACTTTGACCGACCAATTAAATATCAAATAAACTTAAGTATGTCATACTAGCGAAAGAATTTCCCGACTCTCCCCTCCTAGTTCTTATCTCACATCTCAGCCAGAAATCATATCCCTAAGCTTTGATACCAACTGTGACACCCACAAAATAGGTATACATCACTTATTCTGAGTCGTCAAATACATGGTACAGAATACAAATACAATCTTAAATATACAACATGAGCTGTGAGTTTTAATACAAATATTATCTTCTAGACAGTATTCAAACTCAAAATAAGTCCTTAATACATTTATTATCACACTATTTCAGAGAATAGTGAGGACTACTAATGCTATCATCTGGATCATCACTCCGTTCCCTGACTAGTCCCTATTACGTTCTCATTTCCTGAAGAGAACAATGAAAGTAAAAGGGTGAGCTCAACTATCCCAGTAAGAAATATTATGACTAAGATAATGTAGAATAAATTATCGTTAGCCTTCAACAGTGTTAAACTGATACAATATAACAAACATTAAGTTTTACTGCAGCGGAACAAGAAATCCATTAAAAAAGTCAAGTAGAGAATAAAATTTACTATCTTTTATGATTTAAAAAAGTATTTCATCACTTTTATCGCTGGGACTCAGCTTAATAAATAATCCACATCATCCCTGCACTATGGCCAAGGATATTCATTAGTATCGCAATCACAAATTATCCATGCACTACGGGCTAAGGATATTCGTGTATTCATTAATGGTCATGATCATGCCAACAACTGTCCATCAATGCACTACGGGCCAATGAGGACTTTTACCACATCATTTGTAACACTACGGTCATGATTATACCGAATAATCTATGGTCATAATCATACCAAGTCCATCTATGCACTACAGGCCACAGATGACTTTCAACATAATATAAATATGAGGATGATGACAATGATATAAGAATTCAGTAAAACAAGTTCAAGAATTAATTTATCCAGGAACCAATAACGTCCAAATTGTTAACATGACACTTCTTTGTGGAGTAAAATTTAATAATGCTCAGAAGAATATTTTCATGAAAATATACCAGATGAAGCGCAAATATCAAGGATATTCCACTAATTTCATGGAGTATAGAAGCCAAACCTTTAACCAACTGAGTATAAGAGAATATATGAAACTACAAATGGATTTTCGTCTGCCATGCGGTAATCCACTTAGACAGATCATTTCCACAATTTACTAAACGAATGAATACAAAGAATCATTCACCATGCATGTGATAATCCACATAGACATGTTATTCTAACAAAATAATAAAGAATGGAATAACAGAAGAAATCACCATGCATGTGATAGACCGCACAGATAGGTTATTCCAACAGAATAATAAAGAATGGAACTAGGTCATGCGTAAACCACACAGACAGGATGTTCCATTAGAATAATAAAGAACGAAATCAGGTCATATGTAAACCGCACAGACAGGATGTTCCAACAGAATAATAATAAACGGAACCAGGTCATACGTAAACCGCACAGACAGGATGTTCCAACAGAATAATAAAGAACGGAATAACAGAAGAATTTCACCATGTATGCGGTACTTCGCATATACAGGTTATTCCAACAGAATAATAAGGAATGGAATAACAGAAGAATTTCACCATGTATGCGGTACTTTGCATATACAGGTTATTCCAACATAATAATAAGAAATGGAATAACAGAAGTTCTCTTCATGAATACGAAAGAAATAATACCCCTTACGAGTACAACAAATAATATCTCTTACCTTAGAAGAGACTGGATATAGGAGTAATGAAGTAGAAAAATACTTTTCTTCTTTCTCTCTATAGTTTCTCTCTTTAGAGTTTCAGTGAATTCGTAAGAAATAATGAAGGAATGAGCTTCTATTTATAGGAGAATGGACTGAATAGTAACTAATTCATGAACGGTCCAGATTGATTTACTTTTAAACGGACGGTCCATATTGATTTACTATGCAGTATTAATAAAATATTCTAATAAAATAAAATCTTTTTAATAAAATATAATATATTATATTTATAATCTAATAAAAAGAATAACTTTATAAAAGTATTTTATTTTATATAAAAAGATTTTACTATACAAATACTATGCATGCACTATGCAAATACTATGTATAATAGAATATTATATATTCTATTTATAGTCTAATAAAATAAATAACTTTATAAAAGTATTCTATTTTATATAAAAAGATTTTACTATGCAAACACTATACAGACACTATGCAAACAATATGCATAATAGAATATTATATATTCTATTTATAGTCTAATAAAACAAATAACTTTATAAAAGTATTCTATTTTATATAAAAAGTTTTTTGTTTTATTACATTTATAATAATAATAAAACAAAACTTATCACCTTTATTATAATTCACAATATTAATCGACCAGGTCGTTCCCAGGAAAGAGGGGGCTTTCCAATAAGGATTTTTCCCTATTGGCGCACAATTAGGTGACCAAACCTCTCCTTGGCAGAACTTATAGACATCATTAATATTACAAATAATAATATGAATAACTTTGTCGTCTCAATTATTTATTTAATAACATAACATATTGTACAAATGCTACTATGACAATAATTGAATCAATAATATGAGAGATATGATGCAGCAATTACTGTAGCAATAATTGAGTATAACTGAGTGACTTCTTACGTAAGCATCAATAATCAATACCGTTGCAACCACGCGTATTACTCTACTTTTACTACCGAGTAGTTCAACAGTTTTAATGGTAACACTTTCGCCGTTATTTTTATAAAAAGATAATTCTGTCGTTTTCTTACTACGACAATACTTCCGTTGTGGGATCCACCAATGATTATGTCGTCGTATGGATATTCTCCGACAAAAAGAATATTCCCCAACCAAACGAATATTATATAACAAGTTGCATACTTTACGAAATTTATAAATACTACCCACAACTATAACACTATCTCAAATCCACACCATAATATTAAAAAATATTTAGAGAAATTTAAATCTTTATTCATAAAATTTGGGGTCTCACAATAACTGTCGGACGAAGAAAACGATAAATTTGAGTTTTTATAAATAATGACGTAATCGTCACCGTTAGCACTGTTGGAATACCTGGTGGTTAAAATATAGTAATACGCGTGGTTGCATAGTAGCACGCGATATTGCACAGTATTTTTAAATTATTGATTCTTACGTAAGAAGGCACTACTCAATAATTGTAACAGTAATTACTGTTCAATATTTTATTTTATTGATTCAATAATTGCTACGTTGATATTTTATATTATTGTTGTTCAATAATTGTCACTGCACAGTATTTCTCATTATCAGATCAATAATTCATATTATTTGAATAATATTATTAGATAGCATTATTGGCAATATCTATAATGTTCTGTCAAGGAGAGGTTTGGTCACCTAATTGCGCGCCAGTAAGGATAAATCCTTATTGGAAAGCCCTCACTTTCCTGGGAACGGTCTGGTTGCCATAATTGTGATTCTGTAATATTATTTGTGAATAATTAATTATTGATTTATATGATAAAGAAATATAAATTTTTATGTGGATATAAATGAAGGAATTAATGTTGAAGTGTTTTATCAGAATTTTTGTCGGAATGGAGGTATTAAAAATCAAATCAGTGTTCTTAAAGCTCTATTGCGTGAGTTATAATGTTAATCCGGCCGTTGAATCATTGTGATTTTTGGATATGTTATGCATATATAAGTTGAGTATATTTTCACAAATTTTGAACCGTTAAAAATTAACATATGATTTGTTATGAATTTTATGATGTATTGAAAAGCATCCGTTTGTGGATTTCGGATATTTTCTGTTTGGAATTTGAGAAAACTTAAAGTTACAAAGTTGTAGAGAATTCGATTTCATGTGGAATGGATATAAAATTTGTATTTTTCTGATAAAAGGGCTATTTATTATGAATTACTAAAGTTTTGAAAAATAAAATGTTTTTATTAAAATTGGGTGGGACTCACTTTTGTTTTTAACATGTGGGCTGCTATTTTTGTTCCAAGATGGCTGGCTTGAAAAGGAGGAGGCGTAGGAAGAAAGAAAAAAAATATTTTATTTATTTAGTCTCCTATGACGTTCTAGCATTTTCCTATAAATAGGCGCTTAAGTTAGAATTAAAAATCACACCAGAATCAGAGAATTCTTCTTCTATAATATTGAGCGTATTTCTTTAGAGTTTTAGAAAGCTTTGAGCATAGAAAATAGTAAAAGTTTTCTTCAAGAATATCTCCGCTATACCAGTTGGAATATTCTTCTTTTCAAGGTAAGGAATATTATTTTTGTTCAATATTCGCTTAAAATAATATTTTCTTCCATACTCTGTAGTATGTAAGTAATATTATTTCGTTTCAGATTCTGAATTCTATACTCGTTTTATTAAAGTTTTGGCTTCTATACTCCATGTGTGACAACCCGAATTTTTATAAGTTATTAAAATAAGAATTTAATAATTAAAATTCTAATTATGAGGTGTATATATTTTGAATTATATGATTTGGTGTGAAGAGAATTATATATTCATATGTTGGAGAATGTGAGATTTAATAGGTAATTAAACTATTAAAGAAATTAAATAATATTAGTTAATTTAATTAAGTTAAAATTATGTTATGAGATAATATAATTTTAATTATTATGCCTTGTGAGCAATGGAAATTATTATGAGTTAAGTTTCATAAATAGTGTGAATAATTCACTTAATTAAAATAGTGAATTAATACAAGTATAATTGATTTAATAAAGTGAGAATGTAATATATTGCATGAAAATATAAATATTAGTATAATGCGAGTAAAATATTTATTAAGTACATTAAATATTTTAGTTGGAAACTTTATGGAATTAGATGAATATTTATGATATTAAATAAATATTTGATGAAAATTGGTATGAGATAGTTTATTTAACTGTGATAAAATAGATGAGATTTATACGTATTTTATTACGCGAGTATAATTGTAATATTCTAATTTAATTAAATAATTAAATTAGAGGAGTGAGAATTTGTTAAATAATGTTATGATTATAATGGTTAAATAGAAATTATAATTTTACTAATAAGGTTAATTTTATTTCTTAAATAATTAAAAGGTACATAATCTAGTTTATATTTCTAGTTTATGTGTTCTTGAGTTTCTTTTAAAATTGGAGTTTTGGTTAATAAATTTGTGGGTTACGATGTTATATATGTTATTGGATATTTATAATTTGATAGTGGTCATCTAGAAACAAATTTTCAGAAATCAAATTCATGTATTTATACTAAAGAAGAGGAATTTGGATTTTGATTGTAATGTGTATTTTGGTGTACTTTGGGACTAAAGTTGATGATGAATTCATGATGAAAACTTTAAATTGATGGATGATTGTTGTTCTCCCCTATAAAACGAAAACAACGCAACTTGAACGGATCGAATTGGTTAAGAAACGAATTCTTGATGAATGAATACACTCAGTATGTTGAAAATCGAAAAAATTAGTATAAACAAATTAGAATTAGTATAAACCAAGTCTCACACCAACTAAATTGAGAACTTTACCCTTTGCTAAACCTATAAATAGAAGGGCTTGATCCTTTGTTTCATTCACCAACAATAAGGCCTCCAATTTTGAGAAAGACTTTGTTATAGGAGGACTTTTTATAAAGATCTTCTCTTAGTTAAATTTTGGTCGAGTACGTATTCAGTTTGTGGAATTTCGTATTTTTGGGTATGTTTCATATTTAATTTTTGGTAATGTTATTATTTTAAATATTGTATTTAGTTTGTTAGTTAAAGTTTATATTTTGGAAGTTTAGTTAGTTTTGTTAGAAAACTAGTTAGTTTACTATGTTTATTTTGGCTTGTAATTGATTATGTAAATGAGTTATAATGATTGTAATTAGATATATGAAACCTTAACATCATCCAAGTGTAACCAAAACTCACAAAATAAAAGATTTACAAAGAACCTTGTTGGGCAGTTTTTGGGACTGAGCTTGAGGACCCTTTGTGCTTTTGATTTATGTCTAAAAGCTTAATTTGATGATTGTATGTTATATCCCTCTAAGTTCTGAAGATTTCCTAACTTGAATGAACCAAAACGGAGTTAAAATGAATCCGTGGTGAAGATTTTAGTAAACCATGTCTAGAAATAAAAATTGAATGAACAGTGACTATAGTGTCAAATTCTGGAATAGCTATGTTGCCTGAAAAATTCTGAGTTTCTGGGTAGTTGTAGTGCACTGAGTTAGGAAGCCATAGGCTTTGGAATGACCTCATTCCGACCTCGGATGAGGGAGTTACGGTGATTGGAAAGAAATATGTCGAATTTGTCAAACAGAAAGTCAGCAGCGGGATGTGCTATTCGGGACACTGTTTTGATTAGTTAATGTTTCCACAAACTTCTGGGCTTTTGGTATGTTATTGTACACTGAATTAGCTTTCCATAGACTCCGGAACGGACTAATTCCGACTTCGGAGCAAAGAGTTATGACCATTCAAAGAAGTCGCGTCAAAACTATCTAACCAACTCGGGGCAGTCACCTTGAACGAATTTTTCGGAATTCTGTGTTTTGAATTTCGAAATGGTCAAAGAATGAAAGTTGTAGCCTCGGAAGTTAGCTTCGCGTGGGCTCAAGAATCGCTCAAAAATGTTTTGAAACGAATTAGTTATGACTGGTTTAGCGGGAGAGGGTAAAGCTGGGAAAAAAATTGAAGAATGCTATGAACGTCAATTTTTGGCACGCTTTTTAGACTACTTAACAAACCCGAAATGAGAGGTTAGTATTTCTTAAAAATAGTCTTGTATGCCATGAAAAACATACTAAAAAAAATGTCTTACGATTAGATAAGTAAATTGCAAGCTATTAAACCGCGAAATGGGTGTCAAGGTGAGGGGCTGCTGCCTTGTGAAATTATATTGAACCTAATAATATAAAACGAAGGGGATATAAATGGTTTGTGTTTTGATACGTAAAGTATTTACATACTAAATCCATGAGAGAACCTTTTTGGCGTAAAAAGGTTATAACGGACAAAAGTTTCTAAAGAAACATAGAATGGTTTTAAGACGAGAACAAAATATTATAGTTAAATAAAATTAGTTTACATTGAGTACGTGAATTTTGTATGTGAAACTAATATGTACATGTATGTATCCTCAATTTGTGTAGGATCATCATAGCGCAGATAAGTTATAAACATTAAACAACATCCAAGGCAAGTTTTTCAGTTCTATTATGTTTGTGGATTAAATGTGATTATGTGGTGAGTTACATACCATGCTTTATGAATTGTTAAAGTCAAAATATGACCAAGTTAATTGGGTTATGGAACTCAATTTATATGTGATATGTGATAGCATATGCATGTTGTATAATGTAACTCGATAAATTAGAAATGTAGAATGCATGAATTGTGTGCTATGTGAAACATGATAGACTGTTAAATTTGCTGGGCTGTCGAGCTCAACCTTGCAAATAACCACTTTTGTAGGTTCAAGATTCAAGGTAAAGTTATGCGTTACTTGAAAGACATGAATCATATGTGATACTTGAAGATTTATATACTTTGGTTGTGTTATTATTTGAACCATGTTTAAGGTTTCGAATAATGTATTAATGTTGAATTATAATATTGTTTTGCGAATGTAAACTATTGTAGTATTAAAATGATTCTGAGATATTTAGATGTAAAGGTTGAAGGTTTTGGGAACAAGGATAGTTTGTAATAGAAAATTTTAATTATTCTGCAAATTTCAATGGTTGTATTATCGTTTAATGGTGTAAAATTAGAGGTTGAATGTATTATTAACGACCGAAGTCGAGAATTAAATTGTATGAATTTTGGGGTCGTTACAGTTGGTATCAAAGCTGTAGGTTATAAACCTTAGGTAGGAGTGCCTTAGGCTATAACCTTAGGGAAGGAAGGTGAAGATAATGAAAGAATAAGCTCAAATAGAGTTTGAACAATACGAAGTAATGTAAGAAACGTATAAGAAGGGATAAAACTTGCGTGAAATGATTCAAAGAAGAATCTCGCAGAGTTATAAAGAATATGAATGTGAGGTTACCCAACTCCAATAATAAGGATGTAAGGTGATAACAAATAGACAATGTCTATAAGAAGAGAATAGTAAGGAAGTTAAGAATAGAGAGTTATAGTTAAGTATGGTACAATTGTACTCTTTAGTAGTTGGTGTATGGTATCTGGGCTAAACGATTCCTTCATAGAGCGGAGGTATATACGAACTAGTAACTCGAAACCTAGTTTGTTGGTTGTTTGTGGGAAACCACTCAGCGTACCATATTGAAACTGTTAGAGACTCGATGTGTACCAAGTGTAGAAATGGATACGTATGATAAAAGTGTAGAACTCGAATGAAATTTTGAGCGATGTAAATGATGTTAGAAATTCTTAAATGAAATTTTTTTTCTTTATATAAACAAGAAGATTCAAAGAAGAATCTAAGAGATATAAAGATAAGAAATGGGAGTTTCCTAACTCCAAAAGCCAGAATAACGAGTAATGTAGTAAATGATGAAAAAGAGAAAGAAAGAGGATCGTAAAACAAAACGATCACGAGTTAAGAAAAGAATTTTAAGGGAGATGATTATAGAATAAGATCACGACGTAGTCTGTTTAAGTTATAAAAGAAAGATGGTCTATAATATTTGAATAAATATAGCTTAATGTTATGAAGATGGAGTACAATGAAATAGTACGAGATAACTCACGAGAAGTTATAGATGATGTGATACGAGGAATTCGTATCGAGCAAAGGGCAAGTTATAAGCAAGATAGAGTTAGGTGGGATTTCAATTGAGGTCTCATGTGATGGTTGAGTTGTACAAACCTTTGTATGGGCGAGGGTTTTGTGCTTGCACTCAGTTTATCACATTAATAATCATTGGAATGTCTGTGTCGCGCTATTTGTTATATGCTTGTTGAGAAGGTGATTCTTTTCTCATGTGTATAACAGATAGGTAGAGTATAGTTAGTGAATATTATAAGGTTAAGTGCGAGTTCTTAAAACTCATACTTATGGTAGGTTCGTGACTCATAATTATATGGTATGATTTTGAACCCCTCAGCGAATGGACGCCTATGGTCTGACTAGGATAAGTTCTTAAACTCATATGATTGTGGAAAGTTCCTGAACTCATAACGTGTGGTAAGTTTGACGAACTGGGTATTGATAAGTGTAAATGGAGTATTGAGGATGATAGGAATAGATAGACCTATTAAGCAATGGATCATTATAGAAAGTGAAGTTGATGGTGGAAGCATAGGTAATCTAAATCTACTAGCTATGCTAGACTTTCGAAATTTATTGACTTCGTGCTGATGTTTACACTTCTATTTTCTTGAAAAATATTGGATCAAATGATGGAACCAGTGAGTTTAAACAATAATATTGTTATTCGTATGTCTATGCTAATTGCTTCGGCTAGACAAAAATTATTTACAATATATCAAAATGTATTTTATATCATTAATGCATCATGTAACCTGGTGCAAGGATGATAAAAACGATGGAGTCATCAATGCAGTATTACCTAGTGTTGGATGTGATCTAAGGATCGTCAGCCCACTATGGTATGATGTAGTATGATAAAATCACCAAATGACGGAATCCTCAACGGACTATAAATACAGTGCGGTATCATGACGTCATAAAAAGATTTTTGAGATTTCTTTGAGATATGAGAATTCATATGTATGTATGTATATGTATATTTCGGTTGATGTTCGAATTGTTGTAGAGGTCTATGCTATTTAATTCAGCTAGACGAATATTGAAAAATATTCATGAAATTCAAGTGTTTATTGAAAAGTTATGCCAAACCAAATTGTTTTGGTGCAGATTCAGATGTTGAAAAGCTGAGGTGAACAACTCTATAAGGGGACATGTTTTCGGGGACAATGGTTCCGAGCGTAACGCATATTGTCGTTACAAAACACTACGTTGCGGCCCAACGTAGTGGTACAATAGGCTAGCCACCTAGTGTACGTAAGGAGGGTGTTTTCAGTCTTTGTGATTGATAAACACTTTGGTTTGCAGTGTGAAGGATTGAGTTGAAGCACTAGTAAATCGAGAATAGAGTTCACGGTCTTGTGACCCCTCAACATGATTTGAATCTTTTAAATTCCTAAGTTATTCATACTACTTCCTAATTATTGAGCAATTATAGAAGATTCTTGCTATTCTAAAAGGCGAATGTGGTAAGGATGATATTCCTTAGAAAGAAGTAAGTCGTAGAATGCGACACTGAATGATGAATATATTGAATAAGTGAGAAAAGAAGTGTTGATATGAGAAGGAGATGAGTTATCAAAGAATATTGTAAAACTTTTAATAGAAAAGTTAATAATTGTAGAAAGATTTTTGTGGAAAGAAAGTGATTATAGAACCCAATGATTGAATAAATTATTAACGTAAAATCTATTTTGATAGATTGAATGAATAAAGATTAATAGATAAGATTTCGAAGACGAAATTCTTAAAAGAAAGGGTGTATGTAATATTCCGAGTAAATTTTGAAAAAAGATTTGGTGAAAACCGAGTAAGGGAGGTTTCTTTGATTCCGAGGACGGAATCCTTATAAGGAGGGAAGGATGTGACAACCCGAATTTTTATAAGTTATTAAAATAAGAATTTAATAATTAAAATTCTAATTATGAGGTGTATATATTTTGAATTATATGATTTGGTGTGAAGAGAATTATATATTCATATGTTGGAGAATGTGAGATTTAATAGGTAATTAAACTATTAAAGAAATTAAATAATATTAGTTAATTTAATTAAGTTGAAATTATGTTATGAGATAATATAATTTTAATTATTATGCCTTGTGGGCAATGGAAATTATTATGAGTTAAGTTTCATAAATAGTGTGAATAATTCACTTAATTAAAATAGTGAATTAATACAAGTATAATTGATTTAATAAAGTGAGAATGTAATATATTGCATGAAAATATAAATATTAGTATAATGCGAGTAAAATATTTATTAAGTACATTAAATATTTTAGTTGGAAACTTTATGGAATTAGATGAATATTTATGATATTAAATAAATATTTGATGAAAATTGGTATGAGATAGTTTATTTAAGTGTGATAAAATAGATGAGATTTATACGTATTTTATTACGCGAGTATAATTGTAATATTCTAATTTAATTAAATAATTAAATTAGAGGAGTGAGAATTTGTTAAATAATGTTATGATTATAATGGTTAAATAGAAATTATAATTTTACTAATAAGGTTAATTTTATTTCTTAAAGAATTAAAGGTACATAATCTAGTTTATATTTCTAGTTTATGTGTTCTTGAGTTTCTTTTAAAATTGGAGTTTTGGTTAATAAATTTGTGGGTTACGATGTTATATATGTTATTGGATATTTATAATTTGATAGTGGTCATCTAGAAACAAATTTTCAGAAATCAAATTCATGTATTTATACTAAAGAAGAGGAATTTGGATTTTGATTGTAATGTGTATTTTGGTGTACTTTGGGACTAAAGTTGATGATGAATTCATGATGAAAACTTTAAATTGATGGATGATTGTTGTTCTCCTCTATAAAACGAAAACAACGCAAAACGGATCGAATTGGTTAAGAAACAAATTCTTGATGAATGAATACACTCAGTATGTTGAAAATCGAAAAAATTAGTATAAACAAATTAGAATTAGTATAAACCAAGTCTCACATCAACTAAATTGAGAACTTTACCCTTTGCTAAACCTATAAATAGAAGGGCTTGATCCTTTGTTTCATTCACCAACAATAAGGCCTCCAATTTTGAGAAAGACTTTGTTATAGGAGGACTTTTTATAAAGATCTTCTCTTAGTTAAATTTTGGTCGAGTACGTATTCAGTTTGTGGAATTTCGTATTTTTGGGTATGTTTCATAATTAATTTTTGGTAATGTTATTATTTTAAATATTGTATTTAGTTTGTTAGTTAAAGTTTATATTTTGGAAGTTTAGTTAATTTTGTTAGAAAACTAGTTAGTTTACTATGTTTATTTTGGCTTGTAATTTATTATGTAAATGAGTTATAATGATTGTAATTAGAGATATGAAACCTTAACATCATCCAAGTGTAACCAAAACTCACAAAATAAAAGATTTACAAAGAAACTTGTTGGGCAGTTTTTGGGACTGAGCTTGAGGACCCTTTGTGCTTTTGATTTATGTCTAAAAGCTTAATTTGATGATTGTATGTTATATCCCTCTAAGTTCTGAAGATTTCCTAACTTGAATGAACCAAAACGGAGTTAAAATGAATCCGTGGTGAAGATTTTAGTAAACCATGTCTAGAAATAAAAATTGAATGAACAGTGACTATAGTGTCAAATTCTGGAATAGCTATGTTGCCTGAAAAATTCTGAGTTTCTGGGTAGTTGTAGTGCACTGAGTTAGGAAGCCATAGGCTTTGGAATGACCTCATTCCGACCTCGGATGAGGGAGTTACGGTGATTGGAAAGAAATATGTCGAATTTGTCAAACAGAAAGTCAGCAGCGGGATGTGCTATTCGGGACACTGTTTTGATTAGTTAATGTTTCCACAAACTTCTGGGCTTTTGGTATGTTATTGTACACTGAATTAGCTTTCCATAGACTCCGGAACGGACTAATTCCGACTTCGGAGCAAAGAGTTATGACCATTCAAAGAAGTCGCGTCAAAACTATCTAACCAACTCGGGGCAGTCACCTTGAACGAATTTTTCGGAATTCTGTGTTTTGAATTTCGAAATGGTCAAAGAATGAAAGTTGTAGCCTCGGAAGTTAGCTTCGCGTGGGCTCAAGAATCGCTCAAAAATGTTTTGAAACGAATTAGTTATGACTGGTTTAGCGGGAGAGGGTAAAGCTGGGAAAAAAATTGAAGAATGCTATGAACGTCAATTTTTGGCACGCTTTTTAGACTACTTAACAAACCCGAAATGAGAGGTTAGTATTTCTTAAAAATAGTCTTGTATGCCATGAAAAACATACTAAAAAAAATGTCTTACGATTAGATAAGTAAATTGCAAGCTATTAAACCGCGAAATGGGTGTCAAGGTGAGGGGCTGCTGCCTTGTGAAATTATATTGAACCTAATAATATAAAACGAAGGGGATATAAATGGTTTGTGTTTTGATACGTAAAGTATTTACATACTAAATCCATGAGAGAACCTTTTTGGCGTAAAAAGGTTATAACGGACAAAAGTTTCTAAAGAAACATAGAATGGTTTTAAGACGAGAACAAAATATTATAGTTAAATAAAATTAGTTTACATTGAGTACGTGAATTTTGTATGTGAAACTAATATGTACATGTATGTATCCTCAATTTGTGTAGGATCATCATAGCGCAGATAAGTTATAAACATTAAACAACATCCAAGGCAAGTTTTTCAGTTCTATTATGTTTGTGGATTAAATGTGATTATGTGGTGAGTTACATACCATGCTTTATGAATTGTTAAAGTCAAAATATGACCAAGTTAATTGGGTTATGGAACTCAATTTATATGTGATATGTGATAGCATATGCATGTTGTATAATGTAACTCGATAAATTAGAAATGTAGAATGCATGAATTGTGTGCTATGTGAAACATGATAGACTGTTAAATTTGCTGGGCTGTCGAGCTCAACCTTGCAAATAACCACTTTTGTAGGTTCAAGATTCAAGGTAAAGTTATGCATTACTTGAAAGACATGAATCAGATGTGATACTTGAAGATTTATATACTTTGGTTGTGTTATTATTTGAACCATGTTTAAGGTTTCGAATAATGTATTAATGTTGAATTATAATATTGTTTTGCGAATGTAAACTATTGTAGTATTAAAATGATTCTGAGATATTTAGATGTAAAGGTTGAAGGTTTTGGGAACAAGGATAGTTTGTAATAGAAAATTTTAATTATTCTGCAAATTTTAATGGTTGTATTATCGTTTAATGATGTAAAATTAGAGGTTGAATGTATTATTAACGACCGAAGTCGAGAATTAAATTGTATGAATTTTGGGGTCGTTACACCATGAAATTAGTAGAATATCATTGATATTTGCGCTTCATCCAGTATTTTTTCATGAAAATATTATTCTAAGCATTCTTGATAAGTTTTAACTTTTTTATGCCGTAGTACTATTCACGGGGTTACTATTCTGAAAGTACTATTCACTAGAGTACTATTCACCTGGGGTACTATTCACCTGGGGTACTATTCATGATAAAAATTGATTCGTTTTCGGTCTAATTTATTTTTGGTACAATATTATTCTTGAATTTTACTTCACAAAGAAATATCATGTTAACAATTTGGACGTTATTGATTTTTGAATAAATTAAATTATAAATTTTTAAAAATTTGTCCTTGAACTTGTTTTATTGAATTCTTATATCATTGTCATCATCTTCATGTATATATTCTGTTGAAAGTCATCTGTGGCCTGTAGTGCGTAGATGGACTTGGTATGATTATGACCAGGGATTATTCGGTATAATCATGACCGTAATGTTACAAATGATGTGATAAAGTCCTCACTGGCCCGTAGTGCATTGGTGGACAGTTGTTGGCATGATCATGACCATTGATGAATACACATATATCCTTGGCCTGTAGTGCATGGATAATTTGTGGTCATGATACTAATGAATATCATTGGCCGTAGTGTAGAGATGATGTGGATTATTTATTAAGCTGATTCTCAGCGGTAAAAATGATGAAAAACCTTTTAAATCATAGAAGATAGTAGATTTTATTCTCTACATGACTCTTCTAATGGATTGCTTGTTCCGCTACAATTAAACTTGATATTTGTTATATTTTATTAGTTTAACACTGTTGAAGGCTAACGATAAATTATTCTACATTATCTTAGTCATAATATTTCTTACTGGGCTAGTTGAGCTCACCCTTTTGCTTTCATTGTCCTCTTCAGGAAATGAGAACGTAGCCGGGACTAGTCGGGGAACGGAGTTACGGTCCAGCTGATAGCATTAGTAGTCCTCACTATTCTATGAAATAGTGAGATAATAATTATATTAAGGACACCATTTGAGTTGAATACTGTCTAGAAGACAATATTCGTTTTAAAACTCTCAGTTTATGTTTTGTCGTGTTTTACACTACAGTTGTATTATTAAGTTGTATTTGAATTTTGTACCATGTATTTGGCGACTCAAGATGGGTGATGTATACCTATTTTGGGGGTGTCACGTAGGAGCTGGCAAACCCAACTGAGTATATACTGATAGCGGCATGAGGTTCACACTTGCCCCCAAATCACACAAACACTTGTTGAAGGCCATGTTACCGATTGTGTAAGGAATGGTAAAACTCCCCAGATCCTTCAACTTCGTAGGTAGCTTTCTTTGTAAAATTGAACTGCATTCCTCCGTTAACGCCACAGTCTTGTAATCCTCTAACTTCTTCTTCCTTGACAAAATACCCTTCATGAATTTAGCATAACTAGGCATTTGTTCTAGGGCTTCTGCAAAAGGAATATTAATATGAAGTTTCTTGAAACTTCCAAAAATTTTGAGAACTGCTTATCCAATTTTTGTTTCAACACCCTCTGCTGAAATGGTGGCGGAGGATAAACAACGGGTTCAACATCTGTCTTACTCTTGTCCTCTTGCTTGTCCTCACCATGTTTTTCTTCAACCACTTTGTTTTCACCTTGTTGGACATCTTTCTTTGATGAACTTTCTGCATTCTGACCCTCAAGATGCTTTCCACTTCTCAAAGTGATTGCTTGACACTATTCATGATTCCCCTTCAAATTTTTCTCTGTGTCACTAGGTAGAGCCCCTTGAGGCCTGTTATTAAGTGCTAAAGCAAGCTGACCCATCTGATTTTCTAAATTCTTGATCGGCGCCGCTTGCGTTTTCATTGTCGCCTCATTACCCGATATGTACTTCAACAACGGCTCTTCCAAATTCGTCTTTTTCTCTTGTTGTGGAGCTGGTTGTTGATGTTGATCTTAAAACCCCGGGGGATAAGATGGTCGTGGAGCTTGCTGATTTTGAGTGTAACCCCATGAAAAATTCGGATGATTCCTATTCTCTAGATTGTAGGCATTCTGATACATATTCTGCGGAATTCTATTGTAGCTGCCCACAAATTGTACCGTTGCTGGATTAATGGCACACCATTCTGTAGGATTTTCCCCCGCACACAATTCACACACAAAAGCGACCTGTTGTGCCTGTGCACTTGTAAGAGCATTCATTTTCTTCGACAATACTGAAATATGTGCCGCTAACGCTGTTACCCCATCTACCTCTAACATCCTAGCTACCTTAGGCTTTGTCATTCTTGTTGTAGGTCACTAGTAATTGTTAGCCGCCATCGTCTCTATCAGATCGTATGCTTCCTCATAACTTTTAGCCATGAAAGCTCCACCCGAAGCTGCATCAATACTAGTCCTAAGATTACCACTCAACCTATTGTAAAACGTGTTCATATGCAGCCATTTGGGTAGTCCATGATGTGGGCACTTCCTAAGTAGTTCCTTGTACCTCTCCCATGCTTCATACAAAGATTCCCCATGCTGCTGCTCAAACATAGTGATCTCGTTCCTCATCTTTGCAGTCTTTGCTAGTGGGAAAAACTTAGCCAAAAATTTCTGAGTAAGGTCGTCCCATGTTGTAATCGACCCTGGCAGTAGTGAGTGTAACCAACTTTTCACCTTGTCCCGCAGTGTGAACGGAAATAAGCGAAGTCTGGCTGCATCATTTGACATCCCGTTGTATCTGAAAGTGTCACAAATTTCTAGAAAGCTAACTAAATGCTCATTCGGATCGCCGTTGGCTAATCCCTCAAACTGCATTGAGTTCTGAATCATTTGTATGGTCCAAGGCTTGATCTCAAAGTTATTTGTAGCTATCGCAGGCCTGGTAATGCTCGATTGAATCTCAGTAACCCTGGGTGTGGCATAATCCCTTAGCGCTTTCTGATCCTCTGCAGCCATTGTTTCTTCCTATTTATCAAAGTTTTCTCTATTTTCCCTAATCCACATACTCAACCTCTGAAATCGTCGTTCATTGTCATTCTCGAAAGGAAGCAAGTCTGGCTTCTTAGACCGAGTTTGCATACACTAAGTCAGAGAACCTGAAACAAGAAAGACAAAATAAAAAGAAATTTTTTTTAACTAAAACTGAACTAATTAAACTGATATTGAAAGCAATAAAATCAAACTAATCCCCGGCAACGACACCAAAAAATTGTTGGTATAAATTCTAGGTACGCTCAACACGCAAGTATACATGGTCAACAACTAATATAATGATGAGAAAAGTATCGTTCCCACATAGACTAGTATGAAATTTAATCTAACAATTACCAGTTTATATTATTTCAATTTTATTAAACCACTCAAATTAATATTATAATTAATTTATTCTAATAAACTAAAAATCCAAACCAATCAACACGCTAAGTAACTGTAAATTTCAAGTAGATATTGGAGAATTAGACTTACAACTTCACTTTAAATTTCACTCTGATTATCACACCTTATTCCAGTTTAAATTACTATCTCAATTTATTAATCAAGAACACTCAAGTAGAATTAGTCACCTCTCGATGTACTAACACCATATTAATTTAAATCTACAATTTGATAGAATTAAACCAAACACCTTAATTAACTAATTCACTATATCTCTATGTGAATTAAAATCAAAGAAGGTTAAGATTCTAAGTTCTTTACGCGATTACATGCAATGTTAGGTATATATCTATCCTAAACATTCATCAAGAAATCTAACAAAAAGCAGAATTCAAGAACACATGCTATTGTGATTAGGTCTAGATTCATACATCATCTCTCGAGTCCATACAAATTCACATAAAATTGGTGATCAAGTAATTCATAAATTAAGTACAAATCACAATAGATAAACTAAATTGATAGTATTATTAAACTGGATTAAGGCATGACAATCATTGTTCAACAATAAAGATCCATTGCAAGCCTAAAAAGTAATTTAGTTCATTATAGACAAATTAAAAATTGAAATAAGTAAAGAATTCATCATCCCAATTACAAAATTCGAATTAAAGAAATAGAATAGTACAAAACCACCCTTCTTGGCCTTCAATTCTGTAATCTTCGTGATCTTAACCTTCCTTGATCTCCTCTAATGACTTCTCTAAAATTAGGGCTCCAAATTCAATGATTGATCTTTGATTGTAGACTCTGTTATGTTATGTGTATACGTCATGTAATATCCGATTAAACGACGCCCAAACATAATCCCAATCTATGCCAAAGTGTTCCCCAATCCAAGTCTTTGTAGAGTTCTAAGCAAAACAGACTTCTTTCTCTCTCCTCGTACCTCCGCCCCAACGGGGGTTTTATGCTTGCAAAGGTCTGCCCTGACGGGGGGTGCTACTGTAGTTGTCCAAGGTACCCCCGCCACAGCGGGGGTTTTCTTTACTAATAGGCCCGCCCCGGTGGGGGTTACTTCTGCAGAAGTGCTCTGTTTTCTTGCTTGCAATGTTGCTCTCTCGCCATAGTGCCACCATTATACCACCATGCCACGTAATTCAATCCTAAACACAAAACAAACATAAAATAAGTAAAATTGTACAGAAATAGACAGGATCAACACTGTTTAAGTCCAAATCAGAAGCTGATTCGTAGGTATAAAATCCACTCATCAATTACTAAGTTGTATAATAAGCCTTGTGTAATAGAATTATTCTTGAAAAGCCAATAGAGTGGATATTTTAAAAATATAGGAGAAAATAAGTTTTAAGTGATGATAAATAATTATTTTGGTACTTGTGTGTTTTTGAATAATAGGTTTTATGGAAAATAATGAGTTGTTGAGGGACAACAACAAGCTGATCCAATGCAGTAATTTGCAAACATGTTAGCTCAGGCTATGCAACAGGGAATACCAGTCGCTGGAAACTAGCCGGATAACCGCTTAGCAAACTCCAAAGACTTTAAGGTTGTAGGACCACCGGAATTCAAAGGTACAACTGACCCTATTGAAGGCCAAACTTGGGTTAAGAAAATTGAAAAAGTGTTTGTGGTTGCTAGGGTAGATGAAGGGCAGAAGACTGCTTTTGCCACCTACATGATGAAGGGGGAAGCAAATTTTTGGTGGGAAGCGAATCAGGCTAGGGCAGGAGAAGGTGTAGTCACATGGGATAGATTTAAAACTTTGTTTTTCGAAAACTATTTTTCACCAAGTATGCAGGCGAGGATGGAGGTTAAATTTTTAGAGTTGAAGCATGAGAATATGGCGGTGTCTGAATACGCCGCCAAATTCAATGAGTTAGCTAGGTTTGCCCCGTATCAAGTCGATACGGAGGCTAGGAAAGCGAGAAGCTTTGAGCTGGGACTAAAACCCTGGCTCTACAACAAAGTGGCGGTATTGCAAATTCCTACATTTGCAGCACTCATGGAGAAAGTGATCATAGCTGAGGAGGGAAGTGAGGCCATGAGCGTTTATAATAAGGAGAGGAAGAATAAGGATAAGACCGAATGAGCTAGAAAAGTAGGAGTTAATAGTGGGAGCAGGAGTGGAGATAGCAAGAGGAAGGTGAGCAGTTTTGCAAGTGTACAAGTGAAACACGAAGGTGTTAAGAAATAGAAAGTGCCATGTAAGACATGTGGGAAGAATCACTCGGGGGAGTGTTTGAAAGGAAAATTTTTTTGTTACAAGTGCGGGCAGGAGGGCCATATCTCTCCCAACTACCCCAATCCTAGGATGAATAGTGGATGTTTTATATGCGAATCGACAGAGCACGGGGTGAAAGATTCTCCGAAGAGGAGGGTGGAGACAGGAAGTGTGAACATGGGCACTGGCAGTGGGATGTTAGCAATCACGGGACCGACTTCGTTGAACAAGCCGACAAAATCTACGACAAGGGTCTATAACATGACAGTCCAAGACACGACAGTAGCTGGCAATGCAACTCCAAGTATTATTCGTATGCCTTTTACTTTCTTATACATGATTTTCCTATATATAGTAAATTATTTTATAAAGAAAGTTTGAGGAGGAATTTGAGTTCTTTTAGAAACAAATTTTTCCGTTTAATCAGAAAGACAAGTTTTATGTGAATAGATAAAGATCAGTTCGATCAAAGTTGATCGAGATCTGTTTGCAATGATTATGTATGCTATGTGTCGTGTATGTAGAGGTTTTTAAGCGGTGATTCCGGGGACGAAATCTTTATAAGGGAGGGTGAATGTAACAACCAGATATTTTTCTATATAAATAAATAAGAAATTTTGCGTATAAATTTTTTTTTATATATTAAGGATGAGGATTTGTACAAGATAATATATATATATATATATATATATATATATATATATATATATGTGTGTGTGTGTGTGTGTGTGTGTGTGTGGGGGGGGGGGGTAAAGAAAAATATATTTATTACATAAATGTTTACAAATAATTTTATTTTAGAATTATTGATTTTTATAAAGTACATTCTAATAATAATTAATTTTATATTAGAAATGTTTTTATTAATTATTTTTCATGAAAATATAATCATATATTATTTAAATAATATATGGATTGATTTTTAGAATAAATATAATAATTATTTTATTATATAAATTTTTAGTGCAGGCTATTAAGTTAATTATTTTACCTTAATTATTAAGGTTAAATAGGAAGAATAAATCAGATATGGAATCCAAACCCTAATTTTGGATTATTGTCAAGGTATGAAAATAATAATATAATACTAATTATATTTTGATTTTTCAGTGCTATGAATATGTACTGTATTTTCGTATTGATAATGGTAGGTCAATTACGGTGTATTATGACCAAACCCTAGTAATAATGTTAAACCCTAATTTGAGATCCAAATTAGAGTGCAAGATTGTTTTATAAGTGTGTTATATAATTTATGTCGTGTATTAAATGTATTAATTAGGTAAACCCTAATTAAAATTCTAGAAACCCTAATTTCTAGAAAACCCTAATTATAATCTAGAAACCCTAAATAATTTTTGGAAATGAGGAACCCTAATTTGAAATTTAAATTAGAGTTCGACATTGGTTATAATTGTGTAATGTGATTAATATAATCTCAATTGCTAATTTTGGAAATTCTAAAATTTTAAACCCTAATTTGATAATTAGAAAACCTAATTATAAATTAGTAACCCTAATTATCAAAATCGTAAACCCTAATTGCTATTTTAGCAATGTTAATGATAATTATATGATATTAAACCCTAATGTTCCTATATAGCGTAATTAGATAATTAATCATAATTAGAAAATCCTAATTTCAAAATTTTAGAAACTAAAATTTATTTAATTTTTATTTTGTGTAAACCCTAGTGAAAAATCCTTTATTTTGTGCTAAACCTAAGGGTTAAACCCTAAGGGTTTGCCAAGTTCTAATTTTGCCATTACATGATTTATTAATTTACCATTTTGCCCCTAATGCATTATTTTGGCTAACAAATAGGTTTTGACAATAGGTTGAGTGGTTGAACCACTTCAACCACCCCATGTGCTCAAAATAACAACAACAAGTCACCTACACCAGCCAAATACATTGCATTCAAGTTGTATAAATAGATTTGAAGAGAGAGAAATGTCATTTGTTACTTATATTTTTTACAACTCTCAAACTAAGCTCTCTCTCTCTCTCTAACCTTCAAAATATACAAGTATATCAGTCCTAAATCAAAGCCCCACGATCAGCTATAACAAATCAGAAGTCAGAAATCAAGAATCGTTCATAGAAGGTATAAACCCTAGCCATGATTTATGTCCAATGATCTGTTGTTAGATGTTAGTTTTTTTGGTTAAACATGTTAAATCTAGTGTCTATGGATGATCTGGGTTGCTAGATGTTAGATCCATAACATCTAGAAGCTCATATTTGAAGATCTTAAAAATTTGAAAAAAAAACTTGGTTCTGTGGTCTGACAACGAATGTCAGAGGCCACAGATCCTTGCTCGATTATGTTTTGTGTTGTTTTTAAGTTGTTAATAGTAGCCTGCAATGTTGTCTTTAATCTGCAAAAAGAATCAAAGTCATATCTGTTGTAGATTAAAAGTTATTTAAGTTCAAAGTGGATTGACCGGCATTGACCGGCTGTTTTTGAAACCCAGTGTTTGCCCAGAAAGTCTGACAAGAAATGTCAGACCTTATATCTCTATGATTTTTAATGTGTTTTGTATTTTGAAAGTTGGTAGTTGTAGTCTAATATGTGGTCTGTGATCTGAACTTGAAATCAAACTTAGATCTGGTCTAGGTAGCAAGATATTCAAGGTCAAACGTGGTTGACCGGCCATGACCAGGCGTTTCTCGGTAACCCAGAAACAGCCCAGAACTGGCTTGACAACATTTTTGACCGTCTTGATCTGACAGTGTATTAGGATTTTGATAATGTTTATGTATCTAAGTTGTAGTATGTAGGTTATACTACATATGTAGGCCTTAAAAGCATCTAAACGTTAAATATTATGAGTACATGGTTTGGTCAAAGCAGGTACCTCGAGCACGTTTTCTGTTTTCTGGGTAACCCAGAAAACAGATGAACGTTTCGTCTGACATGGTTTGACTAGTACGAATATGCTAGATCTGTTGATGTTATGGTGATTATATGTGATGGATCTCTTGTCATACATGTTGGCTACACACTGCAGGTTTTAAATCACAATAACATTTCAAGCTCAACAAGTTGTGGAAGCCCAAAACGAGCCAGTCGAACTATTCTTCATTTCTGGGTAACCCAGAAAATAAAGAACAACTCTGACAGCTTGTTCAAGGCTACAGATCTCATTGGTTATGCATGTTTTGATGATGTTGTTTATTGGATCGTGTAGTCTTGTACCTGTACTACATTATCTAAACAACAACATGTCCAGAATCACATCACACACAAATTTAATTTCGGTCAAACATGGTCACTCGGTTTCTGGCATGAAGTTCTGGGAATGCATGAAGAACATGAAGAACACCTATAGCGACGGTTCTGTCGCTATAGGTGGTCTTTAGCGACAAATTATTTATTATTTTCTAGAAATTAATTAATAAATAGAAAAAAATAGTTTTTAATTATTAAAATACAAAATAAATTATTAAAAATTATTTTAAATTCTGAAAATTAGTTTTTAATTATTTTTAATATATTTCATAAATATTTAATATTTTTGGAATATTAAAAGTATTTAATTTATTTGATTATAATATTAAATAAATTATTTAAAAATGATTTTAATTTTGGAAAAATCATTAAAAATTATATTATGATATAAGAAAATATTTTAAGTTATTTTTAATGACTTTTAATATTTTGTGATAAATTTCATTAATATCTAAATATTAATGCTAAATAATTTATTTACTAAATGAATTAAATAAATTAATTAAAAATAATTTTATTATATTAAAAATCATTTTAAATAAAAATAAAGTGTTTAAAAATATTTTAAGTTATAAAATATAACTTTTAATATTTAAAGGATAATTTTATTAATAATTAAATATTAATGATTATTAAGTTATTACTAATGATATTAAATTTATTTAATAATTATATTAAATAAATAGTTTATAAATGGTTTTATTACTTTAAAAATCATTTAAAAGGGGATATAAATGAATTAAAAATATTTTAAGTTATACTTAATGACTTTTAATATTTGGATAAATGAAACATTAATACCTTAATATTAATGATAATTATTTAAAAATGATTTTAAATGTTGTAAAAATCATTTAAGGGTAATATTAATGTTTTAAAAATATTTTGAGTTATTATAAATAACTTTAATATTTTAGAAATGATTTCATTAATAGTTTAATACTAATTAAATATTAACGATAATAGAATTGATTAGTATTTAAATCATTTTAAATTTGATTCTAATGTTTGAAAATTTATGATAAATCATAATAAATGTTTTAAAATTATTATAAGTCATTTAAAAATAATATGACTGATACGTACAGATATTGAGTTACAGAATAGAGTCTTAGACTCGATAAATACCCGATAAAGTTGTCGGTACACCGACATATTTCAGAAATTGATCTGGACTTAGATAATGTGATTAGATAAGTGATTATTTGTGATTCAATGGTTGTTAAATCTATGTGCCAATGTGATTAGGGTATGTGCTGACTGCAATAAGCAGTGTTATGTGTTATAGTATGTTGTTCTAATCGAACGAACGATCTTATTAATGTTAGGTCGTGAGATAAGCGATAGATCTTAATTACGAGTTGTAAGCAGCGCTTCAGGCAAGTATCTAACCTTTGCATTTTCTTTATGCAATGGACATGAGTAAGAATGTTTCTAAACTATATTATTACTATACAGATTATTAACCTTATATTATACACGCTCATTGCTTATCAACATGTTAGTATATGGTAATTCAGATATATATATTCTGTTCGTTAATTTCTGTAAATGGTTATCCAAGTGTCCCCACTTGGATAATCATTGTATTTAATCACATGTTGATATACTTTTGTCAATTATCCGTATATATATATATATATATATATATGTTGAATTATAGATTATTGTTGAAACAAGATAAAACCTTTGATTTGAAACTCAGACAAGTATGAACATCCCTACACGGGAAAACGTTTATGCGCCCAAGGCGGAACAGAGTGAACGATCCTATCGTTCTTGTAATATAGTATTGATCAATGCAGGGCATAACGGGCTGATTACCCCCCGTGCCCGTAAGTTATGTCGATTTACAGATGAATTTATGTTTAACCTTTTCGAAAATGAAAACAATGTTCATGGTATGTCACCATAACCCCAGTTATAGTCATTATATAGTTTTAAAAAAATTTGAAAGAGAGTTGTTATGTTATTATTATCGGTTCAGAATACTTCACAACTATTTACTTGTTGTAGAAGAATAGTACAAAGAAAACATTTAAATCCTTTCAGCTTATATATATATGATTGCTATTACCTGCTGAGCACTTAAATGCTCATCCTTGCTTAAATTTAAATGTTTTCAGCTAAGTGCGAACGACCAGAGAGCTCTGATAAGAACAAAGGAAAAGGGAAGGTTTTTAAATGAACGAATTACTATGTTATGTAATAGTTTAATGTTATTAAGACAAGAATGATATATATTATCTATCATGGTTTGTAATGAATGTTTAAAGGTTACGTACTTGGGTTTAGACTCTAATAAATGTAAGTTAAGTTTGATATTTATATTATTATTATTATTATTAGTATTATTCTGCTCATAGAAATGGTATCGTAAAGAACCGAGTTCGGGTTTCAAGTACCCGAGTTTGGGGTCCTCACAGACATGTGCTTGGTTACTTGCTCAAAATGCATGATTTTGACGAATTACCCCAACAATACATCTTGAAAAGGTGGACTAAGAAAGCAAACTCTGTGATAGTGGTTGATAATGAAAGTGGCATAATGATAAATAGTGACAAAGAATATTTAATCAAGCGGAGTGAATTAATCCAATGTTCTTTGGATGTTATTAGTATCGCCCTCACAAGTCAAGAAGGAATTAATATGTATAAAGAAGCTTTGGCTCGTGTACTCGAATCAATCAATCTTGTTGTAGATAGTAGTAAAAGTTCACAATGTAGAACTGGTTCAAGTGTAATCTCTGGGAAGATGAGTCGCAATAAAGACCATATGTACAATGAACCAAATCAAGTGAGGGCAAAGGGATGTGGCAAAAGACTTAAAAGAGGGAAAGAAAGGGCATTAGGAAAAGCAAAAAAGACAAAAAGTAGACGTTGTCATGGTTATGGGAAAGTTGGACAGTCACATGACAAAAGGAATTGTCCAATAGTTGCACATCGGTAAGTAATAGTAAAATTTTTAAAAAATCTCAATCTTTAAATGATGAGTGTTTGTTTGGCTTTTATGTAGAGATTCTCCCAACAATGAAGGTGGAACATCATCTTCAAGTTCAGATGATGATCATACAATCCAAGGTTTGATCATTTCTTTTATTCAATATTATGAGTAACATATCAATAAATCTAATATACATATACGTTATGTTATTTACAGGTTCAGAGATGCAAGATGATGTTGGTTATGGACATTATCCCCAAAATCAAGAGCCGCCGCAACAACAGTTAGATTGATTGTAACAGATGGTGCATATTGCATATTTCATAACAGATACTTTAGGTAACTCAATTGGTGATTTTGGCTTCATATTTCAATTGGTGATTTTGTGAGAACCTAATAAATTTGGTTATTTTTTAGTGTGTAAACAAACAATTTCTTTATGGAGATTTACTTTCTTTAATGTGCAAACAAACAATGTTGTTGCTATAACATTGTTATTGTTAGTGAGCTAGATTTACTTTCTTGTTAATTGAAGTATGGCCTTTGAGTATTAGTAAGTTTTTTTTTCATGCCTGTTTAGTTTCATAAGGGCTAGATGAGATTAGGAAGCTCTTACCTCTTCTTTGTTGCAAGAATATGTAATTTTGTTTGTTTATAGCTTTAATTTGGTAGCCTCTGAATTGGGTTTTTTGACATTTGCAGAGGTGAGTCTACAAGTTGTGTGTTTAGGTAGTTGATAATGTTGTATGTAATGTAGGGTAAGTTAAGTAAGGTATCATCTCCTATTTTGGCCTGCTGGTAGTGTTTGTCTATGCTTGGCTATGGGAGAAGCCTTCTGACATTGGGTTAAACATATATAATGCACTATGAGTTTTGTAGGCGTACCCATTTCTGTTACTATTTTTTTGCATATAGCTCATTATGGTTATTTTTCTAGGAGGGAAATCAACTAGAAGGTGGTAATCAAGAGCCACCGCAACAACAGTTAGATTGATTGTACAGATTGTTGTTCTTTTATGGGTAAGAAAGCCTTTAGCAGCTGTGAATGTTGCAAATTTTAGGTAACTCAATTGAGTTTTTTTTTAAAAATAAAGTGAGTTGTTGATTTTGGTGAAATATTGGTGATTTTGTCTTGATATATTGATTTTGTGATTGTATGTACCAAGTCCAACTTTACAAGAACGGTATTGGTGAAATTTTGCAGATTTTGTGATTTTGGTGAAATATTGGTGATTGTATGTGTGTGGCAGAAGTGAAGCATAATAATTATTCTGATTCAAACACTGTATCTGCTGCACCTATTTTCAAAGTATCTTCTGTTGACAGTTACAATTGGCGAAAGTATGGACAAAAGCAGGTGAAGAGTCCACAAGGTTTTCGAAGCTATTACAAGTGCACATATTCTGAAGAGTCCACTGTATCTACTTGTGTTTTTATGCTCTAGTTCTGTGATAGAGATCAGTTATAGTTCTGGCACATATTCTGATTTTGTTGTTTCGTTGGTTGGATAATTAGCTCTAGTGTTGTGATTTTGTTGTTCTGGCACATAGTTCCTTCTGTAAGCTGTAATTCGTTAAGGACTTGTATTTGCCACCATAGGTTTTATCTGCATCACTAATGGTGATGTATTCTTGTGCTAAACATTCGTATATTGTCTAAATTAAAGCTCAATTTGGAAGATTAGCTGTTTCATTGCGTATATTGAATAAGTATTTTTTCTCAGAAGTTTAACAGCCAACTTTATTTGGTGCTAATTTCAAGAAATAAGAACAATTATTTGTAGGTAAGGTTACGTGCAAATTATGCATGTGATCATAGAAAGGCTTGCAGTTGAGATGAGGATTTCATTTAGCTTGCATTCAGTTTAAATAACCCCAGATATACATAGATTTTCTTTCTTTGTATTGATTTATTCTTTTCAGTACTTTTGGTAATTTTTTGCCTTGGACAACATGAAGAAGAAGAAAAAAAAACTTGGTTTTCAGAATTTTCTCGGCACTGTTGTGTAATTACAATAAACAATAAGCACCTCCCCCCTGAAAACCAATAAAGAACTTTCATATACATACAGAGTGAGAATGAAAGGGAGGGGAGTTGCATATCCAAGTGCCCCAGGAAGAAATAAACTAAAAGCACCACCTTACCTAGTTGTAACAAGTTTCACAGTGATGCCCCTTCATAATAATAATAGTAATAATAATAATAAGGCTCATCAACTTCAATTAACATTCGTATTTGAAGCAAAATAGTCGAAAGTTTCATTCAATACCTATAACCAAGAAGTCTCATACGTAAAGTGTTGGCTAGATAATGAATATTATCAAAATTACAACCGATTTAATAACATGAACAACAACACCGCATAACGAAATTATCAAAATTACAATCGATTTAATAACATTAACAACAACACCGCATACACAACATTAACAATTATGACAAATCGTTGAGTTAGTTGCATTTCAATTTTTACCCTGGCTAATTCGTTGGAGTCGTTAGTATTCGTTGGATGAGTTGTTACATTTAAACGCTTTAATGTGTTCATTTGCAACCTCCCTTGATTATGCAACACTCAAACATATTCGTCACACCAACTGATGAAGTTACCACATTGCTGCATATTTTTTGACACAAAAAATTTATTCACTTGTGTAAAAGGAACAAATAAACAAAAATTACAATAAATAAATACATACCATTCTTGGACAAGAATAATAGTGTCTACCCGTATTCTTCTCCGACATTGAAAGTTTTACTATATATGGGCCCGTACCACAACGACATATGAACAGAGGCTATACGGATGTAGCAGTAGAAGAATTTGATGACATATTTTCTATCAGCATACAAGCATAAAGAAGATCAATAATAATTCCAAATGGTGAAATCTAAAATTTATATGACTGCAATATTAGTACAAACAAACTCCGATAGACAAATAAAATTCAATATAATGAGCTTTAAATGTAAGACCTCAACTTATTAATGAATAAAATCAAATTTTTTCTAAATATTATTGTGAATAATAAGGTGTTAATTTGATATAATGCTTTGGTTATGGGTGAAATGTGTAAATTTTGCAAAATAAACAAGTGGTTATAAAATATTCATTTTGTCAGGGAATATTCGTTTGGTCGTGAAATATTCTTTCTGTCGGGGAATATTCGTACGACGGCGCAGCTATTTGTGGGCCCCATAACGAAAAGCGATTGGATGAAGAAAACGACAAGTATTAGTTGTTTATAAATAACGGCGTAGTTGTTACCGTAGCACACGGTATTGCACCAATTATTGATTCTTACGTAAGAAGGCACTATTCAATAATTGTTACAGTAGTTATTGTTCAATATTTTATTTTATTGATTCAATAATTGATGCGTTGATATTTTATATTATTGTTATTTCAATAATTGTTGCTGCACAGTATTTTCCATTATCAGATCAATAATTCATATTATTTGAATAATATTATTAGATAACATTATTGGCAATGTCTAGAAAGTTCTGTCTAAGGCGAGGTTTGGTCACCTAATTACGCGCCAGTAAGGAGAAATCCTTATTGGAAAGCCCCCTCTTTCCTGGGAACGGCCTAGTTGTCATAAATGTGATTCTGTAATATTATTTGTGAATAATTAATTATTGATTCATATGATAAGGAAATATTTATTTTATGTGGATATAAATGTTGGAAATATTTATTGTGGTTAAAAATGAAGGAGTTAATGTTGAGGTGTTTTATCAGTATTTTTATCGGAATGGAGGTATTAAAAATCAAATCAGGATTTTTGAGAAATATTACGGGGGTTATAATTTTTACTCCGACCGCTGGATCGTGGTAATTTTTGGATATGTTATTCATATATAAGTTGAGTATATGTCCACAAATTTTGAACCATTAAAAATGAACGTATGATTTGTTATGAATTTTACGAGATGACTGGTTCAGAAATTGTAGAAGTTGCGGAATTTGTCATTTTGGTGGAAAATTCTAGAATTGGTGGGCCCCACTTTTGGTTGGTGAAAATGTGCTGAGATTTTTATTCAAATGTGGTGGGTGGGAATAGTAGCAGGTAAAACCATCAGGTTGCAGGTTAAGTCTGCTTCGGCATGCTAACATTTTCCTATAAATAGAGGGCTAAGTTAGAATTAAAAATCACACTCGAATTCATAAGTTTTCTTTCTTTCTCTCTTTATATTATTGAGCGTATTTGGTGAGTATTTTGATACTTTGAGAGTTGCTATTCAGCACAAGTTTCATTCAGCCTCATATACAATATTCTGATCAGAAGTACTGATATTTTAAGGTAAGGGATATTATTTTCTTCTTAAATGATATTATTTTATTCAATATCACTATGCTGAAATATTGATATGAACTTTTTATCAAATTTGGAACTTTTTGTGTCGAGGTTACTATTCACGTATACGGCACTATTCGCGTACACGACACTATTCACGAATACGACACTATTCACCGAAAAAAAAAATTCTTCTTTTTATTCAAGATGGTTATTATGGTTACTATCTTTGATTGTATCCATGTTTTGATCTTTATTATTGAATTCTGCTTCACGATTGATTATTATGAAGTATTATTGATCTTGGATAAACTGTTATACGAATCCCTACTATTTGTCCTTCTGTCTCACTGGATTCGTTTTCTTTAAGATATTTTTCATCATCCTCAGTCCTAAATGATGATATTAATGAATATCTTTGGCCTGTAGTGCAAAGATGTATGATTACCTGATGAATATCTTTGGCCTGTAGTGCAACGATGAACAGGTGTTGAGATGAACATGACTAACTGGTTATACAAATGAATATCTTTGGCCTGTAGTGCAAAGATAAATATTTGGTTAAAGATGATTATTAATTGATGTTACAGGGATAAAATATTGATGATGGACTTTTAAATATTAGAAGATAGTAGAATTCATTCTCTACTTGACTCTTCTAATGGTTTGTTGTTTCCACTTCAGTTGTTGATCTAAAACTTGTTGTCGATTATATTCTATCAGATTTTTCTCTGTTGAATACTAATGATAATTTGTTGTATATTATCTTAGTCATAATATTCTTTACTGGGCTAGTTGAGCTCACCCTTTTCCTTTTTGTTCCATTTTTCTTCTCGGGAGGTGAGAACATAGAAGGATCTAGTCGGGGTATGGAGTGATGGTTCTAGAAAGATGTTTTAGCAGTCCTCACTATTTCTGTAAAATAGTGTTTGAATAATTGTAATAAAGATTTATTTGAGTGTGGATATTATCCAGAAGACAATATTTGTAGTTAAACTCACAGTATGTGTTGTCGTATTTTGCACGATAATTGTATTATTGAAGTTGTAGTTTGCTTTATGTGTCATATATTTGGCGACTCAGAATGGGTGTTGTATACCTATTTTGGGGGGTGTCACAGTTAGTATCAGAGCTTAAGGATATGATCCCTGGCTGTGATGTGAGACAAGAACTAGGAGGGGAGAGACGGGGAATTCCTTCGCTAGTATGACCTGACTAAGTTTATTTGGTATTTATTTGGTCGGTCAGAGTATAGGGATAATATATGACATGACTATTAACCCTTATTTTATGGCAGTATTTAAGAATGGCAGCTGAGAACGTTAATAATGGAGTAAATCAGACCGTGGAGACACCTTTGATCACCACCCAGGGGAACGTGCAACAGGAAGGCAACATTCCTCCTATAAACAACGTTACCGAGCAAACGATGAATGATGGAAAGTTCATGCAAAATCAGACGAGGGAGACTCGTGTGCAGAATACGGGTGGAAATGATAACAACGCGCGGTTTGTCACAGCCAAGCAGTTCAAAGAATTGGTACCACCAGAATTTAAGGGAAAGCCGGATCCGATCATGGCGGAAACGTGGGTCAAGAAAATTACCAAGATATTCGATGTCTTGGGATGCACGGAGGAACAGAATGTTCCATTCGCCACCTTTATGTTCCGCGGTGAGGCAGACTACTGGTGGGAGTCTGTGAAGCGTACCCAGCCTGACGCACTCAACATGTCCTGGGAAACATTTCAGAAACTGTTCAATGACAAGTACTTTCCTGAAAGTATTCGTCATATGAAGGAGGTGGAGTTTATCAGACTGGAACAAAACAATATGACGGTATCCCAGTACGAGGTGAAGTTTGCAGAGTTATCCAGGTTTACACCTCATTTGGTCGAAAATTAGGAACGAATGACAAGGATGTTTCTAAGAGGTTTAAAACCCGAGATTTGGCAATATCTTATCTCTCATAAATTTTCTTTATATTTAGATGTTGTAAACATGGCTCAATTATTAGAGCGAGATAATGAGTATATTCAACCGAGGGGACACAACCAAGGTAATACTGGTGGCAGCGGTCATCGGACCAATGAAAACTAGCATGGAGGAAAATATTCGGACAAAAACGGTAACCACTCTGGTGAAAATCGTGGCCGTGATAATAGAAGGAGTGAGTCGGGAGGAGATTTCAAGAAAAGAAGGTACAACAATGATAACGTGAAAACGTCAGCACAAACATCAACTGTTTCTAGGGGAGGAGAACGAGCACCGGTCGTTTGTTACAAATGCGGGAAAGAGGGACATATCAGCCCAAACTGCCCACAACAATCCAAGGTATGTTATAACTGTGGAAAGGAGGGTCATATAGCTCGAGAGTGTTCTATAGCAAAACCAAGTTCAGCGGGGATGGTGACTCCAAAAGTTGTCCCAAATAAGTCGAAATCAGCGGTTCCTGGAAGAGCATTTGTCGTGACTGGCCAAAACGCGAGAAACACGAACTAGGTGATCACGGGTAAGCTAATCTTGAATTCTTACGAAGTTTATACTTTACTAGATACCGGTTCTACCCATTCTTTTATCTCTCCTGCTTGTGCTCAACGTTTAAACTTGACTCCGGAGAAATTAGACTTTGACCTATCCGTGGAGACTCCGTTAGGAGAAACTTTCATTACATCTACAGTTTATAAATCTTTCTTAATCCAAGTTGGTACAATCACATTACCTGTTGACCTTATCTCTTTAAAGATACTTGCTTTTGATGTGATTTTAGAAATTGATTGGTTAACTACTCATCATGCCAAAATTGATTATTTTCGTAAGGTTGTTAGTTTTCATATTCCTAACCAACCTGTTATGCGAATTCAAGCAACCAAACCATTAAAATCAATCGCTGTTATATCAAGCCATAAAGCCATTCGTTTATTAAAAAACGAATGTCAAGCTTTCTTAGCCCATGTTATGGACTTGAACAAAAACACGTCAGATTTGAATAATATTTCTGTTGTTAGTGAATTTCCTGACGTATTTCCTGAAGAACTTCCCGGTCTACTCCCAGAATGTGAAGTTGAATTCTTTATTGACCTTGAACCCGGTACAAAGCCCATTTCTAAGACCCCATATCAAATGGCTCCTATTGAACTTCAGGAGTTAAAAGTCCAATTATAAGAATTGTTAGACATCGGTTTCATTTGTCCTAGTACGACTCATTGGGGTGCTCCTGTTTTATTCGTAAAGAAGAAAGACAGGAGTATGCGACTTTCTATTGACTATCGAGAATTAAACCATGTCACCATCAAGAATAGGTATCCGCTACCTCGTATTGATGACCTGTTCGACCAATTGCAAGGAGCAAAATTCTTTTCAAAGATCGATCTTTATTCTGGATATCATCAGCTGAAGATTAAAATTGAGGATATTCCAAAGACTTCCTTCAGAACTCGGTACGGGCATTATGAATTCTTAGTCATATGTTTTGGATTGACTAATGCTTCTGCTGCCTTCATGGATATGATAAACCGTGTATTCAAAGAATATTTAGATCAGTTCGTTGTTGTCTTTATTGATGACATCCCCATCTATTCCAAAAGCCATGAAGATCATGAGCGCCATTTGAAGCTGGTACTGCAAAGGCTTCGTGAAAATAAGCTATATGCCAAATTAAAGAAATGCGAGTTCTAGCTTGAGGAAGTAGCATTCCTTGGGCACGTGGTGTCAAAATATAGAGTATCTGTCGACCCGACGAAGACTGAAGCCATGCAAAGTTAGGAGCAACCTAAGTCGGTGACCGAAGTACGTAGCTTTCTGGGCTTAGCTGGGTATTATCGGAGATTCGTGGAAGGATTTTCTAGAATCGCTACTCTGTTAACTCAGCTGACTCGGAAGGATACAAAATTCGGTTGGAGCGAGGATTGTGAGAAGAGTTTTCAAGAACTCAAGAGGAGGCTCATTTTGGCACCTGTTCTAACAATATCATCTGGTTCGGATGGATTTATTATCTACAGCGATGCTTCAGGCAAAGGGTTAGGATGTCTTCTCATGCAACATGGGAAAGTCATAGCATATGCCTCGCGACAACTCAAAGAATATGAGAGGAATTATCCTACTCATGATTTGGAGTTGGCAGCAGTTGTTTTCACGTTGAAGATTTGGAGACACTACCTGTATGGGGAGAAAGTGGAGACCTATACGGATCATAAAAGCCTCAAATATTTCTTCACCCAAAAGGAACTCAACATGCGGCAACGACGTTGGCTTGAGCTGTTGAAAGATTACGATCATACCATCCAATATCATCGTGGAAAAGCGAACGTAGTAGTTGACGCATTGAGTAGAAGATCATATGCGGGTACAAGTGTAATGTTGTTAACACAGAGGCCCATTTTGTATGATTTGCAAAGGATGGAGATAGAGATGAAGGCTCCAAGTACCCACATGATGATATCAAATATACGAGTAGTACCGACTTTAATCGATAAAGTTAAAGCTGCTCAAGCTACGGACATGGAGCTGATGCGTATGAAGAAGAAAGTGCAAGAAGGTGTTATTCCAGAAGCAAGAATTGATGAAGAAGGAATACTTCGAGTCAACTCCAGACTTTGTGTTCCTAACAATTTTAACTTGAAGCATAGAATCATGATGGAGGCACACAACACACCGTTTGCAATCCATCCTGGGAGTACCAAAATGTATCACGATCTTCGACATACATTTTGGTGGAGCAATATGAAAAGAGAGATCGCGGAGTTTATCTCGAGGTGTTTAACTTGTCAACGTGTAAAAGCGGAGCATGAAGTACCAAAGGGTCCATTGCAACCACTTGAGATTCTAAAATGGAAGTGGGAACACATTACTATGGATTTTGTTATGGGTCTTCCCAAGGTTTCTCAAGGCATAGATGCGATTTGGGTCATTGTTGATAGATTAACCAAGTCTGCTCATTTCTTACCTATATGTGAGACTTATTCCCTTAAACGTCTTGCTAGTATGTACGTGAATAAGATTGTGAGATTGCATGGCATGCTAGTATCCATAGTTTCGGATCGTGACCCAAGATTTACTTCACGATTTTGGGTTAGCTTGCAGAAAGCTATGGGCACGAATTTACGATTTAGTTCAGCATACCATCCTCAAACGGACGGGCAATCAGAGAGAACTATTCAAACCCTTGAAGATCTATTAAGACTCTATGTTCTAGATTTCAAAGGAAATTGGGATAAGTACTTGCCACTGGTGGAATTCTACTACAACAACAGTTATCAGGCAAGTATAGGTATGGCTCCATTTGAAGCCTTGTATGGACGAAAGTGTCGTTCTCTAGTATGCTGGGACGAGATGGGTGAAGCAATGTTGTTGGGACAAGAATTGGTACGCATAACTACAAAGAAGATCTAAACGATTCGATAACGTATACAAACGTCACAGGATCGACAAAAGAGTTATGTGGATCTTCATCGAAAGGATGTAGAATTTAGTATTGGGGATCATGTATTGTTACGTGTTGCACCATGGAAAAGAGTTATGTAAGACCCCAGCTTATTAATGAATAAAATAAAATTTTCTCTAAATATTATTGTGAATAATAAGGGGTTAATTTGATATAATACTTTGGTTATGGGTGAAATGTGCAAATTTTACAAAATAAGCAAGTGGTTATAAAATATTCATTTTGTCGGGGAATATTCGTTTGGTCGTGGAATATTCTTGCTGTCGGGGAATATTCGTACGACGGCGCAGCCTTGTGTGGGCCCCATAACGGAAAGTGATTGGATGAAAAAAACGACAAGTATAAGTTGTTTATAAATAACGGCGTAGTTGTTACCGTTAATACTGTTGAAATACCCGGTGGTTAAAATACAGTAGCACACGGTATTGCACCAATTATTGATTCTTACGTAAGAAGGCACTACTCAATAATTGTTACAGTAGTTATTATTCAATATTTTATTTTATTGATTCAATAATTGCTGCGTTGATATTTTATATTATTGTTATTTCAATCATTGTTGCTGCACAGTATTTTCCTTTATCAGATTAATAATTCATATTATTTGAATAATATTATTAGATAACATTATTGGCAATGTCTAGAAAGTTCTGTCTAAGGAGAGGTTTGGTCATCTAATTGCACGCCAGTAAGGAGAAATCCTTATTGGAAAGCCCCCTCTTTCCTGGGAACGGCATGGTTGTCATAAATGTGATTCTATAATATTATTTGTGAATAATTAATTATTGATTCATATGATAAGGAAATATTTATTTTATGTGGATATAAATGAGGGATATATTTTTTTGGTTAAAAATAAAGGAGTTAATGTTGAGGTTTTTATCAGTATTTTTGTCGAAATGGAGGTATTAAAAATCAGGATTTTTGAGATACTTTGCGAGGGTTATAATTTTTAATCCGACCGTTGGATCGTGGTAATTTTTTGATATGTTATACATATATAAGTTGAGTATATGTCCACAAATTTTGAACCGTTAAAAATGAACATATGATTTATTATAAATTTTACGAGATGACTGGTTCAAAAATTATTGAATTTTCGGAGTTAATCATTTTGGTAGAAAATTCTAGAATTGGTGGGCCCCACTCTTGGTTGGTGAAAAAATGTGCTGAGATTTTTATTCAAATGTGGTGGGTGAGAATAGTAGCAGGTAAAGCCATCAGGTTGCAGGTTAAGTCTGCTTCGGTGTGCTAACATTTTCCTATAAATAGAGGGCTAAGTTAGAATTGAAAATCACACCAGAAACAAATTTTCTCTCTTTCTCTCTCTAGATTATTGAGTGTATTTTGTGAGTATTTAGACACTTTGAGAGTTTCTACTCATCAGAGCAAGTTTCTTTCAGCCTTATACCAGTATTCCGACCAGAAGTACTGATATTTTAAGGTAAGGGATATTATTTTCTTCTTAAATGATATTATTTTCTTCAATATCATTATGCTGAAATATTAACATGAGTTTTTATCAAATTTAAAACTTTTTGTGTCGGGGTTACTATTCACGTATACGTTACTATTCACGTACACGGCACTATTCACGAATACGGCACTATTCACGAATACGACACTATTCACCGAAAAATAAAATTTTCTCTTTTTGTCCAAGATGTCTATTATGGTTACTATCTTTGATTGTATCCATGTTTTGATCTTTATTTTTGAATTCTGCTTCACAATTGATTATTATGAAGTATTATTGATCTTGGATAAACTGTTATACGAAACCCTACTATTTGTCCTTCTGTCTCACTGGATTCGTTCTCTTTAAGATATTTTTCATCATCCTCAGTCCTAAATGATGATATTACTGAATATCTTTGGCCTGTAGTGCAAAGATGTATAATTACTTGATGAATATCTTTGGCCTGTAGTGCAAAGATGAACAGGTGTTGAGATAAACATGACTGACGGGTGATACAAATGAATATCTTTGGCCTGTAGTGCAAAGATGAATATTTGGATAAAGATGATTATTAATTGATGTTACAGGGATAAAATATTGATGATGGACTTTTAAAACTTAAAAGATAGTAGAATTCATTCTCTACTTGACTCTTCTAATGGTTTGTTGTTTCCGCTGCAGTTGTTGATCTAAAACTTGTTGTCGATTATATTCTATCAGATTTTTCTCTGTTGAATACTAATGATAATTTGTTGTATATTATCTTAGTCATAATATTCTTTACTGGGCTAGTTGAGCTCACCCTTTTCCTTTTTATTCCATTTTTCTTCTCGGGAGGTGAGAACATAGCAGGATCTAGTCGGGGTATGGAGTGATGGTTCTAGAAAGATGTTTTAGCAGTCCTCACTATTTCTGTAAAATAGTGTTTGAATAATTGTATTTAGGACTTATTTGAGTGTGGATATTGTCTAGAAGACAATATTTGTATTTAAACTCACAGTATGTGTTGTCGCATTTTGCACGACAATTGTACTACTGAAGTTGTAGTTTGCATTCTGTACCATGTATTTGGCGACTCAGAATGGGTGTTGTATACCTATTTTGGGGGCGTCACAAGTTACAAGATTTGGGAAGAGAGGAAAGCTCAATCCACGATTTGTTGGTCTATTTGAAATTCTTGACCGAATAGGAAATGTGACATATCGACTCGCATTACCTCCAAGCATGTCTCGTGTTCATAATGTTTTTCACATATATGTGCTTCGTAAATATGTGAAAGACCCGAACCACATAATTGAGTTAGAACCAGACGAGATAGCCGAAGATTTAACGCACGAGGAGGTGCCTGTTAAGATCTTGGATAGAAAAAAACATGTTCTACGCACGAAGGTTATACCACAAGTTAAGGTTTTGTGGAGAAACCATGCTATTGAAAAAATGACCTGGGAGTTCGAATCAAAAATTAAAGCGAGGTATCCTCACCTTTTCGAAACATCAGGTACAAACGTCAATTTCGAGGGCGAAATTTCATAAGGAGGGGAGGTTGTAAGACCCCAACTTATTAATGAATAAAATCAAATTTTCTCCAAATATTATTGTGAATAATAAGGTGTTAATTTGATATAATGCTTTGGTTATGGGTGAAATGTGCAAATTTTGTAAAATAAACAACTGGTTATAAAATATTCATTTTGTCAGGAAATATTCGTTTGGTTGTGGAATATTCTTTCTGTCGGGGAATATTCGTACGACAGCGCAGCTATTTGTGGGCCCCATAACGGAAAGCGATTGGATGAAGAAAACGATAATTATAAGTTGTTTATAAATAATGGCGTAGTTGTTACCGTTAATACTGTTAGAATACACTGTGGTTAAAATACAGTAGCACACGGTATTGCACCAATTATTGATTCCTACGTAAGAAGGCACTACTCAATAATTATTACAGTAGTTATTGTTCAATATTTTATTTAATTGATTCAATAATTGCTGCGTTGATATTTTATATTATTGTTGTTTCAATAATTGTTGTTGCACAGTATTTTCCATTATAAGATCAATAATTCATATTATTTGAATAATATTATTAGATAACATTATTGGCAATATCTAAAAAGTTCTGTCTAAGGAGAGGTTTGGTCATCTAATTGTGCGCCAGTAAGGATAAATCTTTGTTGGAAAGCCCCCTCTTTCTTGGGAATGGCCTGGTTGTCATAAATGTGATTCTGTAATATTATTTATGAATAATTAATTATTGATTCATATGATAAGGAAATATTTATTTTATGTGGATATAAATGTTGGATATATTTATTGTGGTTGAAAATGAAGGAGTTAATGTTGAGATGTTTTATCAGTATTTTTATCGGAATGGAGGTATTAAAAATCAAATCAGGGTTTTTGAGAAATATTGCGGGGGTTATAATTTTTAATCCGACCGTTGGATCGTGGTAATTTTTGGATATGTTCTACATATATAAGTTGAGTATATGTCCACAAATTTTGAACCGTTAAAAATGAACGTATGATTTGTTATGAATTTTACGAGATGACTGGTTCAGAAATTATAGAATTTTCAGAATTTATCATTTTGGTGGAAAATTCTAGAATTTGTGGGCCCCACTTTTGGTTGGTGAAAAATGTGCTGAGATTTTTATTCAAATGTGGTGGGTGGAAATAGTAGCAGGTAAAGCCATCAGGTTGCAGGTTAAGTCTGCTTTGGCATGCTAACATTTTTCTATAAATAGAGGGCTAAGTTAGAATTGAAAATCACACCAGAAACAAGTTTTCTTTCTTTCTCTCTCTAGATTATTGAGTGTATTTTGTGAGTATTTAGATACTTTGAGAGTTGCTATTCAGTACAAGTTTCTTTCTTCATATACGATATTCTGATCAGAAGTACTGATATTTTGAGGTAAGGGATATTATTTTCTTCTTAAATGATATTATTTTATTCAATATCATTATGCTGAAATATTGATATGAACTTTTTATCAAATTTGAAACTTTTTGTGTCGGGGTTACTATTTACGTATACGGCACTATTCACGTATACGGCACACTATTCACGAATACGGCACTATTCACCGAAAAATAAATTTTTTTTCTTTTTGTCCAAGATGTCTATTATGGTTACTATCTTTGATTGTATCCATGTTTTGATCTTTATTTTTGAATTCTGCTTCACAATTGATTATTATGAAGTATTATTGATCTTGGATAAACTGTTATGTGAATCCCTACTATTTGTCCTTCTGTCTCGTTGGATTCGTTCTCTTTAAGATATTTTTCATCATCCTCAGTCCTAAATGATGATATTAATGAATATCTTTAGCCTGTAGTGCAAAGATGTATGATTACCTGATGAATATCTTTGGCCTGTAGTGCAAAGATGAACAGGTGTTGAGATGAACATGACTACGGGTGATACAAATGAATATCTTTGGCCTGTAGTGCAAAGATGAATATTTGGTTAAAGATGATTATTAATTGATGTTACAGGGATAAAATATTGATGATGGACTTTTAAATCTTAGAAGATAGTAGAATTCATTCTCTACTTGACTCTTCTAATGGTTTCCTGTTTCCGCTGCAGTTGTTGATCTAAAACTTGTTGTCGATTATATTCTATCAGATTTTTCCCTGTTGAATACTAATGATAATTTTTTGTATATTATCTTAGTCATAATATTCTTTACTGGGCTAGTTGAGCTCACCCTTTTCCTTTTTGTTCCATTTTTCTTCTCAGGAGGTGAGAACATAGCAGGATCTAGTCGGGGTATGGAGTGATGGTTCTAGAAAGATGTTTTAGCAGTCCTCACTATTTCTGTAAAATAGTGTTTGAATAATTGTAATAAGGATTTATTTGAGTGTGGATATTGTCTAGAAGACAATATTTGTATTTAAACTCACAGTATGTGTTGTCGTATTTTGCACGACAATTGTATTATTGAAGTTGTAGTTTGCTTTCTGTACCATGTATTTGGCGACTCAGAATGGGTGTTGTATACCTATTTTGGGGGCGTCACAGTTGGTATCAGAGCTTAGGGATATGATCCCTGGCTGAGATGTGAGACAAGAACTAGGAGGGGAGAGACGGAAAATTCCTTCGCTAGTATGACCTGACTAAGTTTATTTGGTATTTATTTGGTCGGTCAGAGTATAGGGATAATATATGACATGACTATTAACCCTTGTTTTATGGCAGTATTTAAGAATGGCAGCTGAGAACGTTAATAATGGAGTAAATCAGACCGTGGAGACACCTTTGATCACCACCTAGGGGAACGTGCAACAGGAAGGCAATATTCCTCCTGTAAACAACGTTACCGAGCAAACGATGAATGATGGAATGTTTAGGAGCTTTTTGCAGTTCATGCAAAATCAGACGAGGGAGACTCGTGTGCAGAATACGGGTGGAAATGATAACAACGCGCGGTTTGTCACAGCCAAGCAGTTCAAAGAATTGGTACCACCAGAATTTAAGGGAAAGCCGGATCCGATCATGGCGGAAACGTGGGTCAAGCAAATTACCAAGATATTCGATGTCTTGGGATGCACGGAGGAACAGAAGGTTCCATTCGCCACCTTTATGTTCCGCGGTGAGGCAGACTACTGGTGGGAGTCTGTGAAGCGTACCCAGCCTGACGCACTCAACATGTCCTGGGAAACATTTCAGAAACTGTTCAATGACAAGTACTTTCCTGAAAGTATTCGTCATATGAAGGAGGTGGAGTTTATCAGACTGGAACAAAACAACATGACGGTGTCCCAGTACGAGGTGAAGTTTGCAGAGTTATCCAGGTTTGCACCTCATTTGGTCGAAAATGAGGAACGAATGACAAGGATGTTTCTGAGAGGTTTAAAACCCGAGATTCGGCAATATCTTATCTCTCATAAATTTTCTTTATATTCAGATGTTATAAACAGGGCTCAATTATTAGAGCGAGATAATGAGTATATTCAACCGAGGGACCACAACCAGGGTCATACCGGTGGCAGCAGTCATCGGAGCAATGAAAACCAGCAGGGAGGAAAATATTCGGACAAAAGTGGTAACCACTCTGGTGGTAATCGTGGCCGTGATAATAGAAGGAGCGAGTCGGGAGGAGATTTCAAGAAGAGAAGGTACAACAATGATAACGTGAAAACGTCAGCACAAGCATCAACTGTTTCAAGGGGAGGAGAACGAGCACCGGTCGTTTGTTACAAATGCGGGAAAGAGGGACATATCAGCCCAAACTGCCCACAACAATCCAAGGTATGTTATAACTGTGAAAAGGAGGGTTATATAGCTTGAGAGTGTTCTATAGTAAAACCAAGTTCAGCGGGGATGGTGACTCCAAAAGATGTCCCGGATAAGTCGAAATCAGCGGTTCCTGGAAGAGAATTTGTCGTGACTGGCCAAAACGCGAGAAACACGAACGAGGTGATCACGGGTAAGCTAATCTTGAATTCTTACGAAGTTTATACTTTACTAGATACCGGTTCTACCCATTCTTTTATCTCTCCTGCTTGTGCTCAACGTTTAAACTTGACTCCGGAGAAATTAGACTTTGACTTATCTGTGGAAACTCCGTTAGGAGAAACCTTCGTTACATCTACAGTTTATAAATCTTGCTTAATTCAAGTTGGCACAATCACATTACCTGTTGATCTTATCTCTTTAAAGATACTTGCTTTTGATGTGATTTTAGGAATTGATTGGTTAACTACTCATCATGCTAAAATTGATTGTTTTCGTAAGGTTGTTAGTTTTCATATTCCTAACCAACCTGTTATGCGAATTCAAGCAACTAAACCATTAAAATCAGTCGTTGTCATATCAAGCCATAAAGCTATTCGTTTATTGAAAAATGAATGTCAAGCTTTCTTAGCCCATGTTATGGATTTGAACAAAAACAAGTCAGATTTGAATAATATTTCTGTTGTTAGTGAATTTCTTGATGTATTACCTGAAGAACTTCCCGGTCTACCCCCAGAACGTGAAGTTGAATTCTTTATTGACCTTGAACCCGGTACAAAGCCCATTTCTAAAACCCCATATTGAATGGCTCCTATTGAACTTCAGGAGTTAAAAGTCTAATTACAAGAATTGTTAGACATCGGTTTCATTCGTCCTAGTACATCTCCTTGGGATGCTCCTGTTTTATTCGTAAAGAAGAAAGACAGGAGTATGCAACTTTGTTATGACTATCGAGAATTGAACCATGTCACCATCAAGAATAGGTATCCGCTATCTCGTATTGATGATATATTTGACCAATTGCAAGGAGAACAATTCTTTTCAAAGATCGGTCTTCGTTCTGGATATCATCAGCTGAAGATTAAAACTGAGGATATTCCAAAGACTGCCTTCAGAACTCGGTACGGGCATTATGAATTCTTAGTCATGTCTTTTGGATTGACTAATGCTCCTGCTGCCTTTATGGATATGATGAACCGTGTATTCAAAGATTATTTAGATCAGTTCGTTGTTGTCTTTATTGATGACATCCTCAGCTATTCCAAAAGCCATGAAGATCATGAGCGCCATTTGAAGCTGGTACTGCAAAGGCTTCGTGAAAATAAGCTATATGCCAAATTAAAGAAATGCGAGTTCTAGCTTGAGGAAGTAGCATTCCTTCGGCACGTGGTGTCAAAATATAGAGTATCTGTCGACCCGGCGAAGATGAAGCCATACAAAGTTGGGAGCAACCGAAGTCGGTGACCGAAGTACGTAGCTTTCTGGGCTTAGCTGGTTATTATCGGAGATTCGTGGAAGGATTTTCTCGAATCGCTACTCCGTTAACTCAGCTGACTCGGAAGGATACAAAATTCTGTTGGAGTGAGGATTGTGAGAAGAGTTTTCAAGAACTCAAGAGGAGACTCATTTCGGCACCTGTTCTGACAATACCATCTGGTTTGGATGGATTTGTTATCTACAGCGATGCTTCAGGCAAAGGGTTAGGATGTGTTCTCATGCAACATGGGAAAGTCATAGCCTATGCCTCGCGACAACTCAAAGAATATGAGAGGAATTATCCTACTCATGATTTGGAGTTGGCAGCAGTCGTTTTTGCGTTGAAGATTTGGAGACACTACCTGTATGGGGAGAAAGTGGAGATCTATACAGATCATAAAAGCCTCAAATATTTCTTCACCCAAAAGGAACTCAACATGCGGCAACGACGTTGGCTTGAGCTGTTGAAAGATTACGATCATACCATCCAATATCATCCTGGAAAAGCGAACGTAGTAGCTGACGCATTGAGTAGAAGATCATATGCGGGTACGAGTGCAATGTTGTTAACACAAAGGCCCATTTTGTATGATTTGCAAAGGATGGAGATAGAGATGAAGGCTCCAAGTACCCACATGATGATATCAAATATACGAGTAGAACCGACTTTAATCGATAAAGTTAAAGCTGCTCAAGCTACGGACATGGAGCTGATGCGTATGAAGAAGAAAGTGCAAGAAGGTGCTATTCCAGAAGCAAGAATCGATGAAGAAGGAATACTTCGAGTCAACTCCAGACTTTGTGTTCCTAACGATTTTGACTTGAAGCATAGAATCATGATGGAGGCACACAACACACCGTTTGCAATCCATCTTGGGAGTACCAAAATGTATCACGATCTTCGACATACATTTTGGTGGAGCAATATGAAAAGAGAGATCGCGGAGTTTATCTCGAGGTGTTTAACTTGTCAACGTGTAAAAGCGGAGCATCAAGTACCAAAGGGTCCATTGCAACTACTTGAGATTCAGAAATGGAAGTGGGAACACATTACTATGGATTTTGTTATAGGTCTTCCCAAGGTTTCTCAAGGCATAGATGCGATTTGGGTCATTGTTGATAGATTAACCAAGTCTGCTCATTTCTTACATATACGTGAGACTTATTCCCTTGAACGTCTTGCTAGTATGTACGTGAATGAGATTGTGAGATTGCATGGCATGCCAGTATCCATAGTTTCGGATCGTGACCCAAGATTCACTTCACGATTTTGGGTTAGCTTGCAGAAAGCTATGGGCACGGATTTACGATTCAGTTCAGCATACCATCCTCAAACGAACGGGCAATCAGAGAGGACTATTTAAACCCTTGAAGATCTATTAAGACTTTATGTTCTAGATTTCAAAGGAAGTTGGGATAAGTACTTGCCACTGGTGGAATTCTCCTACAACAACAGTTATCAGGCAAGTATAGGTATGGCTCCATTTGAATCCTTGTATGGACGAAAGTGTCGTTCTCTAGTATGATGGGACGAGATGGGTGAAGCAACGTTGTTGGGACCAGAATTGGTACTCATAACTACAGAGAAGATGCAAACAATTCGACAACGTATACAAACGTCATAGGATCGACAAAAGAGTTATGCGGATCTTCATCGAAAGAATGTAGAATTTAGTATTGGGGATCATGTATTGTTACGTGTTGCACCATGGAAAGGAGTTACAAGATTTGGGAAGATAGGAAAGCTCAATCCACGATTTATTGGTCCATTTGAAATTCTTGACCGAATAGGAAATGTGGCATATTGACTCGCATTACCTCCAAGCATGTCTCGTGTTCATAATGTTTTTCACATATATGTGCTTCGTAAATATTTGAAAGACCCGAACCACATAATTGAGTTAGAACCAGACGAGATAGCCGAAGATTTAACGTGCGAGGAGGTACCTGTTAAGATCTTAGATAGGAAAAAGCATGTTCTACGCACGAAGGTTATACCACAAGTTAAGGTTTTGTGGAGAAACTATGCTATTGAAAAAATGACCTGGGAGTTAGAATCAGAAATGAAAGCGAGGTATCCTCACCTTTTCGAAACACCAGGTACGTACGTCAATTTCGAGGACGAAATTTCATAAGGAGGGGAGGTTGTAAGACCCCAACTTATTAATGAATAAAATCAAATTTTCTCTAAATATTATTGTGAATAATAAGGTGTTAATTTGACATAATGCTTTGGTTATAGGTGAAATGTGCAAATTTTGCAAAATAAACAAGTGGTTATAAAATATTCATTTTGTCAGGGAATATTCGTTTGGTCGTGGAATATTCTTTCTGTCGGGGAATATTCGTACGATGGCGCAGCTATTTGTGGGCCCCATAACGGAAAATGTGACGACCCCAAAATAGGTCCATTCCACCCAACCCATTCTGAGTCGTCAAATACATGGTACAGAAAACAACTACAACTTTATTACAACAATTGTCGTGCAAAATACAACAACACATATGTTGTGAGTTTGGATACAAATATATACCAAATGTGACTCATGTTCCAACCGTGGACATCACCTCACAATAACACCTTACATAAAGGTATAGTCAAAAACTGTTTTAGAAATTAGAATCTTTGGGAAGTGCTCAAGGAAACCTTCGTACATGGGAGGCCACGCATCTAGGTTATGATAGATATCATATGGCCATAGAATTATCCTTGGTTGACCCAATAGACCCCAAGGAAAAACGAGAAGATTACTATCATATTCTTCCCAATGGTGAGTCTTCTCTTGACATATCATTATCTCTACTATCTCTAATTGAAAATTATACTTCAAACAAACACCAAGATTATATAGGTAGTACTCGTATATATACTCAGCAAGTGGATGAGCACATCCCTGTCTTATGATGACACGAGGTTGTATGTCGTTAGACATCTTGTATGATAGTGGCAAACCACCCTTCCAACGTTAGGTACACCTTACCCTATTGGATTCACCAAATATAACTACTAAATGAACTTTTCTATACTGCTTCGGGAGAACATCCACAGCTAGAGACCACCGTTCTATTTCCCCGTTACCCTCGCTCGACCCAACTACACTCTTATTACCTGAAAGGAATTGTGAAGCAAAAGGGTGAGCACAACTAGCTCAGTAAAGAATATCATGACTAAATATAATTAAATTATCAATAGCCTTCATCAATAATAAATCAGAGATTTAGAACATATGGTAAATGATAAAAATTTCAACCATAGTTGCAGCGGAACGAGCAATCCATTAGAAGAGTCAAATAGACTATAAAGTCTATTATCTTCTCCATGTTAAAAATCCACCAACAATATTTTATCCATGTAACATCACTCAACAGTTCCTTTCCACAATCATATGAATAACTCATAATCATAATTGTGACTATAAATTTTTCTTCGCACCCAGGACGAAGAATATTTTCATCACCTGTCTTTACCTGAAACATCAAAGATCATGGTTATACCAAATCACAATTCCTGTTTATAATCATACTAACAAATCCATCTTTGCACTACGGGCCAAAGATATTCATCAACAAACCATCTTTGCACTACGGGCCAAAGATATTCAACAACAGTTCATCTTTGCACTACAGGCCAAAGATATTCAACAACAGTTCATCTTTGCACTACAGGCCAAAGATATTCATCAACAATTCATATTTGCACTACAGGCCAAATATATTCATATCTCAAAGAAATATATAATCATTTCAGAATTTATATAAACAATAATTATAACCATGTTGATCAATTCACCTTTGCACTTAAGCTTAAGATATTCAATTATAAATTCAATGGTCATGATCATACCAGTCACAATTCAACTTTGCACTACAGGCCAAAGAGAACCCTAGTCATGATCATACCAATAATCTACCCATCTTTACACTCCAGTGAAAGAGAATTTTAACATCAGGGTTATAAAAATGTTATATATGATGATAAAAATAATATGATCAACATATAGTTTTAATCTCAAGAGTAATATTCGTAACTCATGAATAGTAACCCCGACACAAAAGATAGAAATTCTACAATAAAATTCATACCAATATTTCGGTATAATGATATTGAAAGAATAACATTACTTAAATTTATAAACAATTTATTTTAATTGTTTACACTTTACTAATTAATGCATTTAATCATCATAAAATGCCAACTCTTACAATTTCATCATCAATAACCAAAACCCTCATCAAAAATCTGCATATACCTCATATAGGATTCTCAAGCCATAAAATCCTATTTTCCAATTTTCTTTCTTCACAAAACATATTTAATTCATTTACTCATAACTAGACCATTTTCATGAAAAATACCAAATCAGTTCCAAAAATATTTCTTTTCTGGGATTTAGCATAATATAGTCCCATAGTGAACATATATTTTTCTCAGAATTTTTAAAAGTCATTTACTATTTTTCATATGGCCAAAATAGCCGAATATTTAGACATTTATCAAAAATTGTACTTTTGTCTAAAAATTCTGAAATTTACAGAGTATACTTCTATCATATACATGTACTCCCAATAAAAATTTCATCAATTTTGGAGTTAACCACAAGGAATTATAAGCTGTTACTTTTAAAATAGTCTTTTCTCATAAAATTCATAACTCTCAATCTATACATCCAAAAATCACCATTTTTGGACACAATCAAGAAAACTCATCAAAATATCATTTCAAATTTTTCCAAAATTTTTGAAGGTCAGAAAAATTACGAAACTGAAAATCATAACAACCCTTAAAATCCCTTACTATCCCTTACCTCAAAAGAGCAGTACTTCTGATCGGTATAAGGCTGAAGGAAACTTGCACTGATGAATAGCAACTCACCAAGTATCTAAATACTCATAAAATACACTCAATAATCTAGAGAGAGAAAGAGAAAAAGCTTATGTTTCTGGTGTGATTTTCAATTCTAACTTAGCCCTCTATTTATAGGAAAATTTTGGTAGGTTTGACCTGCAACCTGATGGCTTTACCTGCTACTATTCCCACCCACCACATTTGAAATATAATTCAGCACATTTCTTCACCAACCACAAGTGGGGCCCACCAATTCTAGAATTTTCCACCAAAATGATAAACTCCGAAAATTCAACAATTTCTGAACCAGTCATCTCGTAAAATTCATAACAAATCATATGTTCATTTTTAACGGTTCAAAATTTGTGGGCATATACTCAACTTATATATGTATAACATATCCAAAAATTACCACGATCCAACGGTCGGATTAAAAATTATAACCCCCGCAAAATATCTCAAAAACCCTGATTTTTAATACCTCCATTCCGACAAAAATACTGATAAAAACCTCAACATTAACTCCTTCATTTTTAACCACAAAAATATATCCCTCATTTATATCCACATAAAATAAATATTTTCTTATCATATGAATCAATAATTAATTATTCACAAATAATATTACAGAATCACATTTATGACAACCAGGCCGTTCCCAGGAAAGAGGGGGCTTTCCAATAAGGATTTCTCCTTACTAGCGCGCAATTAGATGACCAAACCTCTCCTTAGACAGAACTTTCTAGACATTGCCAATAATGCTATCTAATAATACTATTCAAATAATATGAATTATTGATCTGATAATGGAAAATACTGTGCAGCAACAATTATTGAACAACAATAATATAAAATTTCAACGTAGCAATTATTGAATCAATAAAATAAAATATTGAACAGTAATTACTGTAACAATTATTGAGTAGTGCCTTCTTACGTAAGAATCAATAATTTCAAAAATACTATGCAATACCGTGTGCTACTGTGCAATAACGCGTATTACTGTATTTTAACGACCGGGTATTCCAACAGTGTTAACGGTAACAACTACACCGTTATTTGTAAAAACTCAAATTTATCATTTTCTTCACCCGACAGTTATTCTGTTATGGGGCCCACAAATGGCTGCGCCGTCGTACGAATATTCCCTGACAGAAAGAATATTCTACGACCAAACGAATATTCCCCGACAACAATGATTATTTTATAACCACTTGTGTATTTTGAAAAATTTTCACATTTCACCCATAACTTTAACTTTTTATCAATTTAACCATTTACTGAATTGTAATTATAAGAAAAATTGAATACTTTTATTTCATAAAATTCGGGGTCTTACAGAAAGCGATTGGATGAAGAAAACGACAAGTATTAGTTGTTTATAAATAACGGCGTAGTTGTTACCGTTAATACTGTTGGAATATCCGGTGGTTAAAATACAGTAGCACACGGTATTGCATCAATTATTGATTTTTACGTAAGAATGCACTACTCAATAATTGCTACAGTAGTTATTATTCAATATTTTATTTTATTGATTCAATAATTGCTGCGTTGATATTTTATATTATTGTTGTTTCAATAATTGTTGCTGCACAGTATTTTCCATTATCAGATCAATAATTCATATTATTTGAATAATATTATTAGATAATATTATTGGCAATGTCTAGAAAGTTCTGTCTAAGAAGAGGTTTGGTCATCTAATTGTGCGCCAGTAAGGTGAAATCCTTATTGGAAAGCCCCCTCTTTCCTGGGAACGGCCTGGTTGTCATAAATGTGATTCTGTAATATTATTTATGAATAATTAATTATTGATTCATATGATAAAGAAATATTTATTTTATGTGGATATAAATGTTGGATATATTTATTGTGGTTGAAAATGAAGGAGTTAATGTTGAGATGTTTTATCAGTATTTTTATCGGAATGGAGGTATTAAAAATCAAATCAGGGTTTTTGAGAAATATTGCGGGGGTCATTATTTTTAATCCGACCGTTGGATCGTGGTAATTTTTGGATATGTTCTTCATATATAAGTTGAGTATATGTCCACAAATTTTGAACCGTTAAAAATGAACGTATGATTTGTTATGAATTTTACGAGATGACTGGTTCAGAAATTATAGAAGTTGCAGAATTTATCATTTTGGTGGAAAATTCTAAAATTTGTGGGCCCCACTTTTGGTTGGTAAAAATGTGCTGAGATTTTTATTCAAATGTGGTGGGTGGAAATAATAGCAGGTAAAGCCATCAGGTTGCAGGTTAAGTCTGCTTTGGCGTGCTAACATTTTTCTATAAATAGAGTGCTAAGTTAGAATTGAAAATCACACCAGAATTCATAAGTTTTCTTTCTTTCTCTCTCTATATTATTGAGCATATTTTGTGAGTATTTTGATACTTTGATAGTTGCTATTCAGTACAAGTTTCATTCAGCTTCATATACGATATTCTGATCAGAAGTACTGATATTTTGAGGTAAGGGATATTATTTTCTTCTTAAATGATATTATTTTATTCAATATCATTATGCTGAAATATTGATATGAACTTTTTATCAAATTTGGAACTTTTTGTGTCGGGGTTACTATTCACGTATACGGCACTATTAACGTATACGACACTATTCATGAATACGGCACTATTCATCGAAAAATAAAATTTTCTTCTTTTTATTCAAGATGACTATTATGGTTACTATCTTTGATCGTATTCATGTTTTGATCTTTATTTTTGAATTCTGCTTCACAATTGATTATTATGAAGTATTATTGATCTTGGATAAACTGTTATACGAATCCCTACTATTTGTCCTTCTGTCTCACAGGATTCGTTTTCTTTAAGATATTTTTCATCATCCTCAGTCCTAAATGATGATATTAATAAATATCTTTGGCCTGTAGTGCAAAGATGTATGATTACCTGATGAATATCTTTGGCCTGTAGTGAAAAGATGAACAGGTGTTGAGATGAACATGACTGACTGGTGATACAAATGAATATCTTTGGCCTGTAGTGCAAAGATGAATATTTGGTTAAAGTTGATTGTTAATTGATGTTACAAGGATAAAATATTGATGATAGACTTTTAAATATTAGAAGATAGTAGAATTCATTCTCTACTTGACTCTTCTAATGGTTTGCTGTTTTCGCTGCAGTTGTTGATCTAAAACTTGTTGTCGATTATATTCTATCAGATTTTTCTCTGTTGAATACTAATGATAATTTGTTGTATATTATCTTAGTCAGAATATTCTTTACTGGGCTAGTTGAGCTCACCCTTTTCCTTTTTGTTCCATTTTTCTTCTCAGGAGGTGAGAACATAGCAGGATCTAGTCGGGGTATGGAGTGATTGTTCTAGAAAGATGTTTTAGCAGTCCTCACTATTTTGTAAAATAGTGTTTGAATAATTGTAATGAGGATTTATTTGAGTGTGAATATTATCCAGAAGACAATATTTATATTTAAACTCACAGTATGTGTTGTCGTATTTTGCACGACAATTGTATTATTGAAGTTGTAGTTTGCTTTCTGTACCATATATTTGGCGACTCAGAATGGGTGTTGTATACCTATTTTGGGGGGCGTCACATTAAAATTCTGTCTATTGAAAGTAAGCTTCTGTTTCCCAGTAATGCTAATGTTCTTAACTTGGAACCTTCTTAGCCCTAACAAGGGTATGGAGTATATGGCTACTGCAACAAACCTTAACCTACCATTGAGTAGCTTAATTAGTTGTTGTCGATGGCTACAAATGGCCCCATTACACAAATGCAGAATTAAGTAAGGTATTCAATGTTTTAATTAATTACTAGATCACAATTAATTTTTGTCAGCCACGTGTAAGGTTCCAGGTATGATAATTACAAAACTCCAAAGTGATTTGGGCTAACAATTTTTTTTTGGATATGTATAAAAATAATTTATAAATTATTTCCACAATATAAAGCTACAAGACAGGAGAACAATGGAAATTTACTGTAACTTGCCTCATAGCAGACACCCAAAATGCAAAAAAAAAAACACAAATACAAGATTATCGGCCAAAATCCAATAAACAACTCCAATTAAACAAATATTGAGAACAAATCTGTTTAAAACTATCAAAGTTTGGTGATAATAAAAATCTTAGGAGAGAAAATCTCACTGAACTTATGCTTTGCAAACCCTAGCTTCAAGGGGCTTTGTGAGATATCCAATAGCTTTCGCGAATCTAGCTTCACCTTTGTTGGCAGAGTGAAATCGGGGCAAAAGGGTGAGCACAACTAGCTCAGTAAAGAATATCATGACTAAAGATAATTAAATTATCAATAGCCTTCATCAATAATAAATCAGAGATTTAGAACATATGGTAAATGATAAAAATTTCAACCATAGTTGCAGCGGAACGAGCAATCCATTAGAAGAGTCAAATAGACTATAAAGTCTATTATCTTCTCCATGTTAAAAATCCACCAACAATATTTTATGAAATAAAAGTATTCAATTTTTCTATTCAGTAAATGGTTAAATTGATAAAAGTTTAAAGTTATGGGTGAAATGTGAATATTTTTTTCAAAATAAGCAAGTGGTTATAAAATAATCATTGTTGTCGGGGAATATTCGTTTGGTCGTAGAATATTCTTTCTGTCGGGGAATATTCGTACGACGGCGCAGCTATTTGTGGGCCCCATAACGAATAACTGTCGGATGACGATAACGACAAAAATTTGAGTTTTTACAAATAACGACGTAGTTGTTACCGTTAACACTGTTGGAATACCCGGTGGTTAAAATACAGTAATACGCGTTATTGCACAGTAGCACACGGTATTGCATAGTATTTTTGAAATTATTGATTCTTACGTAAGAAGGCACTACTCAATAATTGTTACAGTAATTACTGTTCAATATTTTATTTTATTGATTCAATAATTGCTGCGTTGATATTTTATATTATTGTTGTTTCAATAATTGTTGCTGCACAGTATTTTCTATTATCAGATCAATAATTCATATTATTTGAATAATATTATTAGATAACATTATTGTCAATGTCTAGAAAGTTCTGTCTAAGGAGAGGTTTGGTCATCTAATTGCGCGCCAGTAAGGAGAAATTCTTATTGGAAAGCCCCTCTTTCCTGGGAACGGCCTGGTTGTCATAAATGTGATTCTGTAATATTATTTGTGAATAATTAATTATTGATTCATATGATAAGAAAATATTTATTTTATGTGGATATAAATGTTGGAAATATTTATTGTGGTTAAAAATGAAGGAGTTAATGTTGAGGTGTTTTATCAGTATTTTTATCGGAATGGAGGTATTAAAAATCAAATCAGGATTTTTGAGAATATTGCGGGGGTTATAATTTTTAATCCGACCGTTGGATCGTGGTAATTTTTGGATATGTTATACATATATAAGTTGAGTATATGTCCATAAATTTTGAACCGTTAAAAATGAACGTATGATTTGTTATGAATTTTACGAGATGACTGGTTCAGAAATTGTTGAATTTTCGGAGTTTATCATTTTGGTGGAAAATTCTAGAATTGGTGGGCTCCACTTGTGGTTGGTGAAGAAATGTGCTGAATTATATTTCAAATGTGGTGGGTGGGAATAGTAGCAGGTAAAGCCATCAGGTTGCAGGTCAAACCTACCAAAATTTTCCTATAAATAGAGGGCTAAGTTAGAATTGAAAATCACACCAGAAACATAAGCTTTCTCTCTTTCTCTCTCTAGATTATTGAGTGTATTTTGTGAGTATTTAGATACTTGGTGAGTTGCTATTCATCAGTGCAAGTTTCCTTCAGCCTTATACCGATCAGAAGTACTGCTCTTTTGAGGTAAGGGATAGTACGGGATAGTAAGGGATATTAAGGGATTTTAAGGGTTGTTATGATTTTCAGTTTCGTAATTTTTCTGATCTTCAAAAATTCTGGAAAAATTTAAAATGATATTTTGATGAGTTTTTTTGATTGTGTCCAAAAATGGTGATTTTTGGATGTATAGATTGAGAGTTATGAATTTTATGAGAAAAGACTATTTTAGAAGTAACAGCTTATAATTCCTTGTGGTTAACTCCAAAATTGATGAAATTTTTATTGGGAGTACATGTATATGATAGAAGTATACTCTGTAAATTTCAAGAATTTTTAGACAAAAGTACAATTTTTGATAAATGTCTAAATATTCGGCTATTTTGGCCATATGAAAAATAGTAAATGACTTTTAAAAATTCTGAGAAAAATATATGTTCACTATGGGACTATATTATGCTAAATCCCAGAAAAGAAATATTTTTGGAACTGATTTGGTATTTTTCATGAAAATGGTCTAGTTATGAGTAAATGAATTAAATATGTTTTGTGAAGAAAGAAAATTGAAAAATAGGATTTTATGGCTTGAGAATCCTATATGAGGTATATGCAGATTTTTGATGAGGGTTTTGGTTATTGATGATGAAATTGTAAGAGTTGGCATTTTATGATGATTAAATGCATTAATTAGTAAAGTGTAAACAATTAAAATAAATTGTTTATAAATTTAAGTAATGTTATTCTTTCAATATCATTATACCGAAATATTGGTATGAATTTTATTGTAGAATTTTTATCTTTTGTGTCGGGGTTACTATTCATGAGTTACGAATATTACTCTTGAGATTAAAACTATATGTTGATCATATTATTTTTTATCATATATATAACATTTTTATAACCCTGATGTTGAAATTCTCTTTCACTGGAGTGTAAAGATGGGTAGATTATTGGTATGATCATGACTAGGGTTCTCTTTGGCCTGTAGTGCAAAGTTGAATTGTGACTGGTATGATCATGACCATTGAATTTATAATTGAATATCTTAAGCTTAAGTGCAAAGGTGAATTGATCAACATGGTTATAATTATTGTTTATATAAATTCTGAAATGATTATATATTTCTTTAGATATGAATATATTTGGCCTGTAGTGCAAATATGAATTGTTGATGAATATCTTTGGCATGTAGTGCAAAGATGGCCTGTTGATGAATATCTTTGGCCTGTAGTGCAAAGATGAAATATTGATGAATATCTTTGGCCTGTAGTGCAAAGATGAATTGTTGATGAATATCTTTGGCCCGTAGTGCAAATATGATATGTTGTTGAATATCTTTGGCCAGTAGTGCAAAGATGAACAGATGTTGAGATAAACATGACCAACTGGTGATACAAATGAATATCTTTGGCCGTAGTGCAAAGATGAAGTTATTAGTATGATTATGAATAGGAAATGTGATTTGGTGTAACCATGATCTTTGATGTTTCAGGTAAAGATAGGTGATGAAAATTATCTTCGTCCTGGATGAGAAGAGGAATTTAGAACTACAGTTATGATTATGAGTTATTCATATGATTGTGGACCAGAATTGTTGATTGATGTTACAGGGATAAAACATTGTTGATGGATTTTTAACATGGAGAAGATAATAGACTTTATAGTCTATTTGACTCTTCTAATGGATTGCTCGTTCCGCTGCAACTATGGTTGAAATTTTTATCATTTACCATATGTTCTAAATCTCTGATTTATTATTGATGAAGGCTATTGATAATTTAATTATCTTTAGTCATGATATTCTTTACTGAGCTAGTTGTGCTCACCCTTTTGCTTCACAATTCCTTTCAGGTAATAAGAGTGTAGTTGGGTCGAGCGAGGGTAACGGGGAAATAGAATGGTGGTCTCTAGCTGTGGATGTTCTCCCGAAGCAGTATAGAAAAGTTCATTTAGTAGTTATATTTGGTGAATCCAATAGGGTAAGGTGTACCCAACGTTGGAAGGGTGGTTTGCCACTATCATACAAGATGTCTAACGACATACAACCTCGTGTCATCATAAGACAGGGATGTGCTCATCCACTTGCTGAGTATATATACGAGCACTACCTATATAATCTTGGTATTTGTTTGAAGTATAATTCTCAATTAGAGATAGTAGAGATAATGATATGTCAAGAGAAGACTCGCCATTGGGAAGAATATGATAGTAATCTTCTCGTTTTTCTTTGGGGTCTATTGGGTCAACCAAGGATAATTCTGTGGCCATATGATATCTATCATAACCTAGACGCGTGGCCTCCCATGTACGAAGGTTTCCTTGAGCACTTCCCAAAGATTCTAATTTCTAAAACAGTTTTTGACTATACCTTTATGTAAGGTGTTATTGTGAGGTGATGTCCACGGTTGGAACATGAGTCACATTTGGTATATATTTGTATCCAAACTCACAGCATATGTGTTCTTGTATTTTGCACGACAATTGTTGTAATAAAGTTGTAGTTGTTTTCTGTATCATGTATTTGACGACTCAGAATGGGTTGGGTGGAATGGACCTATTTTGGGGTCGTCACAAAAACACCCTTCCAACGTTGGGTTCGCCTCACCCTATTTTCTTCACCAAATATAACTACTAAATGATGACCACCGTTCTATTCCCTTGTTACCCCCGCTCGACCCAGCTACACTCTTATTACCTGAAAGGAATTATGAAGCAAAAGGGTGAGCACAACTAGCTCAGTAAAGAATATCATGACTAAAGATAATTAAATTATCAATAGCCTTCATCAATAATAAATCAGAGATTTAGAACAAATGGTAAATGATAAAAATTTTAACCATAGTTGCAGCGGAACGAGCAATCCATTAGAAGAGTCAAATAGACTATAAAGTCTATTATCTTCTCCATGTTAAAAATCCACCAACAATATTTTATCCATGTAACATCACTCAACAGTTCCTTTCCACAATCATATGAATAACTCATAATCATAATTGTGACTATAAATTTTTCTTCGCACCCAGGACGAAGAATATTTTCATCACCTGTCTTTACCTGAAACATCAAAGATCATGGTTATACCAAATCACAATTCCTGTTTATAATCATACTAACAAATCCATCTTTGCACTACGGGCCAAAGATATTCATCAACAAACCATCTTTGCACTACGGGCCAAAGATATTCATCAACAAACCATCTTTGCACTACGGGCCAAAGATATTCAACAACAGTTAATCTTTGCACTACAGGCCAAAGATATTCATCAACAGGCCATCTTTGCACTACATGCCAAAGATATTCATCAACAATTCATCTTTGCAATACAGGCCAAAGATATTCATATCTCAAAGAAATATATAATCATTTCAAAATTTATATAAACAATAATTATAACCATGTTAATCAATTCATCTTTACACTAAAGCTAAAGATATTCAATTATAAATTCAATGGTCATGATCATACCAGTTAACAATTCATCTTTGCACTACAGGCCAAAGAGAACCTTAGTCATGATCATACCAATAATCTACCCATCTTTACACTCCAGTGAAAGAGAATTTCAACATCAGGGTTATAAAAATGTTATATATGATAATAAAAATAATATGATCAAAATATAGATTTAATTTCAAGAGTAATATTCATAAATCAACTATAATTTGGTCAGAAAAAGAAACCAATTTTGTCGTGAATAGTACCCATGAATAGTAACTCGTGAATAGTAACTCATGAATAGTAACTCGTGAATAGTACTCCGTATTCGTACATAGTACCGTATATGTAAATAATGTCATATACGTAAATAGTGTCATATACATGAGTAGTGTCGTATACGTGAATAGTGTCGTATACGTGAATAGTAATCCTGACTCAAAAAGGTAAAAATTTCACAATAAAATCTATACCAATATTTCAGTATAATGATATTGCAAGAATAACATCATTATGAAGAATATAGCATCCCTTAATATTTTTTACTATCCCTTACTATCCCTTACCTCAAAAGAGCAGTACTTCTGGCTGGATATCGGATATGATGCTGAAGGAAACTTGCACTGATGAATAGTAACTTACCAAGTATCTAAAAACTCACAAAATATGCTTCATAATATAGAGAGAGAAAGAGAGAAAGCTTATGTTTCTGGTGTGATTTTCAATTCTAACTTAGCCCTCTATTTATAGGAAAATTTTGGTAGGTTTGACCTGCAACCTGATGGCTTTACCTGCTACTATTCCCACCCACCACATTTGAAATATAATTCAGCACATTTCTTCACCAACCACAAGTGGGGCCCGCCAATTCTAGAATTTTCCACCAAAATGATAAACTCTGAAAATTCAACAATTTCTGAACCAGTCATCTCGTAAAATTCATAATAAATCATACGTTCATTTTTAACGGTTCAAAATTTGTGGACATATACTCAACTTATATATGTATAACATATCCAAATATTACCACGATCCAACGGTCGGATTAAAAATTATAACCCTCGCAAAATATCTCAAAAACCCTAATTTTTAATACATCCATTCCGACAAATATACTGATAAAAACCTCAATATTAACTCCTTCATTTTTAACCACAAAAATATATCCCTCATTTATATCCACATAAAATAAATATTTCCTTATCATATGAATCAATAATTAATTATTCACAAATAATATTACAGAATCACATTTATGACAACCAGGCCGTTCCCAGGAAAGAGGGGGCTTTCTAATAAGGATTTCTCCTTACTGGCGCGCAATTAGATGACCAAACCTCTCCTTAGACAGAACTTTCTAGACATTGCCAATAATACTATCTAATAATACTATTCAAATAATATGAATTATTGATCTGATAATAGAAAATACTGTGCAGCAACAATTATTGAAACAACAATAATATAAAATATCAACGCAGCAATTATTGAATCAATAAAATAAAATATTAAACAGTAATTACTGTAACAATTATTGAGTAGTGCCTTCTTACGTAAGAATCAATAATTTCAAAAATACTATGCAATACCGTGTGCTACTGTGCAATAACGCGTATTACTGTATTTTAACCACCGGGTATTCCAACAGTGTTAACGGTAACAACTACGCCGTTATTTGTAAAAACTCAAATTTGTCGTTTTCTTCACCCGACAGTTATTCTGTTATGGGGCCCACAAATGACTGCACCGTCGTACGAATATTCCCCGACAGAAAGAATATTCCACGACCAAACGAATATTCCCCGACAACAATGATTATTTTATAACCACTTGCTTATTTTGAAAAAAAATCATATTTCACCCATAACTTTAAACTTTTATCAATTTAACCATTTACTGAATAGTAATTATAAGAAAAACTGAATACTTTTATTTCATAAAATTCGGGGTCTTACAAATACCAAATAAACTTAGGTAGGTCATACTAGCGAAAGAATTCTACCTTCTCTCCCCTCCTAGTTCTTGCCTCACATCTCAGCCAGGGATCATATCCCTAAGCTCTGATACCAACTATGATGCCCCCAAAATAGGTATACATCACCTATTCTGATTCGCCAAATACATGGTACAGAATACAAATACAATCTTTAATATACCACAAGAGAGCTGTGAGTTTCAATACAAATATTGTCTTCTAAATAATATCCACTCTCAGAATAAGTCCTCATTACATTTATTGTCACACTATTTAACAGAATAGTGAGGACTACTAATACTATCATCTGATCCATCACTTCGTTCCCCGACTCGTCCCAGCTATATTCTCATTTCCTGAAGAGAATTGTAAAAGAAAGGGTGAGCTCAACTAGTCCAGTAAGAAATATTATGACTAAGATAATGCAAAAAAAATTATCATTAGTCTTCAACAATGTTAAACTGATAAAATACAATAGACATCAAGTTTAACTACAACGGATCAAGCAATCCATTAAAAGAGTCAAGTAGAGAATAAAATCTACTATGTTCTATGATTTAAAAAGTTTTTCATGACTTTTAACTGTGAAAGAAAGGGTGAGCTCAACTAGCCCAATAAGAAATATTATGACTAAGATAATGCAAAATAAATTATCATTAGTCTTCAATAATGTTAAACTGATAAAATACAATAGACATCAAGTTTAACTGCAACGGATCAAGCAATCCATTAAAAGAGTCAAGTAGAGAATAAAATATACTATGTTCTATGATTTAAAAGGTTTTTCATGACTTTTATCGCTAAGACTCAGCTTAATAAATAATCCACATCATCCCTACACTACGGCCAAGGATATTCATTAGTATCACAACCACAAATTATCCATGTATCACAGCCAAGGATATTTGTGTATTCATCAATGGTCATGATCATGCCAACCACTGTCCATCAATGCACTACGGGCCAATGAGGACTTTTACCATATCATTTGAAATATTACGGTCATGATTATACCGAATAATTTCTGGTCTTAATCATACCAAGTCCATCTATGCACTACAGGCCACAGATGACTTTCAACATAATATAAACATGAGGATGATGATAATGATATAAGATGTAATAACCCGATATTTTCTATAAAAATAAATAAGGAATTTTTGCATATGAATTTTTTTTTTTAGAATAAGTGTCAAGTAATGTGTACGATAAATGCAAATATATTTATTACTTGAAAAATTAGAAATAATTTTTAGAATTATTAATTACTACAAATTATATTCTTATGATAATTAATTTCTGTAAGCAGAAATGTTTTTATTAATTATTTTCCATGAAAACATGATTGGATATTATTTAAATAATATATGAAGAGACAATTAGAATTATGATAATAAATATTTTATTATATGAATCTGTTCAGAATATTTAAGTTAATTATTTTAACTTGATTATTGATGTTGTATACGATGGATAAGTCCGTTATGGAATCCAAATCCTAAATTGGATTTTTATCAAGAGATGAGAATAATAATATAATATTACATATATTTTGAATTTTCAGTGCTATATATATGTACTGTATATGCGTGGACAGATAATGATTGGTTAATTATGGTAAATTTATATCATGACCCTTATATCGTATTTTTAAGCCTTAATTGTTAAACTCAGTTGTGAGTTCAAGACTGAGTAGAAATTGCGTTATATGAATTTTATTGTGTATATTAGAATTTCCGTAATTAGGAGAAACCCTAATTATTATTTAAATAACCCTAATTGGTTGAAATTAGAAATCGTAATTAATGTGTTAGTAAAATATACAGACAATTAGGAACCCCTAATGGTTAATTAGGAAACCCTAATTGTTAATATTAAGAAACCCTATTTTTCTAATTAAAAACCCTAAATTTTAAATTAACGGGTTTAATTAGAATTTAATTGTACAATTACTGTTAAATTGTCCAACGCTTGGAAATCATTTGGGAAATTATGAGAATTATAATTTAATGGTTTAATACTATATTTAATTATATCGGACGAAATTGCCCTTGAGATTTAAGGTGAAATTACCAAAATGCCCTTATTGAATTATTTAAATAATTAAAGAATTTAATAATTCTAGAAATAATGGGAAATGTCTAAAATACCCTTATTGCATAGAAATCTAGCAACATTGGATGCCATGAATAAATAAAATAAAATCAAAAATAAAAATAAAATGGAAAATGACTAAACTGCCCTTTAGTGTATTATTTGAGCATTGTTGCTAGAATCTCCAAATAGTTGGCCATCTAGAATTCACCTAGACACTATAACAATTACCAGCAATAATCAGCCACCAATTGAGCATCCAAAGCCTCTAAAATCATTCTATAAATAGATTGGAAGGGGAGAATTATTTTTGTACACTAACATTTTCAACTATACTCATCCTACACTCTCTCAAGCTCCTAGCTACGAAATTCTCTAGCAAATCAGTCCCTAAGATCAGCCCCACGACCAGCCATAACAAACAAAAGCCAGAAATCAAAAATTGATCAAAGAAAGGTATTAAATTCTATGTTAATTTCTGCCCATTTTTAATTTTTTGATGTTATGATTAAGTGTTAGAATATGTGATATAAGTTGTTTAATGATGATTTGGGTTAGTATATGTTAGATCCATAACATCAAAGTGCACGAAATTTGAATTTTTAAAAATCTGGGAAGAACAGTTTTTGAAGTCTGACAAGCTTTTGCAAGCCTTTGATCTTGCAGTGGTGTTATGTTTTGGCCATGTTTTTGTTTTCAGATTGTAGCCTGACATTAGTACTACATGTTACAAGCTTAGTATCACCTAGATCATCAACAGGAACGAATCTATTAGTGGTCAAACTGAGTTGATCGTTCAGCCGGAAGAACAATCTGGAAAACCCAGATTGTTCACACTCTGTGATTTTGGTAGGACTTTGACCAGCTTAGATCTTGTGGTACTAACGTTTTTATTATGTTTTTATGTAATAAACCTCTAGAGTTACATGTTGGGTACACACTGAAACAATTAGATCACAAAAACAGTTCGCAGGTTGCAAGTTTCTGGCGATCAAAAGTGGTCAGTCAGTCTGTTCTTCAAATCTGGGCAACCCAGAAAATGAAGAACAGTCCTGACAGCCACTTTGGACGCTTATATCTGCTATATTATGATTGTTATGTTGTTGTTGTTTGTTGGATCATGTAGTGATGCACTAATAATACAACTTTCATTTGAATTTCAAGTCCAGAAAACATCAAGAACACAGTTGAATTAATGGTCAAACGTGCACCCTTGAACACTGCCTTGTCAGTGTTCTTGAGCTCAAGAACACCTATAGCGACAGACAAGCGTCGCTATAGGCCTTTAGCGACAGACTTATTTTCCTATTTTCCGAAAATTGATTTAAAAATTAGAAAAATTAGTTTTTAATTATTAAAAATACCAAATAAATTCCGAAAAATAATTTTAAATTATGAAAAATAGTTTTTAATTATTTAGAGTATATTTCATAAATATTTAATATTTTTGGAATATAAAAAGTATTTATTTATTTAATAATTATATTAAATAAATTATTGAAAAATAGTTTTTAATTCATAAAAAATCATGAAAAATAATATTATTGTGTTAGAATATATTTGAGAATATCTGTGATGAATTTTAATATTTTGTGATAAAATTTCACTATTTAATTGATATTAATGGTGTTTAAATATTTATTTAATACATTAAATAAATTATGAAAAATAGAATAAATGATTTTAAAAATCATTTAATGTATTATAAAAATATTTTAAGTTATAAAATATAACTTTTGATATTTTGTCATGAAAAATATTATTAATTTAATATTAATGATATTAATTTGATATTAATGATATTTAGTTTATTTAATATTTATATTAAATAAATAGTTTTAAAATGATTTTATTTATTAAAAAAATCATTTAAAAGGGATATTTATGAATTAAAAATATTTTAAGTTATAATTAATAACTTTTAATATTTGGATAAATAGTGAATTAATACTTTAATATTAGTGATAATTACTTAAAAATAAATTTAAATGTTTTAAAAATCATTCAAGTGTATTATAAATGTTTTAAAAATATTTAGAGTTATTATAAATAACTTTTATATTTTGACAATGATTTCATTAATAGTTTAATATTAATTGAATATTAATGATAATAGAATTGATTGATGTTTAAATCATTTAATTATGATTCCGATTGCATGACAAATTATGATAAATGTTTTAAAATTATTTTAAGTCATTTAAAAATAATATGACTACTATGTATGGATATTGAGATACGGATTAGAGTCTTAGACTCAAGTATTACATGACTAAGCTGTCGATACACCGACATGCCTCAGAATTTTACCCGAACTTAGATATTCTGACTGTGTTAAGGTTTATTTTGAATAAATGATTCTTAAACATATGTGATAACATGATTAGGTTATGTACTAACTGTAATAGACAGCGTTATGTGATATTATATATTGTTCTAATCGAACGAACGATCTCATTAATGATAGGTCGTGAGAAAAGCGATAAATCTTAATTACAAATCTGTAAGCAGCGTATCAGGCAAGTATCCTACCTTTGCATTTCCTTTATGTAATGGACATGAGTAAGAAGTTTCAGAATTAAATTATTATTATGCTATATTATCAACTCTACTGCGACATATTCTATATCCGCTCATTGTTTATCAACATGTTAGTATATAGTAATTCAGATATATATTATGTTCGTCAATTTCTATAAAATGGTTATATAAGTGTCCCCACTTGGATAATCATTGTATTTTAATCACATGTTGATATACCTTTGTCAATTATCCTTATATATATATAGGTTGAATTATATATTATTGTTGAACAAGATAAAACCTTTACTTTAGAACCCAGACAAGTATGAACATCCCTTACGTAGGGAAAACTTTTATGCGCCCAAGGTGGAGAAAGTTCTTGAAATGTAGTATTGATCAATACAGGGCACAACGGGCTGATCACCCCCGTGTCCGTAAGTTATGACGGTTTGCAGATGAATTTCTGTTTAACCTTTTCGAAAAAAAAAATAATGTTCATAATATGTCACTTAACCCTACTTATAGTCAATACGTAGTTTCAAAAATGTGAAAGAGAGTTGTTATGTTATTATTATTCTTGGTACAGCTTACTTCAGAACTGTTGATTCGTTGTAGAAGTGTCTTTCAAAGAAAATATTTAATTCTTTCAGCTAATATATATTATTGTTATTACTTGCTGGGCACTTAAATGCTCATTCTTGCTTAATTTAAATGTTTTCAGTTAAGTTTGAAGAACCAGAAAGCTCGTGCAGAAACAAAGGAAAAGGAAAGCTAACTGAATAAGATTTGTGGTAGTTGCTGTAATAGTTTATATTATTAAGACAAAGATATATATATAAATAATATCCTGTATTGTTTGGAATGTACTTCAAGGTTTCGTACCTGGGGAGATAAACTCTGATAATAATGTAAATTAAGTTGTTATTCATATTATGGTTATTATTATTCATAGAATTCCGCTCATAGAAATGGTATCGTGAAGCACCGAGTTCGGGTTTCAAGTATCCGGATTTGGGGGACGTCACAGGTTGGTATCAGAGCTATAAGCATGAATTTGCGAAGAGCCCCGAGCCCCGAGCTGGTGACTTCCATGTGTGGAATGCACCGAAGCCAGACTCTCCGTAGGGGACGTCGAGCCAGTCGGTGGCAAGCTGATAGGTACCACTGTGAGGTGCTATGGTTGGAAGCACCATGAAAGTCACAGGTTGGTATCAGAGCATTAGGGTTAGAAACCTTAGGTGGGATCGACCTTAGGCTATAACCTTAGGACATGAGGAAACGTTAAAAGTACAAATAACTCATATAGAGTTTTAAAAGGAGATGAATTGAATAAATTCATCGTTGAACAAAATAAAAGATAACTCTTATAAAACTATTGTTTGCTGTGTGTATATACTATATGCTAATCAGGATAATTTATGTGTGTAGATGTCTGGTGGAAAAGGATTGTTATGGGCTTATAACTTGAAGAAGAATCAGATCCATACACCCGAGCTAATATCGAAGCCAATAGCTGAAATAAAGGCTCACAATGAAACCAACTCGGACGAGGTGGTTATTGTGGAAAATATAGTATCAGATCCGGAAATGGTGGAACTGACAGATAGTGATTCGGACACTAAAGTTGAAGCTGATCAAGCATCAACGGAGGTGCAGGATTTGAGGAACAAGGTTTCTTCTTTGAAAAAACTGTGGGAAATAGAAAAGCTGTTGAATATTCAACTGCGTCAGGCGTTAATAGAAACAATGAAAGAACGGGATAAGCTTAAAATCCAAATTGATCAGATAGGAGCCTCAAGCAACACATCGTGTGCAGCTCTGAGAGATAATGGAAAAAGAAAGATAGAAGACTATGACTTAGAAAGACCCAGTAAGAAGAAAAGGAAAATGATATGTTATAATTGCGGACGTGAAGGACATACTTCTCCTTATTGTCCTTACCTTGAACCAGGTTCATGTTTTATTTGTGGGAGGAAAGGTCATCAAGCGAAAAGATGTCCAAGAAAAAGCTTTAGGTTATGTTGAGTAGGTATTGTTAGAGTTTATGCCCTAGAGGCCAATTATTTGATGTAATTGCTTAACATTTGATATTATTGTTGATTGAATAAATAAATAATTTTATTATGGTTTTAATTACTGCGTAATATAATTGTTAACATAATAAAATTCCTTAGAATAGTGATACAAATTATATAGTTTCAAGTATGTGACTTGAACATGAGATTATATAATTACAATTAGTATCATTGTTCTTAAATGTCCCTAGTCAAGTATCATTGTTGATGGGACAACAATGATGCATTGAGACTAGTATGTGGATTGACTGATGACCAAATCTCATTGGTCATAAATATATGAGATATTAAGTCAATGCATAGGTACATGTTAGAGAACAATGTACTGGACAGACCCACCATGAGAATTCTATATGGAGCATTATGCGAAGTGTCATTAGCAATTCTCATAGTGACAATGATGTAATGGTCCTCCGACCTGAAACTGCTATATTACTACACGAGAATTCATGTACTTTGATATCATCAAATGTCACCTTTAATAGGGTGGACTATAAAGGTGATTATTGGGTTCATTATGAATCGTGTGAGTAATATGAGTGATCTAGATGGAATTTAACCATCCTATATTTTATAGGTGATATCCATAGGCCTCTTGTGACAACCCGAGAATTTAGATAATTATTAAAATCCTAAAATGATGGATTAAAGGTTATAAGATTAACCTAGACAGAAAATAAGTGTATGGAATTGACATTTCCGTGAAGGAATTTCAAGGATTTCAAAAATTTTAAGAAGAGCCTATATGGTTTCTTAATTGAATGAGAATAAAGAAATATGGGTTACAAAATTTCAAAACCCTAGAAATGAATTAATATGTACTTGAAGGAATATCGAGAATAAGGTATTACGATACCTGTAAATTCCATATGAACTGAATAGTCTAAGAAATGTTATATAAGTACATATGGAAATTTTATTAAGGAGATAAGATTTCACATGAAGAGATGTTGTAAGGTTAAACGAAGATGAGTATATGTATAGAAATATATATACTTAGTAAGGTGCTATAAATATTTTAGCAAGAGGAATGTTGAATTAAGTTAATGATATAAGGACCAAGATAAAACTATGTTAGTAATTAACATAGCTTGAACGTTGGCCTTGACTGGCAAATAAGAATTTGAATAAGTATAAAGTCGTTAGTTAATACGATTAGCAATAAGAAAGGAATAATTTAAAACTCAAAATTTGAGTTAGAGATAGAATTTTGAAGCATGGACTGCTCGGTTGCGTCCGGAACGTCAAGATTAGTCAAAATGGGCAGTAAACACAAAGTGTGTAAAGGTTAACTTTTGTTCAAAGTCAACAGTTGACTTTTTATGGAGAAAAGTCAAAATCAGTGTGAGAAGTGAAAGATGTTATATGAATAATGATATAATATTTAATATTATACCAAATGATGTAAAGCTAAAATATGAGAGGTGATTCAATATGCAAATATGTATATTGGTATCAAGTAGTTAGTAAATTAAATTCATATTTGAAGAAATGATTGAATATATTAAATTATATATTTAATTTATAAATAAATTGTTTGAAAACAATTTATGGAGAGGAGGAGGAGATTAAATTAAATTATACAATATAAATTGTATAACTTAAATAAGTTATTAAGTATGAGAATTAAATAACCTAAATGGTTATTGTTATTTAGTGGTTCTAGTATTAAATATATACTAGTGACCTAATCTAAGAGAATTGTGGAGCATGTCATAATTTATTTAATGATTATGTGAGTAAGTGAATACGAATATTATGTGATGACAAATAAAAGAAATTAGCATGATCCTAATTATATATTAGGAATGAAGAATTAAATAACTTAAGGGTTATGGGATGAGAGAATTATGGTATATAAAATATATACTAATTTTAAGAGATTTATTTTATACATCTCGGTTAATTAATTTTATAACCTAATTAATGTAAGTCTAATTGGGTTAAGGAAATTAAATGTACTTGGGGTAAGAATTTGTATTTAAATTGAGTGCATGGAAACCCTAACTAAATGATTAGGGTAAGATATAATTAAATGTAATGGATCATATTAATTTTATGGCCCAAACATTTTAGCTAGGAAGTCCAAATATTTTATTTGGAAAAGCCAAAGGAATTAAGTTTTAAGCTCAAGCGAGCCAATTGTTAAGGAACATGTGGGAGAGATAATATTAAAAGTATTGAACCTAATTTATTTTCATGGCCCAAGAAATTAATCTAGAAGTCCAAAGAGATTAATTATGGTGGCCCAAGTGTTAGCCCAATCAATAAATTAAGAAGCCCAAATTATTATGGGTGGGACAAGTAATGGATGATGTTATTTGTTATGGCCCAAAGAATTAAAATTAGTAGCCAAAAGAATTAAAAGAATGGCCCAACTTTTAGCCCAAGTGGGAGAGGGACATTTTAGACATTTGTTATACTTAGTGGAGCAATAAAAATCAAGTAAAACTTGGACAAGATAAAGGCCACTTGGCCGGATTTGATGAGGGAGAAAAGGAGAGGAAGGTGTGCATGCACATCATCACTTTAAGCACCACACATGTGGCAAAAGATAATTACCAACTCAAGCTAGGTGGCATTCATTTTAAGGAGCCACTTTGCACACTAAGATTCCATATATCTATGTAATAATGATTAAGGAAAGAGATAAGGATAGTAGAGATATTGGAAGATATAGATTAGAAATACAAAATATATCTATAGATTTTTTAACAAACAAATATCTAATCTAATAACAAGTTATCTTGTTTCTTTCTCTTTCATCCCTTCCATTTAGCCAACATAAGAACCAACTAGAGAGAGAGAGAAAGAAGTGGTTCGGCAGCCATGGGGGAGGGGAAGGAAAGTTTTTGATAAGTCATCAAAACTCCATAGCCATCCATGGAAGAAGAAGAAGGAGAGCATGTGAACAAAAAGGTATAAACCCCTTTTGTTTATATAATTTTTGATTATTGTAAATCAAACTTTGAATCTATGTTTCTAAACTCAAAAACCTTAGATCTATATGTTTATGAGTGTTTAATGTTTAGATCTACCCATATTGGGTGTTGATTTAGTTGGAAATCGAAAATAAAGAAAAGTGATTTCTCTAGTTTTATAAGCTCTAAAATTTCTATGTACTTTGGATTTCCACCGTTTTAAATCTATAGCTTCTTTTTGCGATCCGTCAAAGGGAGGTGCTAGATATACGTGTTAACTACTAAACCCAAGTGGTAGCACTCAAAAATATTGAGTACACAAGTTGTAGTGACTGTTTTACCAAAAATAGTTTCATTGCTAAAAGTGAAAAATAGACCGTTTTGGACAGTCAAAGAGTAGGGGCAGTTTGGTCATTTTTCGGACATCTAAAAATTCTGGAAAAATTTGGGAGAGTACTATGATAAGTTATCTAACATCTCCAAGTGGAATCACTGAAAAAGGAGTTGTAGATTTTCGTATGGAAAATATTTAATAAAGCACGAAAAACTACAAAATGCTATTTTAGCTTCTGCCCAAATTTTTAAAAGGGCATTTTCGGCAACTTAAATTATGAGAAAAATTCTGGCCTTTTGGGACATGAAAATATATGATATCAAGTACCTACTGTCCAAAAATGAGCTCATTCCGAGTTAAAATGAGCAAGTTATGACCATTTCAATTTCTGTGATTTTCCGACGAAAATGGCTATAACCGGAGTTCTATAACTCCGATGGCCACGAAATTTAAACTGGAGGCTCACGTTAACATGTATAAGATTGTGCCAAGAGATGGGAATTTCTGGAGTTAAGCACGAGGTAGCTAATTTCTTAAGGAATTAACTAAAAATGATTTTTAAAAAATACCAAAGGAAGTTGGAAAATTTTGGAAAAATACTTTTTGTGTATGAAATATGTGTATACATGTTTGTACAAAGGATAGAAAAATAATAAGTTGATTTGGTATTTTCGTGTACGGATATGGAATCTAGCTTGCTGGATTAGAAAATCTGATGAATCCAGCTTGCTGGATTGAAAAGAAGTTTACTGAATTGAAAATATGTTGAATCCAGCTTACTGGATTGCAATCTAGTTGCTGGATTTGTAATCCAGTTTGCTGGATTGCAGTTTGACTTGCTGGATTGGAAATTTATTGAATCCAGGTTGCTGGATTCTGTATCCAGTCTGCTGGATTGACAATTTGGTTGTTAAATTTAGAATCCAGGTTGTTGGATTAGTATTTGACTTATTAGAGTATAAAGAAGAACTTATAATGTATAAGATTAAGTGTTTAATCATAATAAATATGATACAGTGATTGAAGAATTATCCAAGAATGATAATAATACCGATGTGTTAGGATGTTATCTAATATTTGATTAAGTGTTAGATAATCTATTGACCAAGTAATTGTATTATGATACAAAGTAGAATATGCTGATTGAAAGACCAATCTTATTATTAATGATAGGTCTTACCAAAAGAAGTTAACTTAAACTGCGTAGCAGTAGTCAACGAATCAGGCAAGTTTTTCCTTAACTCAAACTTGAGTTGTATGTTCAAAGCATGTTAATGAATAATTGTTGTTAATTATTCACGTCTATATTGATTATTGATTCGCACATTGTGCAAATTGTAAATGTTCATCAGGTATGAAAGGCTGATCACCTTCATTACCATTTGGTTCAGTTAATCTGTTCATGTTCATTATTGACCATTCATTTTTATTGATTTGGTCGTTCAGCTAAGAAAATTTGTTCATGCTCTTTCACAATGTTTATATTGTTGAAAGTTAGCTAGCTTATTGTTAAATTCTTTCAATCATGATATATCCTCAAATAAATTTAAACTTGCTGGGCAAATTTGATGCTCACCCTTGCTATATCATGATAAAATTTTTAGATTAAGATGAAAGCTCGAGTAAAGACAAAGGCAAAGTCAAAGTGCAAGATTAAATTACATTGCAGTTAGATCTATTAAATTTTCTGACGAAAATAGTATTGTAAATCTTCTAAGATATTGAAGGTATGTATTAAGTTAAGGTTGTAGACCTTGGGAATGATGTGAAAAAGTTTAATGTATAAACAATTTATGTTTATATCTTCCGCAATAGTTATAGAAATAGTATACCAGATCCTTGGTGATTAGTACCGGGATCTGGGGATGCTACAGCTCTTGATTGAGTAGGGCTATGAAATGCATGGCCATGCTCAAATAGTGATTTGTTTCATATAGTCTACTCATTGATCAAGAGAACTCAGATTAAATTATGAAGAGTATGACACATTCCATGACTCGAGTTTAATCTAGAATATTAAGGTTAAAAGGATTAAATTATATTGAAACATTGGTCACGAAAAGGTTGCATCGAATCATCGATCTTATTATTACTTGGGTAGCAGTGATGCATTACTAGATGCCGCTCACTGTTTATAATTTTATAATATGATTTTAAAATTATTGCCAACGTAATAATAACCTATAGGGTCACACACAAAGAACGTAATTAAAAGGAAATTAATTTAAATTGTAAATATTTAAAGATGTCAATGTGATTGATAGAATTTTAAATTACGAATTTAAATTAATAGGATAATTTATATATAGGTATATTAATTAAGTAAGACTTAATTAAGATATATATATAAATTCGGATTTTAATAATATTAGGTTTTGATTAATTTCTCCTGACTGCTATATATATGATGTATATCAGACTTTAGGTTTTACGTCAATCCTCATCCTTGGTGGCTAGTACCACGATTCCTTCTTCTGCAGATCGTAGGACGATTCGCGGAGCGTTCGTGTGGATACCGTAGAGACGCAGTCGGTTTGTATTGCGTTGGAGATTCGAGGCGCAGTCGATTTCAGATTCTCGTTTTCATATTCGGTATAATCTCTAAACCTCTTTGTGACAACCCCAAAATAGGTCCATTCCATCCAACCTATTCTGAGTCGCCAAATACATGGTACAGAAAATAACTACAACTTTATTACAACAATTGTCGTGCAAAATACAACAACACATATGCTGTGAGCTTGGATACAAATATATACCAAATGTGACTCATGTTCCAACCGTGAACATCACCTCACAATAACACCTTACATAAAGGTATAGTCAAAAATTGTTTTAGAAATTAGAATCTTTTGGAAGTGCTCAAGGAAACCTTCGTACATGGGAGGCCACGCGTCTAGGTTATGATAGATATCATATGGCCACAGAATTATCCTTGGTTGACCCAATAGACCCCAAAGAAAAACGAGAAGATTACTATCATATTCTTCCCAATGGTGAGTCTTCTCTTGACTTATCATTATCTCCACTGTCTCTAATTGAGAATTATACTTCAAACAAACACCAAGATTATATAGGTAGTGCCCATAGATATACTCAGCAAGTGGATGAGCACAACCCTGTCCTATGATGACACGAGGTTGTATGTCATTAGACATCTTGTATGATAGTGACAAAACACCCTTCCAACGTTGGGTTCGCCTCACCCTATTTTCTTCACCAAATATAACTACTAAATGATGACCACCGTTCTATTCCCTTGTTACCCCCGCTCGACCCAGCTACACTCTTATTACCTGAAAGGAATTGTGAAGCAAAAGGGTGAGCACAACTAGCTCAGTAAAGAATATCATGACTAAAGATAATTAAATTATCAATAGCCTTCATCAATAATAAATCAGAGATTTAGAACATATGGTAAATGATAAAAATTTCAACCATAGTTGCAGCGGAACGAGCAATCCATTAGAAGAGTCAAATAGACTATAAAGTCTATTATCTTCTCCATGTTAAAAATCCACCAACAATATTTTATCCATGTAACATCACTCAACAGTTCCTTTCCACAATCATATGAATAACTCATAATCATAATTGTGACTATAAATTTTTCTTCGCACCCAGGACGAAGAATATTTTCATCACCTGTCTTTACCTGAAACATCAAAGATCATGGTTATACCAAATCACAATTCCTGTTTATAATCATACTAACAAATCTATCTTTGCACTACGGGCCAAAGATATTCATCAACAAACCATCTTTGCACTACGGGCCAAAGATATTCATCAACAAACCATCTTTGCACTACGGGCCAAAGATATTCAACAACAGTTCATCTTTGCACTACAGGCCAAAGATATTCATCAACAGGCCATCTTTGCACTACATGCCAAAGATATTCATCAACAATTCATATTTGCACTACAGGCCAAATATATTCATATCTCAAAGAAATATATAATCATTTCAGAATTTATATAAACAATAATTATAACCATGTTGATCAATTCACCTTTGCACTTAAGCTTAAGATATTCAATTATAAATTCAATGGTCATGATCATACCAGTCACAATTCAACTTTGCACTACAGGCCAAAGAGAACCCTAGTCATGATCATACCAATAATCTACCCATCTTTACACTCCAGTGAAAGAGAATTTCAACATCAGGGTTATAAAAATGTTATATATGATAATAAAATCAATATAATCAATACATAGTTTTAATCTCAAGAGTAATATTCATAAATCAACTATAATTTGGTTAGAAAAAAAAAACCAATTTTGTCGTGAATAGTAACTCGTGAATAGTAACTCATGAATAATAACTCGTGAATAGTAACTCGTGAATAATAACCTCGACTCAAAAAGGTAGAAATTCCACAATAAAATCTATACCAATATTTCGGTATAATGATATTGAAAGAATAACATTTCTTAAGCTTATAAACAATTTATTTAAATTGTTTACACTTTACTAATTAATGCATTTAATCATCATAAAATGTCAACTCTTAAGATTTCATCATCAATAACCAAAACCCTCATCAAAAATCTGCATATACCTCATATAGGATTCTCAAGCCATAAAATCCTATTTTCCAATTTTCTTACTTCACATAACATATTTAATTCATTTACTCATAACTAGACTATTTTCATGAAAAATACCAAATCAGTTCCAAAAATATTTCTTTTCTGGGATTTAGCATAATATAGTCCCATAGTGAACATATATTTTTCTCAGAATTTTTAAAAGTCATTTACTATTTTTCATATGGCCAAAATAGCCGAATATTTAGACATTTATCAAAAATTGTACTTTTGTCCAAAAATTCTGAAATTTACAGAGTATACTTCTATCATATACATGTACTCCCAATAAAAATTTCATCAATTTTGGAGTTAACCACAAGAAATTATAAGCAGTTACTTTTAAAATAGTCTTTTCTCATAAAATTCATAACTCTCAATCTATACATCCAAAAATCACCATTTTTGGACACAATCAAGAAAACTCATCAAAATATCATTTCAAATTTTTCCAGAATTTTTGAAGGTCAGAAAAATTACGAAACTGAAAATATAACAACCCTTAAAATCCCTTACTATCCCTTACTATCCCTTACCTCAAAGAGCAGTACTTCTGACTGGATATCGGATATGATGCTGAAGGAAACTTGCACTGATGAATAGCAACTCACCAAGTATCTAAATACTCACAAAATACACTCAATAATCTAGAGAGAGAAAGAGAGAAAGCTTATGTTTCTGGTGTGATTTTCAATTCTAACTTAGCCCTCTATTTATAGGAAAATTTTGGTAGGTTTGACCTGCAACCTGATGGCTTTACCTGCTACTATTCCCACCCACCACATTTGAAATATAATTCAGCACATTTCTTCACCAACCACAAGTGGGGCCCACCAATTCTAGAATTTTCCACCAAAAATGATTTATAACCTGATTTCTGAATCAGTCATCTCTTAAAATTCATAACAAATCATACGTTCATTTTTAACGGTTCAAAATTTGTGGACATATACTCAACTTATATATGTATAACATATCCAAAAATTACCACGATCCAACGGTCGGATTAAAAATTATAACCCCCGCAAAATATCTCAAAAACCCTGATTTTTAATACCTCCATTTCGAAAAAAATACTGATAAAAACCTCAACATTAACTCCTTCATTTTTAACCACAAAAATATATCCCTCATTTATATCCACATAAAATAAATATTTCCTTATCATATGAATCAATAATTAATTATTCACAAATAATATTACAGAATCACATTTATGACAACCAGGCCGTTCCCAGGAAAGAGGGGGCTTTCCAATAAGAATTTTTCCTTACTGGCGCGCAATTAGATGACCAAACCTCTCCTTAGACAGAACTTTCTAGACATTGCCAATAATGTTATCTAATAATACTATTCAAATAATATGAATTATTGATCTGATAATGGGAAATACTGTGCAGCAACAATTATTGAACAACAATAATACAAAATTTCAACGTAGCAATTATTGAATCAATAAAATAAAATATTGAACAGTAATTACTGTAACAATTATTGAGTAGTGCCTTCTTACGTAAGAATCAATAATTTCAAAAATACTATGCAATACCGTGTGCTACTGTGCAATAACGCGTATTACTGTATTTTAACCACCGGGTATTCCAACAGTGTTAACGGTAACAACTACGCCGTTATTTGTAAAAACTCAAATTTGTCGTTTTCTTCATCCGACAGTTATTCTGTTATGGGGCCCACAAATAGCTGCGCCGTCGTACGAATATTCCCCGACAGAAAGAATATTCCACGACCAAACGAATATTCCCCGACAACAATGATTATTTTATAACCACTTGCTTATTTTGAAAAAAAATTCATATATCACCCTTAACTTTAATATTTATCAATTTAACCATTTACTGAATAGTAATTATAAGAAAAATTGAATACTTTTATTTCATAAAATTCGGGGTCTTACAATCTCCCCTCCTTATGAAATTTCGTCCCCGAAATTTACGTACCTGGTATTTCAAAAGTTGAGAATACCTTGTTTTCATTTCAGATTCCATCTTCCTGTCATCATAATTTCTCCATTGCTCATCTCCTGTATTTCAAATATCATTCTAGAATACAGCTTCAAAACAAGGGTTAATTTAACAAATTAACATATCACATAATATCCCGATATTATGACTGACCAACAAATAAGCTTAGGTAGGACACACTAGCGAAGGATTTACTCATCTCTCCCCTCCTAGTTGTATTCCCCGATCTCCGCCAGAGATCATATCCCTAAGCTCTGATACCACCTGTGACAACCCCAAAATAGGTCCATTCCATCCAACCTATTCTGAGTCGCCAAATACATGGTACAGAAAATAACTACAACTTTATTACAACAATTGTCGTGCAAAATACAACAACACATATGCTGTGAGTTTGGATACAAATATATACCAAATGTGACTCATGTTCCAACCGTGGACATCACCTCACAATAACACCTTACATAAAGGTATAGTCAAAAACTGTTTTAGAAATTAGAATCTTTTGGAAGTGCTCAAGGAAACCTTCGTACATGGGAGGCCACGCGTCTAGGTTATGATAGATATCATATGGCCACAGAATTATCCTTGGTTGACCCAATAGACCCCAAAGAAAAACGAGAAGATTACTATCATATTCTTCCCAATGGTGAGTCTTCTCTTGACTTATCATTATCTCCACTGTCTCTAATTGAGAATTATACTTCAAACAAACACCAAGATTATATAGGTAGTGCCCATAGATATACTCAGCAAGTGGATGAGCACAACCCTGTCTTATGATGACACGAGGTTGTATGTCATTAGACATCTTGTATGATAGTGACAAAACACCCTTCCAACGTTGGGTTCGCCTCACCCTATTTTCTTCACCAAATATAACTACTAAATGATGACCACCGTTCTATTCCCTTGTTACCCCCGCTCGACCCAGCTACACTCTTATTACCTGAAAGGAATTGTGAAGCAAAAGGGTGAGCACAACTAGCTCAGTAAAGAATATCATGACTAAAGATAATTAAATTATCAATAGCCTTCATCAATAATAAATCAGAGATTTAGAACATATGGTAAATGATAAAAATTTCAACCATAGTTGCAGCGGAACGAGCAATCCATTAGAAGAGTCAAATAGACTATAAAGTCTATTATCTTCTCCATGTTAAAAATCCACCAACAATATTTTATCCATGTAACATCACTCAACAGTTCCTTTCCACAATCATATGAATAACTCATAATCATAATTGTGACTATAAATTTTTCTTCGCACCCAGGACGAAGAATATTTTCATCACCTGTCTTTACCTGAAACATCAAATATCATGGTTATACCAAATCACAATTCCTGTTTATAATCATACTAACAAATCTATCTTTGCACTACGGGCCAAAGATATTCATCAACAAACCATCTTTGCACTACGGGCCAAAGATATTCATCAACAAACCATCTTTGCACTACGGGCCAAAGATATTCAACAACAGTTCATCTTTGCACTACATGCCAAAGATATTCATCAACAGGCCATCTTTGCACTACATGCCAAAGATATTCATCAACAATTCATATTTGCACTACAGGCCAAATATATTCATATCTCAAAGAAATATATAATCATTTCAGAATTTATATAAACAATAATTATAACCATGTTGATCAATTCACCTTTGCACTTAAGCTTAAGATATTCAATTATAAATTCAATGGTCATGATCATACCAGTCACAATTCAACTTTGCACTACAGGCCAAAGAGAACCCTAGTCATGATCATACCAATAATCTACCCATCTTTACACTCCAGTGAAAGAGAATTTCAACATCAGGGTTATAAAAATGTTATATATGATAATAAAATCAATATAATCAATACATAGTTTTAATCTCAAGAGTAATATTCATAAATCAACTATAATTTGGTTAGAAAAAAAAACCAATTTTGTCGTGAATAGTAACTCGTGAATAGTAACTCATGAATAATAACTCGTGAATAGTAACTCGTGAATAATAACCTCGACTCAAAAAGGTAGAAATTCCACAATAAAATCTATACCAATATTTCGGTATAATGATATTGAAAGAATAACATTTCTTAAGCTTATAAACAATTTATTTAAATTGTTTACACTTTACTAATTAATGCATTTAATCATCATAAAATGCCAACTCTTAAGATTTCATCATCAATAACCAAAACCCTCATCAAAAATCTGCATATACCTCATATAGGATTCTCAAGCCATAAAATCCTATTTTCCAATTTTCTTACTTCACATAACATATTTAATTCATTTACTCATAACTAGACTATTTTCATGAAAAATACCAAATCAGTTCCAAAAATATTTCTTTTCTGGGATTTAGCATAATATAGTCCCATAGTGAACATATATTTTTCTCAGAATTTTTAAAAGTCATTTACTATTTTTCATATGGCCAAAACAGCCGAATATTTAGACATTTATCAAAAATTATACTTTTGTCCAAAAATTCTGAAATTTACAGAGTATACTTCTATCATATACATGTACTCCCAATAAAAATTTCATCAATTTTGGAGTTAACCACAAGGAATTATAAGCAGTTACTTTTAAAATAGTCTTTTCTCATAAAATTCATAACTCTCAATCTATACATCCAAAAATCACCATTTTTGGACACAATCAAGAAAACTCATCAAAATATCATTTCAAATTTTTCCAGAATTTTTGAAGGTCAGAAAAATTACGAAACTGAAAATATAACAACCCTTAAAATCCCTTACTATCCCTTACTATCCCTTACCTCAAAGAGCAGTACTTCTGATTGGATATCGGATATGACGCTGAAGGAAACTTGCACTGATGAATAGCAACTCACCAAGTATCTAAATACTCACAAAATACACTCAATAATCTAGAGAGAGAAAGAGAGAAAGCTTATGTTTCTGGTGTGATTTTCAATTCTAACTTAGCCCTCTATTTATAGGAAAATTTTGGTAGGTTTGACCTGCAACCTGATGGCTTTACCTGCTACTATTCCCACCCACCACATTTGAAATATAATTCAGCACATTTCTTCACCAACCACAAGTGGGGCCCACCAATTCTAGAATTTTCCACCAAAAATGATTTATAACCTGATTTCCGAATCAGCCACCTCTTAAAATTCATAACAAATCATACGTTCATTTTTAACGGTTCAAAATTTGTGGACATATACTCAACTTATATATGTATAACATATCCAAAAATTACCACGATCCAACGGTCGGATTAAAAATTATAACCCCCGCAAAATATCTCAAAAACCCTGATTTTTAATACCTCCATTTCGACAAAAATAATGATAAAAACCTCAACATTAACTCCTTCATTTTTAACCACAAAAATATATCCCTCATTTATATCCACATAAAATAAATATTTCCTTATCATATGAATCAATAATTAATTATTCACAAATAATATTACAGAATCACATTTATGACAACCAGGCCGTTCCCAGAAAAGAGGGGGCTTTCCAATAAGAATTTTTCCTTACTGGCGCGCAATTAGATGACCAAACCTCTCCTTAGACAGAACTTTCTAGACATTGTCAATAATGTTATCTAATAATATTATTCAAATAATATGAATTATTGATCTGATAATGGGAAATACTGTGCAGCAACAATTATTGAACAACAATAATACAAAATTTCAACGTAGCAATTATTGAATCAATAAAATAAAATATTGAACAGTAATTACTGTAACAATTATTGAGTAGTGCCTTCTTACGTAAGAATCAATAATTTCAAAAATACTATGCAATACCGTGTGCTACTGTGCAATAACGCGTATTACTGTATTTTAACCACCGGGTATTCCAACAGTGTTAACGGTAACAACTACGCCGTTATTTGTAAAAACTCAAATTTGTCGTTTTCTTCATCCGACAGTTATTCTGTTATGGGGCCCACAAATGGCTGCGCCGTCGTACGAATATTCCCCGACAGAAAGAATATTCCACAACCAAACGAATATTCCCCGACAACAATGATTATTTTATAACCACTTGCTTATTTTGAAAAAAAAATTCACATATCACCCTTAACTTTAATATTTATCAATTTAACCATTTACTGAATAGTAATTATAAGAAAAATTGAATACTTTTATTTCATAAAATTCGGGGTCTTACACTCTTAATTAATTGATTTTTCGCATGGATCTTGTTTTAGGGTTTTGAAAATTGCTTTAAAATTTTAATTTCTGCTGTGCGTTTCTGTGCCGAAACCCAACAGTGGTATCAGAGCTACTTGCGAAACGATTTATTCAGATTACGTGTTTTAATTGTATTCAATATATATGATATATGATGATGCATGTTTACCGATATGAAATTGAATATATGATATTCCGTTGTATGTGTATTCTGGTAATATATATGATGATACTGTTAATCGTATCTTTAATCGATGGAATAACAATATAACTGTTCTAATCGGATTAGAAACATGAAGAATCGTTTTAATATGATTAATCGAAACTGGAAATATATGATAAATTTTGGGTGTATTATTCGTTTTAATATGATTAAATCGAAATTGGTATTATATGATTTGTTATTATGGGTGTTTTGGTGGATTAAAATGTATGATTCTGAAACTGTTTCAGAGATTTTATGGAAAAATTCTGCAATACAGATTGTAGTTCGAAAATTTTTTCCAGGGGCGCTGCCCCCGACCCCGCTCGCTGACCGGTCAGCCGGACCACCGCCAGGGGGGAGACCCCCCCTTGGACCCCCCCGTCGTAGCGCACGATGGTCGTGTCCCCTATATGTTATATATTGTTTTCTTTAATAATATACAAATTGTTATGTGCTTATTGTGATATGCATGGTGCACAGTTATGGCCTTTTGACCCATAGGTTAGTGGTTTTTGGTTTTGAAATACGGCTTGCATGTCGTGCCTTTCTATAAATTCTGATGTAATATTCTCTTCTCATCTAAATCCCCTCGAATGTAACTCGAGGTTTCTTTATGTCATGTAATAATTTGTAATTGATGAAGATGTCAATATGGAGAGGAGGCACATGCTTGAGGAAGATCCAAGGAGGCTATTTATTTTAAGATCTTTTACCACCTTAGATTGACCTTCAATCTTTCATTAGCTTGAAAAGATTGACAGTGGATTGGGCCATAACTGTGACACATTTAATTTTGTACTTTATTTATGCTTGTATGCGATATGATATGATAAATAATGTGCATGCTTAATAAGATTAAAATTAGTGAGATCTAAATTAATTAATAAAATCCCTCATTAAATTATTAAGTCTCAATCAGATGCCTTCCAATGAATAACACTCATCAAGACCTTGATCAATAGATGTAGGTTTGCCAAAGCAAAGTACCCTATTTATCTAGGTAAGATGCGATAGGATAATTGTGATATCCAAACTGTTAAAATCATTGGGGCCGACTTAACTAAGTTATCTCAATAGGATTGTGGACTTAGAGGCGTAGAGTTTGGTAGGTACCATTAGATGGACTAAAAATAATTGTTGTTTACCAAACTATCCAGGAGTTATATATGATATAATTGACAAAGGGTTGTCTACCTAAATAATTATGTTTTAAGAGATTAGCCAAAGCTAACTTAGGTCATAATGAAATATGGATCTTGGCTCACTAGAAAGATTTAATAGAAAATGCTTTCCGAATTAATGGTGAGGGCTATTAATTTGAATAAAATAGTGAGAGGTATATTTTGAATGTACTATTATCAATTACATAATATCAACTCTGCAATTTGACTTATTATTTTGGCACTTATAAATTGTAGATATCAATGGCAAACATCAACAACAACACAAGTAGTCTTTCACTACGATCAGTTCTTGAGAAGGACAAGCTAAGTGGGATTAATTTCCTTGACTGGCACAGAAACTTGAGGATTGTCCTCAAACAAGAGCGTAAGCTATATGTCCTTGATGGGCCCATTCCTGCAGCACCGGCTGTCACTGCACCACGTGCGGAGCATAATGCTTACAAGAAGCATCAAGATGATGCTCTGGACGTGAGTTGTCTCATGCTAGCAACCATGAACGCTGAGCTTCAGAAGTAACATGAGTTAATGGATGCTTATGAGATGATCGAGCATCTCAAGAAATTGTTCGAAGGGCATGCTCGACAGGAGAGGTATGATACAAGCAAAGCGTTGTATCACTGCAAGATGGGTGAACGTGATCCAGTTGGTCCACATGTGCTGAAAATTATTGGGTATATTGAGTACCTTGATAGGTTGGGTTTTCCAATCACTCCGGAAGCCCAAACTGATCTTGTTTTACAATCTTTGAACAGCAGCTACTCTCAATTTGTTATGAACTATCTTATGAATGAAATTGAGAAACCCCTTACTGAGTTGTTGAGCATGTTAAGAACTGCTGAGAACAACATGAAAAAGGCAGGACCCGCTCCCATAATGATGGTGCAAAAGGGGAATGCTAAGGGAAATTGGAAAGGCAAAAAGAAGATAGGATCTAAGTCTGTTGCCAAACCCAATTCCAAAACCAAACAGGCTTTAAAACCTAAAGGTGGGGTGGCTAAAGAAGGTGAATGTCACTTCTGTGGAAAACCTGGACACTGGAAAAGGAACTGTCATGCTTATTTGGAAGAAGTGAAGAAAAGGAAAGGAAGTACGACTTCTGATTCAGGTATATATGTTATAGAAGTCAATTTGTCTACTTCTACATCATGGGTATTAGATACTGGATGTGGTTCTCACATTTGTGTTAATGTGCAGGGACTCCGAAGGAGTAGGACTTTGGCGAAAGGAGAGGTTGACCTACGAGTTGAGAATGGAGCAAAAGTTGCTGCACTGGCCGTAGGAACTTATCATTTATCTTTGCCCACTGGGCTAGTTTTAGAATTAGAAGATTGTTATTTTGTGCCTGCTATAAACAAAAACATTATTTCTGTTTCTTGTTTGGACAAGAAAGGTTTTTCATTTATAATTAAGAACAATGGTTGTTCGTTTTACTTAAATGATATTTGCTATGGTCTTGCACAATTGTTTAATGGTCTTTATATTCTTGATTTAGAAATGCCTATCTATAACATAAACACAAAACGATTTAAATCAAATGATTCAAATTCGACATATCTCTGGCACTGTCGTTTGGGCCATATAAATGAGAAACGCATATCAAAACTCCATAAAGATGGATTTTTGGATTCATTTGATTTTGAATCATATGAAAAATGTGAATCTTGTTTATTAGGCAAGATGACTAAAGCCCCTTTCACTGGACACAGTGAACGGGCTAGCGATATATTGGGACTTATACATAGTGATGTATGTGGACCCATGAGTTCGTTAGCAAGAGGTAGGTTTTATTACTTCATTACATTTACTGACGACTTCAGTAGATATGGATATGTGTATCTAATGAGACACAAATCCGAATCCTTTGAAAAGTTTAAGGAATTCAAGAATGAAGTTCAAAACCAATTTGGCAAAAGCATAAAAGCCCTTCGATCCGATCGAGGAGGTGAATACTTAAGCCAAGACTTTGATGACCTTCTAAAGGAGTGTGGTATTATATCACAACTCACTCCACCTGGAACACCACAATGGAATGGTGTGTCTGAGAGGAGGAATCGAACCTTGTTGGACATGGTACGATCAATGATGAGTCATGCAGATCTTCCAATAAGCTTCTGGGGTCATGCCCTAGAGACAGCTGCATTCACACTTAACCGTGTTCCTACAAAGACGGTTTAGAAGACACCATATGAGATGTGGACTGGGAAACGTCCTAGTATGTCGTTCATGAAGATTTGGGGATGCGAGGCGTTTGTAAAACGTCTAGATTTTGATAAGCTCGGACCCAAATCTGACAAATGTAATTTTGTGGGATACCCAAAAGAAACAAAAGGGTATTATTTCTACAAACCTTCTGAGAATAAAGTGTTTGTTGCTCGAACTGGTATTTTTCTAGAAAGAGAATTTGTCTCTAAAGGAAACAGTGGGAGGAAAGTAGAACTCGAAGAAATTCGAGAACCACAAAATATCATTGAACCTGAGTTGGAACGTGAGCAGGAACCACAAGAAATTGTGGAAAGTGAACCTGCTCAAATTACACAAGGAATTCGTAGATCTGGTAGGACACGCCAAGAGCCCGAGAGATATTATGGATATCCTGTGACTCAAAACGGTGATGTGATGCTCATAGATTAGGATGAGCCTACTTCCTACCAAGAAGCTATGAATGGACCAGATTCTGAGAGATGGCTTGAAGCCATGAGATCTGAAATGGATTCCATGTATACTAACCAAGTATGGACTTTGGTTGATCCACCCGAAGGGGTAAAACCAATCGGGTGCAAGTGGGTTTTCAAGAAGAAAACCGACATGGATGGGAATGTACAAACCTATAAAGGCCGACTGGTAGCAAAAGGTTTCAAACAAATTCAAGGTGTTGACTATGATGAAACTTTTTCTCCAGTGGCAATGGTTAAATCCATCAGGATCTTACTTGCTATTGCAGCTTTTTATGATTACGAAATCTGGCAGATGGATGTCAAAACTGCTTTCCTTAACGGAAATCTACTTGAGGATGTGTATATGACACAACCTGAGGGTTTTGTCACTCCAAAGGATGCTGGAAAGGTATGTAAGCTGCAGCGATCCATTTATGGATTGAAGCAAGCCTCTCGGAGTTGGAATCTTCGATTTGATGAAGCAGTCAAAGAATTTGGCTTTATTAAAAATGAATATGAACCTTGTGTATATAAGAAGGTTAGTGGGAGTCACATTGTATTCCTAGTATTATATGTTGATGACATATTAATTATTGGGAATGATATTCCTTCCTTACAGGCTGTAAAAACATGGTTAGGAAAATGTTTCTCCATGAAAGATTTGGTCGATGCTGCCTATATCTTAGGTATCAAGATCTATAGAGATAGATCGAGAAAAATGCTCGGCCTAAGTCAAAGTACATATATTGATAAAGTGTTGAAACGGTTCAGCATGCAAGAGGCGAAAAGAGGAAATTTACCCGTGACTCATGGTATAAAGATCTCTAAGGCCCAATGTCCTAAATCACAAGATGATGAGGAGCGTATGAGAAAGATCCCTTATGCTTCGGCAATTGGATCTATGATGTATGCAATGATATGTAGTCGCCCGGATGTCTCGTATGCTTTGAGCATGACGAGCAGATACCAGTCGAATCCAAGTGAAGGTCACTGGACAGCAGTCAAGAATATCCTCAAGTACCTGAAAAGGACTAAGGATTCATTCTTGGTATATGGATGTGAAGACGAACTGGCAGTAAAGGGTTACATAGATGCTAGCTTCCAAACTGACAATGATGACTATAAGTCTCAGTCAGGTTTTGTGTTTTGCCTTAATGGTGGTGCTGTTAGCTGGAAAAGTTCGAAGCAAGAGACAGTAGCTGATTCTACAATAAAGGCTGAGTATATTGCTGCTTCTAGTGCAGCCAAGGAGGCTGTATGGATTAAAAAGTTCATCACTGAACTTGGTGTTGTTCCAACCATTGTTGATCCGGTTGCTCTATACTGTGATAATAATGGAGCCATTGTACAGGCTAAGGAACCCAGATCTCACCAACGATCCAAGAATATACTTAGGCGGTACCATCTCATCCGTGAAATCATTGACAGAGGAGATGTACATATAGGAAGAGTGCCAACAGATGATAATGTTGCAGATCCACTGACCAAGGCTTTGTCGCAGCAGAAGCACGATGGTCACATTAGTTCCATGGGTATTAGATACATGAGTGATTGGCTCTAGTGCAAGTGGGAGACTGTTAGAGTTTATGCCCTAGAGGCCAATTATTTGATGTAATTGCTTAACATTTGATATTATTGTTGATTGAATAAATAAATGATTTTATTATGGTTTTAATTACTGCGTAATATAATTGTTAACATAATAAAATTCCTTAGAATAGTGATACAAATTATATAGTTTCAAGTATGTGACTTGAACATGAGATTATATAATTACAATTAGTATCATTGTTCTTAAATGTCCCTAGTCAAGTATCATTGTTGATGGGACAACAATGATGCATTGAGACTAGTATGTGAATTGACTGATGACCAAATCTCATTGGTCATAAATATATGAGATATTAAGTCAATGCATAGGTACATGTTAGAGAACAATATACTGGACAGACCCACCATGAGAATTCTATATGGAGCATTATGCGAAGTGTCATTAGCAATTCTCATAGTGACAATGATGTAATGGTCCTCCGACCTGAAACTGCTATATTACTACACGAGAATTTATGTACTTTGATATCATCAAATGTCACCTTTAATAGGGTGGACTATAAAGGTGATTATTGGGTTCATTATGAATCGTGTGAGTAATATGAGTGATCTAGATGGAATTTAACCATCCTATATTTTATAGGTGATATCCATAGGCCTCTTGATTGAGTAGGGCTATGAAATGCATGGCCATGCTCAAATAGTGATTTGTTTCATATAGTCTACTCATTGATCAAGAAAACTCAGATTAAATTATGAAGAGTATGACACATTCCATGACTCGAGTTTAATCTAGAATATTAAGGTTAAAAGGATTAAATTATATTGAAACATTGGTCACGAAAAGGTTGCATCGAATCATCGATCTTATTATTACTTGGGTAGCAGTGATGCATTACTAGATGCCGCTCACTGTTTATAATTTTATAATATGATTTTAAAATTATTGCCAACGTAATAATAACATATAGGGTCACACACAAAGAACGTAATTAAAAGGAAATTAATTTAAATTGTAAATATTTAAAGATGTCAATGTGATTGATAGAATTTTAAATTACGAATTTAAATTAATAGGATAATTTATATATAGGTATATTAATTAAGTAAGACTTAATTAAGATATATATATATATATATATATATATATATATATATATATAAATTCGGATTTTAATAATATTAGGTTTTGATTAATTCCTCCTGACTGCTATATATATGATGTATATCAGACTTTAGGTTTTACGTCAAAACAAAAAAAAAACCCTAGCCGCTCTTAGAGAGAGACTAGAGAAAACAGTTCCGAAAATCCTCATCCTTGGTGGCTAGTACCACGATTCCTTCTTCTGCAGATCGTAGGACGATTCGCGGAGCGTTCGTGTGGATACCGTAGAGACGCAGTCGGTTTGTATTGCGTTGGAGATTCGAGGCGCAGTCGATTTCAGATTCTCGTTTTCATATTCGGTATAATCTCTAAACCTCTTAATTAATTAATTTTTCGCATGGATCCTGTTTTAGGGTTTCGGAAATTGCTTTAAAATTTTAATTTCCGCTGTGCGTTTCTGTGCCAAAACCCAACAGGTATGTTTAATATAATATGTGTGTTGGTCAAGTTTGTAAATCCCGACTTTTGTAGTCACAAAGGGATAGCTGGTGTTTAAAGCAGTATGTGCTATGTTATGTAAAATATTCGATGAATGAATATGAATCTAACTTTGAGAAATGAAACAAGTTTAATATATTAATCTTATGCAATAAGGTTTAGAATGTAAGTTAATAAAGTATAATTTATGGTTTAACTTAACCAGATAATGCCGCCAAGACGTCAAACTCGAAACCAAAGGGTAGAAGAATCTCTCAACAACACTGAGGAACAACAACAAGACCTGATACAAAACTTTGCAAACATGGTAGCTCAGGCTATGTAACAGGGAATACCAGCCGCAGAAAACCAGTCAGATAATCGCTTGGCAAAATTTAAAGACTTCAAAGCAGTAGGACCACCAGAATTCTGAGGATCAGCTGACCCTATAGAAGCCCAGACATGGGTTAATGAAATACAAAAGGCGTTCGTAATTACTAGGGTAGATGAGGGGCAAAAGACTGTTTTTGCCACTTATATGATGAAAGGGGAAGCTAACTTTTGGTGGGAGGCAAATAAAACTACGGCAGGAGAAGGAGTAGTTACTTGGGATAGGTTTAAGACTTTATTTTTCGAAAACTATCTCTCAGCTAGTATGCAAGCTAGGATGGAGGTTAAATTTCTGAATTTAAAGCAGGAGAACATGACTGTTGCGGAGTATGTCGCAAAGTTTAATGAGTTGGCTAGGTTTGCTCCACATCAAGTTGATACGGAGGCTAGAAAGGCAAGGAGGTTTGAGCTGGGCTTAAAACCCTGGCTCTACAATAAGGTGGCAGTATTGCAAATCAATACTTTTGCAGCACTCATGGAGAAGGCTATCATAGCTGAGGAGGGGAGTGAGGCCATGAGCCTCTACAACAAGGAGAAGAAGAACAAAAGCAAGGCAGAAGGATCTTTGAAGGAGGAAGGAAATAGTAGAAATAGGGGTGAGAAAAGAAAGGGGAATTTTTCTGGGAATGTTCAGGTGAAACAGGAAGGTGTGAAGAAGCAGGTAGTGCAGTGCAAGAATTGCGGGAAGAATCACTCTGGTGAGTGCCTAAAGGGTAAGTTTGTATGTTACAAGTGCGGGCAGGAGGGTCATATCTCTCCCAACTGCCCCAACCCAAGGATGAACAGTGGGTGTTTTATATGTGGATCGACTGAACATAAGGTGAAGGATTGTCCAAAGAGGAGAATGGAGGCAGGAAATGTAACCACGGGGAAAGGCAGTGGGACTTTAGCAATCACAGGACCGACCTCAACCAATAACCCAACAAAAGCAACTCCGAGGGTCTTCAACATGACGGTCCAGGATACTGTGACAGCTGGAAATGGAACTCCAGGTGTTATTCGAATAACTTATATATCTTATATGATTTTTTTATATATATAGTAAATTAATTTATAAAGAAATTTTGAATGAAGATTTTGAGTCCTTTTAAAAATCAAACTTTTGTTTAATCAGGTAGACAAGTGTTATGCTGAATAGTAAAAGATCAGTTCGATCAATTATGATCGAGGTCTACTTGCAATGATTATATATGCTATGTACCCTTGTATATATGAGTTTTAAAACGATGATTCCGGGGACGGAATCCTTATAAGGGAGGGTGAATGTAATAACCCGATATTTTCTATAAAAATAAATAAGGAATTTTTGCATATGAATTTTTTTTCTTTAGAATAAGTGTCAAGTAATGTGTACGATAAATGCAAATATATTTATTACTTGAAAAATTAGAAATAATTTTTAGAATTATTAATTACTACAAATTATATTCTTATGATAATTAATTTCTGTAAGCAGAAATGTTTTTATTAATTATTTTCCATGAAAACATGATTGGATATTATTTAAATAATATATGAAGAGACAATTAGAATTATGATAATAAATATTTTATTATATGAATCTGTTCAGAATATTTAAGTTAATTATTTTAACTTGATTATTGATGTTGTATACGATGGATAAGTCAGTTATGGAATCTAAATCCTAAATTGGATTTTTATCAAGAGATGAGAATAATAATATAATATTATATATATTTTGAATTTTCAGTGCTATATATATGTACTGTATATGTGTGGACAGATAATGATTGATTAATTATGGTAAATTTATATCATGACCCTTATATCGTATTTTTAAGCCTTAATTGTTAAACTCAGTTGTGAGTTCAAGACTGAGTAGAAATTGTGTTATATGAATTTTATTGTGTATATTAGAATTTCCGTAATTAGGAGAAACCCTAATTATTATTTAAATAACCCTAATTGGTTGAAATTAGAAATCGTAATTAATGTGTTAGTAAAATATACAGACAATTAGGAACCCCTAATGGTTAATTAGGAAACCCTAATTGTTAATATTAAGAAACCCTATTTTTCTAATTAAAACCCCTAAATTTTAAATTAACGGGTTTAATTAGAATTTAATTGTACAATTACTGTTAAATTGTCCAACGCTTGGAAATCATTTGGGAAATTATGAGAATTATAATTTAATGGTTTAATACTATATTTAATTATATCGGACGAAATTGCCCTTGATATTTAAGGTGAAATTACCCAAATGCCCTTATTGAATTATTTAAATAATTAAAGAATTTAACAATTCTAGAAATAATGGGAAATGTCTAAAATACCCTTATTGCATAGAAATCTAGCAACATTGGATGCCATGAATAAATAAAATAAAATCAAAAATAAAAATAAAATGGAAAATGACTAAACTGCCCTTTAGTGTATTATTTGAGCATTGTTGCTAGAATCTCCAAATAGTTGGCCATCTAGAATTCACCTAGACACTATAACAATTACCAGCAATAATCAGCCACCAATTGAGCATCCAAAGCCTCTAAAATCATTCTATAAATAGATTGGAAGGGGAGAATTATTTTTGTACACTAACATTTTCAACTATACTCATCCTACACTCTCTCAAGCTCCTAGCTACGAAATTCTCTAGCAAATCAGTCCCTAAGATCAGCCCCACGACCAGCCATAACAAACAAAAGCCAGAAATCAAAAATTGATCAAAGAAAGGTATTAAATTCTATGTTAATTTCTGCCCATTTTTAATTTTTTGATGTTATGATTAAGTGTTAGAATATGTGATATAAGTTGTTTAATGATGATTTGGGTTAGTATATGTTAGATCCATAACATCAAAGTGCACGAAATTTGAATTTTTAAAAATCTGGGAAGAACAGTTTTTGAAGTCTGACAAGCTTTTGCAAGCCTTTGATCTTGCAGTGGTGTTATGTTTTGGCCATGTTGTTGTTTTCAGATTGTAGCCTGACATTAGTACTACATGTTACAAGCTTAGTATCACCTAGATCATCAACAGGAACGAATCTATTAGTGGTCAAACTGAGTTGACCGTTCAGCCGGAAGAACAATCTGGAAAACCCAGATTGTTCACACTCTGTGATTTTGGTAGGACTTTGACCAGCTTAGATCTTGTGGTACTAACGTTTTTATTATGTTTTTATGTAATAAACCTCTAGAGTTACATGTTGGGTACACACTGAAACAATTAGATCACAAAAACAGTTCGCAGGTTGCAAGTTGCTGGCGATCAAAAGTGGTCAGTCAGTCTGTTCTTCAAATCTGGGCAACCCAGAAAATGAAGAACAGTCCTGACAGCCACTTTGGACGCTTATATATGCTATATTATGATTGTTATGTTGTTGTTGTTTGTTGGATCATGTAGTGATGCACTAATAATACAACTTTCATTTGAATTTCAAGTCCAGAAAACATCAAGAACACAGTTGAATTAATGGTCAAACGTGCACCCTTGAACACTGCCTTGTCAGTGTTCTTGAGCTCAAGAACACCTATAGCGACAGACAAGCGTCGCTATAGGCCTTTAGCGACAGACTTATTTTCCTATTTTCCGAAAATTGATTTAAAAATTAGAAAAATTAGTTTTTAATTATTAAAAATACCAAATAAATTCCGAAAAATAATTTTAAATTATGAAAAATAGTTTTTAATTATTTAGAGTATATTTCATAAATATTTAATATTTTTGGAATATAAAAAGTATTTATTTATTTAATAATTATATTAAATAAATTATTGAAAAATAGTTTTTAATTCATAAAAAATCATGAAAAATAATATTATTGTGTTAGAATATATTTGAGAATATCTGTGATGAATTTTAATATTTTGTGATAAAATTTCACTATTTAATTGATATTAATGGTGTTTAAATATTTATTTAATACATTAAATAAATTATGAAAAATAGAATAAATGATTTTAAAAATCATTTAATGTATTATAAAAATATTTTAAGTTATAAAATATAACTTTTGATATTTTGTCATGAAAAATATTATTAATTTAATATTAATGATATTAATTTGATATTAATGATATTTAGTTTATTTAATATTTATATTAAATAAATAGTTTTAAAATGATTTTATTTATTAAAAAAATCATTTAAAAGGGATATTTATGAATTAAAAATATTTTAAGTTATAATTAATAACTTTTAATATTTGGATAAATAGTGAATTAATACTTTAATATTAGTGATAATTACTTAAAAATAAATTTAAATGTTTTAAAAATCATTCAAGTGTATTATAAATGTTTTAAAAATATTTAGAGTTATTATAAATAACTTTTATATTTTGACAATGATTTCATTAATAGTTTAATATTAATTGAATATTAATGATAATAGAATTGATTGATGTTTAAATCATTTAATTATGATTCCGATTGCATGACAAATTATGATAAATGTTTTAAAATTATTTTAAGTCATTTAAAAATAATATGACTACTATGTATGGATATTGAGATACGGATTAGAGTCTTAGACTCAAGTATTACATGACTAAGCTCTCGATACACCGACATGCCTCAGAATTTTACCCGAACTTAGATATTCTGACTGTGTTAAGGTTTATTTTGAATAAATGATTCTTAAACATATGTGATAACATGATTAGGTTATGTACTAACTGTAATAGACAGCGTTATGTGATATTATATATTGTTCTAATCGAACGAACGATCTCATTAATGATAGGTCGTGAGAAAAGCGATAAATCTTAATTACAAATCTGTAAGCAGCGTATCAGGCAAGTATCCTACCTTTGCATTTCCTTTATGTAATGGACATGAGTAAGAAGTTTCAGAATTAAATTATTATTATGCTATATTATCAACTCTACTGCGACATATTCTATATCCGCTCATTGTTTATCAACATGTTAGTATATGGTAATTCAGATATATATTATGTTCGTTAATTTCTATAAAATGGTTATATAAGTGTCCCCACTTGGATAATCATTGTATTTTAATCACATGTTGATATACCTTTGTCAATTATCCTTATATATATAGGTTGAATTATATATTATTGTTGAACAAGATAAAACCTTTACTTTAGAACCCAGACAAGTATGAACATCCCTTACGTAGGGAAAACTTTTATGCGCCCAAGGTGGAGAAAGTTCTTGAAATGTAGTATTGATCAATACAGGGCACAACGGGCTGATCAGCCCCGTGTCCGTAAGTTATGACGGTTTGCAGATGAATTTCTGTTTAACCTTTTCGAAAAAAAAAATAATGTTCATAATATGTCACTTAACCCTACTTATAGTCAATACGTAGTTTCAAAAATGTGAAAGAGAGTTGTTATGTTATTATTATTCTTGGTACAGCTTACTTCAGAACTGTTGATTCGTTGTAGAAGTGTCTTTCAAAGAAAACATTTAATTCTTTCAGCTAATATATATTATTGTTATTACTTGCTGGGCACTTAAATGCTCATTCTTGCTTAATTTAAATGTTTTCAGTTAAGTTTGAAGAACCAGAAAGCTCGTGCAGAAATAAAGGAAAAGGAAAGCTAATTGAATAAGATTTGTGGTATTTGCTGTAATAGTTTATATTATTAAGACAAAGATATATATATAAATAATATCATGTATTTTTTGGAATGTACTTCAAGGTTTCGTACCTGGGGAGATAAACTCTGATAATTATGTAAATTAAGTTGTTATTCATATTATGGTTATTATTATTCATAGAATTCTGCTCATAGAAATGGTATCGTGAAGCATCGAGTTCGGGTTTCAAGTATTCGGATTTGGGGGCGTCACATAAGAATTCAATTAAACAAGTTCAAGAATTAATTTATCTAGGAACCAATAATGTCTAAATTGTCAACATGATACTGTTTTGTAGAGTAAAATTCAAGAATGCTCAAAAAAATATTTCCATGAAAAGATACTGGATGAAGCGCAAATATCAAGGATATTCCACTAATTTTATGGAGTATAATAGTCAAAACTTTAACCAACTGAGTATAATAAAGAATGAAATAACAAAAGAAATCACCAGACATGCGATAGACAGCACAGGCAGGTTATTCCAACAGAATAATAAATAATTGAACCAGGTCCGGCGTAAAATGTACAGACAGGATATTCCAACAGAATAATAAATAATGGAACCAGGTCCGGCATAAAACGCACAGACAGGATATTCCAACAGAATAATAAAGACGGAACCAGGTCCGGCATAAAACGCACAGACAGGATGTTCCAACAGAATAATAAAGACGGAACCAGGTCCGGCGTAAAACGCACAGACAGGATATTCCAACAGAATAATAATAAAGACGGAATAATAGAAGAATGTCACCAAGTATAGGGTAGTCCACGTATACTGGTTATTCCAGCAGAATAATAAAAAATAGAATAACAGAAGTTCTCTTCATGAATACAAAAGAAAGAATACCCCTTACGAGTACAACAATTAATATCCCTTACCGTAAAAGAAACTTGATATCGAAGTAGTGAAGTAACAGAATACTTTTCTTCTCTCTCTCTCTCTATAGTTTCTCTCTCTAGAGTTTCAGTGAATTCGTAAGAAAATAATGAAGGAATGAGCTTCTATTTATAGAAAAATAGACTGCATAGTAACTAACTCATGAACGGTCTAGATTGATTTACTTTAATCTGACGGTCCATATTTAAAGCAAATTTTTTTAAATAAAATATAATATATTCTATTTATAATCTAATAAAACGAATAACTTTATAAAAGATTTTACTATACAAACACTATGCAGGCACTATGCAAATATTATGCATAATAAAATATAATATATTATAATTATTGTCTAATAAAACAGATAACTTTATAAAAGTATTCTGTTTTATATAAAAAGATTTTACTATTAGCCTAATAAAACGAATAACTTTATAAAAGTATTCTGTTTTATATAAAAAGTTTTTCTGTTTTATTACATTAATAATACCAATAAAACAAAACTGAGTGACTTATCACGTAAGCATCAATAATCAATACCGTGTGCTACTATGCAACCACACGTATTACTGTACTTTTACTACCGAGTAGTTCAACAGTATTAATGGTAAAACTTACGCCGTTATTCTCAATAAAATATTTTTGTCGTTTTCTCAATCCGATAATAATTCTGTTGTAGGGTCCACCAATGATTTTGTCGTCGTACGAATATTCCTTGTTAAAACGAATATTCCCCGACCAATCGAATATTATATAACAACTTGCGTACTTTGTAAAATTTATAAATATTACCCACAACTATAACATTATATCAAATTCACACCATAATATTCAAAAAAAATATTTTGAGAAATTTAAATCTTTATTCATAAAATTTGGGGTCTCACAGAAGTTGTACGCTAAATTTTAAAATTATGAATTTTGGTTAGAACGTGTACAGTTTCTCGGACACATTATTGATAAAGACGAAATTTTGGTAGATCCATCAAAGGTTAAAGCTGTAATAAACTGGGATCAGCCCAAGACACCGTCAGAAGTAAGGAGTTTCTTAGGATTGGCATGTTACTACAGGTGTTTTATTCAAGATTTTTCCAAGATTGCGACCCTGTTGACGAATTTAACCAGGAAGGCGGTTAAGTTTGTTTGGACGGAGAAGTGTGAGGAAAGTTTTCACGAATTGAAGAAGAGGTTAAGTACGGCACCTGTTTTGTCATTGCCTGATGATATAGGGAATTTTGTGGTGTATAGTGACCCATCGCATAAAGGACTAGGCTGTGTGCTTATGCAGAACGGCAGAGTCATTGAGTATGCATCACATCAATTAAAGGATTACAAGAAAGGGTATCCGACTCATTACTTAGAGTTGGCTGCGGTGGTGTTTGCCCTGAAGATTTGGAGACATTATCTTTATGGAGAGAGGTGTGAGATATATACTGACCATAAAAATCTAAAGTATATATTTACACAAAAAGATTTGAATATGAGACAAAGAAGATGGTTGGAGCTGATCAAAGACTATGACTGCGAGATTTTTTATCATCCCGGAAAGGCGAATGTTGTTGCTGAAGCTTTAAGTAGGAAGGGACGGGAAAAGTTAATGATGTTGACAGCTCAGGAGAAGTTACTGCCGAAAATGGCAAAGATGGAGTTGGAAATTAAATATCTGACAGAAACAGACGAAAAACTATTCCAGGTGGGAAGCCGTTTAACGTTAGTAGATAAGGTGAAGAATGCACAACTTCAGGATGAAGACTGCAAAAAGATAAAACAGAAAGTATCTGAAGGTGAGGAAAGTAAATTCAAAATTGATTCGGAAGGGTTACTACGATTCGAAGGGAGAATTTGGGTTCCGCCAGTACCAGAAGTTAAAGAGGAAATTCTGAGTGAAGCTCATAACTCGAGATATTTGATTCACCTTGAGAGTACAAAGATGTACCATGATCTTAGACATTATTTTTGGTGGCCGAATATAAAAAAGGATGTGGCTGAGTGTATGGCAAAATGCTTAACGTGTCAGAAAGTTAAAGCTGAACATCAAAGGCCAAGCGGATTATTGCAACCGTTGGAGATACCAGAATGGAAATGGGAGCATATCACAATGGATTTTGTGGTAGGTCTTCCTACGACTCAACAAGGTTACGACGACGTTTGGGTGATTGTTGATCGATTGACGAAGTCGGCACACTTTTTACTAATCAAGATTAGATTTAACCTAGATCGGTTGGTGTACATGTGTTCATTCTATCAGACAGAGATCCGCATTTCACATCTAATTTTTGGAAACGACTACAAGGATGCTTGGGAACACAGCTGAGAATGAGCACAGCGTACCATCCTCAAATCGACGGACATAGTGAGAGAATCATCCAAACATTAGAAGATATGCTTAGAGCATGTGTCATGGATTTCTAAGGAAATTAGGATGACCATCTGCCATTGGTGGAATTTGCTTATAATAATAGTTATCATGCGAGTATTGGCATGCCTCCTTATGAAGCGTTATACGGCAGGAAATACAGAACTCAGTTATGATGGGAAGAGGTAGGTGAATGTCATCTATTAGGTCCAGAATTGGTGCAATAAACTGTCGTGATCATCAAGGCGATTCGAGTAAGATTGATAGCTGCACAGGATAGACAGAAGAAATATGCCGATCAACACCGACAAAATCGGGAATTCGATGTTGGGAGTTATGTTTTCTTGAAAGTATCTCCTTGGAAGGGGAAAAATCGGTTTAGCAAAAAGGAAAAATTAAGCCCTAGGTTTATAGGACCTTTTGAAGGGTTGCGACGCGTGGGTAAAGTGGCATACGAGGTAGCTTTACCTCCAGAGTTGGTGCATATTCATAATATTTTCCATGTATCGGTATTGAGGCCATATAAGCCTGATTATAAGCATGTAATAGAATATGAGCCCTTAGAGTTTGAGAAAGACTTAACATATGAAGAAGTCCTTGTTCAAATCATCGACGGGAAAGAGCAAGTACTAAGGAATAAAGTGATACCTTCTATTAAGGTAATCTGGAGGAACTACAATGCTGAAGAAGCTACGTGAGAACTTGAAGATGTTATGATGAGAAATTATACTCACTTGTTTGCTTAATCTTGTATAATGATTCTGGAGACAGAATCCTGTTAAGGAGGGAAGAATGTGACGAATGAATTTATCGCGTTGTGATTCTGGGGACAAAATCCTTTTAAGAAGGGAAGGACGTAACGATCGAGAAATTTATAATTTAATTTAAATATTTATTGAATTAAATAAATATTTTAAATAATTTATTTATTGAGGAAAATAAATAATTGATGAATTATGGTGCATTAATTTAGTAATGAAATTGAATAATAGTAATTTTTATTTGAAAATTTTAATTTAAAGAAAATAATTAAATTAAATGAAATGTTTTATATTAAAGAAAATAAGTAAATTAAATAAATTTTTGTTTAAGTCTAATTTATTAATTAAATTATATATATAATTATTTATTAATCATAAGTATAACTATAATGAAAAATTATAATCTTTATAATTATAATTGTAAGCTATTTAAATTGGTTACATGTGTGACAAGTAAAAAAAAACTAAATAATATAGATATTATAAAAATAAACTGATATGGGAAATTCTGTATAACCAAACAAAGCCTTGTGGCTTTTGGTTAATATAACTGCCAAAGACGCTTGGCTTAATAAACTGATAATCACGATTATCAGTGTTTAAGCGCTCAGTTGGTTATTTCACGTATTTTCTAAGGCCTAAGAGCAAAGAGATAGAGAGAAAGAGAGTTTTTGAGGAAGAGAGAAATTCTCTGTAAATTTTGCTAAGGAGTTGGAGTATCAAGGTCCTTATCATTCTTCTTCCCAACAATCAAGGATTTAAGGTATAAATTGTTTCTAATTTATATGTTTTGATTTCTTAGTGGTTATTTCCTGTAAATTTATAGTTAGGTTAGATTGATATATATATACTTGTATATATGGTTTATAAACTGTTAATCATCATATATGAGTGATATGCGATTATCAAATACGTGAAAATTGGCTTTGTAGGAGGGAATTGTAATATTAGTGTATGCTCATATAATATGGCTTAGTAAGTACAAAATTTCATGTCCAATACCTGCTATAATCTGTAAATTTATGTTAGATTGTGTTAGTATGTTAACAAAACGAAAACGACATAGTTTGAATCGTATCAATTGGTTAAGAAACGAAGTCATGGCGATCAAATTCGCTAAAAGTGTAAAAAATGGAAAAAAAATGGTAAAAACAAGGTTTTAATTCTCTAAATTTGGTTATGTAAATTGTTTTAGATATTGGAATGATTGATTGTATGTATTATAAGGCCTTGGTTAAGTTTGTAGTGTAAGGGTTTGTCTATGTTGCTGTGGAAATTAAGAAATTGGAGTTTTGTATAAGAATAGAGTCTGTGATCGTATCTCTGGAAAACTGTTTTTGGGGCCAAGTGCTGGCGCACTGCCTCTTAGCGTGGGCGCGCTGCCTCTTGGCGCAGGCGCGCTGCCGCGCGAGCGCGCCGGATACAAAGGTTGTCATGGCGCGGCCGCGCCAGTGGTCAGTTAGACCCAGAATTGTACTGCTAATAGCATAGCTTGGAAATTGTTAACCTAACTTATTTGATGATTATAGAGGAACCTAAAATGTGTTATAAGATATAACAACATGTTGTAATCACACCATTGAAACGATAGACTATTGTGTAATAAACCAAATGTGATGTTTTCAAAAGTGAAACATAAATGATAAGGTTATGCTTTAACATGGTGGGTTAAACCCATAAAGCTAATATTAATTCAACTAATTGTTATTGCGATTCCAATGATATGTGTAGGGTAATTGGAGAACATTATTGTACTTGTGTAGCTTCCATACAAGGCAAGTTTCTTATCCTAAACTTTTATAGAGCAAATTTTCTAACTTCATTCTCTTATTAATGAATGCGAGTTTCATAGCTATGTTATCTTTTATGTTAAGCAAGCTTTCTATTTTTCAAATCCTATATTACAGTTGAGCAAGCCTATTGATTCCATCTCGTATATGATTGTACAAACTCTTGTAATCTAGTTCGTTACATCGAGTGAGTTTTATTTTTCTAAATCTTGATATTATTACTCAAAGTATATATTGTTCTAATGCATTGATTCAAATGAGATTGTTCTAGCTCTTTTGAATGTGGTACCTTGCACACATACTATGTATATTCAATTATACATTGTTGTTATTCGATCTTTGACTTTGATAACCTTGTTTAATTCTATAATTGTTGTATTAAACCTTCAAGTAATAAGCAAACCCTTATTGATTGAACTAGTCTATCATGGAATAGTGTTCTAAAATTCTAAAACCACAATAAGATAGTTCCGAGCTAAACTTTCTTTAGTGCGGGAATTTTAAATTCAAACTGAGACAAACAACCCTTACATAGAGGATTTTGTACGTGTAACGTTTAGATATTTGTGCACAATACATGGTACAAAGGGTTGATCCCCCTAAGTACGTTAAGTAGGGTCTGTATAGTCTAAATGACTGTTAAGGTTGGGGTAGTAATACCTAATCACCGTAGACATAGTTCGTGGTCTTAAGACCCTCAGTCATTAAAATTCGAACTTGTTTTCTATTTTTGATTCATAGAACAAGTTCATTATTGTTCAGCATTCGTTGTTCATTCTGTGGGAACCTAGAATTTTACATAATTCAAAATTTTTTAAATAATTTTTTTTTTTAAAAAAAAAGAAAGAACTCGAATCATATAAGTGTATATGATAATTAAGCTAGATAGTTAATTTATTAACTAAGAAGTATACTTAATCATTTTCAAGGAAGAGTAATAAAAGTTATGTAAGAAATTAACATAGCTTGAATGTTAGCCTTGACTATTAAATTAAAAGGATTTACAATCCTTAAGTAATTGATTATTGATATGAGTATGTATATGTTTATAACTTATTAAGTCAATTTGGGCTAATAAGTTAATAAACTAGGGGAAATATGTTAGGACATATGTGAATTATGTACGTGATTGAGTAAATATGTATTATATAATGTGTATACATTTATTTTGTAAAGAGATGAAGAATAAAGTTATGTAACCTAATACATATATTAGGTATAATAATTAAATAACCTAATGGGTTATAATTTAAGAGAATGATAGTATTTAAAAAGATATACTAATCCTAAGAGATTTATTTTACACAACTTAATTAATTAATTTTATAACCTAAGAATAGCAAGTCTAATTGGGTTATAAAATTAAAAATATATGAGTAAAAAATTAACTTACTAATGTGTATAAGGGAACCCTAATTAAATAATGGGGAATGGATTAAAATTAATAAGTATAGAACTATGTTGATTTGCAAGTCCATAGAATTAAAATTTGCTAGCCCAAAGAATTAAAGGAGTCGCCCAACTTTTAGCCCAAGTGGGAGAGGATTTTTTGGACATTAAGTAACTTAATTAAAGCATAAAATGAAAATAATTTTGGGCAATAGAAAAGCCACTTGGCCAAAATTTAGTGAGAAGAGAAAGGGGGGAAGAATGTAATGATTACTTACTTTAGTAGGTGGACAACTTCCAACAAGTGTCCAATTTTCATTTGACAAACACATTAAGCATAAAATGCAAGAAACCTCTAGGAGATAAATAAGAGAGAGAAGGGGAGAAGTATTGGGTAAATAATATACTTACATATCTTATATCTATACATTTTCCCCAACAAAATTAAAAAAAATAAAAAAGTCTAAGTCTTATCTTGTTCTTTTCATCTTATTATCTAGCATAAACTAAGAAAGAAAGAGAGAGACTAGAGAAGAGCAAGAGAAATCTAAGAGATTTTGGTGAGAAGAAGAAGAGGAGAGAGAGGAAGAGTTTTGTTAAGTTTCATAGTTCCATAATCAAAGCTTAGAAAGAAGAAGAAAAGAAAATCAAGCAAAGGTATAAAATTTTAACCTTAATATAGTATTATTTCTTTTTGGTTTGATTTGATTTTTGATAATATGAAGTTATGATCTTGAGATTTAAAACCTTAGATCTATGTGTTTATGAGTGTTTCATGTTTAGAAATACCCATATTGGGTGTTGTTTTAGTTGGAAATCAAAAGTAAAGAAAAGTGATTTTTCTAGTTTATAAATCCTAAAATTTCTATATACTTTGGATTTCCACCGTTTTTAATCTACTCCTTCTTTATACGATCCGTCAAAGAGATATGCTAGATATGTAAGTTAACTACTAAACCCAAGTGGTAGCACTCAAAAATATTGATTACACAGTCCATAGTGACTGATTTAGCAAAAACATTTTTGTGTCGTTTAAGGAAAAATAGACTATTTTGGACAGTCAAGGGTAGGGGCAGTTTCATAATTTTTCTGACATTCAAAAATTCTAGAAAAATTTGGGAGGATAATATGATAAGTTTTTTAACATCTCCAAATGGAATCACTGAAAAAGGAGTTGTAGATTTCCGTATGGACTATTTTTAATAATGCACGAAAAATTGCAAAATAGCAAAATGCTACTGCCCAAAATTTTAAAAGATCATTGTCGGCTACTTAAATTATGAAATAAAATCCGGCCTTGTGGGACATGAAAATATATGATATTAAGTACCTCCTGTCCAAAAATGAGCTCATTCCGACTTAAAATGACCAAGTTATGACCATTTTAATATTTGGATTTTTCAGACGAAAATCGCTATAACCGGAGTTCTATATCTCCGATGGCCACGAAATTTAAACTAGAGCCTCACGTTAACACATATAAGATTGTGTCAAGAGATGAGAATTTCTGGAGTTAAGAACGAGGTAGCTAATTTCTTAAGGAATTAACTAAGAATGATTTTTTTTTTAAATACTAAAGAAAGTTGGAAAATTATGGAAAAATATTTTTTGTGTATAAAATATATGTATATGTGTTTGGACAAAGGATAGAAAATTAATAAGTTGATTTGGTATTTTCGTGAAAAGGATATGGAATCCAGCTTGCTGGATTGAAAAATCTGATGAATCCAGCTTGCTGGATTGAAAAGAAGTTTACTGAATTGAAAATATGTTGAATCCAGCTTGCTGGATTGCAATCTAGTTATTGGATTTGGAATCCAGTTTGCTGGATTGCAGTTTGGATTGCTGAATTTGGAATCTAAGTTGCTGGATTTGGAATCAAAATTGCTGGTTTGGTATTTGACTTATTAGAGTTAAAGAAGAACTTATAATATATAATATTAGAGTGTTGAATCATAATGTGTATGATATAGTGATTAAAGAATTATCAAATGATGATAATAATACTAATATTGTAAGGTGTTATCTAATATTTAATTATGTGATTAAGTGTTAGATAATTGATTGATAAAGTAATTGTAATATAATACAAAGTATGATATGCTGATTAAAAGATCAATCTTATTAATGATATGTCTTACAAAAGAAGATAACTTAAATTGCGTAGTAGTAGTCAACGAATCAGGTAAGTTTTGTAACGACCCCAAAATAGGTTCATTCCATCCAACATATTCTGAGTCGCCAAATACATGGTACAGAAAACAACTACAACTTTATTACAACAATTGTCGTGTAAAATACAACAACACATATACTGTGAGTTTGAATACAAATATATACCAAATGTGACTCATGTCCCAACCGTGGACAGCACCTCATAATGACACCTTACATAAAGGTATAGTTAAAAACTGTTTTAAAAATTAGAATCTCTGGGAAGTGCTCAAGGAAACCTTCGTATATGGGAGGTCATGCTTCTAGGTTATGATAGATATCATATGGCCACAGAATTATCCTTGGTTGACCCAATAGACCCCAAAGAAAAACGAGAAGATTACTATCATATTCTTCCCAATGGTGAGTCTTCTCTTGACATATCATTATCTCCACTGTCTCTAATTGAGAATTATACTTCAAACAAACACCAAGATTATATAGGTAGTGCTCGTAAATATACTTAGCAAGTGGATGAGCACAATCCTGTCTTATGATGACACGAGGTTGTATGTCATTAGACATCTTGTATGATAGTGACAAAGCACCCTTCCAACATTGGATTCGCTTCACCCTCAACAGCTATAGACCACCGTTCTATTCCCCTATTATCCCTCACTCGACCCAGCTACACTCTTATTACCTGAAAGGAATTGTGAAACAGAAGGGTGAGCACAACTAGCCCAGTAAAGAATATCATGACTAAAGATAAATAAATTATCAATAGCCTTCTATAGTAATAAATTAGAGATTTAGAACATATGGTAGATGATAAAAAAAAATTAACCATAGTTGCAGCGGAACGAGCAATCCATTAGAAGAGTCAAATAGACCATAAAGTCTATTATCTTCTCCATATTAAAAATCCACCAACAATGTTTTATCCCTGTAACATCACTCAACAGTTCCTTTCCACAATCATATGAATAACTCATAATCATAATTGTGATTCTAAATTTTTCTTCGCACCCAGGACGAAGAATATTTTCATCACCTGTCTTTACCTGAAACATCAAAGATCATGGTTATACCAAATCACAGTTCCTGTTCATAATCATGCTAATAAATCCATCTTCGCACTACGGCCAAAGATATTCATCAACAAACCATCTTTGCACTACGGGCCAAAGATATTCAACAACAGTTCATCTTCGCACTACAGGCCAAAGATATTCATCAATAATTCATCTTTACACTACAGGCCAAAGATATTCATCAACAGTTCATATTTGCACTACAGGCCAAAGATATTAATATCTCAAAGAAATATATAATCATTTCAGAATTTATATAAACAATAATTATAATCATGTTAATTAATTCATCTTTACACTGAAGCTAAAGATATTCAATTATAAATTCAATGGTCATGATCATACCAGTCAACAATTCAGCTTTGCACTACTGGCCAAATAGAACTCATAGTCATGATCATACCAATAATTTATCCATCTTTACACTCAAGCGAAAGAGAATTTCAACATCAAGGTTATAAAAATGTTATATATGATAATAAAAATAATATGATCAAAACATGGATTTAATTTCAAGAGCAATATTCATAAATCAACTATAATTTGGTCAGAAAAAGAAACCAATTTTGTCGTGAATAGTAACTCGTGAATAGTAACTCGTAAATAGTAACTCATGAATAGTAAACCCGACACAAAATGGTAGAAATTCCACAATAAAATCCATACCAATATTTCGGTATAATGATATTGAAAGAATAATATTTCTTTAAACTTATAAACAATTTATTTTAATTGTTTACACTTTACCAATTAATGCATTTAATCATCATAAAATGTCAAACTCATAAGATTTCATCACCAATAACCAAAACTCTCATAAAAAATCTGTCTATACCACATATATGATTCTCAAGCCATAAAATCATATTTTCTAATTTTCTTCCTTCACATAACATATTTAATTCAATTATTCATAACTAGTCTATTTTCATTAAAAATATCAAATTAGTTCTAAAAATATTTTTTTTGGGATTTATCAGAATATAGTCCCATATTGAACATATATTTTTCTCTGAATTTTTAAAATTCATTTACTATTTTTCATATGGCCAAAACTGCCGAATATTTAGACATTTATCATAAATTGTACTTTTATCCAAAAATTCCAAAATTCACAGAGTACACTGATATTATATAGATGTACTCCCAATAAAAATTTCATCAATTTTAGAGTTAACCACAAGGAGTTATAAGCGGTTACTTTTAAAATAGTCTTTTCTCATAAAATTCATAACTCATAATCTATACATCCAAAAATCGCCATTTTTTTACACAATCAATAAAACTCATCAATTAATCATTTCAAATTTTTTCAGAATTTTTGAAGTTCAAAAAAATTATGAAACTGAAAATCATAACAACCCTTAAAATCCCTTACTATCCCTTACCTCAAAATAACCGTACTTCTGACTGAATATCGGATATGAGGCTGAATGAAACTTGTGCTGAATAACAACTTTCAAAGTATCTAAATACTCACAAAATACACTCAATAATCTAGAGAGAGAAAGAGAAAAAACTTATGAATTCCGGTGTGATTTTCAATTCTAACTTAGCCCTCTATTTATAGAAACATGTTAGCACGCCGAAGCAGACCTAACCTGCAACCTGATGACTTTACCTGCTACTATTTCCACCCACCATATTTGAATAAAAATCTTAGCACATTTATTCACTAACCAAGAGTGGGGCCCACCAATTCTAGAATTTTCTACCAAAATGATTACCTCTGAAAATTCAACAATTTCTGAACCAGTCATCTCGTAAAATTCATAATAAATCATACGTTCATTTTTAACGGTTCAAAATTTGTGGACATATACTCAACTTATATATGTATAACATATCCAAAAATTACCACGATCCAACGGTCGGATTAAAAATTATAGCCCCCGCAAAATATCTCAAAAATCCTAATTTTTAATACCTCCATTCCGACAAAAATATTGATAAAAACCCCAATATTAACTCCTTTATTTTTAACCACAAAAATATATCCCTCATTTATATCCACATAAAATAAATATTTCCTTATCATATGAATCAATAATTAATTATTCACAAATAATATTACAGAATCACATTTATGACAACCAGGCCGTTCCCAGGAAAGAGGGGGCTTTCCAATAAGGATTTCTCCTTATTGGCGGGCAATTAGATGACCAAACCTCTCCTTAGACAGAACATTCTAGACATTGCCAATAATGTTATCTAATAATATTATTCAAATAATATGAATTATTGATCTGATAATGGAGATGATGTGCAGCAACAATTATTGAAACAACAATAATATAAAATTTTAACGTAGCAATTATTGAATCAATAAAATAAAATATTGAACAGTAATTACTGTAACAATTATTGAGTAGTGCCTTCTTACGTAAGAATCAATAATTTCAAAAATACTGTGCAATACCGTGTGCTACTGTGCAATAACGCATATTACTGTATTTTAACCACCGGGTATTCCAACAGTGTTAATGGTAACAACTACGCCGTTATTTGTAAAAACTCAAATTTGTCATTTTCTTCATCCAACAGTTATTCTGTTATGGGGCCCACAAATGCCTGCGCCGTCGTACGAATATTCCCCGACAGAAAGAATATTCCACGACCAAACGAATATTCCCCGACAACAATGAATATTTAATAACCACTTGTGTATTTTGAAAAAAAAATCATATATCACCCTTAACTTTAACATTTACCAATTTAACCACTTACTGAATAGTAATTATAAGAAAAATTGAATACTTTTATTTCATAAAATTCGGGGTCTTACAAGTTTCCTAACTCAACCTAAGTGACTATTTTTCAAGCATGGTAGTGAATAATTGTTGATAGTTATTCACATCTATAATGATTGTTGTAATTCGCACGTAGTGTAATTGATTCTTGTTTTATTATTTGAACTGTTTATAAATCATGTCTCAGCTAATTATTTTGGCGAGACTAATATTTGTTAAAGTATGAAATGTTCTATTTAGTATGAACTGAATTGTTATTGGAAGATCTATGCCATTGGTTTCGGCTAGATTAGTATTGTTATTAATTATTGAAATCATAGTATTTTTTTGAAAGTAATTAAAACCATATTGTTGTGGTACGAACTCGTGACGTAAGACTTAGATGAACAAATTTTAATGTCGTAAATCGACCTATGCGCTATTATTGAGTATTATGAATAATATAGGGTACAAAGGAGTTGGCCACTCCAGGTACTTTCTGAAGAGTATAATTTAGTTTTTATAACTAATTTATATTCTTGTAGAAATTTAGTTTTAATAACTAAATGATTCCTCTATTAGTTCATGATCCTTTTGTGATCACTCAGCATAAAATATGGGTATATCCCACTTTATTGAATATTGTTGCAGTATTGTTAATTCTTCTTATTCTATTGAATATTATTGAATCGTTGAAAGAATTTTACTCTTTCATCTCTAATATATTATTCAGTATGAAATGGGAGAAAGTTTTATTATTGAGATTGAATTATTATTCCCTTACTTAGAAATCTTTTGATTATTTCTAAAGTTCTATAGAAGCTAGACTCTTCTATTCATGATATATATCATTTATTGTATATTTTAACTTGTTGAGCAAGCTCGTTGCTCACCCTTGCTTAAATAAAATATTTCAGCTAATGCCGATGTAGCAGAAGGTTCTAACAGGGACAAAGGCAAAGGCAAGGTTCAGGAGTAGTTAGTGTCAACTTTTAATGGTTATGCTTTATTATGTAATTATTTATGTAAACCTTTTGGTTATATAAGGGTATGTAAGTTATGTCAAGGTTAGTTAACCTGGGATATTGTTATAAGTTGTATTAAGGAATATTATGAATGATGTTTTTCATTAATGAATGAGTAGTTAGATGTAATATATATGATGGATCGTGAGCACCAAACCCAAGGTTAGGGAACCCAAATTTGGGGGCGTCACAAGTTGGTATCAAAGTTGTAGGTTATAAACCTTAGGTGGGGTGGAAAGCCTTAGGAATATAACCATAAACAGGATAGAGAAAACTCGTTTAGAGTTCTAAGAGATGGATTAGGAAAATTCATCAATAGTAAGATATGGGGACACTTAGTGTTTATGGATTATGTTTGATAGTGATGTACTAATGAAGTTATTTAAAACTGGTGACAGGATGTCAGGAGATGATAAGATGGTTACGAAAATGTTAGCAGCTGCACCAATGCTATTAGCCGAAGTGTCAGCTCAGAGTGAGTCAGTTGAGGAAGTTTTAAGAGACGAACCTGCGGTAAATCTAGCAAGCGATCATGACGAGTACCCCGAGATGGAGCTGGATGAAGAGGAAGAAGTATATTCCAAAGAAACTAAGGTGGAGCCAGAAATAAAGATCAAAGATGGGGAAGAAGGCAAAGTAGCAATCGAAGAAGGTCAAACATCTGCAGAAGTTCAAGATTTAAGGACTAAAGTACTTCTCCTAGAGGAATTATGGAAGACAGAAAGAGCATTACGCGAGATGATAGAAGAACAAAATAATCTGAAGGCACAAGTCGATAGAATGAGGGTTAAGTGTAATGTATCATCTAAAGATGTAAGTAAGGAAAAGAAGGGTAATAAAAGGAAAAAGAACAACGACAGTGACGACAACTCAGAAAATTCGCATTCAAAGAAGAAACAAGCATGTGACAAGTGTGGAAAGAACCATTCCGGGGAATGTATGTGGGGTAAAAATGTGTGTTACAATTGTTGTCAGGAAGGACATCTATCACCAAATTGTCCTAAACCAAAGAAAAGAGGATGTTTTGCATGTGGTGGAACGTGTTATAAGGTTAAGAATTGTCCTAAAAAGAAGATAGGTGGAGGAAGTGGATGTAAGAAAAATTAAGTGTGAGGAGTATAATCTTTTGGAGTATAATATTTGCTTTGGTATGAATATCAAGATAACTTTTGTATGTCTCAACTTTTTGTGTAAAGTTGTAGTAATGAAACCCGACTTTTGTCACAAAGGGATAGTAACCGTTTGTAGCAGTATGTGCTATGTACTGAAAAGTACTATGTATTATTTGCATGAATATAAATGCAATGATATGATTATATGTTTGAATAAGTAATTAAATTCTGAGAATTAAATTATTAAGATGATTATCTGATGAATTTGATAATTTAGTAAGCTGAATTAGATAATCCAGAAAGCTGAAATTGGTTTAAGTTTAAAATTTTGTATACTACTAATAAGATGTGGCATAAAGATATAGTATTAATGTAAGTCTTTATTTCATCAGATAATGCCGCCAAGACAACAAAATCGTAACCAAAGGGAGGAGCGGTCTGTGAATAATGAAGGAGATCAAGCTGATCCAATGCAGAACTTCGCAGACATGCTAGCTCAAGCTATGCAAACTAGAGCCCCAGCAGCAAGAAATTGACCAGCTAATCCATTGGGTAACTTTAAAGACTTTAAGGCCGTAGGACCACCGGAATTCAAGGGAACCACAGACCCTGTAGAAGCCCAGACATGGGTAAAAGAGATGGAGAAAGCTTTTGTTATTGCTAGAGTAGCGGAGGAGCAAAAGACAGATTTTGCTACCTATTTGATGAAGGGTGAGGCGAATTACTGGTGGGAGACAAACAAAGCTAGAGCTGGTACAGCAGTAGAAAACCTGGACAAGGTTTAAGGAGTTATTTTTCAAAAATTATTTCTCAGAAATTATGCACGCAAGAATGGAAGTAAACTTTTTGGAGTTGAAGCAGGAGAATATGTCGGTTGCAGAATACGTCGCCAAATTCAACGAACTAGCGAGATTTGCTCCGCATCAGGTGGACACTGAGATATGAAAGGCGCGAAGGTTTGAGAATGGACTGAAACCAGGGATATATAGTAAGGTAGCTGTGTTGCAGATTAAGATATTTTCGGCCCTGTTGGAAAAAGCAATTATCGCCGAAGGAGGAAATGAAGATGTGTCAAGGTATCATCAAGAGAAGAAGAAAAAGACGAATGAAGGAGGTAGAAGTGGAGGAAATAACTCTAATAAGCGTAAGTGGAAAGACAATACTGAATCTGGAGACAAGGCAGGAGATAATAGGAAGAGAGGTGAGGCATGTGCAAATTGCGGTAAAAAGCATCAGGGAGAATGTTTTAAGGGAAAAGGAGTGTGTTTTAATTGTGGACAAGAGGAACACATCTCTCCAAATTGTCCAAGTCCAAAGAAGATATCAGGTTATTTTTCATGTGCATCGCTAGAACATCAAATTCGTAACTGTCCAAAGAAGAATGCAGAAAAAGGAAGCAACAATAAGGAAACAGCAGTGGAACACTGGCGATCAAAGGACCTGCTTAGTCGGGAAGACCGACAGCGCGCACGTTCAACATGACGTTACAAGATGCAGTAGCTGCCCAGGAGGTGGTGACAGGTAATGATTTCATTTAGTAAATGAATTACGCGAGAAATATTGGGTAGATATAGCTGTGAATGGTTTTCTTTTATAGATCCCAAGTCACAAGTTAGTATATGAAACACAAATTAATATTGTGTTCATATAAATGAATTGATGATAAACTTTAAAAGATATTAGAGAGTAAGAAAGCGGTGATTCTGAGGACGGAATGTAAGACCCCGAATTTTATGAAATAAAAGTATTCAATTTTTCTTATAATTACTATTCAGTAAATGGTGAAATTGATAAATGTTAAAATTAAGGGTGATATATGAATTTTTTTTCAAAATAAACAAGTGGTTATAAAATATTCATTGTTGTCGGGGAATATTCGTTTGGTCGTGGAATATTCTTTCTGTCGTGGAATATTCGTACGACGGCGCAGACATTTGTGGGCCCCATAACAGAATAACTGTCGGATGAAGATAACGACAAAAATTGAGTTTTTATAATTAACGACGTAGTTGTTATCGTTAACACTGTTGGAATACCCGGTGGTTAAAATACAGTAATACGCGTGTTTGCACAGTAGCACACGGTTTTACACAGTATTTTTGAATTATTGATCCTTACGTAAGAAGGCACTACTCAATAATTGTTACAGTAATTACTGTTCAATATTTTATTTTATTGATTCAATAATTGTTACGTTGAAATTTTATATTATTGTTGTGCAATAATTGTCACTGCACAGTATTTCTCCATTATCAGATCAATAATTCATATTATTTAAATAATATTATTAGATAGCATTATTGACAATGTCTAGAAAGTTCTGTCTAAGGAGAGGTTTGGTCATTTAATTGCGCGCCAGCAAGGAGAAATTCTTATTGGAAAGCCCCCTCTTTCCTGGGAACGGCCTGGTTGTCATAAATGTGATTCTGTAATATTATTTGTGAATAATTAATTATTGATTTATATGATAAGAAAATATTTATTTTATGTGCATATAAATGAGGGATATATTTTTGTGGTTAAAAATGAAGGAGTTAATGTTGAGGTTTTTATCAGTATTTTTGTCGGAATGGAGGTATTAAAAATCAGGGTTTTTGAGATATTTTGCGGGGGTTATAATTTTTAATCCGACCGTTGGATCGTGGTAATTTTTGGATATGTTATACATATATAAGTTGAGTATATGTCCACAAATTTTGAACCGTTAAAAATGAACGTATGATTTGTTATGAATTTTACGAGATGACTGGTTCAGAAATTGTTGAATTTTCGGAGTTTATCATTTTGGTGGAAAATTCTAGAATTTGTGGGCTCCACTTGTGGTTGGTGAAGAAATGTCCTGAATTATATTTCAAATGTGGTGGGTGGGAATAATAGCAGGTAAAGCCATCAGGTTGCAGGTCAAACCTACCAAAATTTTCCTATAAATAGAGGGCTAAGTTAGAATTGAAAATCACACCAAAAATATAAGCTTTCTCTCTTTCTCTCTCTATATTATGAAGCATATTTTGTGAGTATTTAGATACTTTGAGAGTTGCTATTCAGTGCAAGTTTCATTCGGCTTTACATTCCGGTCAGAAGTACTGCTGTTTTGAGGTAAGGGATTGTAAGGGATAGTAAGGGATTTTAAGGGTTGTTATGATTTTCAGTTTCGTAATTTTTCTGAACTTCAAAAATTCTGGAAAAATTTGAAATAATATTTTGATGAGTTTTATTGATTGTGTCCAAAAATGGTGATTTTTGTATGTATAGATTGAGAGTTATGAATTTTATGAGAAAAGACTATTTTAAAAGTAACCGCTTATAATTCCTTGTGGTTAACTCCAAAATTGATGAAATTTTTATTGGGAGTACATGTATATGATAGAAGTATACTCTGTGAATTTCAGAATTTTTAGATAAAAGTACAATTTTTGATAAATGTCTAAATATTCGGCTATTTTGGCCATATGAAAAATAGTAAATGACTTTTAAAAATTCTGAGAAAAATATATGTTCACTATGGGACTATATTATGCTAAATTCCAGAAAAGAAATATTTTTGGAACTGATTTGGTATTTTTTATAAAAATATACTAGTTATGAGTAAATGAATTAAATATGTTATGTGAAGTAAGAAAATTGGAAAATAGGATTTTATAGCTTGAGAATCCTATATGAGGTATATGCAGATTTTTGATGAGGATTTTGGTTATTGGTAATGAAATCTTATGAGTTTGGTATTTTTGAATGATTAAATGCATTATTTAGTAAGTGTAAACAATTTAAATAAATTGTTTATAAGCTTAAGAAATGTTATTCTTTCAATATCATTATACCGAAATATTGGTATGGATTTTATTGTGGAAAATCTTTTTTGAATATACTAGTTATTCATGAGTTACTATTCATGAGTTACTATTCACGAATTACTATTCACGAGTTACTATTCACGGGTACTATTCAAGACAAAATTGGTTTCTTTTTCTAACTAAATTATAGTTGATTTATGAATATTACTCTTGAGATTAAATCTAGATATTTTGATTATATTGATTTTACTATTATATATAACATTTTTATAACCTTGATGTTGAAATTCTCTTTCACTGGAGTGTAAAGATGGGTAGATTATTGGTATGATCATGACTAGGGTTCTCTTTGGCCTGTAGTGCAAAGTTGAATTGTGACTGGTATGATCATGACCATTGAATTTATAATTGAATATCTTAAGCTTAAGTGCAAAGGTGAATTGATCAACATGGTTATAATTATTGTTTATATAAATTCTAAAATGATTATAATTCTTTGAGATATTAATATATTTGGCATGTAGTGCAAATATGAACTGTTGATGAATATATTTGGCCTGTAGTGTAAATATGAACTGTTGATGAATATCTTTGGCCTGTAGTGCAAAGATGAACTGTTGTTGAATATCTTTGGCCAGTAGTGCAAAGATAAACTGTTGACGAATATCTTTGGCCCGTAGTACAAAGATGAAATTATTAGTATGATTATGAACAAGAATTGTGATTTGGTATAACCATGATCTTTGATATTTCAGGTAAAGACAAGTGATGAAAATTATCTTTGTCCTGGATGAGAAGAGGAATTTAGAATCATAATTATGATTATGAGTTATTTATATGATTGTGGACCAGAACTGTTGATTGATGTTACAGGGATAAAATATTGTTGGTGGATTTTTAACATGGAGAAGATAATAGACTTTATAGTCTATTTGACTCTTCTAATGGATTGCATGTTCCGCTGCAACTATGGTTGAAATTTTTTATCATCTACCATATGTTCTAAATCTCTGATTTATTATTGATGAAGACTATTGATAATTTATTTATCTTTAGTCATGATATTCTTTATTGGGCTAGTTGTGCTCACCCTTCTGTTCACAATTCTTTTCAGGTAATAAGAGTGTAGCTGGGTCGAGCGGGGGTAACAAGGGAATAGAACGGTGGTTATCATTTAGTAGTTATATTTGGTGAAGAAAATAGGGTGAGGCGAACCCAACGTTAGAAGGGTGTTTTGTCACTATCATACAAGATGTCTAATGACATGCAACCTCGTGTCATCATAGGACAGGGTTGTGCTCATCCACTTGCTGAGTATATCTATGGGCACTACCTATATAATCTTGGTGTTTGTTTGAAGTATAATTCTCAATTAGAGACAGTGGAGATTATGATAAGTCAAGAGAAGACTCACCATTGGGAAGAATATGATAGTAATCTTCTCGTTTTTCTTTGGGGTCTATTGGGTCAACCAAGGATAATTCTGTAGCCATATGATATCTATCATAATCTAGACGCGTGGCCTCCCATGTACGAAGGTTTCCTTGAGCACTTCCCAAAGATTCTAATTTCTAAAACAGTTTTTGACTATACCTTTATGTAAGGTGTTATTGTGAGGTGATGTCCACGGTTGGAACATGAGTCACATTTGGTATATATTTGTATCCAAACTCACAGCATATATGTTATTGTATTTTGCACGACAATTGTTGTAATAAAGTTGTAGTTGTTTTCTGTACTATGTATTTGACGACACAGAATGGGTTGGGTGGAATGGACCTATTTTGGGGGCGTCACAGGTGGTATCAGAGCTTAGGGATATGATCTCTGGCGGAGATCGGGGAATACAACTAGGAGGGGAGAGATGAGTAAATCCTTCGCTAGTGTGTCCTACCTAAGCTTATTTGTTGGTCAGTCATAATATTGGGATATTATGTGATATGTTAATTTGTTAAATTAACCCTTGTTTTGAAGCTGTATTCTAGAATGATATTTGAAATACAGGAGATGAGCAATTGAGAAATTATGATGACAGGGAAGATGAAATCTGAAATGAAAGGAAGATATTCTCAACTTTTCGAAATACCAGGTACGTAAATTTCGGGGACGAAATTTCATAAGGAGGGGAGATTGTAAGACCCCGAATTTTATGAAATAAAAGTATTCAATTTTTCTTATAATTACTATTCAGTAAATGGTGAAATTGATAAATGTTAAAATTAAGGGTGATATATGAATTTTTTTTCAAAATAAACAAGTGGTTATAAAATATTCATTGTTGTCGGGGAATATTCGTTTGGTCGTGGAATATTCTTTCTGTCGTGGAATATTCGTACGACGGCGCAGACATTTGTGGGCCCCATAACAGAATAACTGTCGGATGAAGATAACGACAAAAATTGAGTTTTTATAATTAACGGCGTAGTTGTTATCGTTAACACTGTTGGAATACCCGGTGGTTAAAATACAGTAATACGCGTGTTTGCACAGTAGCACACGGTTTTACACAGTATTTTTGAATTATTGATCCTTACGTAAGAAGGCACTACTCAATAATTGTTACAGTAATTACTGTTCAATATTTTATTTTATTGATTCAATAATTGTTACGTTGAAATTTTATATTATTGTTGTGCAATAATTGTCACTGCACAGTATTTCTCTATTATCAGATCAATAATTCATATTATTTAAATAATATTATTAGATGACATTATTGACAATGTCTAGAAAGTTCTGTCTAAGGAGAGGTTTGGTCATTTAATTGCGCGCCAGCAAGGAGAAATTCTTATTGGAAAGCCCCCTCTTTCCTGGGAACGGCCTGGTTGTCATAAATGTGATTCTGTAATATTATTTGTGAATAATTAATTATTGATTTATATGATAAGAAAATATTTATTTTATGTGCATATAAATGAGGGATATATTTTTGTGGTTAAAAATGAAGGAGTTAATGTTGAGGTTTTTATCAGTATTTTTGTCGGAATGGAGGTATTAAAAATCAGGGTTTTTGAGATATTTTGCGGGGGTTATAATTTTTAATCCGACCGTTGGATCGTGGTAATTTTTGGATATGTTATACATATATAAGTTGAGTATATGTCCACAAATTTTGAACCGTTAAAAATGAACGTATGATTTGTTATGAATTTTACGAGATGACTGGTTCAGAAATTGTTGAATTTTCGGAGTTTATCATTTTGGTGGAAAATTCTAGAATTTGTGGGCTCCACTTGTGGTTGGTGAAGAAATGTCCTGAATTATATTTCAAATGTGGTGGGTGGGAATAATAGCAGGTAAAGCCATCAGGTTGCAGGTCAAACCTACCAAAATTTTCCTATAAATAGAGGGCTAAGTTAGAATTGAAAATCACACCAAAAATATAAGCTTTCTCTCTTTCTCTCTCTATATTATGAAGCATATTTTGTGAGTATTTAGATACTTTGAGAGTTGCTATTCAGTGCAAGTTTCATTCGGCTTTACATTCCGGTCAGAAGTACTGCTGTTTTGAGGTAAGGGATTGTAAGGGATAGTAAGGGATTTTAAGGGTTGTTATGATTTTCAGTTTCGTAATTTTTCTGAACTTCAAAAATTCTGGAAAAATTTGAAATAATATTTTGATGAGTTTTATTGATTGTGTCCAAAAATGGTGATTTTTGTATGTATAGATTGAGAGTTATGAATTTTATGAGAAAAGACTATTTTAAAAGTAACCGCTTATAATTCCTTGTGGTTAACTCCAAAATTGATGAAATTTTTATTGGGAGTACATGTATATGATAGAAGTATACTCTGTGAATTTCAGAATTTTTAGATAAAAGTACAATTTTTGATAAATGTCTAAATATTCGGCTATTTTGGCCATATGAAAAATAGTAAATGACTTTTAAAAATTCTGAGAAAAATATATGTTCACTATGGGACTATATTATGCTAAATTCCAGAAAAGAAATATTTTTGGAACTGATTTGGTATTTTTTATAAAAATATACTAGTTATGAGTAAATGAATTAAATATGTTATGTGAAGTAAGAAAATTGGAAAATAGGATTTTATAGCTTGAGAATCCTATATGAGGTATATGCAGATTTTTGATGAGGATTTTGGTTATTGGTAATGAAATCTTATGAGTTTGGTATTTTTGAATGATTAAATGCATTATTTAGTAAGTGTAAACAATTTAAATAAATTGTTTATAAGCTTAAGAAATGTTATTCTTTCAATATCATTATACCGAAATATTGGTATGGATTTTATTGTGGAAAATCTTTTTGAATATACTAGTTATTCATGAGTTACTATTCATGAGTTACTATTCACGAATTACTATTCACGAGTTACTATTCACGGGTACTATTCAAGACAAAATTGGTTTCTTTTTCTAACTAAATTATAGTTGATTTATGAATATTACTCTTGAGATTAAATCTAGATATTTTGATTATATTGATTTTACTATTATATATAACATTTTTATAACCTTGATGTTGAAATTCTCTTTCACTGGAGTGTAAAGATGGGTAGATTATTGGTATGATCATGACTAGGGTTCTCTTTGGCCTGTAGTGCAAAGTTGAATTGTGACTGGTATGATCATGACCATTGAATTTATAATTGAATATCTTAAGCTTAAGTGCAAAGGTGAATTGATCAACATGGTTATAATTATTGTTTATATAAATTCTAAAATGATTATAATTCTTTGAGATATTAATATATTTGGCATGTAGTGCAAATATGAACTGTTGATGAATATATTTGGCCTGTAGTGTAAATATGAACTGTTGATGAATATCTTTGGCCTGTAGTGCAAAGATGAACTGTTGTTGAATATCTTTGGCCAGTAGTGCAAAGATAAACTGTTGACGAATATCTTTGGCCCGTAGTACAAAGATGAAATTATTAGTATGATTATGAACAAGAATTGTGATTTGGTATAACCATGATCTTTGATATTTCAGGTAAAGACAAGTGATGAAAATTATCTTTGTCCTGGATGAGAAGAGGAATTTAGAATCATAATTATGATTATGAGTTATTTATATGATTGTGGACCAGAACTGTTGATTGATGTTACAGGGATAAAATATTGTTGGTGGATTTTTAACATGGAGAAGATAATAGACTTTATAGTCTATTTGACTCTTCTAATGGATTGCATGTTCCGCTGCAACTATGGTTGAAATTTTTTATCATCTACCATATGTTCTAAATCTCTGATTTATTATTGATGAAGACTATTGATAATTTATTTATCTTTAGTCATGATATTCTTTATTGGGCTAGTTGTGCTCACCCTTCTGTTCACAATTCTTTTCAGGTAATAAGAGTGTAGCTGGGTCGAGCGGGGGTAACAAGGGAATAGAACGGTGGTTATCATTTAGTAGTTATATTTGGTGAAGAAAATAGGGTGAGGCGAACCCAACGTTAGAAGGGTGTTTTGTCACTATCATACAAGATGTCTAATGACATGCAACCTCGTGTCATCATAGGACAGGGTTGTGCTCATCCACTTGCTGAGTATATCTATGGGCACTACCTATATAATCTTGGTGTTTGTTTGAAGTATAATTCTCAATTAGAGACAGTGGAGATTATGATAAGTCAAGAGAAGACTCACCATTGGGAAGAATATGATAGTAATCTTCTCGTTTTTCTTTGGGGTCTATTGGGTCAACCAAGGATAATTCTGTAGCCATATGATATCTATCATAATCTAGACGCGTGGCCTCCCATGTACGAAGGTTTCCTTGAGCACTTCCCAAAGATTCTAATTTCTAAAACAGTTTTTGACTATACCTTTATGTAAGGTGTTATTGTGAGGTGATGTCCACGGTTGGAACATGAGTCACATTTGGTATATATTTGTATCCAAACTCACAACATATATGTTATTGTATTTTGCACGACAATTGTTGTAATAAAGTTGTAGTTGTTTTCTGTACTATGTATTTGACGACACAGAATGGGTTGGGTGGAATGGACCTATTTTGGGGGCGTCACAGGTGGTATCAGAGCTTAGGGATATGATCTCTGGCGGAGATCGGGGAATACAACTAGGAGGGGAGAGATGAGTAAATCCTTCGCTAGTGTGTCCTACCTAAGCTTATTTGTTGGTCAGTCATAATATTGGGATATTATGTGATATGTTAATTTGTTAAATTAACCCTTGTTTTGAAGCTGTATTCTAGAATGATATTTGAAATACAGGAGATGAGCAATTGAGAAATTATGATGACAGGGAAGATGAAATCTGAAATGAAAGGAAGATATTCTCAACTTTTCGAAATACCAGGTACGTAAATTTCGGGGACGAAATTTCATAAGGAGGGGAGATTGTAAGACCCCGAATTTTATGAAATAAAAGTATTCAATTTTTCTTATAATTACTATTCAGTAAATGGTGAAATTGATAAATGTTAAAATTAAGGGTGATATATGAATTTTTTTTCAAAATAAACAAGTGGTTATAAAATATTCATTGTTGTCGGGGAATATTCGTTTGGTCGTGGAATATTCTTTCTGTCGTGGAATATTCGTACGACGGCGCAGACATTTGTGGGCCCCATAACAGAATAACTGTCGGATGAAGATAACGACAAAAATTGAGTTTTTATAATTAACGGCGTAGTTGTTATCGTTAACACTGTTGGAATACCCGGTGGTTAAAATACAGTAATACGCGTGTTTGCACAGTAGCACACGGTTTTACACAGTATTTTTGAATTATTGATCCTTACGTAAGAAGGCACTACTCAATAATTGTTACAGTAATTACTGTTCAATATTTTATTTTATTGATTCAATAATTGTTACGTTGAAATTTTATATTATTGTTGTGCAATAATTGTCACTGCACAGTATTTCTCTATTATCAGATCAATAATTCATATTATTTAAATAATATTATTAGATGACATTATTGACAATGTCTAGAAAGTTCTGTCTAAGGAGAGGTTTGGTCATTAATTGCGCGCCAGCAAGGAGAAATTCTTATTGGAAAGCCCCCTCTTTCCTGGGAACGGCCTGGTTGTCATAAATGTGATTCTGTAATATTATTTGTGAATAATTAATTATTGATTTATATGATAAGAAAATATTTATTTTATGTGCATATAAATGAGGGATATATTTTTGTGGTTAAAAATGAAGGAGTTAATGTTGAGGTTTTTATCAGTATTTTTGTCGGAATGGAGGTATTAAAAATCAGGGTTTTTGAGATATTTTGCGGGGGTTATAATTTTTAATCCGACCGTTGGATCGTGGTAATTTTTGGATATGTTATACATATATAAGTTGAGTATATGTCCACAAATTTTGAACCGTTAAAAATGAACGTATGATTTGTTATGAATTTTACGAGATGACTGGTTCAGAAATTGTTGAATTTTCGGAGTTTATCATTTTGGTGGAAAATTCTAGAATTTGTGGGCTCCACTTGTGGTTGGTGAAGAAATGTCCTGAATTATATTTCAAATGTGGTGGGTGGGAATAATAGCAGGTAAAGCCATCAGGTTGCAGGTCAAACCTACCAAAATTTTCCTATAAATAGAGGGCTAAGTTAGAATTGAAAATCACACCAAAAATATAAGCTTTCTCTCTTTCTCTCTCTATATTATGAAGCATATTTTGTGAGTATTTAGATACTTTGAGAGTTGCTATTCAGTGCAAGTTTCATTCGGCTTTACATTCCGGTCAGAAGTACTGCTGTTTTGAGGTAAGGGATTGTAAGGGATAGTAAGGGATTTTAAGGGTTGTTATGATTTTCAGTTTCGTAATTTTTCTGAACTTCAAAAATTCTGGAAAAATTTGAAATAATATTTTGATGAGTTTTATTGATTGTGTCCAAAAATGGTGATTTTTGTATGTATAGATTGAGAGTTATGAATTTTATGAGAAAAGACTATTTTAAAAGTAACCGCTTATAATTCCTTGTGGTTAACTCCAAAATTGATGAAATTTTTATTGGGAGTACATGTATATGATAGAAGTATACTCTGTGAATTTCAGAATTTTTAGATAAAAGTACAATTTTTGATAAATGTCTAAATATTCGGCTATTTTGGCCATATGAAAAATAGTAAATGACTTTTAAAAATTCTGAGAAAAATATATGTTCACTATGGGACTATATTATGCTAAATTCCAGAAAAGAAATATTTTTGGAACTGATTTGGTATTTTTTATAAAAATATACTAGTTATTAGTAAATAAATTAAATATGTTATGTGAAGTAAGAAAATTGGAAAATAGGATTTTATAGCTTGAGAATCCTATATGAGGTATATGCAGATTTTTGATGAGGATTTTGGTTATTGGTAATGAAATCTTATGAGTTTGGTATTTTTGAATGATTAAATGCATTATTTAGTAAGTGTAAACAATTTAAATAAATTGTTTATAAGCTTAAGAAATGTTATTCTTTCAATATCATTATACCGAAATATTGGTATGGATTTTATTGTGGAAAATCTTTTTTGAATATACTAGTTATTCATGAGTTACTATTCATGAGTTACTATTCACGAATTACTATTCACGGGTACTATTCAAGACAAAATTGGTTTCTTTTTCTAACTAAATTATAGTTGATTTATGAATATTACTCTTGAGATTAAATCTAGATATTTTGATTATATTGATTTTACTATTATATATAACATTTTTATAACCTTGATGTTGAAATTCTCTTTCACTGGAGTGTAAAGATGGGTAGATTATTGGTATGATCATGACTAGGGTTCTCTTTGGCCTGTAGTGCAAAGTTGAATTGTGACTGGTATGATCATGACCATTGAATTTATAATTGAATATCTTAAGCTTAAGTGCAAAGGTGAATTGATCAACATGGTTATAATTATTGTTTATATAAATTCTAAAATGATTATAATTCTTTGAGATATTAATATATTTGGCATGTAGTGCAAATATGAACTGTTGATGAATATATTTGGCCTGTAGTGTAAATATGAACTGTTGATGAATATCTTTGGCCTGTAGTGCAAAGATGAACTGTTGTTGAATATCTTTGGCCAGTAGTGCAAAGATAAACTGTTGACGAATATCTTTGGCCCGTAGTACAAAGATGAAATTATTAGTATGATTATGAACAAGAATTGTGATTTGGTATAACCATGATCTTTGATATTTCAGGTAAAGACAAGTGATGAAAATTATCTTTGTCCTGGATGAGAAGAGGAATTTAGAATCATAATTATGATTATGAGTTATTTATATGATTGTGGACCAGAACTGTTGATTGATGTTACAGGGATAAAATATTGTTGGTGGATTTTTAACATGGAGAAGATAATAGACTTTATAGTCTATTTGACTCTTCTAATGGATTGCATGTTCCGCTGCAACTATGGTTGAAATTTTTTATCATCTACCATATGTTCTAAATCTCTAATTTATTATTGATGAAGACTATTGATAATTTATTTATCTTTAGTCATGATATTCTTTATTGGGCTAGTTGTGCTCACCCTTCTGTTCACAATTCTTTTCAGGTAATAAGAGTGTAGCTGGGTCGAGCGGGGGTAACAAGGGAATAGAACGGTGGTTATCATTTAGTAGTTATATTTGGTGAAGAAAATAGGGTGAGGCGAACCCAACGTTAGAAGGGTGTTTTGTCACTATCATACAAGATGTCTAATGACATGCAACCTCGTGTCATCATAGGACAGGGTTGTGCTCATCCACTTGCTGAGTATATCTATGGGCACTACCTATATAATCTTGGTGTTTGTTTGAAGTATAATTCTCAATTAGAGACAGTGGAGATTATGATAAGTCAAGAGAAGACTCACCATTGGGAAGAATATGATAGTAATCTTCTCGTTTTTCTTTGGGGTCTATTGGGTCAACCAAGGATAATTCTGTAGCCATATGATATCTATCATAATCTAGACGCGTGGCCTCCCATGTACGAAGGTTTCCTTGAGCACTTCCCAAAGATTCTAATTTCTAAAACAGTTTTTGACTATACCTTTATGTAAGGTGTTATTGTGAGGTGATGTCCACGGTTGGAACATGAGTCACATTTGGTATATATTTGTATCCAAACTCACAGCATATATGTTGTTGTATTTTGCACGACAATTGTTGTAATAAAGTTGTAGTTGTTTTCTGTACTATGTATTTGACGACACAGAATGGGTTGGGTGGAATGGACCTATTTTGGGGGCGTCACACGGAATCCTTATAAGGAAGGGAGAATGTGAGAACCTAGAATTTTACATAATTCAAAATTTTTCGAATAAATTTTTTTAAAAAAAAAAGAAAAAGAAAAAAAAAAGAAAGAACTCGAATCATATAAGTGTATATGATAATTAAGCTAGTTAGTTAATTTATTAATTAAGAAGTATACTTAATCATTTTCAAGGAAGAGTAATAAAAGTTATGTAAGAAATTAACATAGCTTGAATGTTGGCCTTGATTATTAAATTAAAAGGATTTACAATCCTTAAGTAATTGATTATTAATATGAGTATGTATGTGTTTATAACTTATTAAGTCAATTTGGGCTAATAAGTTAATAAACTAGGGGAAATATGTTAGGACATATGTGAATTATATACGTGATTAAGTAAATATGTATTATATAATGTGTATATATTTATTTTGTAAAGAGATGAAGAATAAATTTATGTAACCTAATACATATATTAGGTATAATAATTAAATAACCTAATGGGTTATAATTTAAAAGAATGATAGTATTTAAAAAGATATACTAATCTTAAGATATTTATTTTATACATCTCAATTAATTAATTTTATAACCTAAGAATAGCAAGTCTAATTGGGTTATGAAATTAAAAATATATGAGTAAAAAATTAACTTACTAATGTGTGTAAGGGAACCCTAATTAAATAATGGGGAATGGATAAAAATTAATAAGTATAGAACTATGTTGATTTGCAAGTCCATAGAATTAAAATTTGCTAGCCCAAAGAATTAAAGGAGTGGCCCAACTTTTAGCCCAAGTGGGAGAGAATTTTTTGGACATTAAGTAACTTAATTAAAGCATAAAATGAAAATAATTTTGGGCAATAGAAAGGTCACTTGGCCAAAATTTAGTGAGGAGAGAAAGGGGGGAAGAATGTAATGATTGCTTACTTTAGTAGGTGGACAACTTCCAACAAGTGTCCAATTTTTATTTGACCAACACATTAAGCATAAAGTGCAAGAAACCTCTAGGAGATGAGTAAGAGAGAGAAGGGGAGAAGTATTGGATAAATAATATACTTACATATCTTATATCTATACATTTTCCCCAACAAAATTATAAAAATAAAAAAGTCTAAGTCTTATCTTGTTCTTTTCATCTTATTATCTAGCATAAACTAAGAAAGAAAGAGAGAGACTAGAGAAGAGAGAGAGAAATCTAAGAGATTTCAGTGAGAAGAAGAAGAAAAGAGAGAGGAAGAGTTTTGTTAAGTTTCATAGTTCCATAATCAAAGCTTAGAAAGAAGAAGAAAAGAAAATCAAGCAAAGGTATAAAATTTTAACCTTAATAAAGTATTATTTCTTTTTGGTTTGATTTGATTTTTGATAATATGAAGTTATGATCTTGAGGTTTAAAACCTTAGATCTATGTGTTTATGAGTGTTTCATATTTAGAAATTGTGACAACCTGAGAATTTTAAATTTTTTAAAATTTTTATTTATTGATTTAAGGTTCAAAATTAGAACCTAGACAGAAAATAAGTGTATGCGTTTGATATTTTTAAGATGGAATTTTGAGGATTTCAAAATTCTGTGAAGGATTTAGGTGAATTATTCATGATTAAGGAAAATGTGATTATGTTCTGTGTATATGTGTACAATATGTGGTTAAGGGTCAAGGGTTGACCAGATAAACGATATCTGTAACAAACCCTATGTATATATTAAGAGCGTTAGCGTTCGGTTAGAAAACCCTAGCGGTTAATAAGAAACCCTAAAACCGGTTCTGGAAACCCTAATTTCAGTTCTGGGAATTTGAAACCCTAATTCGGTGCATGAAACCCTAAATCGAGAACTTAGTGGCGTAAGTGTAAATAATTATAATATTAATTAGGGTAACGCTTAATTAATTAGCAAACCCTAATGTCACATTTTGAAAACTCTATTTTCGGTATTAAAAACCCTAATTTTGTAAATAGGGAAAAACCTAAGTGTTAATTAAATAGTTTTAATGTTAATTAGGATTTATTAATCTTAATTTTCAAGTTATAGTAATTAGAAAACCCTAATCTAATTACGGAATTTAATTTCTAAATTAGAAAATTATTTTTTCTATTAGAAACCCTAATTAGTGGTTTATAAACCCTAATGACCATTTTGACCCTAATTGCTAAATTACCAATTTTAATTAGGAAATACTAATCCTAATTAGCGAAATTTAAATTGTGATTAAGAAATTTTAGTATAATTAGAAAATTCTAATTATAATTTAAAAATATTAATTTTCTAGTTTTTAAAACCTAAATTGGAAATTTTAGAAAAATTAAATTGCAAAGTTAAGGTTTAAACCCTAAACCCTAATTGGCTCAAACCCTAAACCCTAAGGGTTGCAACAAAAGACCATTCTAGAAATTAAAATAGTATGAAAATGACTATTATGCCCTTTTTGTCACATTTTCTAATAAGATTGAGTGTAAATCTAGCCAAGATTTGTGTTTGGTGATCAACCTTTGACTCTCTTGTGTCTTAAATCTCAGCCACATGTGACACATAACAAAGTATAGATACATTGTATCATTTTATAAGGATTAGAAAGAGAGAAATAGGCTACTTTATTTCTTATTCTTGCTAAAGCTTTTCTCTCTCTAAAATCCGAAATTTAGAGTGAGAAAGTGAGATAGGATAAGCAATGATCAATCCATAAATATCAAAGATCAGTTCATCAAGATCAGAAATCAAAAATCAAGTTAGAAAGAGGTATAAACCCTAATTTTAGAAATCTTATGATTTGTTGTTAGATGTTGTAATTGATTGGTTAGATATGTGTAATAAGATGTCTATTAGTGATCTGGGTTGATAGATCATGGATCTATAACATCTAGATGCACGATTTAGAAGTTTTCTTAAATCTGGAAAACTAGAAAAATATCGACTGACAGCCTAATGTCAGACGCCATAAATCCTTATCTGTTTTTGATATTTGTTGTTTTATGTTATTGATATGTTCTTTGTCATAAGGGCTATGGTCTGAAACAAGAAACAAGTCCAAATCATGTGTAGATCGAGAGTTATAAGCGGTCAAACCACGTTGACCAGTCACGAAAATGGGTTTCTGGGCAACCCAGAAACCCAGGTCTTGTCTGACAGCGGTTTTGCAGGGCTTGAATCGTACTGATTTTTAAGTTTTTTTTGATATTTTGTTGTTACATAATTGTAGTGTGACATGAGGACTACAAAATAATGTCCTTAAATAACCTAAATCGTTAACAGATTCATAAATAACATTGGTCAAAGTACCGTTGACCACCAGCTGATGCCAAAATCTGGGAAACCCAGATTTTCTCAAGAACAGTCCTGACCATTAGTTTGACCGGCTTGATTCATGTAGATATGTTGTTTTTAGGATGATATAATGTTATTATGTTATACACTGACATTAGTTCTACATGTTTAGACTTTAAGAACACTAATTTAATGACCAGAACCCTAATATTTGTGAGCCACAAAGTGGTCACTCGTAACTGACTGGGTTTCTGGGTTACCCAGAAAACCCAGACGAAGCCTGACAAGCTTTTTGAGAGCCCAGATCGCTCGGATTCGATATACGATGGCCATGTTGTTTGTTCAGGATTGTAGTATTGCATCAATACTATAGTCTGAGCACATAATCAGACCAAGATACCTCCAGACCCATGAATTATAGTTGGTCAAACGTCCTACCTTGTAGTCTGACATGAAGCTGAAGAACATGATCAAGAACACCTATAGCGACAGGTCTGTCGCTATAGGGCCCTTTAGCGACAGTTTTATTTTCTATTTTCCGAAAATTATTTAAAAATTGATAAAAATGGTTTTTAATTATTAAAAATACAAAATAAATTCCGAAAAATTAGTTTAAAGTCTGAAAAATAGTTTTTAATTATTTTGAGTATATTTCATAAATATTTAATATTTTTGGAATATAAATGGTATTTAATTTATTTAATTATAATATTAAATAAATTATTTAAAAATAGTTTTAATTCATGAAAAATCATGAAAAATTATATTATGGTATTAGAAAATATTTTAAGTGACTTTTAATATTTTGTGATGAAATTCATTAATAAATTATTATTAATGGTAATTAGTTTATTTAATTAATATATTAAATAAATTATGAAAAAATAGAATAAATGGTTTATAAATCATATAAAAATGATTTAAGTGTTAGAAAAATATTTTAAGTTATAAAATATAACTTTTGATATTTTATCATGAAAATATTAATATCTTAATAGCAATTATCGGATAATAAATTTAACGGTTTAAAAATCATATAAAGGTGATTTTAAAGTATTAAAAATACTTTGTGATATTATAAATATATTATAATATTATGACATGTATTTCATTAATATTTGATAATAAATAAATATTAATGATAAAAGAATTATGTGGTATTTAATTCATTTAAATACGTTTTTAATGATTTAAAATTCTTGATAAATGGTAATAATTATGTGAAAATTGTTATGAGAGTTAGAAAATTATTTCGACTGTTAATAAAATTATCTGAGTTAATTGTTAAGTGTTTAGGCAGAGTTTAATTGAACTCAAACTCGATATTTATCCGACTAGACCGTCGGGATGTCAGTTTTGTGTCGGGTTCAACTCAGATTGTAATAGTTTGACTTGACACCGAGTCTTATGTGTGTTATAGACTGATAGGATTATGTATTATGAGTTATGTGTTTAGGTTATTCTATGTATAACTATATATATAATAGTATTATATTGTGATGATATTATTCTAATATTGGAGATCTATATTACTAATATTAGGTCTTCGGATAAAGCGTTATATATTGCGTTGCAGTAATCAACGGATCAGGCAAGTTTATTTTTACTAACTCTAATAAGAGATGTTTCATTCGGATAAGCTTATGGTTAATCATTGCTGATTGCCATGTATAAATTGTACTCTGTACATATTGTATGTATAAGTCAGGTATGAAAGGCTGATCACCTTCATTACCAGTTGGTCAAAATATATTTGTTCATGTATAATACTTGTTCAGTCATAAACTTGTTCCTGCTAGTTCACAATTATATTGTTGAATTGTAGCCAGCTTATTATTCAAACTCTTCAATCATGATATATCGTTATATTGTTGAATTTAAACTTGCTGGGCAATCCTTATGCTCACCCTTGCTATATCATAATAAAATATTGCAGATTAAGACCAACGCGTCGGATTCAAGAAAAGGTCAAAGACAGTTCAAGCTTTAGTATAAGTATGCGATTAGTTTTGTAATAGTGTTGTATGATAATAATGTTGTTATATGTTAGAAAAGTTATGAATGTGATTAAGTTAAGGTTACTCGACCTTGGGGAATAGTGAGTATATGTATTGTATAAACAATTTATGTTTATATCTTCCGCAAATAGTAATAGTTGTATAGAATGATCGAACCGGATCCGAGGTGATTTAGGACCTGGATTCGGGGCCCTCACAGTTGGTATCAGAGCTGTTGGTTATGAAGCTTAGGTAGGAATACTTGAGACCAATAACCGCAGTGATTAGGATAAGATCTAACTCACATAGAGTTAGTTGGGATCGGTAAGATTCAAAGATGAATCTCGGCGAGTTATAAGATACAGAGTTCCCTAACTCTGATAATAAAGTTGAACAGTAAGTGGTGAATAGATAGAGTCTAAAAGACTCAAAGTACAGTGATAGAAGATCGTAAAACAAAACGATCAAAACATAGAAATGAATCGTAATATATACGATGCGATCACCCCGTGATCTGATAAGGTGATAGCAGGGAGAAGAATCAATCTAATGATTGAACAGTTTACAGCAAGATGTTGTGTGTAAGTTGTACTATGAAATAGTACTATGAAAACTCATAAAAGAGTTGTGGATTATGAATACGGATTAAATGAAATTCGTATTGAGAAGGGTGTTAAGATTAGGTGGGGATTTCAATTGAGGACTCGTGTCAGCAGCTAAGTTGTATGATTCTTTGTATGGGCGGGGAATTTGTACTTGGTTTTAGAATCACTTATCTTCCTGATCGATATAGTGGTTAGGTTGACCAATTCTTTGTATGGGCGGAGAATTGTGCGCTTAGCTTCCTATATTGATTAGTGGCCGAGTTTGGTTTGACGACCACTTAGTTTCTGATACTGATAATCATTGAAATGTTTGTGTCGCGCTAGTTGCTATATGCATGTTGAGAGGGTGATTCCTTTCTCGTGTGTATAAAAGATAGATAGGTCATAGGTAGAGGATATAAGGTTAAGTACGAGTTCTTAAAACTCATACTTATGTGACATACTTGACTCATAGTTATATGAAATGTTTATGAACCCCTCAGCGAACGGACGCCAAAGGTCAGACTAGGACAAGTTCTTAAACTCATATGATTGTGGCAAGTTCATGAACTCATAAGTGTGGTGTGACGAACTGGGTATAGTTGTGTGTAAACAGAATATTGAGGATAATAGGAACAGATAGATGGTTAAGCAAATGATTATTAGTGGAGAAATAAGTTTTTCTAAAACTCCTAGCTATGCTAAACTTCAAAATTTTGACATCAAGCTAAATACGCACTATGTGCCTTTAAAAAAAATATGTAGACTCGTAATCATTTTTGAAACGGTTTAAAGTATAGTCTATGCTACTTATTCCAGCTAGACGTAAATGATTTGAAATATCAAAATAACTTTTATTTATCACTCATGTACCATGTAACCTGGTGCAGAGATGATAAAAATTTGATGGAGTTGTAAATACAGGAATACTTAGTGTGAATTTGATCTAAAATCGTTGTTTCACTATTGTATGATGTGTTATGACAAAGTCATATAATGACGGCATCCTCAAACGGACTGTTAATATAGTACGACATCATGACGTCATTCTCGAAAATGTTTTCAAAAGTTTAATTTGCCAACGGCGTTTGGTTACACCTAAATAATTCGATTGAATTGAATTATTGATATGGGTCTATGCTATTCGATTCAGCTAGACTAAAGTTTATGAAAACTCTAAGTGTTCATTGAAAGAAATTTCCCGAACCAAATTGTTTTGGTGCGGAATCTTATGATAAGTCTGAGGTGAACAACCCTGAAAATGGGGATATACTAATTGGATAAATTATTCCAATCTAAGAACGCATATAGTCGTTCCGATTACTAAGGTACAATAGATTGATCATCTAAAGTACCCGCATCGGTAGTTTACCTTCTTTGTGATTGTAAACATACTGTTAACCTTTGTAAGGGGTAGAGTACCTTTTTCTTAATTGAAATAGGTAGCAGGTAGTAATACCTATAAACCTCAGTAGTTCATGGTCTATATGACCCCTCAGCACAATTTGAAAATTTTTACTCTTGTGAGTGGTGTATTACATAGCATGTGATGCTGTGTATGGTGAATGGTGTATGGTGTAGGGTGCAAGGTAAATTTCGGGGACGAAATTTTTAGAAGAAGGGGTGAATGTGACAACCTGAGAATTTTGAATTTTTTAAAATTTTTATTTATTGATTTAAGGTTCAAAATTAGAACCTAGACAGAAAATAAGTGTATGCGTTTGATATTTTTAAGATGGAATTTTCAGGATTTCAAAATTCTATGAAGGATTTAGGTGAATTATTCAGGATTAAGGAAAACGTGATTATGTTCTGTGTATATGTGTACAATATGTGGTTAAGGGTCAAGGGTTGACCAGATAAACGATATCTGTAACAAACCCTATGTATATATTAAGAGCGTTAGCGTTCGGTTAGAAAACCCTAGCGTTTAATAAGAAACCCTAAAACCGGTTCTGGAAACCCTAATTTCAGTTCTGGGAATTTGAAACCCTAATTCGGTGCATGAAACCCTAAATCGAGAACTTAGTGGCGTAAGTGTAAATAATTATAATATTAATTAGGGTAACGCTTAATTAATTAGCAAACCCTAATGTCACATTTTGAAAACTCTATTTTCGGTATTAAAAACCCTAATTTTGTAAATAGGGAAAAACCTAAGTGTTAATTAAATAGTTTTACTGTTAATTAGGATTTATTAATCTTAATTTTCAAGTTATAGTAATTAGAAAACCCTAATCTAATTACGGAATTTAATTTCTAAATTAGAAAATTATTTTTTCTATTAGAAACCCTAATTAGTGGTTTATAAACCCTAATGACCATTTTGACCCTAATGGCTAAATTAGCAATTTTAATTAGGAAATACTAATCCTAATTAGCGAAATTTAAATTGTGATTAAGAAATTTTAGTATAATTAGAAAATTCTAATTATAATTTAAAAATATTAATTTTCTAGTTTTTAAAACCTAAATTAGAAATTTTAGAAAAATTAAATTGCAAAGTTAAGGTTTAAACCCTAAACCCTAATCGGCTCAAACCCTAAACCCTAAGGGTTGCAACAAAAGACCATTCTAGAAATTAAAATAGTATGGAAATGACTATTATGCCCTTTTTGTCACATTTTCTAATAAGATTGAGTGTAAATCTAGCCAAGATTTGGTGAATCAAAGATAAGTTACCAAAAGAGTCCAAATTACCATTGAGAGTAGCATACGAACCTCACTGCTAGAACATTAGTCTAGAAGCCTGTAAACCTGAAATTCAGAAAATAGTGCTATTACAAGAATGTGCACTGAAGTACAATAAATTTTAACATTTCTAAAATGTTGAATCCATATCCTGTACATTCTTAAGAATTTTGTGGTAGCATCAATTACAGGTTCCAGGCTTCCAGCAATCTCAGACATTATTTCCTCGATTATAAATGTAAGATCTTGCAAAATACAAGTATAATACCAATGCCACTGCACTAAGTCCAGCGAGTAGCCAATAAAAGTAATCAAGATGTGCGCGATTCAAGTTATTTGAAAACCAAATGTCTTGACCATCTCCTCCGGTGGTTTTCTCAATAACCGAGATGAGAAAGCTGCTCAGGAAGCTCCCAACACCCAATATACTGAAGCAAAGAGAAAGACCTATACTTTTCAATTTACTTGAAACCTGATCATAGAAAAATTCTTGCATACCAACGATTGTGAATACATCAGCAATTCCAAACAATACATATTGAGGTACCAACCACCAAATGGTCATTGGAATGGTTGCATCTGGCTTATCAACAAGCCCATAGTCCAGAGCAGTCTGGAGTCGTTTCATCTCAACAAGGGCCGCAATTACCATAGAAAGGATAGACAAAAATAATCCAACTCCAATTCTTTGAAGCATTGTTATGCCAGATGGGTTACCAGTTATGGCTCTTGCAAAAGGAACCAGAACCCAGTCATATATGGGAATTAGGATAATAATGGTAAGGGTAATACAAGATTGTACTGCAGCAGGTGGGACCTGAAAGCTTGAACCCACAGATCTGTTTAGAGTAACTCCTTGCTTGGTAAAGAAAGTGGATGATTGTGCAAATACAATGGCATATGCCAAACATGAAGCCCATATAGGTAACAGCCTCAGAACTGCCTTTGCCTCCTCAACTTCATTGCTGCTACAAACTACTCCATTAGTTCATACTATTTCTCAAGGAAAATAAAATAAAAATAAAATCACTATGGAGTCCATACATTTTAGTCTATCCACTTAGCTTATTTTCTAAAAATCCTTGCATCAAAACTGTTATGAGCATAATATGAAGCTTAACTAGTCAATGAATTTATTTGTATTAATTGTAATTCATAATTATTTTAGTAGTTAGAATGGTCCTAGTCTTAGGGAACTAGTGATTGTAGTGGTAACAAATATTAGGAAGTTCTAAAAGTAGTTATGTAGTGTTTTATTCTTAGCTAATCATTGGAAAGTGGGATTTTAGTGGGTCTCTTTGTGTTATTATATATATTTTATTCTAATGAAATAAAAGATATATTAGAATTATTAGCCGAAAAGATTTAAGCTTTCAACAATGGAGGTTCCGGTTTCCTCAAAGTAAAAAACTAGAAGAAGATTTCAAGGATTCACGTTAATTACCAATCCACCCAATGATACGGGTTCATAGCACAAACACTATCATGTATCTCATATTAACAGTTGACACTACCATTATTAGCTATTAGACTCCATTCAAAATTATTAGTTTCAAAGATTAAGAGCTGATTCCAACTTTATATAGACATAATCCTCCAAAATGACATTCTTTTTCAGAAGAATCTTATCGAGTCATTTGAGGCCAAGAGGATTAAATTCTCCAACTCTATAAATATGAGACATGTTGTTCTCTTACTTGAATGGTTGAATTCCCAGATAAGACAAGTTTCCCTGAGCTTCCTCATTAACGGATATTGATGAAGGGGTAGTTCTCCAGTTCGTAGTTACTTTAATAAATACTCGACCAATTCTCATAAAAGGATTTGTCTCACTAGTACTGATGCTAAATCTATAGGTCCCAGTTCCAAGCACAAATATCAGCAGTGCAATGCTCATGGCAATGCAGGGAATTCCAAACCCTAAACCCCAACTAAGGTTGTCTTGTATGTAGGTTAGAATTATGAGAGTTGCAAAAGTACCGCTACATAAACCAAAATACCACCAATTGAAGAACGAGCTTTTGGCTTTGCACTCCTCTGGATCATCAACATCAAACTGGTCAGCTCCAAAAGCCTGAACACAAGGTTGATACCCTCCTTGACCTACTGCCACTAGGTATAGAGAGAAAAAGAAGAGGATAACTTGGAGCTGAGGAGGTGAACATGGCACAGTATTGGCGGAATTTCACAGTTGGTAAAAATGAAAGAAGGAATAACAGCTGAAAGTGTCAACAAGCCAAACCCCTGCAGTTCACCCAATCCAAGACAAGTTTGTTAGCATTTCACTGATGATATATAAAGTACTCCCTCCGTCCCACAAAAGATGACTGAAGTACAAAGAACATTTTCCTATAAAAGACGTCTACAGTATACAATTAAAATGGAAAAAGTTATATAAGGTCTATTTTACCCTCAAAAGTAATTAATTAGTGCGTCCCCTACTTTTAGGAAAAAGGGTGAATCTTAGGAGTACTTATGTAGGGTCCTCTACTTTTGTTTTCTTAAATTATGTCAAAGTGTACCTACGACATCTTTTTATGGGACAGAGGGAGTATTAAAAAATAGTTGTCACGACACCACGGCAAGACTCAGCGATGGTTGACCGCCAGGACGCCTAGGCGAGAAGGCGGTCGCCATGACATTTGTACGGCGACAAGTCGTTAACAATATATGCAATTTATACATGATTTAATTTACTTAAAAAGTATATTGAACAATAAAATTTTATATACATTAAAACTCAAAACATATAACTAACACAATAGAATAATATTAAAAACACAATTATACGAATACTTCACAATCAAAATTCAAAAAGTAAAACTTTGACATTAAAAATTAGTAGAACAAGTTAACAAACACCACATAAAAAAAATCAACTAAGTCATCACTCATCACACATCACAAGTCTAATAAGTAAAAAAATTACATTATGAAGCACGTCTATGGGTTATGATGTCTCATGGGTAAACTTGAACCAACTACCAAGGCGTGTGAGCTTTGGCAGCTCAGCATCTAAGGCGTCGTGTTGCCCTTCTCTAGCGCCAAGATGCCTAGGCGACGCAATAGCAACACAATGACAATTATGTATTAAACACCAATTGAAACATATTAAAAAATCCATAATCTTCAATCAATCAAAAAAAAAAAATAACTGTCCATAAATCTTCCGTAGTCTCTAACAGCAATGAGTCATTCCATACCCTCCTCTAGTTATGCAAACATGGTTGTGGGTCAAGGGCGGGGAAAGAGATACAAAGAGAGAGACGTGGGAAGATGAGAATTGTTGGGAACCCATAAACCTAACAGCTAAGTGATATCTAGACTAGGTAGATACGTGTAAAATATTTGTTGAAACAGAAAACAATGGTGAACAAAGGTTTCAATCTACTCAACGTATCCAATATCTCATTCATGTTTTGACCTAGTATATAATTGAACAATTGTAGGTCAAATAGTTTTAAATTTGTAATGAACTAAGCCCAGCTGATAAATCCCTTGTTGCCCATATGCTTGCTGTTGCACCTCTAGCAAGCCAAAATACAGAACTCAACAACTAAAGGTGTTATTATGTTAGGTAACTCGAGAAGAAAGACTAGTGAATATGTTGCTGTACTTTTATCTTTTTATTTTTATCAAATTACAGTAAAAATTTGCTGCCAACAATGCTATGTTTCGATTGGAGGAATAGAATTAGTGAGGAAATGGAATAGAACGGAATGGAGATGGAATAACTCATTCCATTCCTGACAACAATGAGTTGTTTCATACCCTCTCCTAAGGAATAAAATTCACAAATTTGGCATAATGAGAATGGTACATTCCATTCTAACGGAACAACCAAACACATGTTTTTTCATTTCATAAGGATGAATGACATTCCATTCTCACCTTGATTCCTACAATCTAAATGTAGCATAAAAGATATCGAACAAACATAAAGTTTTGAAATTATGTCATTAAATAGATTACTTTTCCCGAGGGTTTTTTCCTTAACTTTGGGGGCAAAACTGCTAGTATGTTTTATCCGTAGGAATTGGCCGAACTACAAATAAATATATAAATTTTTAAACGTAGTATAATTTAAGCAATGTATTCAGTATTCCAGGTATATATTAAGGAGATAATTAACTTAACTAAATTATAATTAGTGATAATTAACCCCCGGATCTGTCAGTTCCGCGCTCAACAACCTTGTCAAAAAACAGCTCCCGGCGGGTCCCACCAAAAGGCCACCAAAGCACCAGCATTGCCATGACACCCCCCGGGATTCAACACACTCAATAACATCACTCACCATCAGTCATGATTGTTCAAGAAGGAGCCACGATAGAGAGCATTGAGAGAATCAACATCAAATGGGCCAAAGTTGGCCAAGTAGGGGAACACAACGAAAAAATGGCTAACAGACCAAGTATGGAGAACCCCAGTAGGTGAGCCACTATGATGAGATACCCCATGCCATCACCTAGTGCCCATCTCATACTTTCACAAACAATCAAGAAGGGCTAGAGTAAACAAGTCCAAACAAGCAAGGCATGAAAGCAATCAACCAAGTAACTATGAAGTAAAGGAGAACAAAAAGGAGGGAACAAGCTCCTAGGGTCAGCCAGTAGGGTGTAGGTCGGCTCGCAGGTAAGTAGACCTATAGGGATACTTCCCTAGGATTTTCAATCACATCTCACTCTCCTTCTCACGCCCAATACTTAGTAAGCCATACAAGAATAGCAAAGTATGAAGGAGCAAAGAAGAAGCCCCCATGAGGAGAGGCTACACCCTAGGTCGGCCCTTAGTCCCTCCCTCATGAAGGGGCTTTCCCCAACTATCTCATCAAGCCCTCAACAATTAGTCAAATAATGAGTTTTAACTAAGAAGGTTTCAAGGAAAGGATAAGACAAAGCTTCCAAGAAGAAAGCAAGCAAGCAAGCAAATAAGGAATAAAGGAAGGAAAAGAGGAGTGCCTCACATCCCTTAAGTCGGCTCAAAGGGGTCGACCCATAGGGGAGAGGGTCTCTCCCAATGACTTCTTCTTCCCTTAGCTTATTTCCTAGTCAACGACCAAGATATGGAGGTCCAACTTCAAGCAAGAATTCTCTAAGGACTAAAGCAAGAAAGGAAAGAAGAAATATAGGAAAAGAGAGTGCCTCACACCCCTAAAGTCAGCTCAAAGGGGTCGGGCTATAGGGGTAAGGTACCCCTGTATGATCCCTTCTCCAACACTTGACCATTTCGAGGGAGTTTTGGTACCAAAGCTTTTGAAGCATTCAAGAGAGTGAGGAACAAGCTTGAAAGGGACAAGAAGGGAGTGAAACCCTCCTAAGTTGGCATCCTAAGTTGGCCCTTGGGGGTGCTCCACTATCCAGTACAACCTTCGTTCAAACTTTGTCAAATTCCAAGCAAGTTGGGCAACAACTCGAGCTTCCGAGAACCTATAGGCGTCGAGGGAGATCTTCGAGTCTTACAAGGCCAAACCTATGAGGTCACACCTATTGTACCAAACTCTACTTTAGGTCAATTTACAAATGAGTCACTAAACTTTTTTTCTTACAGTCAACTCACTGAACTTTTGTTTACTTGCAAAACGTTAGGTTTGTTGAGTTTAGACGGAAATGCCACGTTTGATTCCACATAAGAGAGAGAAAGCTGACATGGCAAGAGAGGAAAAGCTGACATTAAACTCTCATGTATAATATGGCCACTCGAGTCAAAATGAAAGAAATTTTAAAAAAAAATCAAATAAAAAAAATTAGCAAAAAATGGAAAAAATAGAAATAATAATTTACATATTTTTGTGATTATTAGAAAATGAGCTTTTAGATAATTAGTAACAAGTATAATTATTTAAAAATTTATAAAAATAAAATATATTGAAATTAAAAATCAATTCTTATTGATTTTATATACATACATATTTATAAATTCGTTTTTACAATTCTTATTGAATTTATATACATACATATTTATAAATTTATTTTGACATTATATACACGCATTCTTAAAATTAATGAATTATGTGTAGTAAAAATAATTTTTTATTAAATTTTAACATTTAAATTAGCAAAATATTTTTATCGTTCATCTTCTTCATCTACCCAACACCACCATAATCCATAACCACCGCTACTATCCATAACCATTGGCTATAATCACCATTAATTTCAGATCTAAATGTTTGACTGTAAGAAATAATTTGAGTACATTGAAAGAGAATAATAAAAATCTTCAAAATATAAAACAAAATAACACATTTTCTGGGTTCCTTTTTATTCTTCTTCAAAACAGAACTTCGTTAAAACAAATCCAAGCTTCCTAACCCCAAAATAGAGCAACAACGCGATGATGACTACGATCCTTTTTTGAGCTTGTTTGGTGTTGAATACAATCCTAATCTACTCAGAAATGGAAACCGAAGATGATTCACAACATACCATCAAACAAACATCCAAATCTAAAACCCTAATAAGATCCGCCAGAGTAAGAAATAGAATCACATTGCCTTTCCTCTAATTTCTTCACTTTCTCACTTCTTTTCCCTTTTCGGATGCCATAGGAAAGAAGCGATGTTGGATGAGAGAAGAATTCTTGAACCAAAACCCAGAGAGAAGGAATTTGGAGCTACTGTGCACCTACATGCGGTGCAGTCCAGTCTCTCTCCCCTTTTATGACTTTCTCTCTCTTCTTTGAAGAAAAAAAGTTTGGCAACTCATTTGTAGGTTGACCCTAAAGTAGAGTGACCAAAAAAACATTTATCCCCACCTAGTGGATCAAACTAATGATATCACACATAGAAGATTGGTCCTCTCCGACTGTTCCCAATTGATTCGATATGAAGAAATACTATTAGAGACGAATCTTTTATGAGCAGACATTGCCTCCCTAACCTTCGGCAGAGGGTTAAAGAAGTTGTCTAGATGTGAGATTCGGTAAGAGTTTTGGACTGGCGGATAAAGATGTAGTGGAAAACAAAGTCTGAAAATGTAGTATCTACACTTAACAAATATTGTAGTCACAGTTTATAAATGATAGATAGGTCACGTGCACGACACATGAGCAGTACCCCCCTATGGAGCCTATAAATACCCCTTCTCATTTGCAAGGGGTTAGAAACTTTAAAGAATTTGGAGTACTTGAGCGCTTCTCTGTCTAGAACTCACTTTATCTATCTAGAATCACAAGCATCGAGCTTACTAGCATCAAGAGGCTAAAACTTTGTTGGTTTAGTTGGCTAGGTTGCATACTTAGTCCTCACGAAGCTAAGTTCGCAATCACACTCAAACCCACAAACACATACACACATGGCCCTAACACTAAGGTTCCGCCACTATTGCCTTGAAAACTTTGCCTACGATCTCTACCCTCGTCCAAGTGTTCATTGATCTCGTAGCCTTCGTGGAATTCTCGCCTAAACCCCAATCAACAACGAACCCGATTGCAACACGAAGTGTAAAGTGTAGGAATTAATGTATTTGTGATCAACACTTGTCAAATTATCTTAAGATCAATGATTAATGAAAACATCAATGGTTAGTTAATCTCGTCTGATTGTCATTTAATTGCACTTTACATTTCCCGGTTCTACAATTCTTAAATGGTGTTATTTTCAAACACTTCCACTACTGATATTTCACTTCCCTGGCACTAAGAAATATTGGCATACTTTTCAAGACATAATTTTAAAATATGTACAAACACTGAATTTGGGATAGTCCCACTTCCCACCAACGGTAATGGGCAGTGGAGATATATAAAGACATTGGAATGCACAAACTGATGCAAACATTATTCTTTCTTGATGTAGTATTTATCATGTGATATTATCCATGTTTGTTTTGGCTCTTGCTCTTTTCCTTTTCCTCCATCTTGAAATCTATAATCCGCACTAGAGATCGAGGCTCAAAATGTCTTAAACGTTCATGACCGAAATAAACACAATAGAATTTGATCACAAATTGGTATCTGGATTGATAATATAATATCAACATAGTTGTCATGGTGTAGCCAAGGCGTCGCTTAGGCGATGCCTAGGCATCCTGGCGCTGGAGAAGGGCAAGGAGACGCCTTGGACGCCGCGCTGTCAATGTGTAGCTGACCCAAGTTAAGTGATTAAGTCATTTTTTATTCATGACTAATCATAACTCATGGATTAGCTATGTCGTGTAATTTTATTACTTATTATACTTGTAATGGGGGATGGGTCATCATTATTTATTTTTTACGTGGTGTCTGTTTAATTGTCCTACTAGCTTTAATGTCAACTGTTTTATTTTTGAATTTTGATTGTGATGTATTCACATAATTGTATTTATAATTGTATTTCATAGTGTTATTATATTTTGAATACTAATGTATATATAACTTTATTAATCAGTATACTTTTGAAGTAAAAAAATAATGTATAAATTGCACATTGTTAACAACTTGTCGTCATACGGATGCCATGACAGACGCCTTATCGCCTATGCGTCCTAGCAGTTAACTACTGCTGCATCTTGTCGTGGCGCCATGACAACTAAGAATATCGAGGATCAAGTCATTTGAAACAAAAAGATGTAATGCACTTTTGTGATTTTGTCCTCATTTTTCTGCTAAATATAAAAAGCAATAATTGCCTTTTCATGAGAACGAAAAATTACCAAAGTCATACTAATACCCACCTTTGTCTATATCATCATATGTATAAAATTTGGTGGTGGATCGGCTAACCAACTCAACATTGCCATGCATGTCTAGCTAGTGAGTTATAACTACGAAAAATTCTCCGTATGTCCATGTGATTAATTGGCAAAAGTCATAAAGGGGAATTGCTCATGTTATAAACAATAATCAAGAATAGCGTATTCACTAAAATTAAGTAAAACCATATTAATTTTAAATTCAAAACTTTGTCAATTGACTTTAAAAAGTTAAACTTGATCTTATATTTTGGAATAGAAGGAGTAGATTTCAAGGAGCTATTCTACTGAATCTTCACACAACTTCTTATTCTCTACTCCCATAAATAACAGTGTTACAACTTTTTAACAAATTGTGTATTATGGCAGGTTGTGAGATGTGAGGTGACCTTGTTTGGAGATGTTAAATGGACTTTGCATCCCCCAATTTATCTTCAGTTTGCACTCATCCCACAATTTATAAATGGACACTTTGCATCCTACACTTTTAGTTCATTGACACGTAACATCCTCCGGCATAAAATTAGTTAATTGGGCAAACAGAGTTGGGTTGTTTTGACCCACTTGTTGTCTTTTCAGGGGCAAGGATTTCATTGGTCAGACTATTTTATCCCTGAAAAGAAAGCATGTGAGTCAAAACAGACCAACTCCATCAACTATTTTTTAGCGGAAGAGTGTTGTGTCAGTGCGTTGAAAATGTGGGATGTCGGATGCAAAGTGTCCATTTATAAAATATTGGATGCGAATTGCAAAGTGCAAAATGAAGATAAAATGAAGAATGGAAATTGTATTTAACTGAAAACTATTTTGCATACAAAACAAAGGGTCAGGTTAGTTTCTCATACTTCATATAACCACATTTGGGCTCTTCTTAATTTAAATTTTGACAGCATTTACTGAAACCAATTATCGGCCGTATGTGAGTTTGTTAAGAGTAGCTTGTGCTATTACCTCTTCCATAGTCATCAGAATATACAATAAACACTGGAAAAAGTTATTTGCTTCAATTAAAAAAAACAACTATTCTATTATTGTATTTGGATTCTAATTTCCCTCTCAACAATACTTAGCAGTCCTACAGAAGCAAAACTGAAACATATAATAAGACCATAGTTGTCACGGCGAGTCATGACGGTAACCAACTGCCAGAATGCCTAGGTGACAAGGCGACCGTCATGGCGTCCGTATGGCGACAAGTTATTTACAATGTGCAATTTATATATTATTTATTTTATTTGACATGTATATTGGCAACAAAATTTCATATACATTAAAATCCAAAATACAACACTATGGAATAACATTAAAAGCACAATTATGTAAATACTTAATAATAACAATCCAAAAATAAAACACTTGATTTTAAAAACTAGTAGAAGAAATGAAGAATTCAACAAACACCGCGTAGAAAATAAAGTTGAAATCAACCATCACATACTACTAGTCTAATAACTAATAAAACACCACATAGCAAGCCAAAATAATGTCTAGACCCTCTACACTAGTCTCTAAACATCATTCAAGTAAACTCATCAACAAAAAGGTCATCTGTAACGCCGTTGGGCGCCCGAACAAAGGTCGACGTTAACTCAACATCTTTCGTAACTTAACCAATGATTACATAATCATATTGGTTGAATTAATCTATTACAAACTATAAAATTATAAATTTCCTTAATTTCACCCCGGGATCTTAACTTGATCTAGATCTCATTCTTTCTACAAGTATCAACTTGTAGTTCATTCGTATATATGGATAACACCATAAATATATATCGGTCAAATTTTTAACCTTATGATTTAAACATTCTATACTTCAATATATATCAAGTTTCACAGCATTAATGATAAGATCGTTCTTGGCAGCAGAGGGGAGCATTCCGGTAATTTTGGCATCTTACCGCCGCTCATTAGTATAACCTCAGTGCTTACAGAACTCCCAATATCATTCAATACCCTCACTTAGACATATATCTTTATAGATATATCTCTTCATATCGATATTTCCTATTTATCTGAATTTCACAATATTAATAACACATGTACTTGGAACAGAGGAACCTTGCGATGAATTTGGTTTCTTCATCGGTGCTAGATCTCTGTTCTTACAGAACTCACAATGTTATTCAATATCCTCATTCAGATATATAGTTCTTTATCGACATTGTATTAATGTTTTACTATCTATCTAAAGTTCAGAGTATCGGCATAACATGATCAGTCCATATTACAAATACATTCACTCAAATTAATAGATCTTTAACAATTCTAAGTTACATCAATTTAAAGACATAATACCATTCTGATAATAATAACATGATATTATTAATATAATCTTCGATTACATGGTTTGCTTGTTCGTATTACAGAAGTCATTATGACTTAATACAAATACAAGTAAATAAAACATGAAATCTAATCTACGCTTCTTCTTTACGTTCATGATCTTCTTATCATTCTTTTTTAACGGCAAATAAAGTTTTATTTGCAAGAATGAGCACTACGGCTCAGCAAGTCTAGCTAATAACACATAAGCAATTTATGCTTTCACATAAACTTTAACATGCTTGATTTAACATATTTTTCAATTAACGATTACATTAACTCATGCTCAACAATGGTACATAATCATATGTAGCAATACATATCAATTAACACTTGCCTCGTAGTAAATTAGTTTTCCCAATAAACACTTAAAAATCTACATAAAGGGATTCGCGTACCCGACATTTAGTTAATCAAACTATATTTCTTCTTAAGTGTTTTTATAACTTACCTATACTTTCTCCATTAATGGTTATGCTAACAAAATTCTCAAACTCAAAAACTCATTTTAAGGGAATTTTTATAAAGTGGACAGCAAGGTTGGCAGCCAAACCTCGGCTCAGTAAAACGGTCATAACTTCTTCGTTTTAAAACATTTTTGAGTAGTTCAAAATCCCACGTTCGTAACTTCCATCTCTACAACTCTTATTTATATCACAGTCCAAAATTCCTTACAGAACTGGACCCAAAATGACTGTACAGGCACAGCTTTAAAACTATTTTATATTTCTTTGACCAAATTGATAAATCATGATACACCATGTATTAATATGTTAGGATAACATGTTCCAACACCCAATAACACTTCATAACATAAAAATAATAAAATCATAAGCCTACTTATATAGGATTTATGACTTTTGCTCAAGAACAAAAGAAGAACGGAAAAAAAAATCGTACATGATAACGACTTATGTTCTTGAGCTTATAGACTATAATATGAATGAAAAATGAACATAATAACGACTAGGGATCTTACCTCTTGAAGTGCTACCTTTTCGATACTTGAAAACGCAAGACTTTAGCTTTTATCCCTTCTCTCAATTACTAATATAACTCTTTTATGATTACTCTAGCCTCTTTTGCTCTTGAATTACTTGTGAATATGTAAGAATTTATTAAGAATGAGTGTTCTATTTATAGGAAACCAAGACTTAGGGTATTTAGAACCTTAAGTCACCCCACCATGGCTAGTCACATAGTGAGTCACATGCTTCATCATCACACTTGGTGAGTCACCAAGCCTAGTCACCCATGTGCCCCAACACACCACACAATTTTAGATAACACATTTTAGGAAGCAAAGTCTCATTTGCCAACTAATTAATCAACGAAAAACCTATACATACATAAGCTATATGCATATAAGCTTACCTAAATGCCCATAATGCCCTTACTTTCTCTACAACCTAACCAAATTCCACCTAGTGTGGTTAATCCAACTTTGTTTACTTTCTAGTTAGTCTTCTAGTTAGGTTTCCTAACTAATCCGGTTAGTCAAAAATGTTGACTTTCCCAAAGTTGACTTTGTTTTATGAATAGTGTTTGTCTTTTTCGAAAAAAATTTATTTTCTTATTCTAGCCTCGTAAATATTCGGGATATTACATCATCTCTATCTCCACCACGAGAACTACTCTCATTCAAAGGCGTAGGTGGTCTTTTTCCAAAATCATCCTCCATATCTTCTTTATCATTTGGAATTCTCTCTTCATCAACTTCATCATCGAAGTCGGAATCTATCAACCTTGATTCTCTTGAAGTTGAGCAACTACCACGTCGAGAGTACGTCATGAGATTATCACTAGTATTAGCACGAGCCCTCCTTGAAGAATTGCGACCCTCAAAAGTGTTAAATGCACCTGTTGCTCGATCCACATCATTCCATGTAAAATCGTCCCCGGGATGAACAACATCGGCCTCGTTATTGATCCATTCACTACCCCATTCAAAGTCATTAATGGCTAATGGATCAAAAAAAATTCCAAGTTCACGCCTCTTTTGGAACCTTGAGACGATCTTTCGATTGTATTGGACATACACCAAGTCACTCAATCGTTTGTGTTCCAATCTATTCCTCTTCTTCGTATAAATCTAAAATAAATAAAACAAAAAATAATAATATTAATGATAAAATTTTAATTATATAAAAATAGTTAGTATTAGTAGTGAATGACTTATTACTTTTGAACCAACAATAGAAAGTACTTACAAACTCAAACGTACTCCAATTGCGCTCACAACGGGAAGAAGAACAACAAAGACCTAGAATTCTTTTTGCAAACAAGGATAGTTCAATAGCCCGCCCTCCAAAAGCATTCCAATCAACTAGCAAACATTTAAAAGAAATATAAATATTTTTAAAAGGAGAAAAGGAAGAATATATATAGTTATAATTTAGCTTTAATATCTTTATATATATTTCAATATACTTACAAGGATTCTTTAATTTCCGTTGCCTAATCGTCATTTTTCTTGCAAAAGTATCTAGAGAAGTATCATAGTTATCGGCTAGATTACTTATGTTGCCTAGTAAATCTAGCTCGGGTATCATCTTTACAAGAATGTCATTGAAGTCTTCTCGTAGAGTACCAGCAAACACCGGACATTCCTCTTTGATATCAAAGTACTTGCCCGGATTGAGAAACAACACAACCTCATATAATTTTTGCTCCATATGGCTTTCCTATCGTCGCTCAATAACCTTCTTGTACAGTCTTTTTTGTTATCAAATGCATCTTTGATTTGTTTGTTCGCACATTCCATCGCAGCGAAAACTTCAGGCATAGCAGGTTTCTCATCACCATCAACAATCCTAAAGACTAGACGACTATAAAAAGTCGTAGTGATGCTGTAACGCCCCCAAATCCAGGTATCTGTTACCTCGGACTTGGTGCGTCACGATACTATCTTCGTCTAACTATTAACAACCTCCATTCATAATTTAATAAATACAACTTAACTTTGATACTAATTAATATATTCATTCCTTTCTATTTCCAGGATCTACAAATCGATCCCAAAACCTTCATAAGTCGATTCCCAATCTTGGTCATTAATCATTCGTCTTTACATCATATTCGATGTTATACTTAATAAGATGCGGAATAATTAAAACATTTCTGAATTCTTTATTCATTTCTCTGAATCGAAACCTTCATCATTACATATCTTTGAATCAAATTTATTCTATGTTTCGATTCATCAGAGTTACATTATAAAATTACATCTTAATTCGATGTTCTTTATGTATCGAATAGTACAATTTTACAACTCCACAAGAGTTAAACAACTATCAAGTACATCATCTAAAACCTAAAACATGGTTCGAGATCATAATTTCAGGTAAACAAATCAATCTTCTTTGATACTATTGAACTATATCAATCAAGTAGCACGTAACTTTACCGTGAGTCCTTAACCTACAAAAGTGGTTATTTGCAAGGGTGAGCTCGACAGCCCAGCAATTCTAACAGTTTTCATGCATCACATAACACATATGATCATACTCGATTTATACAATCATAAGCATTTAAACACATATGCATGTTGCTTCTCACATAACGATTATAGAGATTAACTTACAAAACATATAATCGTAGATTAACTTTCAATCTCATACATATCTCATAGACATTTCCACATTTCATGACATAGCATAATTCATTTCATACATATCTCACATGCATTTCATATATATTTTAACATTCCATATCATAGCATAAATCAATCAACTATCAACATTATAAATCAAATAGAAATTGAAAGACTTGTCTGGTTCGTAGATTATCAACTACAACTTAACTGCTCATCATTATCTGCACTTCGTGTATTCCTACACAATTGTATAATCATGGATTCATACCCATCAGTCATACATTTCCTTGCATTCTCAATGTAATAACAATTGTTACATTGTTTTCTAACTCGGCTCTTAAAACATTCGTTTCACTTTCTTATCATACTCTTAGTATAGTTATGTATATATATATGTATACAATAGCCACACATACTTGACATTATCATTCATAAACCTTTATCACACACTTGACTAACTATATGTTCGACACATATTTAATATTTATAGATGCGTGATCTACATCATTCTTACATTTTGCAACCCTTAATAAAATTTAACAAATTTGGATTTTATATAACCATTAATTGTTCATATTCTTAAAACATCACTTAAGTCAAGCATTGAAGCTTAATACATTTCATACACATATGCTTAAGGGTTCAGATTAAAATTTAAACAGTAAAGCAACACTGCCCTGCAGCGCAGCTGCGCTGCAGTTTGGCCTACGATGGGTGCAGTTGCGCCGTCCCCTGGCCAGACCAGATTTAAATCTTTATTTCCCAGTTTACACCTCATTACTTAACATGCCAACACATACACACGTTAAGAGGTCTTGATCCAAGTTTGGTGCCTCTTGTGTTTACTTCAAGTTGTTTTTACACTTTATAGCTTTATTACCATTTATTTCACGGCTAAGCGAGTTCATGTAACAAGAGTCTAACTATGTAACCACTAACGATGTTCAACAACTTTCAATACGCATGTTCACATGTATTCATCTTACCTACATATGACTAGCATAGTTCATCACTTGAAAACTTACTTTTAAAACATGCTTGAATTGACTTTTATTGTGTCAAACTAAATAAATGCACTTATAGGCCATGTTTAATGACATAATTAGTACTAGCAATGCCATCCTACAAGTTCAGAGGTTAGGTAACACAATGCTCATCGGTATTAGTTTGCAAGGCGTCCAAGTTTACTTTTAAAAGTCATTCTAGGCCAAGTTAAAGCAACTCGGTGCAACTCAAATCTCATTTCATAGTTACTAAGCCATGCACGTCACGTTTAGAACTTTAAGTACACAAGTTCCTTTAAGTTCATTCTCAAAGTTTCAAGTTTTCTTTAGATATACACTAAGGCGACTAAGAGGTTCATGGTGTTCGAAGGGGCTTGAAACCACATGTCATACATATTTCCATGCATAACTAGGTCAAACTAATCATGTAAGGCAACTTCGAAACACATGTCATACCCCTTTGTACATGTTTCTATACATGCTTATAAGGGCAAAATATAATCACTCCATGTTTATAAAACTTAGTTTGCAAAAATATCCGAGTTTGCCTTTGAAATCGTTTTAAACCAATTCAAAGCAATCTAACACACTCAATACAACTTTGAATCTTATATCATGCGTAATTAAACTTCGTATACATGTTATCAAGGTCAGAACTTAAATGACTCAAAGTTCGTCAAGGTTTGTTTTCAAAATCTTCAAGTTTCTTTCCGAAACACATGCTAAATCATGCTAAAGAAATCCATTATAAGTGAGGTAATCTTAACTATATGTTATGTCTATTATCATGCATATTTAAGTCAAATTATCATGCTGGAGATATCACATTTCAACAAAAATCAGATTCTCTTCCTGGTACAGGGCGCAGCTGCGCTGTCCCAAAACAGACACAAAACAGCATACGGCACAGCTGCACCGGAATGAACTGCAGAATGGGCGCAACTGTGCCCTTCCTGGACAGCTCCAGAAGGGTCTCTGCTTCTGCAGAACTCAAAACCCAGACACAAATTCTTCATGCAACATGCTTAAAATCAGCCACATTACTTCTATACATGCATATAACCCTTAACTAACATGATAGCAATTCTCAAATCACATAAACAACCAATTTGCTTACTCCAATTCATGGTTTGTGCTACTTTTCTATAATTTCACATTTTTAGCGAATTTCATCACCACAGATTCGTTTCTAAACTAAATTGGTCCGTTTAACTTCCGTTGTTTTCGTATTTAACTGTATTATCAATATCTAACAACAATTCATGAATTACAACAATCCTTGGCCATCAATTTTTTTTTGACTCAAAAACAAGTATTTCTTGTCATTACTAAGAAACTGCAAAACTTAGGAATCAAGAGCTTATATGTTAGTATTATTATCTCTTGATTGCTTGAATTTGCTAACTATAGCTCTTCAATCCTCCAATTGCTCTCAATTCTACTAACATTCCATAACCAAATTCTCAAACAATTTCAACAAACGGAAATGAGAATGAGGAGTCTCTATTTATAGAATATTTATTGATCAAACAATACTTTTGCCCATTGATTTAAACTAAAGGGAAGAAGAAGCCATTGGGTATGAGAAAGTTGGTCACCTACTCCTTCCTCTCCATTCTTCACTTCATCAACACCTCTATCTAGCCATTGCTGAGTTTGAGAAATAGAGGGGTAGGCCATTGGCCTATACACGGCTGGAAATAATTTGGGACAATGAATTTGGGACAAGCTCTATTTCTTCCTTATTAGAAAAATGGTCCCCATTCTACTAAAGTTAATTCCTTTTGGGCTTATTAAATCAATTATGACGACTTAACATTAATTCATTAAATTAAGTTATGGGTACACACACACTTTCATATATGTATCCCCACATATAGGAATTATACTTATATTTTAAATATACACCCATATATAATCTTATATCCCATGTACATTGAGCTAGTCCAAATAATATTTTAATTGGGCTAAATATATTTCAGTTGGGTACTCTCAACCCATTACTTCCTGTCACACGTAAATATCACAATGATTAATCAATATCCATCATTTATTCTCTTTCTATTAATTCTCTTTTAATAATTCCAGTTAAACCTTTAGTCTGGTTTAACTTTAATACTCATACCACGCAAGGCTCATTTATCCCACTTACTATAGTTATATAACTCAAGCTCATAATCTTAACAATAAAATATTAGGGGTCTAGGCCACGTTTGGCTTTTCTCCAATTTCACATTATTTTAATATTCATTTAATATAAAGTTTGTGTGGCACACTTTACCTTAATGCTAAATTATTTAGCTTTCTTTAAATAATTGCACACTTATAATATGTAGAACTATTATACTAGGCTTTATGAATTTTATACTCATAACACCTTTATTCAAGATAACCATTTCCTTAGAATAATTAGTATGTACAAAACTAATTATTATACCATAATTCTTGAATTCTTTTTCTTCCATAAATCGTCCCAACACATTTTCAGTGTGTCCTAACTTAATTATTAACTTAATGCATAAATCTCTAACCAATATTTATTTATAATTATATTGGTTCTCTTCTTTTATTAATCACTTATCTTTCAAATATTAACCCTTTTATATATTACAATACTATGTAATATATTTAAAATATCAAATTTTAATTAACATATTCCTTTCATCCTCTTATGTAAAACACATTAATTCACTGTCTTATGTAAGTGAATTAACTCTTTTTCATTAACTATCACGTCACTACCACACAAGGCTTTATAATATAACTTAGTTAACCCACATTTATTCTGAGTTATTTAATTCCATAACTAATTCTCATCCAATTCATGTTTTGCTATCTCTATCCATTCTCGGACAGCTTACACACTAATTATGACTTTTATTACATATATTAACCATTACTGTACATGTCTTAAAATTCAAATTTCACAAACTCACTCAGAGCTTTCTGCAGACCGGCGCAGCTGCGCTGGTCATAAGATTGGAAGTGGCGCAGCTACGCCACTACAAGTTTGGATGCAGACAAGTTCTGCTATTACAGAACCATAATCTAAATTCATATATATTTTGAACATGCTTTTAAATTGCTAACTTGACATACTAGTTAACCAACATCAATTACTCCCTCCTCCACTGATTTAGAGATTAACTTCAAGTCCAAACTCTATCTTCTTTAATAGTCTAATCAACTATAAAAATCTCATTTATGAATTTCTTTCCACCAATAACACAAAATTCAAAATATATAACACATATATATTCTTATTCAAACCCGACACATCCTATAATAAGAATTTTATTTATTAAATTCTTATTTTAATTATCTCAAAAAATTCTGGTTATCACAGACGCTCTAATGCAATCCTAAACATGATGCCAAAATATCAGTATTAAATACTTTCCTCCCCGCTTCAGTAGCCAACAACTTAGATTTTGTCCAATCCTCACTTATGAACAAATACCTCAATGCATCTCTATGCTTGTACAAACTTAAGGAAAGCTGTAGCAAATCTGGTAACTACAGATATCACAATATCCCTCCCATTTGTTTTTTCCCTCATCGCATCAAGAAGATGACCATGCGTGTAAATGAATGTTGTGATTCTTCTTGCATTTGTGATTGTGGACTGGAATTGCTTCAACTTGCCTATATCCTCTAGCATAAAGTCTAGACAGTAAGCGGCGCAAGGTGTCCAAAACAGTGTAGGCCTCCTCTCCATTAGTATATACCCCGCTGCCTTGTAAGTAGAGGCATTGTTCATGACCACTTGAACAACATACTCGGGGCCAATTTCCTCAATCTTACTATCAAGTAGATTTGCCAACATTATGGCACCTTGCGATTGACTGGAGGCATCAACAGAATCCATAAAGTAAGTCCCCTCCGAACTATTAATAAAGAAATTCAACAAGTGTCTTCCCCACTTATCTGTCCAACCATCCAACATGAGTGTGCAGCCATGTTGCTTCCAAGAAACTTCATGTTTCGCCTTTAACTCATCGGTTTTCGTCTTTGCCTTCTGAAGTAAAGAAATTCATGATACGTTGGAGGCTTTAAACCCAACCCATATTGCCCTATGGGCTCGATCATTACCTTAAAGCTCCTTGCATTTACAACATTTGCATTTACAACATTGAATGATATGTCACACTCGTAGAAAAAGTTGGCAATAAACATATGGACTCTCTCCTTTTCCTCCAGTATCCTCAAACGATTTTCAATACTCATTTGACTCAAACGCTTGTTATGTCTCTCCTCTACAACTTCTTCGGGAGTCTTCCTTAGAAGTGCTTCAACGTCTTTGTTGGAGCTTTTGGTTGTGGCTTTTGGAATTAAAAAATAGCTTTCTTCCTTTTGGAAGCCGTCCCAGAACTTGTGATAGTTTTAGAAGAAGTATTGGAAGTCATGCTTGGACGAGCAGATGATTGTTATTCTTACACTTCTACTACATCATCATCATCATCATCTAACTCATCTGACTTGTTCCTCTTTCTACTATTAAAAGTCGCTTGCATCTCCCTCGTAATTTTTGTTGTTGTCGTAGGACACTTCGCTACATCTCCAAAATTTTCAGCTAGATGTTGCTTGAGCCTCTTAATGCCCGAATAACATTTCTTCCCGCAGAGTATACATTGCACGACATCATTATTACTTATATGCCAATATCCATATTTCCAACCCGAATCGTTCAATTTAGCTTTTCTTGTAGGGTCTTTCGTTATACCATAACTATTGGCCCCCGAACTTTACACAATTTTACTTTCTACACAATACAATCAAATAAAAAATATGACAAAATCAATCCAAAATAAAAAACCATTCATCAAAATATCAATCCAAAATAACAACATTGAACTGATATATATATATATATATATATATATATATATATATAAATTTTATACATGTACTATTTTCTACTTATATATAAAATGTATATATAAATTTTATATATGTACACTTAACTTTGTTACATCTACAATTCAATTTTATATATACGTAGCAAAGAGTAATATATAAAATTTATATATATATAATATAAATTAATATATATATATATATATATATTATATATAGATATAATAAACTATAAAGCAAATCATATGGAGTAAAAAAAACGAAAGCAGAGCAGCATGATAAGAACGAAAGTAAAGAAGTGAGAAGTAGATAAGCGGCCAGCAGACCACATAGAACGAAACAAAAAAAAAGTGCCACGACTCGCGACCAGAGAAGAAGAAAGAAGAGCATACCTGCAAAGAAGAAGCGATCAAAGCTATGGGTAGTCGTCATCGCCTCGTCAGTCAAAGCTATCAGCCACTCGCCAGTCTCTCTCTCTCTCTCGATCTCACTCGCTCTTCCCCTTCTACTCTTCTACTGCAAATATCCCCTTTCTACTCTTCTACTGATGCGATTAGGGCCAGCTACAAATCTCAGAACGACGTCGTTTTATTATTTTTAACCCAGTTGGCCTTTAGGTCGATCCATACCCACAACAAATCCAAGTCGCTTGCTCAGCACGTCTAAGTCATCGACGAAGCATCCATAGCGACAACTTGATTTCCTAAGCGCCCAACTTGCAAACCTCCACCAAGTCGCCCTGCCGCCTTACCTTTCTCAGACCAACTGAATGCCTAGGCGTTGCCTAGGCAACACCTTAACAACTATGAATAAGACATCTATTATATCAAGCGAGAGCCCTTCCTAGTCTCATTATTTTACTCACCTTTAAAAAAGTTAAAATAAAATAACTAACGATGTGGGCATGCGGCCCGCGTGGAGAAATAGTGTTAGTGGGGAGAGGATAAATCCTACTAGTATCTAATTTATAAAGCTGGAGGGCTGCTTGAATCAATAAATAGGTGGCCTTTCCAAACTCTTTTCCCTAAATTTAGTCCTGAAGTTTTAAAATCTACAATACGTTTGTTTTCACACAAAAAAAATAAATAAAAAAAAAGAAAGAAGACGGGATAGGCCTATTTATACTAATTTAACACCATTAGCGATTATTTTATCCTGACTAATACATTGCTTATCGGAAAAACTAATTATTTCACCATTGTAGTTGACACCTTTTATTTATTACCCCATTAAACTAAAAAAAATTGAAATTACCTCATTGTACTAATTAAAAAATTAAAATTAGACCATTCTGTTAAAATAAGTTAACTTCCGTCAAATTGGCTCTAGTATTTTCCTATGTGGCAGTTAAAAAAAGAAAAATAAAAGGAAAGGAAGATGACAGAGTCGTGGACTATCCTACGTGATTTAAAACCAACGAGGGTCATCCTCCCAAGCACGTGACCTCATTTGTGGGTATTTTGGAGGTCCTACTCCACCAAATGTTGTCAAGTCCTGCCCCTTCTCGCCGACGATGACTTGCTTGCCTAAATGGAGAAATCAAGATGAAATCAAGATCAAATTCCAAGTTAGGGTTTCTCTACGATTATGTTTGATACATCTGGGCTCCATCAAATTCAAAGGTAATTTAATGAAAAAAAATTGGGTGTTTTTTTAGGGTTTTATCTCGCTTACAGTGCAAATTGTTTATTTCTTTTAATTATTTGCCTTTCTACTGCCAAGTTTCCTCTGTTTTTTTAATCTCTTTCAACTGATCGAGTCAGTGGTTAATTAAAGGAAAACCCGTTTGGATTCTTCTTCTTCCTCTGGTTTTTCACTATTCTCTCTCCTCCTTTCATTATTTTTCAGTCGATTAAAATGAGTGCCCTGCAAAACCTCAACACCGGTCACGGCTGCAGGTCAAATCATTTATTGGCCAGAGAAGAAGAAATGCATGTGTACAAATCCTTGCTCTAGGTCAAAATCGAAGACGTAATCGTTATTGGTAGTTTGTTGCATCTGCTTCTAGACATGATCCTAGTTCTGGAACAATCTTTGTTGAATTACATGATGGTTATTGGAGGCTTATTGGTTCCGCAGAGGTACTCAATTAATTTAGACAAAAAAAATTTGGGCTCTCTGCACCTCTCGGCTCTTTACACTTTTTTATCGGACATATATGCTTGTTGTTTAGATAGAAATTGTTGATAAAAAAATTAATTTTGTAAAAGTGATTGATTAATTTAACTAATTAATTTGTTGGGTACAGATTAAGGTGGTTTAATAAGCTAGATCTAAGGATAAACAGGTGGGCATTCAATAAGAAGGAAGAAGATTTGATATTGAGATATGCAAGGAAGTTACTTTTTCTGGGTTTTCTTATACAATGGCAACTTGTGTTTTGTTTAACGTGATGAAGAAATTTAATTCTTTTGCATTTGATTTCATCTTATATGAAAAGACTCCTCATCTTTCCTCAAAATCTCAACATGAATCCAAAGCTTGGTTTCCTTTAAAATCACAAAATCCCTATGGATTTGGTTAGAAAAGTAAAGTTATATGAAATTTTTGGTTATGGTCGTTGGTGATGATGGTAGCCGAAACTCGGTCGTTGATGATGATGGCAGTCGGAACTCGGAGGTGATGGTCCATGGCAAGTAGGTGACAATGGTGAAAATAATGGGAGGAGGAGAAAACCAAAGAGAAAAGATAAGATTAAGTCTGTTTTTATTTTTGCCCAGTCAAATTCGTCACGTCATTATTTTTTCTTTTCCTTTTCATGCCAGGTAGGAAAATATTTGAGTCAATTTGACAAAAGTTAACTTATTTTAACAAAATGGTCTAATTTCAATTTTTTAATTAGTTTAATAGAGTAATTTCAATTTTTATAGTTTAATGGAGTAATAAATAAAAGGTGTCAACTACAGTGGTGAAATCATTAGTTTTGACATTGTTTATCTCATTGACTATTTATTATCAATTCTAATGTCATCTGATAACTCAAAAGAGAATTATATAATACCACTTTTTTATAATCCATCATCAAATATCCTTAAAATGACAAAACATACTCTATGGTATTAAATAATTGAGTAGTCATGAGATAAGATAGTCTGCAGTGAAAATAAAATAAAAATAATATTTCAATCTCACCCATCATTTTTGCACAAAAGCTTAACCTAATGTTAAAGCTCTTCATATTTTACCCTATGAGTTTAATAATGCTTGTATTGTATCCTCCAAGTTAAAAAGTTTGATTTTTAAAATTACTAATATAACATGAATTCAGGCCATAGTATTCATTTGGGGGGGGGGGGAGGGGGGTTTCTCCATTACATTTCCCCACCTCATTATTCCTAGTTTCCAAGTCCAAAAATGGAGCAGCTTAAGAAGACTAAATTAATAGTATATGAATCAAAATTATCGATTAACAAAACAATGAAAACATAATATTAGGAGATAGAAAACAAAGAAGATTACCAGATTATAGAGCACAGAAGAAATGATAATAGTACGGTATCGACCTAGAAAAGAATCAGCAATGAAGGCACCCAAAAAGGGGAAAAGGGCCGAAGTTCCTGACCACGTGTTCACATTTGCAGCGGCCGTTGCCGTTGATTGACCCAACGGACCAGTAAGGAAAGTAATGAGATTTGTACTAATTCCATAGTACGCAAACCTTTCGGCAACTTCAACTCCTGTAAAATTATTTGTACAAAGAAACTTAAGAAAAATAAAAATCTCTATTTATATGCAATTTTTTTATGAAGATATTGATAATATTTAATTGTTTTTAGTTTGTTATTATGTTTCGTAAGTGTCCTAGTCTTTAGGGACTGTTGCTATTTTTACTCATTCCAGTTTGTTACCACGTTCCTCACTGAACGTGAGTTGTCCTGTTTTCTATTCTCTTTGTAAGGCTATATAAGCCACTGGTCCTTCAATAAAATAAGTCATTCCCAAATAGTTTTGTGTTCTTGTTCTTTGAGTCAATTACAATTAACATTCTGGTATCAGAGCCCCACTGGCCCTGAGATAAGAGAGAAGCCGCAGCTTTGAGTGACTTAAACACAAGAAAGGAAAAGAGAAGCATGAGTGAAAAGAAGGATTTCCTGCAACCTGCCATTCCACGCTTCGATGGTCACTATGACCACTGGAGTATTCTAATGGAGAATCTGCTAAGATCAAAGGGCCTCTGGAGTCTGGTCGAGAATGGTTTTGAAGAACCAAGAGCAGCAACTATGTTGGCTGTTGCGCGTCTGCTGCGCAGCAACCAACATAGTTGGAGAATGCTAGGGTTAACGATTTCAAGGTAAAAAATTACTTATTCCAATCAATTGAGAGGGAAATTCTTGAGCAAATCTTGGAGAAGCGCACCTCGAAACAGATTTGGGATTCCATGAAGAGGAAATTCGAGGGTAACACCAGGGTTAAGCGATCGTTTCTTCAAACCTTGAGGAGGGACTTTGAGGTTTTGGAGATGAAAGTCGGGGAAACCATCACCGATTACTTTGCTCGGGTCATGACAATTGCCAACCAGATGAGAAGCAATGGTGAACAGATGCGAGATGTGACAATTGTGGAGAAGATCCTTCGAACCTTGACCGACAAGTTCAACTACGTTGTCATCTCCATTGAAGAGTCTAAAGATATAGACTCCATCATCATTGATGAGTTGCAGAGCTCCCTTCTTGTCCATGAACAGAAATTCAATCGAAGTAGTTGAGAAGAACAGGCGCTTAAAGTGACACATGATGAAGAATACAGTGGAAAAGGACATGGGAGAGTAGCGTTCAGAGGAGGACGAGGCAGAGGTAGTGGTCGCCAGACCTACAACAAGGCAACCATTGAATGCTACAAATGCCATCAACTTGGAAACTATCAATATGAGTGTCCAACTTTAGGAAAACAAGTAAATTATGTGGAGCTGGATGAGTCGGAGGGGTTTTCTCCATTACATTTCCCCACCTCATTATTCCTAGTTTCCAAGTCCAAAAATGGAGCAGCTTAAGAAGACTAAATTAATAGTATATGAATCAAAATTATCGATTAACAAAACAATGAAAACATAATATTAGGAGATAGAAAACAAAGAAGATTACCAGAATATAGAGCACAGAAGAAATGATAATAGTACGGTATCGACCTAGAAAAGAATCAGCAATGAAGGCACCCAAAAAAGGGAAAAGGGCCGAAGTTCCTGACCACATGTTCACATTTGCGGCGGCCGTTGCCGTTGATTGACCCAACGGACCAGTAAGGAAAGTAATGAGATTTGTACTAATTCCATAGTACGCAAACCTTTCGGCAACTTCAACTCCTGTAAAATTATTTGTACAAAGAAACTTAAGAAAAATAAAAATCTCTATTTATATGCAATTTTTTATGAAGATACTGATAATATTTAATTGTTTTTAGTTTGTTATTATGTTTCGTAAGTGTCCTAGTCTTTAGGGACTGTTGCTATTTTTACTCATTCCAGTTTGTTACCACGTTTCTCACTGAACGTGAGTTGTTCTGTTTTCTATTCTCTTTGTAAGGCTATATAAGCCACTGGTCCTTCAATAAAATAAGTCATTCCCAGATAGTTTTGTGTTCTTGTTCTTTGAGTTAATTACAATTAACATTCTGGTATCAGAGCCCCACTAGCCCTGAGATAAGAGAGAAGCCGCAGCTTTGAGTGACTTAAACACAAGAAAGGAAAAGAGAAGCATGAGTGAAAAGAAGGATTTCCTGCAACCTGCCATTCCACGCTTCGATGGTCACTATGACCACTGGAGTATGCTAATGGAGAATCTGCTAAGATCAAAGAGCCTCTGGAGTCTGGTCGAGAATGGTTTTGAAGAACCAAGAGCAGCAACTATGTTGGTTGTTGCGCGTCTGCTGCGCAGCAACCAACATAGTTGGAGAATGCTAGGGTTAACGATCTCAAGGTAAAAAATTACTTATTTCAATCAATTGATAGGGTAATTCTTGAGCAGATCTTGGAGAAGCGCACCTCGAAACAGATTTGGGATTCCATGAAGAGGAAATTCGAGGGCAACACCAGGGTTAAGCGATCGCTTCTTCAAACCTTGAGGAGGGACTTTGAGGTTTTGGAGATGAAAGTCGGGGAAACCATCACCAATTACTTTGCTCGGGTCATGACAATTGCCAACCAGATGAGAAGCAATGGTGAACAGATGCGAGATGTGACAATTGTGGAGAAGATCCTTCGAACCTTGACCGACAAGTTCAACTACGTTGTCGTCTCCATTGAAGAGTCTAAAGATATAGACTCCATCATTGATGAGTTGCAGAGCTCCCTTCTTGTCCATGAACAGAAATTGAATCGAAGTAGTTGAGAAGAACAGGCGCTTAAAGTGACACATGATGAAGAATACAGTGGAAAAGGACATGGGAGAGTAGCGTTCAGAGGCGGACGAGGCAGAGGTAGTGGTCGCCAGACCTACAACAAGGCAACCATTGAATGCTACAAATGCCATCAACTTGGACACTATCAATATGAGTGTCCAACTTTAGGAAAACAAGTAAATTATGTGGAGCTGGATGAGTCGGAGGAGATGCTTCTTATGGCCTATGTTGAGTCACATGGAGTTACTCGTGATGATGTATGGTTTCTTGACTCAGGTTGTAGTAACCACGTGTGGAGATCGATCGTTGTTCTATGAGCTGGATGAGGGGTTTACACAGATGGTCAAACTCGGTAACCATACCAAACTGAGTGTTATTAGGAAGGGAAATGTGCGGCTGTCTCTAGAAGGTGTTAATCATCTTGTCACAGAAGTGTTCTACGTGCCAACACTTAGAAATAATCATCTTAGCATCGGCCAGCTACAAGAAAAAGGGTTAGCAGTCCTACTTCATTCAAATTAGTGTAAAATCTATCATCCATCGAAGGGTTTGATTATCCAATCCAACATAACAACTAACAGGATGTTTGTCCTGATCTCCAATACACAACCCATCAGGCAGGAGACTGCAATAGTGTCTTCAAGCAACTACTCAAGATCTAGCTCATCTTTGGCACCGTAGGTATGGGCATCTCAGTTATTCAGGTCTCAAGACTCTGCACAACAAAGGAATGGTGAGAGGTTTGCCGCACTTTGCTGAGTCCAATATAGTTTGTGCTGATTGTTTAAAGGGAAATCAACATCGAGATTCCATTCCTAAGAGGAGTACATGGAGAGCATCAGAAAAGCTGGAGCTAGTTCATGCTGACATTTGTGGACCAATATCACCCACCTCTAACAGTCACAAGAGGTATTTGATTTGTTTCATCGATGATTTCAGTAGAAAGGCTTGGGTGAACTTTCTTGTTAATAAAGCAGATGCTTTCGCCTACTTTAAACTGTTTAAGAGTTGTGTGTTAAAGGAAACTGGTTTGGCTAGTAAGTGTTTAAGAACAGATCATGGAGGGGAGTTCACATCCAAAGAATTCAATGATTTTTGTAGAAAGAATGGGATTCAGGGACAGATGACTGTCGCTTATACACCGAAGCAAAATGGTGTTGCGGAGAAAAAGAACAGGACTGTCATGAACATGGTGAGGAGTTTACTGTCAGAGAAGGATATTCCAAAAACTTCCTGGCCTGAAGCAGTAAATTGGACTTTCTACGTCCTCAATATATGTCCAACATTGGCAGTCAAAGATGTGACACCACAAGAAGCTTGGAGTGGAATTAAACCTTCTGTTGAGCATTTCAGAGTCTTTGGCAGTATTGTGCATGCTCATGTTCCTGATGTTCGAAGGACGAAGCTTGATGATAAAAGTCGCAGCTGAATTTTCTTTGGGGTGAGTGAAGAATCAAAGGGGTACAAACTTTTCAATCCAGTGTCAAATAAAATTGTAATTAGTCGTGATGTTGAGTTTGAGGAGGACAAGAAGTGGAACTGGGATGAAAGTTATCAAGAACAGACTCTACTAGACCTCGAATGGGGAGATGAAAAGAAGCATGGTGAAGATGAACTCGAGGGTGATGCTGAGCCTGACGCAGAAGAAAGCGGTGAAGAGGACGTGCCAGTGCCACGTTCAAACGATGAAGGTCGTCCAACCGTTGAAGCTCCTGAACCTTTAAATACAGGATCAGTTAGGACAAGACGACCGCCTGCATGGATGGGAGATTACTTCTCTGGTGAAGGACTCTCCGATGAGGATATTGAAGTTAATAGAGTACTATTTGCAAGCTCTGATCCGGTCTCTTATGAGAAGGCAGTAAAAGATGAAAAGTGGAAGCTTGCTATGGATTAAGAGATGTGGTCCATTAATAAGAATGGGATATGGGTTCTAACTGATTTGCCAAAGGGAGCTAAAAAGATTGGGGTTAAATGGGTCTACAAAACAAAACTCAATGAACTTGGAGAAGTGGAGAAGCATAAGGCTCGCTTGGTTGCAAAAGGTTATGCACAGGAACACGAAGTTGATTATGAAGAGGTTTATGCTCCAGTAGCTCGTATGGATACGATACGAATGATCCTAGCTCTTGCGGCACAGAACTCTTGGAGTGTGTTCTAGCTTGACGTTTAGTCAGCCTTCTCATGGAGAGCTAACTGAAAATGTCTATGTTGAGCAGACGAAAGGATATGAAGTGAAGAATGAGAAACTTAAAGTGTACAAACTCAACAAAGCATTATTCGGACTCAAGCAGGCACCAAGAGCGTGGTTCAACAGAATTGAATCATATTTCTTGAAAGAAGGCTTCGAGAAGAGTGGCAGTGATCAGACCCTCTTTACCAAAATCAGCAAACAAGGTAAACGTTTGATCATTAGCTTGTATGTTGATGACTTAATTTATATTGGAGATGATGAGGGTATGATGTATGAGTTTAAGAACTCAATGATGAATGAGTTTGATATGTCGGACTTGGGTAAAATGAGGTACTTCCTCGGAATTGAAGTGATCCAGTTTGATGGAGGGATATTTGTAAGTAAAAGAAAGTATGTGTTGGAAGTGCTAAAAAGATTTGGGATGAAGCACAGTAACTCAGTCCAGAATCCGATCATTCCAGGGTTCAAAATTTTTAAGGATGAGAATGGAATAGAAGTGAATGGCTTGTTCTATAAGCAGTTGGTGGGAAGTATGATGTATCTTACAGCCACAAGGCCAGATATAAAGTATGCAGTTAGCTTGATTAGCAAGTACATGTCAAAGCCAACAGAACTTCATCTTTTAGCAGCCAAGAGAGTTCTGCGCTATTTGCAAGGAACTACTTACTGACTTTGGGATTCTCTACAAGAAGGAAAGGAATAAGGAGCTAATTGATTATGCTGGTTCTGTGGAGGATAAGAAGAGCACGTCGGGGTATGCTTTTATTCTGAGTGATGCAACAGTGGCTTGGTCTTCACGAAAGCAACCAATAGTCACACTTAGTACAACAGAAGCTGAATTTGTTGTTGTTGCAGCATGCACATGTCAAGCAGTATGGATGAAAAGGGTGCTGATGAAGCTTGGTTATGGAGGCAGTGAGAGTACCATTATTTTCTGTGATAATAGTTCAACCATCAAACTATCGAAGAACCCCATAATGCATGGTAGAAGCAAGCACATTGATGTGCGTTTTCACTTTCTACGTGATCTGGTGAATGAAGGAGTTGTTCAGTTGAAGTTTTGTGGAACACAGGAGCAGGTGGCGGACATACTAACTAAACCTCTTAAGCTGGAGTCATTTCAGAAGCTGAGGAGCAAGTTGCAAGTTGGGAGTCTATGAGGCGCCAAAATTAAAGTTAAACTAGTTGTTCATGCAGTCTAGTTCAAGGGAGGGAATGATAAGATTTAATTGTTTTTAGTTTGTTATTCTGTTTCGTAAGTGTCCTAGTCTTTAGGGACTGTTGCTGTTATTACTCATTCCAGTTTGTTATCACGTTTGTCACTGAACGTGAGCTGTTCTGTTTTCTTTTCTCTTTGTAAGGCTATATAAGCCACTGATGATCCTTCAATAAAATAAGTCATTCCCAGATAGTTTTGTGTTCTTGTTCTTTGAGTCGATTACAATTAACAGATATTTTTAAAAAACAAAAGGCCAAAAAATTAGATTATATAAAAACTGTAATATGTTAAAGATGAAAAGATAACCATAAGAATTAACATGGTAGTCATTTCGACCAAAAAAACAAATAATTAGCAAGAGGTCCAATCTTGTAGCAACAGCTAATGGACAAAGAACGAAACTTCAAGAAATTGTAAGAAAAATAAAAAAATCCCCCTTTTACTTGCAATTTTTATTTGAACAAACAAGGAAACTTCATGAAATTGTATGAAAAATAAAAATTCCCCTTTTTACTTGCAATTTAAGGTTCAGTGTTATTGTTACTGGGTAGTGGGTACCTATGAAGAATTTTGCGGATCTCCATCCGCCGAATTTAGATCTCCGGACTGGGCGATTCTTGTAGTCTATAACGCCGGGAACGATGTCGTTTTGGAGAAGTGGAGAGTCAATGGCGGCGCCGGTGATTGTAGAGACAGCCATGTATACAACTCACTGCTCGTAAGGAGTAACGACCATTACACGCCCGGCAAACTAACTTGAACTTTGCATTCTTTATGACTTTATGTATGGCTGGAGTTGCATTGCATTCATTTGTCAGTGTCAGACAGGTCCGTCCATGGTTGGGGAATTAATGGCTGTTTTCAGAATATTATACTCCCTCCGTTCCGTTCCGTCTCAAAGTATAATAAGAATATTGACTTTTGAAAAGTTATTTTTAAATGGGTAAAGTTCATATAACCACTTGGGTTTAGACGCTTTTCCACTTAATCACTTATAATCAGTAAAACTATATTTAAACTCTCAATTTTTTAACTTGAAGTAAATAAATATTTTCTGTCTTAACTCCGTTACTTGAGTTGGCTAAAGACTTAATTACCCTATATATATATATATATATATATATATATATATATATATATATATATATATATATATATAGTCCGGATCCAGTCCGGGATCCCGGACTCTATAAAATCCGGACCTTTATTTTTATTTTTATTTTTTGCTTTTTTTTTTTTTGAAACTAAAAAAAAAAAATTTATGGAATTGAAATTTTTTCATAATAAAGTGTTTTGGGCGTGATTTGGGTACGTATAACAAAATATGGTGGTACAGTCTGTGCAGACTGTACCACCACTTTTTGGTATAGGTATTCAAAACACACCCAAAACATTATATTATGAAAAAATTTCAGTTCCATAAAATATTAAATATTTTTTTTAGTTGTTTTAAAAAAAAAGCAAAAAAAAAAAAAAAAAAGGTCCGGATTTTAAGAAAATCCGGACTCCCGGACCGGATCGGTTGTGTGTGTGTATATATATATATATATATATATATATATATATATATATATATATATATATATATATATATTAAAAACGACAGATGAGATAGCGTTCAGGAAAAATAATATTATTCATTCATATAAATCCTGCCCTTCAAATTGGATCGATCACATTATCTGCCATCTCAAGCATTAGTAGTACAGAGCTTCCTTATCTTTCTATCATGGTTGACTATGGCATCAACACTCTCGACCACCGAAACAATCTGGAAGCAAGCGTAAGCCATAGGAGCTGCAAAGTAGAAGTTTGCATTGCTAGTTGTCCCCCTCCAAATCCATAAGTTGTGCATCATAGTGCTAAGGAGAGAAACCACCACATATCCAGAAAAGAGAAATGCATATCTGCATGAAAATGTACTAGTTCCTAAGATGCCAACCCACGTAAAAAACCAATAAAAAACAAAAGATAAAAGTTAATAGTGGTTACCTGCCAATAGAAAATTTTCCAGCTCTGGAAACCAAGCATTGTCATGAACCCAACTGAAAAATCTTCTTTAAATATTTTTGAATTGAAGTTTCACACTTAGTTCCTTTACCTATGGCATTGTCATAGTCTTGATCTTCATGTATATGCATAGAAGAAAATTTTCCAACTTCCTGAAACAAAGTATTTTCATTCATGCATTGTATCCAACTGTAAAACCTTTTGTACATGTTTTAGAAGTAAAGTTTCGCACTAAGTTCCTTCACCTCCATTATACCATCTGTACATTAAATCACACCAACTCAATACATCAAATCATCTTTGTAAAGTTGCAACCATCCCAAACCCAAATGTGTTCCATACACAATGATGAATTACCCAAACATAGAGATACCAAGATGAAGAGGATGAAAGTCAACATTCTGATTTCTTCCAGACTCAATAGAAAAGTTTTCAAAACTTAAATGATCAGTCATAGGTTTGAGAATAGTCCACACAAAGAATCTCAAAAAATAGAAAAGAAAAAAAGAAAAAGAACGAGACAATGAATCTCAACAAAAAATTGACAGACTTAACTTTTGGATTCTACAAGCTCAATTTGCAATAAGACAGAATGTTCAACATCTCAATGAGGTAACAAGAAATATGATGAACAACACTGGATTAACACACAATGGACTTTACATTTGAAAAAATCCCATGGTTTCAGCACCCTTCTAAATTAAAAACAAGGTATTTGTATCATTTTCTCTAGTTCCAGTAATTCGGTATGCTTTGCAACCAGATATAAAAACTTCACTCTAGTCAATTTTCAATACTGCTTTGAAAAATCAAAACCCATTATCTACTTTAACAGCCCCCAGCAACCAGATATAATAACTGCTCTCATTTTTCTCAATCATACTTCTTAACACCTCAAATGTAAACCCAGAACCATTTGGGTCGCTTTCTTCTGACTCAACAGGGGAATCCACATTTGGGGTTGTTTAAAACACATAAAACACCCTCCAATTTTCTTTATCTTACCTAAAAAATAACAAGATTTTGAAGAAGAAGAAGGCAGCTTGTTCCTTCTATGAAGCTTTCTGAATCGAAATCGAGACACCATCTCCTTCTCCGTCGCCTCCCTGCTTCTCCTGATCATTTTTTTCGGCGAATCCCACCACCGTCTCCATCAACATCGCCGTCGTCTGGCCGTTCACAATCATGGTCAGACATATATATATTCACCACGATCGCTCGCCTCTCTCTAGCCCTAGATACAAAACTGAAATGAAATTATGAGAGAGAGCTCGAGAATCAGAGTGGGTATTGTTAGAATGAGTGGATTTGAGAGTGTTGAGAGCTGATTTGATATATGTGAGGTCCTTTAGCTGACGGAGGGTCCGTGATCTGCGAACAAGGAAGGCTCTGAAGTGGGTTTGAATGGTACAGGCAGCGGCGATCCGGAGAGAGAAAGAAGTAAAAAGAATGGTGGCGGATGGAGGACTCGAGGGCGGAGATGCGGCGGAGGAGAGAGGAGACCGTGGGTGGCGGTGTATTTGGAGACCGGGGGTTTGAGTAGGGTAATAATATGGAGTTTGTTGGTGGCGGTGGTGGGTTTGAAGGTTGAAGGGAGAATAAGAGGAGAGGAATGACTTTTAAAAGGCAAGAGGAAGAAGAATGGGGTATTTTAGATATTTATCAATTTTTTTGACTGTTATAGTTCCTTCTCAAGCGCTTTTGGTGTCTGACATACACGCACGGTTAAGTTGGATGGAAAAGGTGACGTTTTCACTTCAACTCAAAAAGTTGGGAGTTTAAATGTAATTTTACTTACTACAGGTGGTTAAGTGGGAAAGACCCCAAACCCCAGATGGTGATCTGAACTTAACCCTTTTTAAATTAAAAATTAAGACAATTCATATAATTTATGTCAATATAAATATAATTATGAATATCTTTTACTATATATACAATTGCGAAGCTCATAAATATATGAAATTAATACAAATTATAAGAAGACCCCACTTATTACATATATTTTCAAAAAAAATATCACTAATACTTATTGTAAGACCCCAATTTTTATGAATAAAAATAAATTTTTTTTCTCGAAATATTTTTTTGAATATTATAGTGTGGATTTAATATAATATTATAGTTGTGAGTAATATTTATAAATTTTACAAAGTATGTAAGTTGTCATAAAATATTCGATTGATTGGAAAATATTCGTTTTAACAGAAAATATTTGTACGACGGCAGAATCATTGGTGGACCCCACAACGGAATTATTGTCGGAGTTAGAAAACGACAGAAATATCTTTTTATAAAAATAATGGCGAAAGTTTTACCGTTAACTGTTGAAATACCCGGTGATAAAAGTACTGTAATACGCGTGGTTGCATAGTAGCACACAATATTGATTATTGATGCTTACGTGAGAAGTCACTCAGTTATACTCAATTATTACTACAATAATTGTTGCATAGTATCTCACATTATTGATTCAATTATTGTCACAGTATCATCTGCACAATATTTTATATTATTAAATCAATAATTGAGACGACAAAGTTATTCATATTATTATTTGCATTATTAACAATGTCTAGAAAGTTCTGTTGAGGAAAGGGGTTTGGCCACCTAATTGCTCGCCAATAGAGAGAAATCCTTATCGGAAAGCCCCCTCTTTCCTTGGAATGATCTGGTTGTTAATATTACAAGTTATATTATTGATGAATAAATGTTGTTAAATATATTGAGGAGATTTTTATAAAGTATTTGTTATAAATTTTGTTTATTATATGGACCCCCACATACTCATTTTTTTTAAAATAGTTTGTGTTATGAGTGTGATAATATATATATATATATATATATATATATATATATACACACACGATTGATGAGTTGGTGGGGTGGGGGTAGGGGGGTCGGGAGAGAAAAATAAAAAAGAGGATGGCTTGGATGGGAGGGAGTATTATTATTATTATTATTATTATTATTATTATTATTATAAGTTTTGTTTTTTATGAAAAATAGAATATATTATATTTTATTATGCATAGTATTTGCATAGTGTCTACATAGTATTTGCATAGTGACTGCATAGTAAAATCAAAATTATTTTTCAGCCGAAAAAGCGTCCGTGAATTCCTATTACTGTGCGTCCGTGATTTTTCTTTTCAAATAGTATCATGTCATTCTCCTATAAATAGGATGCTTAGTTTAGAATTGAAAATCACACCAGAATCATAAAACTCTTCTTCTATAATCTTGAGCGTATTTCTTTAGAGTTTAAGAAATCTTTGAGCGTAGAAAACAGTATAAGTTTTCTTCAAGAATATTCCCACCCTACCAGTCAGAAGTACTCTCTTTTTAAGGTAAGAGATATTATTTTTGTTCAATATTCATATGAAATAATATTTTCTTCCATACTCTGTAGTATGTAAGTAATATTATTTCGTTTCAGATTCTAAATTCTACACTCATTTTGTTAATGTATGGCTTATATACTCCTTAAAATTAGTAAAATATCCTTGAAATTTGCGCTTCATCTAGTATCTGTTCATAAAAATATTATTCTGAGCATTCTTGATAATTTTTAATCTTTTCATGCCGGGGTACTATTCCCGAAGTATTATTCACGGGATACAATTCACTCGGGTACTATTCATTCGGGTACTATTCATGACAAAAATTGATTTTTTTTTCTGTCCAAATCATTTTTGATACAGTATTATTCTTAAATTTTACTCTACAAAACAGTATCATGTTGACAATTTAGACATTATTGAATTATGGATAAATTGAATTATAAATCTTTAAAATTTATCATTTGCTTTCATTTAATTAAATTCTTATATCATTATCATCATCCTCATGCTTATATTGTGATGGAAGTCATTTTTGGCCCGTAGTGCATAGATAGACTGTTGATTGGTATGATTATGACTAGGAATTATTCGGTATAATCATGACCCGTAATGCTACAAATGATGTGGCAAAAGTCCTCATTGGCCCGTAATGCATTGATGGATAATGGTTGACATGATCATGACCATTGGTGATAACACGAATATTCTTGGCCCGTAGTGCAGGGATAATTCGTGGATGTGATACTAATGAATATCCTTGGCCCGTAGTGCATGGATAATTCAGTGATGTGGATTATTTATTGAGCTGAGTCTCAGCGATAAAATTGATGATAAACTTTTTAAATCATAGAAGATAGTAGATATCATGCTCTACTTGACTCTTTTAATGGATTGTTTGTTCCTCTGCAGTTAAACTTGTTGTTTATTATATTCTATCAGTTTAACACTGTTGAAGGCTAACGATAATTTATTCTTCATTAGTCATAATATTTCTTACTAGGTTAGTTGAGCTCACCCTTTTGTTTTCATTGTTCTCTTTAGGATATGAGAACGTAGTTAGGACTAGTCGGAGAATAGAGTGACGGTTCGAGGTGGTGGCTGTAGTAGTCCTCACTATTTTATAAAATAGTGTGATAATAATTGTAATGAAGACTCCATTTGAGTTTGGATACTGTCTATTAGACAATATTCGTGTAAAAACTCTCAGCTACATTTTTGTCGTATTGTATAAGGAAGTTGTATTTAAATTCTGTACCATGTATTTGGCGACTCAGAATGGGTGATGTATACCTATTTTGGGGGCGTCACAGTTGGTATTAAAGCTTAGGGATATGATCCCTGACTGAGATATGAGACTAGAACTAGGAGGAGAGAGACGGACAATTCTTTCGCTAATATGACCTACCTAAGCTTATTTGTTATTTAATTGGTCGGTCAGAATATAAGAATAATATGTGGCATGTCAATTAACCCTTATTTTGTGACAGTGTTTGAAAATGACATCCGAGAATGTTGAGATAAGCAATGGAGCACATGAGACCGTTAAGTCACCAACGATCAATACCCAGGATAATGTGCATCAGAAAGGTAATAATCCTCAGGGAAACAACAACACTGACCAAATGATGAATGATGGGATGTTTAGAGGTTTTATGCAATTCATGCAACATCAGGTGAGAGCGACTACTGTTCAAAATTCAGGTGGAAACACTGGTAACTCACGGATAGTCACCACTAAGCAGTTCAAGGAGCTGGGACCACCGGAGTTTTTGAGAAAGCCAGAGCTACTTAAGGTAGAGACGTGGATAAAGCATATCACTAAGATATTTGATGTCTTGGGATGCTCCGAGGAGCAAAAGGTTCCCTTTACCACCTTCATGTTGCGAGGAGAGGCAAATTACTGGTGAAAATCTGTAAAACGTACTCAACCTGCCGCACTGAAGATGTCTTAGGAGAAGTTCCAAGAACTGTTCAACGACAAGTACTTTCCCGAAAGTATTCGTCATATGAAGGAGGTGGAATTTATCAAGCTGGAACAAAATAATATGATCGTGTCGCAGTACGAAGCTAAGTTTGCCGAGTTATCCCGGTTTGCATCCCACTTGGTTGATAATGAGGAAAGAATGACGCGAATGTTTCTGCGAGGTTTGAAACCCGAAATACGTCAATACCTCATTTCTCACAAGTTGTGTTTGTATTTAGATGTTGTAAATAGGGATCAGTTATTGGAGCGCGATAATGAGTCAACCCAATCAAGAAAGAGCAGCTGATAAAACGATAATACCAGTGATAACAGTCATCGAAGCGGTGAGAACAAACGTGGAGGAAATCAACATGCCAGATATGATAACCACTTCGGTGGTAATCCTGGCAAGAAAATAAAAGTGAAAATTTCAAGAAGAGAAGATTCAATAATAATGGAAAGATGTCAGCACCAACACTCGTTGTTAAGGAAGGAGAATAACCATCGATCGTATGCTTCAAATGCGGAGGGGAGGGACACATTAGTCCAAACTGCACGATGCAGTCCAAAGCATGTTATAATTGTGGAAGAGAAGGTCACCTAGCCTGATTCTGTTGGGCAGTGAAGCCAAGTCCAGTTGGGATAGTGACACCAAATGTCGTCCCAAACAAGTCAAAGTCGGTAGTTCAAGGGAGAGCATTTGTCGCGACCTCCCAAAAAGCGAGGAACCCGAATGAAGTTATCACAGGTAAGCTAATCATAAACTGTTGCAAAGTATATACCTTATTTGATACCAGTTCTACCCATTCTTTTATTTCTCCTACTTGCGCTCAACGTTTAAATTTAACTTTGGAGAAATTAGACTTTGACTTATCTGTTGAAACTCCGTTGGGAGAAACCTTCATTACATCCACTGTTTATAAATCTTGTTTGATTCAAATCGGCACCCTCACATTACCTGTCGATCTTATCTATTTGAAAATACTTGCATTTGATTTGATTTTAAGGATTGATTGGTTAACTGCTCATCATACTAAAATTGATTGTTTTCGTAAGGTTGTTAGCTTTCATATTCCTAACCAACCTATTATGCGAATTTAAGAAACCAAACCACTAAAGTCAATCACTGTCATATCAAGCCATAAAGCTATTCGTTTATTGAAAAATAGATGTCAAGCTTTCTTAGCCCATGTCACGGATTTAAACAAAAATACGTCAGATTTGAATGATATTTCTATTGTTAATAAATTTCCTAACGTATTCCCTGAAGAACTTCCTCGTCCACCCCCAGTGGGTGAAATTGAATTTTTATCGACCTTGAACCCGGTACAAAGCCTCATATTGAATGACTCCTATTGAACTTCAGGAGTTAAAAACCCAACTGCAAGAATTGTTAGACATCGGTTTCATTCGTCCTAGTACGTCTCCTTTGGGTGCTCCTGTTCTATTCGTAAAGAAGAAAGATGGAAGTATGCGACTTTGTATTGACTATCGGGAGTTGAATCATGTCACCATCAAAAATAGGTACCCGTTGCCTCGCATTGATGACTTGTTTGACCTGTTGCAAGGCACTAAATTCTTTTCAAAGATCGATTTTCCTTCCGAATATCATCAGTTAAAGATTAAAACTGATGACATTCCAAAGACTGCTTTCAGAACTCGGTACGGGCATTATGAATTCCTAGTCATGTCTTTTGAATTGACCAATGCTCCTGCTGCCTTCATGGATATGATGAACCGAGTATTCAAGGAATATTTGGATTATTTTGTGGTTGTCTTTACTGATAACATCCTCATATACTCCAAAAGCCGTGAAGATCATGAGCAACACTTGAGACTGATACTCCAAAAGCTTCGTGAGAACATGTTATATGCCAAGTTAAAGAAATGTGAGTTCTGGCTTGAGGAAGTAGCATTCCTTGGGCACGTGATATCAAATCACGGAATATCTGTTGACCCAACAAAGATTGAAGTAATACAAAGCTGGGAGCAACCTAAGTCAGTAACTGAAGTACGTAGCTTTCTGGGCTTAGCTGATTATTATCAAAGATTCGTGGAAGGATTTTCTCGAATTGCTAGTCCATTAACTCAGCTGACTCAAAAAGATACAAAATTCGGTTGGAGCGAGGAATGTGAGAAGAGTTTTTAAGAACTCAAGAGGAGACTCATTTCAGCATCTGTTCTGACAATACCATCTGGTTCGGAGGGATTTGTCATCTACAGTGATGCTTTAGGTAGAGGGTTAGGATGTGTTCTCATACAATATGGGAAAGTCATAGCCTATGCCACATGACAACTCAAAGAATATGAGAGAAATTATCCTACTCATGATCTAGAGTTGGCAGCAGTCGTTTTTACGCTTAAAATTTGGACGAATTACCTATATGGAGAGAAAGTGGAGATCTATACGGATCATAAAAGCCTCCAATATTTCTTCACCCAAAAGGAACTCAACATGCGGCAACGACGTTGGCTCGAGCTATTGAAAGATTACGATCATACCATTCAATACCATATTGGAAAAGCGAACGTTGTAGCTGACGCGTTGAGTATAAGATCATATGTGGGTACGAGTGCGATATTGTTAACGCAAAGGCCCATTTAGTATAGCCTACAAAGGATGGAGATAGAGTTAAAGACTCCAAGGACCCAAGTGATGATGTCAAATATACGAGTAGAATCGACTTTAATCGATAAAGTTAAAGCTGCTCAAGCTACGGACCTGGAGCTTATGCGTATGAAGAAGAAAGTGCAAGAAGGTGTTATTTCAAAAGCCAGAATCGATGAAGAAGGAATACTTCGAGTCAACTCTAGACTTTGTGTTCCTAAAGATTCTGATTTGAAGTATAAAATCATGATGGAGGCGCACAACACACTGTTTGTAATCCATCTTGGGAGTACCAAAATGTATTGTGATCTTCGACATACATTTTGGTGGAGCAATATGAAAAGAGAGATCACGGAGTTAATCTTAAGGTGTTTAACTTGTCAACGTGTCAAGGCGGAGCATCAAGTGCCAAAAGATCCATTGCAACCATTTGAAATTCCAGAATAGAAGTGGGAGCACATTACCATGGATTTCGTTACTGGTCTTCCCAAGGTTTCTGTGACACCCCCAAATATGGGTACTCCATTCCCACAAGATTTGGTGTTCACTGTCTAAACATTCATTTCTAACTACCTAAATATAATAAAATTTAACAATAAATCTTTCCATTAAAGGATTACATCAATAAGTTCAATAAAATCTCCCAAGTTATCTAATCTTTAAATACAAACATCAAGTGCGGAAAATTAAATAATTACATCTCAACAATTAAAATAAAGTCTAACAATATAGAAATCACATATTTATAAGTCTTCAACACTTGTTCATCTTTCTTTTTCCTTTACTGGTGGTTGGTTCATCGACCTTCTCAACTTTAGCTGTAATGGTTATATAAGCAAGAGTGAGCAAACAAATGCTCACTTGAAGTGACAATGAATAAAAATATCATAACAACTGCCAAATGAATAGGCTCAATAGAACTGAATAATATTCTCTATCAATGATAATCAGGAACATAATTTGAAATATATGTATCTGAGGGTCACAAGACCACGAACTATGTCCAAAGATATAATTAGTATTCTTTCAACTTAAACCTAAATAGTCATAAGACTGTATGGACTTTTCATACTTAGGGGGATCATCCCTTCGTACAATGTATTGTGCACAAACATCTAAATGCTTACGTTAAATAATCCCTTATAATAGGGTTGTTCATCTCAGTTTTAATATACGAGTCCGCACCAAAGGAAGTTTGGTTTGGATAAGCTTCAAGGTAATTTAGAGTTCAACGAACATCAACTAAGGATTAGTTGAATTAATATAGTTTGATATCACTTCAAGTGCTCGATAACAATAGGATATGAAATAGTCATGAATTATAAGTGAATCAACATTATACATCGAATTCATGATTTAGAAATGGACTAGAAAGCATAGACATTGAATATTATACCAAACCTTGCTTGAACAATAATAAGCTAAGGCTATTAATCTTACTCAATAAAAGAAGTGAGTTAATGAACGTGCATGATTAATAACAAGTTGAGGAATAAAACTTACTCAACATAAGAACAACAGAATTTAGGAACTTGCGTAATAAGAAACAAAATTAAAGATATGAACCATTCTCAAAGTAAGAGTTAGGTTGAAGAGTTTTCATGAACATAATCAAGTTAGAATAGATATATAAGTAGGTTTAGGAACTTTCTCAATGCATCAATAAGGTTTAAGCACTTGCATAATCGTAAAAGTAGAGTTAGAGAACTTGCCTCGTGTGTAGGTTAAACAATCACTACTCATGTTCACCACAAGTCCTACACATACCATATGTATTGACAATACTCATTAGTTACACTAATATTAGCTTCATGAGTTTCTTTCCCACTTTTAGTATAACTCACTAACTAAGTTTAAGTTTAAACAACATCACATCTTTTCATGAGCATCACATTTTAGTTTTATTACAACTAATTAAATTATCATATTATTGCACCATATACACATTAACAACTTGATACAATATCCTATTACATGTTCAACACGTTATCATTCTCTTTAGATTAGGTTATACTAACACACAAAGGACTGTACTTGCATTCGGGCATCCGGACGCCCTCCGATTACCTCTAAATGCACAATAGTCCTAAAGATGTCCAGTTTGACCCCTAATAACGACATCAAATTGAAAAACGTAAAGAATAAAAGTTATACGTCTACTCGTCCTCGTTTCGGATCATCTTGAATCGTATCAATCGGAGTTCGTATGAAACAGTTATGCTCATTTTAGTAAAATATGTTCGGTTAGTTTTTTTTTCAAAATTTGAAAGACAGACTACCCCCCCCCCCGCACTGGGACGGGGGTTTTTGTACTACAATAGCCCGCCGGGGTGGGGGTCTCTTCTGAAATTTCACGAATGAACATCACGAACACTACAGAAAGCCAAATTAAGCCTAAAAACTCCTTTCTAACAACCTTACCAACCTACCCAAGGTGTGATATATTTACATAAACATAAAATAATGTTTCTAACACGTTTCTAACCACATAAACAATATAAATATCAAAATTACAACATTTAATTTCACTATTTCTATTATTTCTTCTTCTTTTGACATTCATAACGAAATTTCTCACTGTGAATTCGTTTTACAACCAAAACAGTTAGTTTCAATTACTTTATTTTTGTTTCTTCATATATTTTCACAATCAATAAATAATTTATACTTATACTATGAATTGAGTAACAATTTAAATTCTAATTTAAGCCATATTCAACATATGTCAATGTAAACTTACTGTAATATGATTTCCTCCATAATAAAATATATTACATGAATCAATTTACTCTAAATCATCTATAAACCATATGAAAACAATTTATATCAACAATTATCATATAAAATCACATAATAAACAATTACTCCTTCACACCAATTTTACAGAGAATTTATCATGTATATAAAAACTAGAACTTTAGAAGAAAAATAGAAATAAAAAAAGTAAGATTATACCTTTGCTAGAAGATGATTACAACAACTTCTTCTTCTAAATTCTTAACTCATAGAGAATTTTCTCTTCTTCCTTCTCTCTTTTCTTTCTTTTCTCTTCTTCACTGTTCTTTCTCTCTTCTCTAACTTACGTAACTTAGAAAATATAACGTATAATATAATACGTATTAATATATAATATAAATATATATGTAACTGATATCAGTTATATCTTTTTGAAAATCAAAAGCCATAAGGCTTGTTTGGCTAAACCACTTTAAAAATTAATAACTTAAAATTCTTATGCCTTGTTTGGTAAAACCTATTAAAATAATGACGTAATCATTCATTAAGCCTTGTTTGGCAAAACTGAATTAAACTCCTTTAATTTATTTTAATAACTCATTTATAATATAGTTTATGGTCACACTTTATTTAATTAAATTTTAATATTCAATTTAATTAAATCTAATAACAATTTATTAAATCAATTTACCACATAAATCAATACAACAAAATTATAATTTTCCTTATAATTATAATTTTATTTAATAAATTAACACATCACTTTAATTACAAAATCAAATTAGAATAACATTATTATAATTCATTTAGTCATTATAAACTCTCTAATTTAATTATTAATTTAAATTAGAATATTATCTCATAATAATTAATTTCCTTAACTCATAAATTATTTATTTAACAAATAAATAATCAAATCAAATCACATTAAACAAATATTTATTCAACAATAAACACATAAATTAAAATATTTATATAATTCAATAAATATTTAGAATTACAATTTAAAATTCTGGATTGTTACATCCTTCCCTCTTTACAAGGATTCTGTCCCCAGAATCACAACTCAAACAAATCATTCGTCGCAGTTTCTCAAGGCATAGATGCAATTTGGGTCATTGTTGATAGATTGACCAAATCTGCTAATTTCTTACCTATATGAGAAACTTATTCACTTGAACGTCTTGCTCATATATACATAAACGAGATTGTAAGGCTGCATGGTATGCCAATATCTATAGTTTCTGATCGAGACCCAAGATTCACTTCACGATTTTGGGTTAGTTTGCAAAAAGCTATGGGCACGGATTTACGATTTAGTTCGGCATATCATCCTCAAACGGACGGACAATCAGAGAGGACTATTCAAACTCTTGAAGATCTATTAAGACTCTGTGTCCTTGATTTCAAAGGAAGTTAGGACAAGTTCTTGCCATTAGTGAAATTCTCCTACAACAATAGTTATCAAGTAAGTATCGGCATGGCTCCATTCGAGGCGTTGTATGGACGCAAGTGTCGTTCTCCAGTATGCTAGGATGAGGTAGGTGAAGCAACATTGTTGGAACCGAAATTGGTACTCATAACAATGGAAAAGATTCAAATAATCCGACAACGTATAAAGACTTCACAGGATCAACAAAAGAGTTATGTTGATCTTCATCGAAAGGATGTGAAATTTAATGTTGGAGATCATATGTTGTTACGCGTTACTCCATGGAAGGGAGTTATGAAATTTGAAAAGAGAGGAAAGCTCAATCCTCGATTCATTGGCCCATTTGAAATCCTCGATCGAGTAGGAACTGTGGCATATAGACTCGCTTTACCGCCAAGTATGTCTCGTGTTCATAATATTTTTCACATATCTATGTTACGTAGATATGTGGAAGACCCGAACCATATTATTGATTTAGAACCGGACGAAATAGCGGAAGATTTAATGTATGAAGAGGTACCTGTTAAAATTTTGGATAAGAAGGAACATATTCTACGCTCCAAAGTTATACCTCAAGTAAAAGTTTTGTGAAGAAATCACGATGTTGAGGAAATGAACTGGGAGTTAGAATATGAAATAAAATCAAGGTATCCTCACCTATTCGACATACCAGGTACGTACACCAATTTCGAGGACGAAATTTCATAAAAAGGAGAGGTTGTAAGACCCCAACTTTTATGAATAAAGATTAATTTTTTTTCTCGAAATATTTTTTTAAATTTATGGTGTGGATTTAATATAATGTTATAGTTGTGGGTAATATTTATAAATTTTGCAAAGTATGCAAGTTGTCATAAAATATTCGATTGGTCGGGGAATATTCATTTTAATAGGAAATATTCATATGACGACACAATCATTGGTGGACCCCACAACATAATTATTATCGGAGTTAAAAAATGACAAAAATATCTTTTTATAAAAATAACGGCGAAAGTTTTACCGTTAACTGTTGAAATACCAGGTGATAAAAGTACAGTAATACGTGTGGTTGTATAGTAGCACACGATATTGATTATTGATGCTTACGTGATAAATCACTCAGTTATACTCAATTATTGCTACAGTAATTGCTGCATAGTATCTCACATTATTGATTCAATTATTGTCACAATATCATCTGTACAATATTTTATATTATTAAATCAATAATTGAGACGACAAAGTTATTCATATTATTATTTGTATTATTGACAATGTCTAAAAAGTTCTATCGAGAAAATGGTTTTGGTCACCTAATTACGTGCCAATAGGGAGAAATCCTTATTGAAAAGCCCGCTGTGAGACCCCAAATTTTATGAATAAAGATTTAAATTTCTCGAAATATTTTTTTAATATTATGGTGTGGATTTGAGATAGTATTATAGTTATGGGTAGTATTTATAAATTTTGAAAAGTATGTAACTTGTTATATAATATTCGTTGGTCGAGGAATATTCTTTTTGTCGGGGAATATCCATACGACGGCATAATCATTGGTGGACCCCACAACGGAAGTATTGTCTGTCGACGTCGGAATTTTTAATTGTCCATTTCCGTTACTTATTCTTTGGTGTTCTCATTTTAGGTGAGATTTGTTTGAAAAAACAAGTGAAAAAGGTCCGACATGTATAATGTCGACGATTGGACTATAAGAGTCGCCAGTTGGTTTTTTAAATGGTTGTACCAACACAACCAAGAAATGATTTGCACATTGACCGAGTGATGTGACATTGCTAAACGGGTCAGTGAAACCGAGATTCATTAGGGTCCGGGGACTTGGTTATGCGGAGGGAAGGTGTTAGGCACCCCCCGACATCCGTGTTACCACGGTGACCGCCTCTTTTCAAGAAACTGTTATCTGAATGTGTGTGTGTGTGGGTCAATATGCTGTTATTTAGAAGTAGTGCGAGGCCTCGTTCGCACCTATATACACAAGGTTTGAATTTTATGTAAAAATTAAATTTTAAGCAAGATATGACAGTGATGTTTTATAAAAGAGATTTTTCAAACCCTGATGCTCAATAGTAATTGAGACATTTTACACTCCCATTTTATTCCATATTCGGCTGGATTGTTTTTATTTGATAGATGCGAAGCATCCGTACGAAAATAATGTACAAAAAGGTGTTGAATTCCTCGTGGGTATGAAAACCATCTGAGAAAATCCAAACACCGTAGAATAATTTACAAGCTGCTCACAGCTGAAAATGTCCATCACGGGAACTGAATCTAGATTCAATGGGATGAATCTGTGATCACATGATTCCTAGGCGCACAGAATACTGCAATTTATATGAAAGTAGTAAGCAGGTATATATATAAAAGCTGTAAATATATATATACAGACATGATCACCAACCACGAAGTACCTCCATGGGGGATCATAAATGTAAATAAAGCTGTAAAAGCTATCAACCGCCACGGAGGAAACTCCAGGCGGGACGAAATGTACAGAAAGCTATAAAAACGGTCAACCACCACGAAGTAAACTCCAGGTGGGACAAAATGTACAGAAAGCTGTAAAAACGGTCAACCACCATGAAGTAAACTCCAGGTGGGACGAAATATAAATATATATATATATATATATATATATATATATATATATATAAAAGCATGTAAACACACCGGATATAAAATCCAGGCTCGTCGGACAAAGTCCAACAACAATTAATATATATAAGTATATATATATTAAAGCAGTAAACGCACCGGATGTGAAATCCAGGCTCACCGAACAAAGTTCGATAGTAGTTCATATATATAATTATATATATAAGAAAGCCATTAAATGCACCAGACATAAGTCTAGGCTCATCGAACAGAGTTCGACACGCAGTTCATATATATAAGTGTATATATATACAAAAGTAATTAAACGCTCCAGACCGAAGTCTAGGCTCAATCGAGGCATAACTCGATAATGTTAGTCCATATATATATATATATATATATAAAAATATATATGTATATACAAACTAAAAATAAACCACGGACCGAAGTCCGGGCAAAATATGCAACACGACTCTCAACGTGTAGAAGGGTGTGTACAAAGATGAAGAGAAAAACTTTAAAGTGTGAAAGAAGGCTTACAGTGGGCTGCTAAAGAAGACTTCAATATCTTTAAAGTGGGTAAATATTGGCTTTTATAGGTACAAAATAAGCTATATCTGAGCTCACAAGTGTTTAAAATGAGAAAGCACTCAGTCTGGGGTGAGTACAAAGCAAATTGGGCAGGGCTTCCTCGCTGTTTTCTCTTACAAAATGGCCACCCCAAGCCCTCTATTTATAGAGGGTGGAGCCGCAGGTGTACCAGAGGCAACCCGGGTGGGCCCGAGTTTCTCGGCTCGGGTCGTCTCGAAGTACGTGCACTCAGGCACTGTAATGTCCACTTGAACTTTCAGAAGTGCAATTCGGGCATCCGTTTGAGTTATACAGGACCTATTTCGGACCGCCGTTGTCGAGAGTTGTACGATGGCATGAGATTAGAGTTTGTGCGAAGTCATTTAAGATGGGACGGTGCCCTCCGGTCTTCAAGCTTCAACTTTCATCCGTTACCCCGTACAATAGTCACTCGGGATTGATTAGTCTTGTAGGACATTATTGTGTAGATATGTTGAGGCGACGTGGCGTGACATCGTGTTGGTCAGATGACGATGTTGCCCCTCACCGGTGTTATCGCCGGATTGGGCTGATAAAGCAGACGTTGCTCAGCTTCGCTGAGATTGGACTGCTATAATTTGTTGAAGGTCCTCATTGTCATCCTTGAGGTGTGTCTGTCTTCCCGATGTTATCACCGGGCTGGTACAGTGGATCTCATTTGTGAGCGCCGAGATTGAAGCTGGTTGCATTTGTATCAAGCATTTTCGGGGTTATCGCCGAAATTGCGTTCCTTGGGGTTATCACCAAGGTTGGTGGCTATTCCCATAGTTGGGACTGAGACTGGATACCTCAGATTTATCTTCGAGATTACTCGGTCTTTTCCGGTGTGTGTTCCGGTATTGTATCTGCATGCCTCGGGGTTATTTCTGAGATTATTACTCCCAGATTGCGATCCGGGGTTGATGCTTCCGATAGTATCCGGCATGGATATGGATCGTATTTTAGGGTTCCCTCTTAAAAGACGAATCTGCTCTCCTACAATGTTAGTGATAGGTGTACAGAAAATTTCGAGTGTCTATAGATGCCCCTCTTTATTATACTCATGCATGGCGATGCATGGGTAAGATAAAGAATCCTAGACACTTGAAATGCAACAAGATAAACATGATATTATAGATAGCAACATGATGCAAATGTATGGTGCATGTGTACGGGGTTGTAGCCCAACACGCTGGGGATGATTGCTGGCTCCTTGTTGCTTTAATTGGGGATTGGCAATAATGACCAGATTTGATGTGTTATCTGAATCTGGTAGGATGTTGATGTTGGAGTTATCACCAACTTCCTGGATAATGACTTGATCCTGCAGATGTACCTCTTTTATGTAAGAGATCTTTGGGGATAAGGCTTGATCTATTTGAGGATGTGTATAACATATTACATCATCTATCCTCTTTGATGACATTGACCTTTCCTGGTTAGTATTGCCAGAATATGCCAAGATTCTGTTGGGTTTACTGCCAACATCAAATGCTGTCAGGGATGCCTGTGCACCAACATGTGCATCAACTGCTGAAAAATCTTGTAGGATATACTGTCAAGGCTGCTTGACCTCCGCTGCCGTGTGAATCAACGGATCATTGCGTTGTGACCCCCGCCGGGGATCTGAGCGGTCGGGTGTGAAAACCTCGAATAGCTCCAGAGCTGTGGTAGGTTTAAATCGCTATCGGCTGTAATAATGTCAAGGCTGTTTGACCTTCGTTGATTTGTGTGTCAACGGATGAGCATGCATTGTAACCCCCTATCGTGACTTCATATTGTAACCCCCGTCGGGGATCCACTGGGGAGTGATGAATATAAACGTACGCAATGATTGAACAACTTTCCATGCTTTGATGGGTTTACTTGCCATCGGCTGAAACAACATCAAGGCTGCTTGACCTTCATTGATTTGTGTGTCAACGGATGAGCATGCATTGTAACCCCCGCCGGGGATTTCACGTTGTAACCCCCGTCGGGGATTTCTTGTGTGAAAAGATTGGGGTGACAACCTTACGTTGGCGACATCAGACCTCTGTATGGTATTGCCGAATGTGGTATGCAAAGACTTGAATCATCGGTATAGTAAACCCTGTGTTCGGTCGAATACCAATGGATGAAAAGAAAGCCACAGTTGGATCTAGAAAAACCAAAGTTTCAGGCTATTCTGCTCAATCGCGTAGCGTTTTTATCCCGGGTTTGGCCTTTTCAGCTTGTAAGAACTCCTTTGCAACTCGAACTGGATCAAGCCGAAGTGATGGGACCCGTATGGGAGTGCCGCAGGTGCACCTGCTGCAGCCACAGATGGGCCTGCGGCCAACCGTGGATGATAAATTCCAGCTGGTTAGTCTCACAAGTTATTTTCAACTTGTTGCGCGAAGGAAAATACGTGAGCCTCTTTCAAATCTGCTGAGTTCGGGCTATTTTCTTCAAATTCTGTCACTGTACGAGTGTTCTACACTATCCTGGTAACATATGCCTGTATTTTCTCTCATTTCTGTCTGTTGGATTTTGAGTTATCGCATGAAATGCATCTAAACACATAGTAGTGATTATGTATGTACAAACGACTAGATAAAAAATATTCAACATAGTAAATGTTAGTATTAAACCATGCTGAACATAATGATGTGAAAAAATTTGAATTTTGAGACAGTCAAATTGGCACCTTTTTCTGCTATTTTTTGTCCTATTTGAGGTCCAATGAGAATAAGGTAGCAAGGCAAAGTACTCCTAGTATTGAGATTGGCCTGATGCATGATGAATTTAATTTTTAATGCATATATTATGTATATGACTTTGGGGCAGGTGTGCTTCTGAATGGCCACCTAGACATGCCTGTATGCATGTGGATAGTCCTATTTTCAGAGAGGACTATGGCAAATTTTTTCCAAATGTTGGCATTGGGTAGTCATGCATTTTACCTCTGCTATATATGTTAAAGTAAATGCATGCATGCATATAGTCATAAAATGCATTAGAGAATGCTCCAGGTAAGGAAATACCACACCCTTTCTGAGGTGATTTGGAGACTTGTTGTCCAGATACTATAGATCCGGATCAGCCGAGCAGTTCCTATAGGACCACATCTGGTGTACGGCGGAGGGCTTTTGAAGTACCTCGTCCCCGTTCTGTCAGACAACCTCGACGGTTGGTGGAGGCTGTGATACATCCTGTCCAGGTAGATGTTCCAGACGTTGAGGACGAGGAGGCAGATATTCCGATAGAGGATCCCGCTCCTGCTGCACATGTCCCTCATAGGGAGCTTCCGAGCATTCAGGTGGTGAACCCAGAATTGCTGGGTGACTTGGCCAGACATCCATCGATGTATTTGCATGCTAACGAGATATGGCGTTAGACTTTATTCTTCCTTCTTTCCTATTGATGAGGATTAAAAGGTTTTGATGTTGACTTGCATTTCATGCAGGTTCCTGGTTTTACACAGTCTGATTGGAACTGGTTCAGCATTCACTCCATGTATCAGGCTCTTCATCCTGATTATAGAGCGGTAGTGCATGAGTAGGGATTTGGGGTATTTTTCTCCATACTTCCCCATCATTGTCCCTGGGGTTATCTCAGGGTATTGTCTGAGCGATGGTTTCATCAGACTCAGTCACTCCATCTGCTGGATTGCGAGGTGATGATGACGCCTATGGATTGGCGATTTATCACAGGTATGGAGTTTGGAGGGGAGCCATTGCCTTGTATGGCAAATATAATCCCTACTGCCATTAGATCCTTATTAGGAGTTCCGGCGGCGGCACTCAAAGGCAGGACTGTCCGTTCAGGTCCTTTGAGCATAGATGCTATGAGCGGGCTATTGAGTGAGCCTATGCCTGATGATGTCAGAATCAGGGATCGCGTTCTGCGGCGATTGTTCCTGATGATCATTAGAGGCTGCTTCATAGCAGATAACTCTTCCATGGTATCTTTCGCTTTGATCAATGCTACATGTGATATGGACCGTATTGGAGAGTATGATTGCTACACCTTTACCTATTTCCTCCGGGGCATGCGTATGCAATCACAGGGTTTGACCGAGGCTTGGCTAGGATTTTACCCATTTCTGCTAGTGAGTATTTCTCTTGTCATTTACCATATATAGGTTAAGAGTGTTAACTGACAGCAGATGTTTGCCTTTGTGTTGGCAGTTTTGGGCCTATGAGAGGCTTCCATGCTTGCATCCCGTGATTGTGTTAGGTTTAGACACCTATCCACGAGGACGACGATGGCATCATTCGATTCTGTCGGAGGTCCCTATATCTGAGGGATTCACTCATTGCCGTATGTAGCTGGAGTTGCTGACGGCCGACGCCATCACATGGCTTCCCTATTTCGGGGCACACCTGATCGTGGGTTTTGAGGATGGATACTCGACTGGAGTCGAGTATGTGATTTCCACCAGGAGAGTTCCTCTCTTCACAGATGGAGGCTGGGAGCTCTATTTAGGAGAGCGTGCTATTAGGAGCACCACAGGGGAGATTCGTATACTGATCTTGCCTCTTGCCAGGCGTTATTGGCATGTGTCGCAGTCACCCGTCATTGATATCCCATTGTTAGGGGTTGACGATTTTGCATTGTCAGAGGGTCCATGTACTCAGGAGACGTTCCATCGGTGGTGGTCCCCTCGCACTATTGGAGCTCAGTCCCACGCCACACAATTTATGGGGAATATGGTTCCAGGATCCTTGATGATGACGGATAAGATAGCTTGTGTCTGAGATCCGATTCATATGACCCAGATTGATAGTTAGACCCGGTAGTTGGACCAGGCACATATATTTATTCGGTATTTGGGCAGAGACCCGACAGAGGCGGCTTCATTTGATCCTTTCAACTCAGGCGCTGGCCCCTCAGGTGACCCATTCAGTTTTGTCGGCGCAGATCCTCCTTTATATAGGCCTGACATCCCTGTTGATAGAGATCCAGTGACTCAAGAGGAATTACATCAGGTGGACAGGATTGATGATGTGGACATCGATACCATTGTCTTCTTCTGATGTATATTCACGTTATATCTTTTGATAGGCCTCTGTTAGATATTGGGTGGCTGTGCCCCATTCTCGCTATATCTTTTGATAGGCCTCTGTCAGTAGTAGGGCGTCTGTGCCCCATTTCCTTGTATTTGTAGCTGTACAGAGATGATGTAATAGATGACGATATATTTAGGAATGCATGCACTGTTTTTTTCATTCCCTATATCATATTGCCATCTATTATCTGTTATGCATGTATCATGTTATGCATATGTATGTATGTCCAGAGATATTCGGCATTGACCCCTGGATGATCTTATGACACGACCCGCATAGATGTCTTCTTCGACAGTTAGCCGCATAGATCATACCCCACCGCCAGTGGTGGCATCGGGTATGAGATCGTGGTATGATAGCATGTCACCACCAGACAGGTTGACTGTAGATCATTTATTGCAACATACCACGACCTTTTTGACTTTTCAGGTTCCCGCATAATTTGTAGACGAGATGATAGAACATTGGCTACCGGATAGGCAGGTATTCCGATTCGGCACCCATGAGTTGACTCCTACTCTGGAGGAGTATGCACGTTTGACGATGCTACCTTTAGACAGACCTTGCGTGCATTTGGCTTTGGGAGACATGAGCAGAAGATTCATGACTCTCACAGGATTGAGGCGTAGAGTGGTACAAGATGAGTTGACATCTGGCCACGTGATATCCCAGCGTTTTCTGTACGACAGATTTGGCTCGGAGGATAGCTATTCACGACATTCCGAGGATTTCACCGCACCGGAGGCTCATTGGCGCTTGGCTAGAGTTGACATATTGATGCTATGTGTATTGTCATATGTGTATATGCCGCGGTATATGGATGAGATAGATATAGACGTTATCATGGCCGTGAGAGCTCTCAGGGAGGGTCGTACCATTGTACCTATGATTGTAGCAGAGACCCTGCGGTTGGCATCATATTGTTGCACGTATCCTACAAGAGTGTTCACAGGTAGTTCAGTCATGCTATATGTGTGGTTCATGTCACACTTGAGACCGATTGGCTCTTTTAGACGGCATGGGTACTGCTTCACCCATGATGTAGCTATGTCATACTCTTTTCAGCCATCAGAGTGTATAGATGCTCTGTCCTGGTCCACATTCTTGGCAGATATCAGAGATCCATTCAGCATATTGCCGTGTTCGGGGCTTAGCTCACCATACAACTTCATTACTCATGCTCCGGGCATGGATTATCTCCCTCTGGCTGGTTTGAGGGGAGTGACCACTTATCACCCATTGGCCGTGATGTCGCAGTTCGACCAGTTCCAGGATTTTCATCCTTTTGTGCGGGCGATAGGTCAGCGTTCAGCTTCTCGGTATCTCTCAGCAGAGGATCGATCTCGGGTATACGCCTGCTAGGATCGGCGTGAGATAGCGGCTTTTTCTGTCAGCCATCCTGGTTATTCCGCAGAGTATTCCGCGTGGATGGAGACAGAGATTTTATCGACTACAGTAGTATTTGCAGTACCGGAAAGCGAGTTAGATGATGTAGAGCCCATGGATGACATTGATACCTACATCGAGGAGGAGCCCACTGCTGGGTTGCCAGCATTTCTTCTGGATTCTCCTAGTACCAGTACTGTTGTGATTCAGCACTCAGCACAGTACTTAGAGTAGAGTCTTCATCTGATGACCTTTGAGAGAGATCAGATTCGATCTATGATGTCGACTGCTCTTGATGGGAGGGAGGCCACTCTATTGGAGAGAGATGAGGCCTTGGCTCATAGAGATGCCGCCGTCGTTGAGCGGGATGAGGCTATATCAGCCAGAGATGCATTGATAGTTGAGCGGGATATCGCCATATCTGCCCGGGATGTAGCCGTCACAGATAGTACTGCAGTGAGGTCCCTTACCACTGGCATGATCGCAGAGATGAGCGCATATATTGATGATCATATGGTCACCATGCAGATAGCTACAGATCTGTTGGGTCGTATGGATATTCTCATACAAGAGACCACAACTTTACCTCCATCTTCTGAGAGGGACGCCATGTTGGGCTTGTTAGCTCGCATATACCCTGACTTGTAGATGATCTTGTATTTTCCTGCACAGACTAGCTTAGCCATTTTGTCATGTACAGTTTACATTGTGTATATCAAACAACATTATATATATGACAGGGAAATATATTTTTGATCACTTCCCTTTTAGATATGCCTTGCTGCTTGCTTAATATTTTGCCTGCTGCTTCAGGGCTTGTGATGTATTCTAAATTCCTTCTCGGTGGATGGACATTGAGTTGCCTCTGGATAGTTCAGAATGGATCATCGATCTGTATATATCCCTACCATATCTCGGTGTCTTGGGACTGGTTTCTGTATGGAAATTAGGAGAGGAGTGTGGCTTTCCTCTCTGAGATTGACCGCACCACAGATGGTCGCCAGTACTTCTATTCAGGAGAAGCCTAGTTAATCCCATCTCTTATGGATTGGTGTTGCTCTTCGAGGTACAACCGCCGCTTAGATGGTCACCGAATCTCCTATTTAGGAGGAGTTCAGGTAATTCCATCCCTTTGGTCAGAAGCCAAATGAAATGTAGTGGATTGAAGGATGATCCCAGTACCAACTGACAAGGGTTTGTGTTTTGGTAGGGGGTGAGACCGTACAATGAATGGCTACCTACGTACTCCTATTAAAGAGGAGATCAGGTCTGCGTAGTTTAAACCTGGTGTAAGAGGTTCAACGTTGAATGTGGCAGGAATGGTGTAGAAATGTTTTTGTTTTATTGCGACCAGGCCATATGAAATGGTTGCCTACGTACTCCTATTGAAGAGGAGATCAGGTCGACGTAGTTCACCCCTCAAGGCGTGATGAAAAGCGTAATCCCATGTGCAGGTCAGAGTGCGGGGAGGAGAGAGTTTAATCCTAGGTTGAGGATAAACTATAGGTGAAAAGTTTGATCCCATGTATGGGTAGCCAAACTGTATACGCAAGAGGTTCAATCCACGGTAGGATGACCTAAGTTGTAGGAACGCAAAGGAAAAAGTCAGGCTGCTGGCTTGAAAGGTATGTTTCCCTGAGGGGAAAAGTGTAGCAATGTCATTTGTGGTAAAGGTTTAAAGAATCGGAATGACTGGTGACCTGATGGTCTACCACCAGGATGTTTACTTGATGGTAACTTCAACCATAGTACCGTTTCATGGCGTCTGAGTTGATTAGTTACGGAAATTAATCGCCGTCTATTTCTTGCAATCTGAGAGCGCCTCTTGTCAATACTTCCTTGACAATAAACGGGCCTTCCCAGTTAGGAGCGAATCTTCCCTTGGACTGATCTTGGTTGTCCAGTATTTTCTTCAAAACCAAGTCATGTTATCTGAATTGCCGTTGCCGGACTTTTTTGTTATAGGATCGGGCGATCCTTTGTTGATATAACTGACCATGAAAGATAGCCGCGGTTCGCCTTTCGTCTATTAGAGACAATTGGTGATACATATCTTGTACCCATTGGTCTTCATCCAACTGAGCGTCTATCAATACTCTGAGGGATTCCATCTCAACTTCTATGGGGAGCACTGCTTCCATCCCATAGGTTAAGGCGTAGGGGGTTGCCCCAGTGGAAGTGCGCATTGAGGTTCTGTAGGCTAACAGAGTCAGAGGCAATAGGTCAGGCCAATTTTTGTGATTTGCAGACATCTTTTGCATAATCTTCTTGATGTTCTTGTTAGCCGCTTCAACAGCACCATTCATCTTCGGACGATAGATGACTGAGTTGAGGTGTTTGATCTGGAATTTACTGCATAATTCCTCCATCATTTTGTTGTTGAGGTTCTTGGCATTGTCGGACACAATCACCTCTGGTTGTCCATATCGACATATAACATTATTTCTGATGAAAGCAATGATGACTTCTTTAGTAACCCTGGGGAAGGAGGCTACTTCTACCCACTTGGTGAAGTTGTCGATCATGGTGAAGATAAATCGATGACCATTACTGGCTTTAGGCTCAATGGGCCCGATAACGTCCATTCCCCACATTGAGAAGGGCCAAGGTGAACTCATATTGTGAAGTTCCCGTGGAGGGGTGTGTATATCATTCGCATGAATCTAGCACTGATAGCATCTCCTGACATGGTCATTGCAATCAGCTTTGAGAGATAGCCAATAATGTCCCGTCCTGAGGACTTTCTTAACAAGGAGGGGGCCACTCATGTGGGGGCCACAGACTCCGCCATGGATTTCATCCATAAGCCTTTGGGCTTGATCTTTGTCTAAACATCTGAGGAGACCTAATCCTGCATCTCTTTATAGAGCGCATCTCCACTCGGGTAGAATTTCATAGCCAATCGGTGGATCCGCCTTTTCTCAGTTGAGCTCGCCTCAGCGGGTGTAGATGCATCTCACAGATATTCTTTGATATGCTGATACCAAGGATGTTGGATGGGAGGTAGCTCATCCGATACTTCTCCATCGTAATTCCCGTAGGCTGGGGCCTTGTGCAGGGAAATTGTGACGCTTGACAAATGTTCTTTGTCTGATATGCGAATCAAGGAGGCCAAAGTTGCTAACGCGTCTGCGAAATCATTCCTATTACGAGGAATGTGTAGAAAGGATATTTCTTCGAATCCCAAAGCCATCTTTAAAACCTGCCGATGGTAAGGCAACAAATGTAGTTCCTTGGTTTGATAGATTTCGGTGGATTGTCTGATTACCAACTCCGAATGTCCAAGGACAGTTAACCGTCTGATGCCCATTGAATGGGCAAGTTTTAGCCCCATAAGACAGCCTTCATACTCAGTCGTATTGTTGGTGCTGACAAACTATAATTTGACGGCGACGGGATACTGCTCCCCCGTATCATATACTAGAACTGCTCCAGCTCCAGAACCTTCCATATTAACAGCTCCATCGAAATACATCTTCCATGTTTGGCGTGTATCGTACTGATGGTGTTGCTGAATTATCATTACTCCTTCATCAGGGAAATATGTCTCCAAGGGTTTGAAATCCCCTGATGGTGCGGCGGCCAGTTGATCCGCAATTCCTTGACCTTTGATGGACTTTTGAGTCACATATACGATGTCAAATTGTTGTAGGATCAACTGCCATCTGGACAGCCGACAATTCAGTATGGGTTTACTGAACACATACTTGAGAGGATCTACGCGGGATATGAGATGGGTTGTGTGACCATGGAGATAATGCTGTAACCTTATGGCAGCCCATGCTAAAGCACAACACGTCTTTTCGATCATATTGTACTTGTGTTCACTGCTGCTGAATCTTTTGCTGAGGTAATAGATAGCTCGTTCTAGGCCTCTATCGTCCTTCTGTCCCAGCATGCAGCCCATGGCACTGTCACTTACGGACAGATACATAAACATGGGAACATCATCCCTGGGTGGTACCAAGATGGGAGCTTTGATTAGCTGTTTCTTGATTGTAAAGAAGGCATTCTGGCACTCCTCATTCCATTTCATGGAGGAGTTCTTCCTTAACAGCTTGAAGATTGGCTCACAGGTTGCTGTGAGTTGGGAGATAAATCTGCTAATGAAGTTGATTCTTCCCAAAAATCCTCGTATTTCCTTTTCTGTATGAGGAATGGGCATTTCCGTGATGGCTTGGATTTTGGCAGGATCCAGCTCTATCCCTTTGTGGTTGACTAGAAATCCTAGCAACTTGCCTGATTTAACGCCAAAGGTGCACTTAGCTGGATTCAACTTGAAGTTGTACTTACGTAACCTATTGAACAATTTCCTGAGATGGTCTATATGGTCATCCTCCTTTCGGGTTTTGACAATAATATCATCCATGTAGATCTCGATCTCTTTATGCATTAAGTCATGGAAAAGAGCCATCATAGCTCGTTGATAGGTAGCTCCGGCATTGATGAGGCCGAATGACAACCGTCTATAGCAAAAAGTTCCCCAAGGAGTGATGAAAGCAGTTTTTTCACGATCATCCTCAGCAACCATGATCTGATGATACCCCGCAAAGCAATCTGCAAAGGAGTACATGTCGTATTGCGCAGTATTGTCAATGAGAATGTGGATAAATGGCACGGGAAAGCTATCTTTTAAGAAAGCTTTGTTCAAGTCCCGGTAATCCACTCAAACTCGCACCTTCCCTCCAGGTTTAGGTACGGGCACGATGTTGGATATCCACTCAGGATATGTAGACACCATTATGATACCGGCTTGAAATTGTTTCACAATTTCTTCTTTCACCTTTAAACTCCATTCAGGTTTCAATCGCCGAAGCTTTTGCTTGACTGGTTTGAATCCCTCTTTGATGGGAATGTGATGAAAGACAATGTCAATGGATAAACCCACCATATCTTTATGAGACCATGCAAACACATCCTGGAACTGGGTTAGTAGCATAACCATGTCATTCCGTTGGTTTGAGGTAAGGTTTGAACCAATCTGGATTAACTTAGGGTTTTCTAAGGTTCCGAGATTGAAAGGAGTGGTTTGATTAAGGTTGGGCTTAGGTTTGTCTTTGACCCATTCTTGAATTTCTGGGGGCACCTCAATGTCATCCGGTATATCCACCAAGGCTGAATTCATCTCTACATCAAAGGTACAATCCTTATGGAGAAGAGGCACCGTATCAGCAAGCACATGCACATATAAATTCAGAGTCCTGAAACAAAATATGCTTTCACTTAGTATATATGAAATGTGTTGATCATACACAGTGTTAGCATATACTGACAAAATAAACCGCTAATACTGTACTGAAAAGTAAGCAGTTATTATATCTACAGGGCAGAAAGAGTTTTTGCCCGCTTTACCCTTAACGACCAATGCTAGGAATGTTGTTCCAATTGGCAAGAAAAAATTCCAGGTGAACCGCAGTGATAGAGGGATTATCATCATCTTCCCTGTCCCGAATGATAGCCATTACGTCTGGGCAGTCATTGTCTGGGATGTATCTGTTGGTATGCTCATCATGAACGATGATGCGTATGCCGGGCATCATCCTGATGACGTCTTGCTTGATTCTTCGTTCATCTTCCTCCACTGCGGGATCTGGAACAAAGATTTCTTTCTCCTTCACCAGTACCGGCTTAGGAAATAACATTGCCATTATATTGGCTGGCACCTTTACAAGAGGTTGTGCGGACTCAAAGCTTGAAGGCGAAGCTAAACGCCACATGGTTGAAGCTGAAGGAATCTGCTGATGCTTATGAGGATTCCTGTGACTAGAGCTGGCAAAATAACCTAGTCCAGCTATCCCAATTTGCTAGGTTAAGCGAATAGGGTACTTGACACCCTGGCAATCTTTACCCAACCCTTGTCCCGATTTATGACCCAACGACATCATTTCTTGTGTGGCCGACATTACCTCGGCAGAAATCTGGGGTTCGGGCAATGGCGTTCCAATAGCATGGTATTGGGTATTGCTTATTTCCAAAACATGAAAACTAATTAGCTCAACATCCTTATTGGCATTGATGAGCGGTATGTCCCCATGCTGAGGAATCTCCGGTTCAGCGTTGACTGTGACCAGGCTATTGTTGATGATGTATTTCAACTGTTGGTGAAGAGTGGTGGGGACTGCCCCTGCCATGTGAATCCATGGTCGTCCCAAGAGCAGGTTGTATCCCGAATCTATCTTGAGCACATGGAAGGATACGCAGAATGTATGAGGACCAATCTCAATTGGCAGCTCAACTACTCCGACCGAGTTACGGCGGGCTCCATCAAAAGCTTTGATGATGGTATGGCTACTCCGAATTCGGTTGGGATTGATATTCATCTTCACCAAGGTAGCATATGGGCAGATATTCAGAGAGGAACCTCCATCTATTAAAATTCCCGCCACCATATATCCAGAGGACAAGACCGTAATGTGCAACGGTTTGTAATGACCGGTCCTTTCGGGCGGTATATCATCATCAGTGAAGGATATTACATTGTTATTGAAAATGTGATCAACCAGATGTTGAAACTTTTCCGTATCAACTGATGTCGGTAAATAGGCTTCTTCTAAAACCTTTAACAAGACCTTTTGGTGATTCGCGGAAGTCTGGACCAAGTCCAAGATTGATATATGTTGTGGAGTTTCTTTCAAGCTTAAAACCACCTTGGCTTCGTTATGACCCATAGTGCGGAGGAAATTTTCAATCTTCTCAATGGGTACTTTCCCCTTAAACTTGATGACAGGCTTTATTACCCGTTGGGGAAGATACATTGGATTTTCCTTCGACACTGCAGCAGTTGTATGCGAGGTGGATCCTTCACCTTCTCCATAATTCCATAGAACTGCGCGCAAGCTAACAATAGGATATTAGGCTCTGCACGACAAGTTGATTGGCTCGGGAGTGGCCACTTTCAAAGGATTGTTGATTCCCTTGAGTTGAATGACTGACATGACAAGTGATTTGTTAACCCCATCATTTTCAGCGGATATGACTGCTACTACACTCTTCCACTTAGTAGGACACGAATCCTCACTTGCCCGTAACACAGTGTCGTTATCTGCCAGACGCAGTACGCCACTGTCGATTAAATTTTGAATAATGTGGCGGAGTGCCCAACATTCTTCTGTGTTGTGACCGCGAGATTGAGAATGATATTGACATACTCCCTCAGAGTTGTATCGTCCTGAACGGGGGTTAATTGGAGGTAGAAGGGAACTAATCCTTCCTTTATTGATTAACATATGAAGGATTTCCTCCATAGGTTGGCCCAAATATGTGAATTTCCTTTTGTTGGCAAAATCCCGTCGGGCCTTAGCATTCGCTCTCTTCGTCACTTTGTCTTTCAGCATTTCATTTTCTAAAAGTGAAGAGGGAATATTCATGACAATAGGTAGGAGACTGGCATGCTCCAAGCTGATTAGCTGACGAGTCACTTGATGCTGATAAGTCACCAGTTCCGCCAATTGCTCAATTTGTTTACAAAGAGCTTTCATCTTTCGTTCCATTGTGAATTGGAACTTAGCATAATCCCATCTGTCATCACCATCTTTGGGGGTGTGGGAGGATTCACAGCTGAAATTGGAACTCTGTCCACTGCTCCAATTGATCATGTTGACCTCTTCTTCCTTGTGTTGAGGAAGAGGGTTGTCTTGAACATGAGGTTGATCGGGTTTGGTGACCACGATTTCACCGTTGTCTATCAGGTCTTGGATTTTATGTTTCAAGGCCCAACAATCTTGAGTATCATGTCCAGGTGCCCCGACATGATAAGCACATTTCCGAGCAGCATTAAAACCCCGACCATTAGGGCTGGCTGGTGGAAGAAGATGTGTGATTTTCTTCTGTGTTGTTTGAAGATTGAGAATGTTTTCGAGGGTGTCCCCTAAGGGTGTGAATACTTGAGGTCGTTTGACTTCTCCACTTTTTGGTACTGGAGGGTTTGAAGACTGTGCATGAAAGGGAGTGTAATTTCTTCTCTGGATAGGCATGTTTTGATTGCCTTTTTGACCCTGTAGTATCAGGGAAACATCCTCTTCTTTCTTTTTATGGACCCTCCGGGGGTTGTTCCCATAATTTCCAGATTGGATGTGATCAGCAACAGCTTTGACTGCAGCTAGGTCTTGAATCTTTCCAGATTTCAATCCCATTTCAGCCATCTCCCCATGTTTGAGCGTTTCAAAAAATGGTTTGCCGATGCCGGCTAAAACTCTTTCATAGAAAGGTGCTTCTTGTATGTCTATGAAAGTCATGACCATCTCTGATTCTGTCATGGAAGGACTAACTTGGGCAGCCAGGCGTCTCCACCTCTGAGCATACTCTCTGAAAGACTCTAGACTGTTTCTTGATCTTGGTAATTTGATACCGATCAGGAGCCATTTGAGATTGAAAGTTGTATTGGGTGAGGAAAGCGTGTGCTAGCTCTTCCCAACTATGGATCTTTGAATTGTCTAATCTTGTGTACCACGAACGGGCTTCTCTAGTTAGACTTTTTTGGAACAGTTGCATTCTGAGTTTTTCATCCTCTGCATAAGATCCAAGTTCTCTAATAAACACCTTTAGATGTGTGTAAGGATCTCCTAACCCCTCATATTTTTTAAAGTCACGAGTTTTAAACTTTTCTGGATAATGAATACCAGGGAAAATACACAAATCAGCATATGAAACACTCCCGTGTGTTCCAATTTCTTTGATAGTGCGAAGAGTCTCTTCCATTTGGAGGACTTTCTTTTTGATGTCACCAGTGTCTGGATCTCCAGTGGGATGGGTAGCATCATGAGTTTTGTTGGTCGGATCCAACTGCAGTTCAGGTATTGTAACGACCTGGGTTCCTCCTTGTGTGGAGGATTCAGCATGTACGGGTATTTTCTGACCCTGTGTAGACTGGTGTAATTCTTTTAGTAGAACAACCAAATCTGTAATCTGTTTGCTTAACCCATCGAATTCTTTGCGAGAAACTAGATTAAGTTTAGTCTGGTCGAATGACGACATGATTGACTGTAGGCCTGTTGCCTTTTTGGACTTTGAACGGGTGGTAGGTCCGATTGATTCCCTGCAAAAGACTTGCATAGTTTAGTCTTTAGGGAAGGTGGATAATAACATGCTATACGATGTGTCCAGTTTAGGAATTTTATCCTGCAAAACGGATGTCAGCTGTTTATAGCATGTATGTGTACACATTTCTTCATATTTCTCATTACATGGAGATAGATATGGAAGATAATTACAAGTAATTGTGCTTTACAAGTAATTTGAAATGAGAGCATGAAGAGACTTTCCTCCGTTTTGGGTTTATCAGAGGCTGACCTATCTTAGGTTACTCTCGCGGCTTTTTGGCATGAAGGTTCCCAAATCATCGCAATCTACTTAACGGGAAGTTAATCCGGTCTTTCAACTGGAGCGAATTTGGGTGGTGCCTTTCCTGAGCCTCGGAGAATTAGTCTTCTCACGAGTCCAGTAATCAAACACCGACGGGATAGCCTCCTGGTGGAGGGACCACACAACATACATTCACATACATCACGTCTCACCGTATGACATGATGACATGTGCGAAGCACTAATATCACAAGCAGTTTATATTGCGAAGCACTAATATCACAAGCAGTTTATAGTGCGAAGCACTAAGTAAGGAAATGCATTCGTACACATTCATCATAAAATGTAAATGCAACATCCACACACAAGCAGATAATAATTTTGAAAAAATTGTAATAGCGGCTTAAGTCCTCTTACTGGAGTCCCCAGCAGAGTCGCCACCTGTCGACGTCGGGATTTTTAATTGTCCCTTTCCGTTACTTGTTCTTTTGTGTTCTCATTTTAGGTGAGATTTGTTTGAAAAAACAAATGAAAAAGGTCCGACATGTATAATGTCGACGATTGGACTATAAGAGTCGCCAGTTGGTTTTTTAAATGGTTGTACCAACACAACCGAGAAAAGGTTTGCACATTGACCCAGTGATGTGACACTGCTAAACGGGTCGGTGAAACCGAGATTCATTAGGGTCCGGGGACTTGGTTATGCAAAGGGAAGGTGTTAGGCACCCCCCGACATCCGTGTTACCACGGTGACTACCTCTTTTCAAGAAACTGTTATCTAAATGTGTGTGTGTGGGTCAATGTGCTGTTATTTGGAAGTAGTGCGAAGCCTTGTTCGCACCTATATACACAGGGTTTGAATTTTATGTAAAAATTTAATTTTAAGCAAGATATGGCAGTGATGTTTTATAAAAGAGGTTTTTCAAATCCTGATGCTCAATAGTAATTGAGACCTTTTACATTCCCATTTTATTCCATATTTGGCTAGCTTGATTTTATTTGACAGATGCGAAGCATCCGTACGAAAATAATGTACCAAAAGGTGCTGAATTCCTCGTGGGTATGAAAACCATCTGTGGAAATCCAAACACAGTAGAATAATTTACAAGTTGCTCACAGCTGAAAATGTCCATTACGGGAACCGAATCTAGATCCAATGGGATGAATCTGTGATCACATGATTCCTAGGCGCATAGAATACTGCAATTTATATGAAAACAGTAAGCAGGTATATATATAAAAGCTGTAAATATATATATACATACATGATCACCAACCACAAAGTACCTCCATGGAGGATCAAAAATGTAAATAAAGCTGTAAAAGCTATCAACCGCTACGGAGGAAACTCCAGGCGGGACGAAATTTACAGAAAGCTGTAAAAACGGTCAACCACCACGAAATAAACTCCAGGTGGGACGAAATGTACAGAAACCTGTAAAAACGGTCAACCACCACGAAATAAACTCCAGGTGGGACGAAATGTATATGTATATATATATATATATATATATATATATATATATATATATATATATATATATAAAAAAGCATGTAAACGCACCGGATATAAAATCCAGGCTCATTGGACAAAGTCCAACAACAATTAATATATATAAGTATATATATATTAAAGTAGTAAACGCACCAGATGTGAAATCCAGGCTCACCGAACAAAGTTCGATAGCAGTTCATATATATAATTACATATATAAGAAAGCCATTAAACGCACCAGACATAAGACTAGGCTCATCGAACAGAGTTCGACACGCAGTTCATATATATAAGTGTATATATATATATACAAAAGCAATTAAACGCTCCAGACCGAAGTCTAGGCTCAATCAAGGCATAACTCGATAATATTAGTCCATTTATATAAATATATATATATATATATATATATATATATATATATATATATATATATATATATATAAATATATATGTATATACAAACTAAAAATAAACCACGGACCGAAGTCCGGGCAAAATATGCAACACGACTCTCAACGTGTAGAAGGGTGTGTGTAAAGATGAAGAGAAAAACTTTAAAGTGTGAAAGAAGGGTTACAGTGGGCTACCAAAGAAGACTTCAATATCTTTAAAGTGGGTAAACACTGGCTTTTGTAGGTACAAAATAAGCTATATCTGAGCTCACAAGTGTTTAAAATGAGAAAACACTCAGTCTGGGGTGAGTACAGAGCAAATTGGGCAGGGCTTCCTCGCCGTTTTCTCTTACAAAATGGCCACCCCAAGCCCTCTATTTATAGAAGGTGGAGCCGCAGGTGTAGCCGCAGGTGTAGCCGCAGGTGTACCTGCGGCTGAGCCGCAGGTGTACCAGAGGCAACCTGGCCGTGGGCCCGAGTTTTTTGGCTCGGGTCGTCTCGAAGTACATGCACTCAAGCACTGTAATGTCCACTCGAACTTCCAGAAGTGCAATCCGGGCATCCGTTTGAGGTATACAGGACCTATTTCAGACTGCCGTTGTTGAGAGTTGTACGATGGCATGGGATTAGAGTTTGTACGAAGTCATTGAAGATGGGACGGTGCCCTCCGGTCTTCAAGCTTCAACTTTCATCTGTTACCCCGCACAATAGTCACTCGGGATTGATTAGTCTTGTGGGACATTGTTGCGTAGATATGTTGAGGCGACGTGGCGTGACATCATGTTGGTTAGATGACGATGTTGCCCCTCACCGGTGTTATCGCCGGATTGGGCTGATAAAGTAGACGTTGCTCAGCTTCGCTGAGATTGGGCTGCTGTAATTTGTTGAAGGTCCTCATTGTCATCCTTGAGGTGTGTCTGTCTTCCCGATGTTATCGTCGGGCTGGTACAGTGGATCTCGTTTGTGAGCGCCGAGATTGAAGCTGGTTGCATTTGTAACAAGCATTTCTGGGGTTATCGCCGAAATTGTGTTCCTTGGGGTTATCACCAAGGTTGGTGGCTATTCCCATGGTTGGGACTGAGACTGGATACCTCGGGGTTATCTCTGAGATTACTCGGTCTTCTCCGGTGTGTGTTCCGGTATTGTATCTGCATGCCTCGGGGTTATTTCCGAGATTATTACTCCCAGATTACGATCCGGGGTTAATGCTGAACTTCCGGTAGTATCCGGCATGAATATGGATCGTCTTTCAGGATTCCCTCTTAAAAGACGAATCTGCTCTCCTGCAATATTTGTGACAAGTGTACAGAAAATTTGAAGTGTCTACATTGTCGTAGTAAGAAAACGATAGAATTATCTTTTTATAAAAATAACGGCGAAAATGTTACCGTTAAAACTGTTGAACTACTCGTTAGTAAACGTACAGTAATACGCGTGGTTGCATAGTAGCACACGGTGTTGATTATTGATACTTATGTAAGAAGTCACTCAGTTATACTCAATTATTACTACAGTAATTGCTGCATCATATCTCTCATATTATTGATTCAATTATTGTCACAGTAGGATCTGTATAATATGTTATGTTATTAAATCAATAATTGAGACGACAAAGTTATTTATATTATTATTTGCAATATTAATGATGTCTAGAAATTCTGCCAAGGAGAGGTTTGGTCACCTAATTACGCGTCAATAGGGAGAAATCCTTATTGGAAAGCCCCTTCTTTCCTGGGAACGACTTGGTCGATTAATATTGTGAATTATAATAAAGGTGATAAGTTTTGTTTTATTATTATTATAAATGTAATAAAACAGAAAACTTTTTATATAAATCAGAATACTTTTATAAAGTTATTTATTTTATTAGACTATAAATAGAATATATGATATTCTATTATGCATAGTGTTTGTATAGTGTCTGCATAGTGTTTGCATAGTAAAATCTTTTTATATAAAATAAAATACTTTTATAAAGTTTTTCGTGTTATTAGATTATAAACAGAATATATTATATTTTATTTAAAAGATTTTGTTTTATTAGAATATTTTATTAATACTGCATAGTAAATCAATATAGACCATCCGTTTAAAAGGAAATCAATCTGGACCGTTCATGAATTAGTTACTATTCAGTCCATTCTCCTATAAATAGAAGCTCATTCCTTCATTATTTCTTACGAATTCACTGAAACTCTAGAGAGAGAAACTATAGAGAGAAAGAAGAAAAGTATTCTGCTACTTCACTACTCCTATATCCAATTTTTTCTAAGGTAAGGGATATTATTTGTTGTACTCGTAAGGGGCATTATTTCTTTCGTATTCATGAAGAGAACTTCTGTTATTCCATTCCTTATTATTATGTTGGAATAACCTGTATATGCGAAGTACCACATACATGATGAAATTTTTCTATTATTCCATTCCTCCATTCCTTATTATTATGTTAGAATAACTTGTATATGCGAAGTACGGCATATATGGTGAAATTCTTCTGTTATTTCATTCCTTATTATTCTGTTGGAATAACCTGTATATGCGAAGTACTGTATACATGGTGAAATTCTTCTGTTATTTCATTCTTTATTATTCTGTTGGAATATCATGTCTGTGCGTTTACGCATGACCTGGTTTCGTTCTTTATTATTATGTTGGAACATCCTGTCTGTGTGGTTTACGCATGACCTAGTTCCGTTCTTTATTATTCTGTTGAAACATCCTGTCTGTTCGGTTTACGCATGACCTGATTCCGTTCTTTATTATTCTATTGGAATATCCTGTCTATGCGGTTTACGCATGACCTGGTTCCATTCTTTATTATTCTGTTAGAATAACCTGTCTGTGCGGTCTATCGCATGCATGGTGATTTCTTCTGTTATTCCATTCTTTATTATTCTGTTGGAATAACCTGTCTATGTGGATTATCACATGCATGGTGAATGATCCTTTGTATTCATTCCTTATTAAATTGTGGAAATGATCTGTCTAAGGGGATTACCGCATGGCGGACGAAAATCCATTTGCAGTTTCATATATTCTCTTATACTCAGTTGGTTAAAGCTTTGGCTTCTATACTCCATGAAATTAGTGGAATATCCTTGATATTTGCGCTTCATCCGGTATATTTTCATGGAAATATTCTTCTGAGCATTCTTAAATTTTACTCCACAAAGAAGTGTCATGTTGACAATTTGGACGTTATTGGTTCTTGGATAAATTAATTCTTGAACTTGTTTTTATTGAATTCTTATATCATTGTCATCATCCTCATGTTTATATTATGTTGAAAGTCATCTGTGGCCTGTAGTGCATAGATGGACTTGGTATGATAATGACCAAGGATTATTCGGTATAATCATGACCGTAATGTTACAAATGATGTGGTAAAAGTCCTCATTGGCCCGTAGTGCATTGATGGACAGTTGTTGGCATGATCATGACCATTGATGAATACACGAATATCCTTGGCCCGTAGTGCATGGATAATTTGTGGTTGTGATACTAATGAATATCCTTGGCCGTAGTGCAGGGATGATGTGAATTATTTGTTAAGCTGAGTCCCAGCGATAAAAGTGATGAAAAACCTTTTAAATTATAAAAGATAGTAGATTTTATTCTCTACCTGACTCTTTTAATGGATTGCTTGTTCCGCTGCAGTTAAACTTGATGTTTGTTATATTGTATCAGTTTAACACTGTTGAAGGCTAACGATAATTTATTCTGCATTATCTTAGTCATAATATTTCTTACTGGTGAGCTCACCCTTTTACTTTCATTGTTCTCTTCAGGAAATGAGAACGTAGCAGGGACTAGTCGGGGAACGGAGTGACGGTCCAGATGATAGCATTAGTAGTCCTCACTATTCTATGAAATAGTGTGATAATAAATGTATTGAGGACTTATTTTGAGTTTGAATACTGTCTAGAAGATAATATTTATATTAAAACTCACAGCTCATGTTGTATATTTCAGATTGTATTTGTATTCTGTACTATGTATTTGGCGACTCAGAATAGGTGATGTATACCTATTTTGGGGGCGTCACAGTTGGTATCAAAGCTTAGGGATATGATCCCTGGCTGAGATGTGAGATAAGAACTAGGAGGGGAGAGACGGGAAATTCTTTCGCTAGTATGACCTATGTAAGTTTATTTGATATTTAATTGGTCGGTCAGAATATGTGAATAATATGTGATATGTTAATTAACCGTTGTTTTGTGACAGTATTTGAAAAATGACATCAGAGAATGTTGAAAATATCAATGGAGCACATGAGACCGTTGAGTATCCATAGATCAATAATCAGGATAATGTGCATCAGGAAGATGACAATTCTCATGCAAACAACAACACTGGCCAAATGATGAACGATGGGATGTTCAGAGGTTTTATGCAATTCATACAATATCAGGTGAAAGAGACTCGTGTTCAAAATGTAAGAAGAAATAATGGCAACCCACGGTCGATCACCGCTAAGCAGTTCAAGGAGCTGGGACCACCGGAGTTTTTGGGAAAGCCAGAACTACTTAAGGTAGAGACATGGTTAAAGCAGATCACCAAGATATTTGATGTCTTGGGATGCCCCGAGGAGCAAAAGGTTCCCTTTGCCACCTTTATGTTGCGTGAAGAAGCAGATTACTGGTGAAAATCTGTAAAACGTACCTAGCCTGACGCACTCAAGATGTCTTGGGAGAAGTTCCAAGAGTTGTTCAACGACAAGTACATTCTTGAAAGTATTCGTCACATGAAGGAGGTTGAATTCATCTACTTGGAGCAAAACAATATGACCGTGTCACAATACGAGGCTAAATTTACGGAGTTATCCCGGTTTGTATCCCATTTGGTCGATAATGAGGAGCGAATGACGCGAATGTTTCTAAGAGGTTTGAAACCCGATATATGTCAATACCTCATTTCTCATAAACTTTGTTTATATTCAGATGTTGTGAATAGGGCTTAGTTATTGGAGTGCGATAATGAGTCAACACAACCAAAAGGTAATGACCATCAGCACGATAATAATCATATCGGTGGAAACGGCCATCGAAAAAATGATAACCATCGTGGGGGAAATTATCATGCCCAGAATGGTAACCACTTCGGAGGTAATCATGGCCAAGATAATAGGAGTGGAAATTTTAAGAAGAGAAGGTTCAATAATGATGGAAAGACGTCAGCACCAGCACCCATTGTTAAGGAAGGAGAGCGACCACCAATCATATGCTTCAAATGCGGAGGGGAGGGACACATCAGTCCAAACTATGCGATGCTGTCCAAAGCATGTTATAATTATGGAAAAGAAGGTCACCTAGCCCGATTTTGTCTTTCACCGAAGACAAGTTCAGCTAGGATGGAGGCACCAAAGGATGTCTCACACAAGTCAAAGCCGGTAGTTTAAGTGAGAGCGTTTGTCGAGGAACTCGAACGAAGTTGTCACGGGTAAGTTAATCATAAACGCTTACGAAGTCTATACCTTATTCGATATCGGCTCTACCCATTCTTTTATCTCTCTTGCTTGCGCTCAACGTTTAAATTTGACCCCAGAGAAGTTAGACTTTGACTTATTAAAACTTTGTTAGTAGAAACCTTCGTTACCTCCACTGTTTATAAATCTTGTTTAATTCAAATCGACACTTTCACGTTACCTGTCGATCTTTTCTTTTTGAAAATACTTGTCTTTGATGTGATTTTTAGAAATTGATTGGTTAACTACTCATCATGCTTTTCGTAAGGTTGTTAGCTTTCATATTCCTAACCAACCTGTTATGCAAATTCAAGCAATCAAACCACTGAAGTTAATCACTGTTATATCAAGTCATAAGTAAAGAGCCCCGATCCTTTCGTCGTTGACTTTCTTGTGTGGAATGCACCGAAGCCAGACTTTCTGTTGGCGACGTCGTGAATGACGATGGCAAGTTGATAGGTATCAATGTGACGTACTATCAAAGTCTTGGATGAGAGTCACAATTTTGAATGATATTTCTATTGTTAATAAATTTCCTAACGTATTCTTGAAGACTTCTTAGCCTACCCCTCGAGAGTGAAATCGAATTTTGTATTGACCCCAGTACAAAATCCATTTCTAAAACCCTTAAATATTTCTTCAACCAAAATGAACGTATAATGCGCCAAAGACGTTGGCTCGCGCTGTTAAAGACTACGATCGTACCATTCAATACCATAGTGGGAAAGCGAACGCGGTAGCTGACGCGTTGAGTAGAAGATCGTATGCGTTTACGAGTGCGATATTGTTAACACAAAAACCCATTTCATATAACTTACAAATGATGAAGATAGAGTTAAAAACTCTAGGGACCCACGTAAAGATAACAAATATACGATTAGAATCGACTTTAATCGATAAAGTTAAAACCGCTCAAGCTACATACTCAGAGCTGATGAATGTGAAGAAGAAGGTTCAAGAGGGCGTTATTCTAGAAGCAAGAGTCGACGAAGAAAGGAAATCTCAACCCTCGATTTAATTAGCCTATTTGAAATCCTCGATCGAGTAGGAACTGTGGCCTATAGACTCGTTTTACCGTCAAGTATGTCGCGTGTTCATAACGTTTTTCACGTATTGATGTTACGTAAATATGTGGATGACCCGAACCACGTTATTAAATTAGAACTAGACGAGATAGCAGAAGATTTAACGTATGAGGAGATACGTGTTAAAATCTTTGATAAGAAGGATCGTATTCAACACTCAAAGGTTATACCTCAAGAGTTAGAATCTGAAATGAAGTCAAGATATCCTCATCTCTTCGGCATACCAGGTACGTACGTAAATTTTGAGGGCGAAATTTCATAAGGAAGGAGATTGTGAGACCCCAAATTTTATGAATAAAGATTTAAATTTATCGAAATATTTTTTTAATATTATGGTGTGGATTTGAGATAGTGTTATAGTTGTGGGTAGTATTTATAAATTTTGCAAAGTATGTAACTTGTTATATAATATTCGTTTGGTCGGGGAATATTCTTTTCGTCGGGGAATATCCGTACGACGACATAATCATTGGTAGACCCCACAAGGGAAGTATTGTCGTAGTAAAAAAACGACAGAATTATCTTTTTATAAAAATAACTGTGACGCCCCCAAAATAGGTATACAACACCCATTCTGAGTCGCGAAATACATGGTACAGAAAGCAAACTACAACTTCAATAATACAATTATCGTGCAAAATACGACAACACATACTGTGAGTTTAAATACAAATATTGTCTTCTAGACAATATCCACACTCAAATAAGTCCTCAATACAATTATTCAAACACTATTTTACAGAAATAGTGAGGACTGCTAAAACATCTTTCTAGAACCATCACTCCATACCCCGACTAGATCCTGCTATGTTCTCACCTCCTGAGAAGAAAAATGGAACAAAAAGGAAAAGGGTGAGCTCAACTAGCCCAGTAAAGAATATTATGACTAAGATAATATACAACAAATTATTATTAGTATTCAACAGGGAAAAATCTGATAGAATATAATCGACAACAAGTTTTAGATCAACAACTGCAGCGAAAACAGCAAACCATTAGAAGAGTCAAGTAGAGAATGAATTCTACTATCTTCTAAGATTTAAAAGTCCATCATCAATATTTTATCCCTGTAACATTAATTAATAATCATCTTTATCCAAATATTCATCTTTGCACTACAGGCCAAAGATATTCATTTGTATCACCTGTCACTCATGTTCATCTCAACACTTGTTCATCTTTACACTACAGGCCAAAGATATTCATCAAGTAATCATACATCTTTGCACTACAGGCCAAAGATATTCAGTAATATCATCATTTAGGACTGAGGATGATGAAAAATATCTTAAAGAGAACGAATCCAGTGAGACAGAAGGACAAATAGTAGGGATTCGTATAATAGTTTATCCAAGATCAATAATACTTCATAATAATCAATTGTGAAGCAGAATTTAAAAATAAAGATCAAAACATGGATACAATCAAAGATAGTAACCATAATAGACATTTTGGACAAAAAGGGAAAATTTTATTTTTCGGTGAATAGTGCCGTATTCGTGAATAGTGCCGTATACGTGAATAGTAACGTATACGTGAATAGTAACCCCGACAAAAAAAGTTTCAAATTTGATAAAAACTCATGTTAATATTTCAGCATAATGATATTGAAGAAAATAATATCATTTAAGAAGAAAATAATATCCCTTACTTCAAAATATCAGTACTTCTGGTCGGAATACCGGTATAAGGCTGAAAGAAACTTGCTCTGATGAATAGAAACTCTCAAAGTATCTAAATACTCACAAAACACACTCAATAATCTAGAGAGAGAGAGAGAAAGAGAGAAAACTTATTTTTGGTGTGATTTTCAATTCTAACTTATCCCTCTATTTATAGGAAAATGTTAGCACACCGAAGCAGACTTAACCTGCAATCTGATGGGTTTACCTGCTACTATTCTCACCCACCACATTTGAATAAAAATCAGAAATTTGCACATTTCACCCATAACCAAAGTATTATATCAAATTAACCCCTTATTATTCACAATAATATTTAGAGAAAATTTGATTTTATTCATTAATAAGCTGGGGTCTTACAACCTCCCCTCCTTATGAATTTTCGTCCTCGAAATTGACATACGTACCTGATATTTCAAAAAGGTGAGGATACCTCGCTTTCATTTCTGATTCCAACTCCCAGGTCATTTCTTCAATAGCATGGTTTCTCCACAAAACCTTAACTTGTGGTATAACATTTGTGCGTAGAACATGCTCTTTCTTATCCAAGATCTTAACAAGTACCTCATCGTACGTTAAATCTTCAGCTATCTCGTCTGGTTCTAACTCAATAATGTGGTTCGGGTCTTTAACATATTTACGAAGCATAGATATGTGAAAAATATTATGAACACGAGACATGCTTGGAGGTAATGCGAGTCTATATGCCACATTTCCTATTCGCTCAAGAATCTCAAATGGACCAACAAATCGTGGATTGAGCTTTCCTCTCTTCCCAAATCTTGTAACTCCCTTCCATGGTGCAACACGTAACAATACATGATCCCCAATATTAAATTCCACGTCCTTCCGATGAAGATCCGCATAACTCTTTTGTTGATCCTGTGCCGTTTGTATACGTTGTTGAATCGTTTGGATCTTCTCTGTAGTCATGCGTACCAACTCTGGTCCCAACAATGTTGCTTCACCCACCTCATCCCAGCATACTGGAGAACGACATTTTCTTCCGTATAACGCCTCGAATGGAGCCACACCTATGCTCGCCTGATAACTGTTGTTGTAGGAGAATTCCACCAATGGTAGGTACTTATCCTAACTCCCTTTGAGATCTAGGACACAGAGTCTTAATAGATCTTCAAGAATTTGAATAGTCCTTTCTGATTGTCCGTCCGTTTGAGGATGGTATGCCGAACTGAATCGTAAATCCGTGCCCATAGCTTTCTGCAAGCTAACCCAAAATCGTGAAGTGAATCTTGGGTCACGATCCGAAACTATGGATATTGGCATGCCATGCAATCTCACAATCTCGTTCACATACATACTAGCAAGACGTTCAAGGGAATAAGTCTCACGTATCGATAAAAAATGAGCAGACTTGGTTAATCTATCAACAATAACCCAAATCGCATCTATGCCTTGAGAAACCTTGGGAAGACCTGTAACGAAATCCATGGTAATGTGTTCCCACTTCCATTTCGGGATCTCAAGTGGTTTCAACGGACCCTTTGGCACTTGATGCTCCGCCTTTACACTTTGACAAGTTAAACACCTCGAGATAAACTCTGCGATCTCTCTTTTCATATTGCTCCACCAAAATGTGTGTCGAAGATCGTGATACATTTTGGTACTCCCAGGATGGATTATAAATGGTGTGTTGTGTGCCTCCATCATTATTCTATGCTTCAAGTCAAAATTGTTAGGAACACAAAGTCTGGAGTTGACTCGAAGTATTCATTCTTCATCGATTCTTGCTTCTGGAATAGCACCTTCTTGCACTTTCTTCTTCATACGCATCAGCTCTATGTCCGTAGCTTGAGCAGCTTTAACTTTATCGATTAAAGTCGGTTCTACTCGTATATTTGATATTATCATGTAGGTACTTGGAGCCTTCATCTCTATCTCCATCCTTTGCATGCCATACAAAATGGGCCTTTGTGTTAACAACATTGCACTCGTACCCGCATATGATCTTCTACTCAATGCGTTAGCTACTACGTTTGCTTTTCTAGGATGATATTGGATGCTATGATCGTAATCTTTCAACAGCTCGAGCCAACGTCGCTGCCGCATGTTGAGTTCCTTTTGGGTGAAGAAATATTTGAGGCTTTTATGATCTGTATAGATCTCCACTTTCTCCCCATACAGGTAGTGTCTCCAGATCTTCAACGGGAAAACGACTGCTGCTAACTCTAAATCATGAGTAGGATAATTCGTCTCATATTCTTTGAGTTGTCACGAGGCATAGGCTATGACTTTCCCATGTTGCATGAGAACACATCCTAACCCTTTGCCTGAAGCATCGCTGTAGATAACAAATCCATCCGAACCAGATGGTATTGTCAGAACAGGTGCCGAAATGAGTCTCCTCTTGAGTTCTTGGAAACTCTTCTCGCATTCCTAACTCCATACGAATTTTGTATCTTTCCGAGTCAGCTGAGTTAACGGAGTAGCGATTCGAGAAAATCCTTCCACAAATCTCCGATAATAACCAGCTAAGCCCAGAAAGCTACGTACTTCGGTTACCGACTTCGGTTGCTCCCAACTTTGTATGGCTTCAATCTTCGCCGGGTCGACAGATACTCCATGTTTTGACACCACGTGCCCAAGGAATGCTACTTTCTCAAGCCAGAACTCGCATTTCTTCAGTTTGGCATAAAGCTTGTTTTCACGAAGCCTTTGCAGTACCAGCTTTAAATGGCGCTCGTGATCTTCACGGCTTTTGGAGTAGATGAGGATGTCATCAATAAAGACAACAACGAACTGATCCAAATATTCTTGGAATATATGGTTCATCATATCCATGAAGGCAGCAGGAGCATTAGTCAATCCAAAAGACATGACTAAGAATTCATAATGCCCGTACCGAGTTCTGAAGGCAGTCTTTGAAATATCCTCAGTTTTAATCTTCAGCTGATGATATCCAGAACGAAAATCGATCTTTGAAAAGAATTGTGCTCCTTGCAATTGGTCAAATAGGTCATCAATGCGAGGTAGCGGATACCTATTCTTGATGGTGACATGGTTCAATTCCCTATAGTCGATACAAAGTCGCATACTCCCGTCTTTCTTCTTTACGAATAAAACAGGAGCACCCCAAGGAGATGTACTAAGACGAATGAAACCGATGTCTAATAACTCCTGTAGTTAGACTTTTAACTCTTGAAGTTCAATAGGAGCCATTCGATATGGGGTTTTAGAAATAGGTTTTGTACCTGGTTCAAGGTCAATAAAGAATTTAACATCACGTTCTGGGGGTAGACCAGGAAGTTCTTCAGGAAATACATCGGAAAATTCTCTAATAGTAGAAATATTATTCAAATCTGACTTGTCTTTGTTCAAATCCATAACATGGGCTAAGAAAGCTTGACATCCATTTTTTAATAAACGAATAGCTTTGTGGCTTGATATGACAGTGACTGATTTTAGTGGTTTAGTAGTTTGAATCTGTATGACAGGTTGGTTAGGAATATGAAAACTAATAACCTTACAAAAATAATCAATTTTAGTGTGATGAGTGGTTAACCAATCAATTCCTAAAATCACATCAAAAGCAAGTATCTTTAAAGAGATAAGATCAACAGGTAATGTGATAGTGCCAACTTGGATCATGCAAGATTTATAAACTGTAGATGTAACGAAGGTTTCACTCAACGGAGTTTCAACAGACAAGTCAAAGTCCAATTTCTCCGGAGTCAAGTTTAAACGTTGAGCACAAGCAGGAGAGATAAAAGAATGGGTAGAACCGGTATCTAGTAAAGTATAAACTTCGCAAGAATTCAAGATTAGCTTACCCGTGATCACCTCATTCGGGTTTCTCGCGTTTTGGCCAGTCACGACAAACGCTCTTCTAGGAACTACTGATTTTTACTTATCTGGGACAGCTTTTGGAGTCACCATCCCCGCTGAACTTGGTTTTGCTATAAAACACTCTCGAGCTATATGACCCTCCTTTCCACAGTTATAACATACCTTGGATTGTTGTGGGTAGTTTGGGCTGATATGTCCCTCTTTCCCACATTTGTAACATACGACCGGTGGTCGTTCTCCTCCCCTAGAAACAGTTGATATTTGTGCTGACGTCTTCACATTATCATTATTGTACCTTCTCTTCTTGAAATCTCCTCCCGACTCGCTCCTTTTATTATCACGACCACGATTACCACCAGAGTGGTTACCGCTTTTGTCCGAATGTTTTCCTCCCTGCTGGTTTTCATTGCTTCGATGACTACCGCCACCGGTATGACCTTGGTTATGGTCCCTCGGTTGCATATACTCATTATCTCGCTCTAATAATTGAGCTCTGTTTACTACATCTGAATATAAAGAAAATTTATGAGAGATAAGATATTTGTCGAATCTCGGGTTTTGGACCTCTCAGAAACATCCTTGTCATTCGTTCCTCATTTTCGACCAAATGAGGTGCAAACCTGGATAACTCTGCAAACTTCGCCTCGTACTGGGACACCGTCATGTTGTTTTGTTCCAGTCTGATAAACTCCACCTCCTTTATATGACGAATACTTTCAGGAATGTACTTGTCATTGAACAGTTTTTGAAATGTTTCCCAGGACATGTTGAGTGCGTCAGGCTGGGTATGCTTCACAGACTCCCACCAGTAGTCTGCCTCACCGCGAAACATAAAAGTGGCGAATGGAACCTTCTGTTCCTCCGTGCATCCCAAGACATCGAATATCTTGGTAATTTACTTGACCCACGTTTTCGCCATGATCGGATCCGGCTTTCCCTTAAATTCTGGTGGTCCCAATTCTTTGAACTGCTTGGCTGTGACAAACCGCACGTTGTTATCATTTCCACCTGTATTCTGCACACGAGTCTCCCTCGTCTGATTTTGCATGAACTGTAAAAAGCTCCTAAACATTCCATCATTCATCGTTTGCTCGGTAAGGTTGTTTACAGGAGGAATATTGCCTTCCTGTTGCACGTTCCCCTGGGTGGTGATCAAAGGTGTCTCCACGGTCGAATTTACTCCATTATTAACGTTCTCAGCTGCCATTCTTAAATACTGCCATAAAACAAGGGTTAATAGTCATGTCATATACTATCCCTATACTCTGACCGACCAAATAAACACCAAATAAACTTAGTCTGGTCATACTAGCGAAGGAATTCACCGTCTCTCCCCTCCTAGTTCTTGTCTCACATCTCAGCTAGTGATCATATTCCTAAGCTCTGATACCAACTGTGACGCCCCCAAAATAGGTATATAACACCCATTCTGAGTCGCCAAATACATGGTACAGAAAGCAAACTACAACTTCAATAATACAATTGTCGTGCAAAATACGACAACACATACTGTGAGTTTAAATACAAATATTATCTTCTAGACAATATCCACACTCAAATAAGTCCTCAATACAATTATTCAAACACTATTTTACAGAAATAGTGAGGACTGCTAAAATATCTTTCTAGAACCATCACTCCATACACCGACTAGATCCTGCTATGTTCTCACCTCCTGAGAAGAAAAATAGAACAAAAAAGAAAAGGGTGAGCTCAACTAGCCCAGTAAAGAATATTATGATTAAGATAATATATAACAAATTATCATTAGTATTCAACAGGGAAAAATCTGATAGAATATAATCGACAACAAGTTTTAGATCAACAACTACAGCGGAAACAACAAACCATTAGAAGAGTCAAGTAGAGAATGAATTCTACTATCTTCTAAGATTTAAAAGTCCATCATCAATATTTTATCCCTGTAACATCAATTAATAATCATCTTTATCCAAATATTCATCTTTGCACTACAGACCAAAGATATTCATTTGTATCACCTGTCAGTCATGTTCATCTCAACACCTGTTCATCTTTGCACTACAGGCCAAAGATATTCATCAAGTAAGAATACATCTTTGCACTACAGGCCAAAGATATTCAGTAATATCATCATTTAGGACTGAGGATGATGAAAAATATCTTAAAGAGAACGAATCCAGTGAGACAGAAGGACAAATAGTAGGGATTCGTATAATAGTTTATCCAAGATCAATAATACTTCATAATAATCAATTGTGAAGCAGAATTCAAAAATAAAGATCAAAACATGGATATAATCAAAGATAGTAACCATAATAGACATCTTGGACAAAAAGGGAAAATTTTATTTTTCGATGAATAGTGCCGTATTCGTGAATAGTGCCGTATACGTGAATAGTAACGTATACGTGAATAGTAACCCAGACACAAAAAGTTTCAAATTTGTTAAAAACTCATGTTAATATTTCAGCATAATGATATTGAAGAAAATAATATCATTTAAGAAGAAAATAATATCCTTTACTTCAAAATATCAGTACTTCTGGTCGGAATACCGGTATAAGGCTGAAAGAAACTTGCTCTGATGAATAGAAACTCTCAAAGTATCTAAATACTCACAAAATACACTCAATAATCTAGAGAGAGAAAACTTATTTCTGGTGTGATTTTCAATTCTAACTTAGCCCTCTATTTATAGAAAAATGTTAGCACACCGAAGAAGACTTAACTTGCAACCTGATGGCTTCACCTGCTACTATTCCCACCCACCACATTTGAAATATAATTCAGCACATTTCTTCACCAACCACAAGTGGGGCCCACCAATTCTAGAATTTTCCACCAAAATGATAAACTCCGAAAATTCAACAATTTCTGAACCAGTCATCTCGTAAAATTCATAATAAATCATACGTTCATTTTTAACGGTTCAAAATTTGTGGGCATATACTCAACTTATATATGTATAATATGTCCAAAAATTACCACGATCCAACGGTCGGATTAAAAATTATAACCCCCGCAATATATCTCAAAAATCCTGATTTTTAATACCTCCATTCTAACAAAAATACTGATAAAAACCTCAACATTAACTCCTTCATTTTTAACCACAAAAATATATCCCTCGTTTATATCCACATAAAATAAATATTTCTTTATCATATGAATCAATAATTAATTATTCACAAATAATATTACAGAATCACATTTATGACAACCAGGCCGTTCTCAGGAAAGAGGGGGCTTTCCAATAAGAATTTTTTCCTTACTGGCGCGCAATTAGATGACCAAACCTCTCCTTAGACAGAACTTTCTAGACATTGCCAATAATGTTATCTAATAATATTATTCAAATAATATGAATTATTGATCTGATAAAGAAAAATACTGTGCAGCAATAATTATTGAAACAACAATAATATAAAATATCAACGCAGCAATTATTGAATCAATAAAATAAAATATTGAATAATAACAACTGTAACAATTATTGAGTAGTGCCTTATTACATAAGAATTAATAATTGATGCAATACCGTGTGCTACTGTATTTTAACCACCGGGTATTCCAACAGTATTAACGGTAACAACTACGCCGTTATTTATAAACAACTTATACTTGTCGTTTTCTTCATCCAATTGCTTTTCGTTATGAGGCCCACACAAGGCTGCGCCGTCGTACGAATATTCCCCGACAGTAAGAATATTCCACGACCAAACGAATATTCCCCAACAAAATGAATATTTTATAACCACTTGCTTATTTTGCAAAATTTGCACATTTCACCCATAATCAAAGTATTATATCAAATTAACCACTTATTATTCACAATAATATTTAGAAAAAGTTTGATTTTAGTCATTAATAAGCTGGGGTCTTACAATAACGGCGAAAGTTTTAGCATTAAAACTGTTGAACTACTCGGTAGTAAAAGTACAATAATACGTGTGGTTGCATAGTAGTACACGATATTGATTATTGATGCTTACGTAAGAAGTCACTTAGTTATACTCAATTATTGCTACAGTAATTGCTGCATCATGTCTCTCATATTATTGATTTAATTATTGTCATGGTAGCATCTGTATAATATGTTATGTTATTAAATCAATAATTGAGATAGCAAAGTTATTCATATTATTATTTGTAATATTAACGATGTCCAGAAATTTTGCCAAGGAGAGGTTTTGTAAGACCCCGAATTTTATGAAATAAAAGTATTTAATTTTTCTTATAATTACAATTCAGTAAATGGTTAAATTGATAAAAGTTTAAAGTTATGGGTGAAATATGATTTTTTTTTCAAAATAAGCAAGTGGTTATAAAATAATCATTGTTGTCGGGGAATATTCGTTTGGTCGTAGAATATTTTTTCTGTCGGGGAATATTCGTACGACGGCGCAGCTATTTGTGGGCCCCATAACGAATAACTGTCGGGTGAAGGAAAACGACAAATTTGAGTTTTTACAAATAACGGCGTAGTTGTTACCGTTAACACGGTTGGAATACCCGGTGATTAAAATACAGTAATACGCGTTATTGCACAGTAGCACACGGTATTGCACAATATTTTTGAAATTATTGATTCTTACGTAAGAAGGCACTACTCAATAATTGTTACAGTAATTACTGTTCAATATTTTATTTTATTGATTCAATAATTGCTACGTTGAAATTTTGTATTATTGTTGTTCAATAATTGTTGCTGCACAGTATTTCCCATTATCAGATCAATAATTCATATTATTTGAATAGTATTATTAGATAACATTATTGACAATGTCTAGAAAGTTCTGTCTAAGGAGAGGTTTGGTCATCTAATTGCGCGCCAGTAAGGAAAAATTCTTATTGGAAAGCCCCCTCTTTCCAGGGAACGGCCTGGTTGTCATAAATGTGATTCTGTAATATTATTTGTGAATAATTAATTATTGATTCATATGATAAAGAAATATTTATTTTATGTGGATATAAACGAGGGATATATTTTTGTGGTTAAAAATGAAGGAGTTAATGTTGAGGTTTTTATCAGTATTTTTGTCGGAATGGAGGTATTAAAAATCAGGATTTTTGAGATATTTTGCGGGGGTTATAATTTTTAATCCGACCGTTGGATCGTGGTAATTTTTGGATATGTTATACATATATAAGTTGAGTATATGCCCACAAATTTTGAACCGTTAAAAATGAACGTATGATTTATTATGAATTTTACGAGATGACTGGTTCAGAAATTGTTGAATTTTCGGAGTTTATCATTTTGGTGGAAAATTCTAGAATTGGTGGGCCCCACTTGTGGTTGGTGAAGAAATGTGCTGAATTATATTTCAAATGTGGTGGGTGGGAATAGTAGCAGGTAAAGCCATCAGGTTGCAGGTCAAACCTACCAAAATTTTCCTATAAATAGAGGGCTAAGTTAGAATTGAAAATCACACCAGAAACATAAGTTTTCTCTCTTTCTCTCTCTAGATTATTGAGTGTATTTTGTGAGTATTTAGATACTTGTGAGTTTCTATTCATCAGTGCAAGTTTCCTTCAGCCTTATACCGATCAGAAGTACTGCTCTTTTGAGGTAAGGGATAGTAAGGGATAGTAAGGGATTTTAAGGGTTGTTATGATTTTTAGTTTCGTAATTTTTCTGACCTTCAAAAATTCTGGAAAAATTTGAAATGATATTTTGATGAGTTTTCTTGATTGTGTCCAAAAATGGTGATTTTTGGATGTATAGATTGAGAGTTATGAATTTTATGAGAAAAGACTATTTTAAAAGTAACAGCTTATAATTTCTTGTGGTTAACTCCAAAATTGATGAAATTTTTATTGGGAGTACATGTATATGATAGAAGTATACTCTGTAAATTTCAGAATTTTTAGACAAAAGTACAATTTTTGATAAATGTCTAAATATTCGGCTATTTTGGCCATATGAAAAATAGTAAATGACTTTTAAAAATTCTGAGAAAAATATATGTTCACTATGGGACTATATTATGCTAAATTCCAGAAAAGAAATATTTTTGGAACGGATTTGGTATTTTTCATGAAAATAGTCTAGTTATGAGAAAATGAATTAAATATGTTATGTGAAGTAAGAAAATTGGAAAATAGGATTTTATGGCTTGAGAATCCTATATATGAGGTATATGCAGATTTTTGATGAGGGTTTTGGTTATTGATGATGAAATCTTAAGAGTTGGCATTTTATGATGATTAAATGCATTAATTAGTAAAGTGTAAACAATTTAAATAAATTGTTTATAAGCTTAAGAATATTATTCTTTCAATATCATTATACCGAAATATTGGTATGTATATTATTGTGAAATTTCTACCTTTTTCATGTCAGGGTTACTATTCACGAGTTACTATTTATGAGTTACTATTCACGAGTTACTATTCACGACAAAATTGGTTTCTTTTTCTAACCAAATTATAGTTGATTTATGAATATTACTCTTGAGATTAAATCTATGATCATGTTGATCATATTATTTTTATTATCATATATAACATTTTTATAACCTTGATGTTGAAATTCTCTTTCGCTTGAGTGTAAAGATGTGTAAATTATTGGTATGATCATGACTATGGGTTCTCTTTGGCCAGTAGTACAAAGTTGAATTGTTGACTGGTATGATCATGACCATTGAATTTATAAGTGAATATCTTTAGCTTAAGTGCAAAGGTGAATTGATTAATATGGTTATAATTATTGTTTAATGATTATATATTTCTTTGAGATATTAATATATTTGGCCTGTAGTGCAAATATGAACTGTTGATGAATATATTTGGCCGTAGTGCAAATATGAACTGTTGAGGAATATCTTTGGCCTGTAGTGCAAAGATGAATTGTTGATGAATATCTTTGGCCCGTAGTGCAAAGATGACATGTTGTTGAATATCTTTGGCCAGTAGTGCAAAGATGAACAGATGTTGAGATAAACATGACCAACTGGTGATACAAATGAATATCTTTGGCCGTAGTGCAAAGATGGATTTATTAGTATGATTATGAACAGGAAATGTGATTTGGTATAACCATGATCTTTGATGTTTCAGGTAAAGATAGGTGATGAAAATTATCTTCGTCCTGGATGAGAAGAGGAATTTAGAACTACAGTTATGATTATGAGTTATTCATATGATTGTGGACCAGAATTGTTGATTGATGTTACAGGGATAAAACATTGTTGATGGATTTTTAACATGGAGAAGATAATAGACTTTATAGTCTATTTGACTCTTCTAATGGATTGCTCGTTCCGCTGCAACTATGGTTGAAATTTTTATCATTTACCATATGTTCTAAATCTCTGATTTATTGTTGATGAAGGCTATTGATAATTTAAGTATCTTTAGTCATGATATTCTTTACTGAGCTAGTTGTGCTCACCCTTTTGCTTCACAATTCCTTTCAGGTAATAAGAGTGTAGCTGGGTCGAGCGAGGGTAACGGGGAAATATACGAACACTACCTATATAATCTTGGTATTTGTTTGAAGTATAATTCTCAATTTGAGACAGTAGAGATAATGATATGTCAAGAGAAGACTCACCATTGGGAAGAATATGATAGTAATCTTCTCGTTTTTCTTTGGGGTCTATTGGGTCAACCAAGGATAATTCTGTGGCCATATGATATCTATCATAACCTAGACGCGTGGCCTCCCATGTACGAAGGTTTCCTTGAGCACTTCCCAAAGATTCTAATTTCTAAAACAGTTTTTGACTATACCTTTATGTAAGGTGTTATTGTGAGGTGATGTCCACGGTTGGAACATGAGTCACATTTGGTATATATTTGTATCCAAACTCACAGCATATGTGTTGTTGTATTTTGCACGACAATTGTTGTAATAAAGTTGTAGTTGTTTTTTGTACCATGTATTTGACGACTCAGAATGGGTTGGATGGAATGGACCTATTTAGGGGCCGTCACATTTGGTATCAGAGCTTAGGGATATGATCTCTGGCGGAGATCGGGGAATATAACTAGGAGGGGAGAGATGAGTAAATCCTTCGCTAGTGTGTCCTACCTAAGCTTATTTGTTGGTCAGTTATAATATCGGGATATTATGTGATATGTTAATTTGTTAAATTAACCCTTGTTTTGAAGCTGTATTCTAGAATGATATATGAAATACAGGAGATGAGCAATGGAGAAATTATGATGACAGGGAAGATGGAATCTGAAATGAAAGGAATGTATTCTCAATTCTTTGAAATACCAGGTACGTAAATTTCGAGGACGAAATTTCATAAGGAGGGGAGATTGTAAGACCCCGAATTTTATGAAATAAAAGTATTCAATTTTTCTTATAATTACAATTCAGTAAATGGTTAAATTGATAAAAGTTTAAAGTTATGGGTGAAATATGAATTTTTTTTCAAAATAAGCAAGTGGTTATAAAATAATCATTGTTGTCGGGGAATATTCGTTTGGTCGTGGAATATTCTTTCTGTCGGGGAATATTCGTACGACGGCGCAGCTATTTGTGGGCCCCATAACGAATAACTGTCGGGTGAAGGAAAACGACAAATTTGAGTTTTTACAAATAACGGCGTAGTTGTTACCGTTAACACTGTTGGAATACCCGGTGGTTAAAATACAGTAATACGCGTTATTGCACAGTAGCACACGGTATTGCACAGTATTTTTGAAATTATTGATTCTTACGTAAGAAGGCACTACTCAATAATTGTTACAGTAATTACTGTTCAATATTTTATTTTATTGATTCAATAATTGCTACGTTGAAATTTTGTATTATTGTTGTTCAATAATTGTTGCTGCACAGTATTTCCCATTATCAGATCAATAATTCATATTATTTGAATAGTATTATTAGATAACATTATTGGCAATGTCTAGAAAGTTCTGTCTAAGGAGAGGTTTGGTCATCTAATTGCGCGCCAGTAAGAAAAAATTCTTATTGGAAAGCCCCCTCTTTCCTGGGAACGGCCTGGTTGTCATAAATGTGATTCTGTAATATTATTTGTGAATAATTAATTATTGATTCATATGATAAAGAAATATTTATTTTATGTGGATATAAACGAGGGATATATTTTTGTGGTTAAAAATGAAGGAGTTAATGTTGAGGTTTTTATCAGTATTTTTGTCGGAATGGAGGTATTAAAAATCAGGATTTTTGAGATATTTTGCGGGGGTTATAATTTTTAATCCGACCGTTGGATCGTGGTAATTTTTGGATATGTTATACATATATAAGTTGAGTATATGCCCACAAATTTTGAACCGTTAAAAATGAACGTATGATTTATTATGAATTTTACGAGATGACTGGTTCAGAAATTGTTGAATTTTCGGAGTTTATCATTTTGGTGGAAAATTCTAGAATTGGTGGGCCCCACTTGTGGTTGGTGAAGAAATGTGCTGAATTATATTTCAAATGTGGTGGGTGGGAATAGTAGCAGGTAAAGCCATCAGGTTGCAGGTCAAACCTACCAAAATTTTCCTATAAATAGAGGGCTAAGTTAGAATTGAAAATCACACCAGAAACATAAGTTTTCTCTCTTTCTCTCTCTAGATTATTGAGTGTATTTTGTGAGTATTTAGATACTCTGTGAGTTTCTATTCATCAGTGCAAGTTTCCTTCAGCCTTATACCGATCAGAAGTACTGCTGTTTTGAGGTAAGGGATAGTAAGGGATAGTAAGGGATTTTAAGGGTTGTTATGATTTTTAATTTCGTAATTTTTCTGACCTTCAAAAATTCTGGAAAAATTTGAAATGATATTTTGATGAGTTTTCTTGATTGTGTCCAAAAATGGTGATTTTTGGATGTATAGATTGAGAGTTATGAATTTTATGAGAAAAGACTATTTTAAAAGTAACAGCTTATAATTTCTTGTGGTTAACTCCAAAATTGATGAAATTTTTATTGGGAGTACATGTATATGATAGAAGTATACTCTGTAAATTTCAGAATTTTTAGACAAAAGTACAATTTTTGATAAATGTCCAAATATTCGGCTATTTTGGCCGTATGAAAAATAGTAAATGACTTTTAAAAATTCTGAGAAAAATATATGTTCACTATGGGACTATATTATGCAAAATTCCAGAAAAGAAATATTTTTGGAACGGATTTGATATTTTTCATGAAAATAGTCTAGTTATGAGAAAATGAATTAAATATGTTATGTGAAGTAAGAAAATTGGAAAATAGGATTTTATGGCTTGAGAATCCTATATATGAGGTATATGCAGATTTTTGATGAGGGTTTTGGTTATTGATGATGAAATCTTAAGAGTTGGCATTTTATGATGATTAAATGCATTAATTAGTAAAGTGTAAACAATTTAAATAAATTGTTTATAAGCTTAAGAATATTATTCTTTCAATATCATTATACCGAAATATTGGTATGTATATTATTGTGGAATTTCTACCTTTTTCATGTCAGGGTTACTATTCACGAGTTACTATTTATGAGTTACTATTCACGAGTTACTATTCACGACAAAATTGGTTTCTTTTTCTAACCAAATTATAGTTGATTTATGAATATTACTCTTGAGATTAAATCTATGATCATGTTGATCATATTATTTTTATTATCATATATAATATTTTTATAACCTTGATGTTGAAATTCTCTTTCGCTTGAGTGTAAAGATGGGTAAATTATTGGTATGATCATGACTATGGGTTCTCTTTGGCCAGTAGTGCAAAGTTGAATTGTTGACTGGTATGATCATGACCATTGAATTTATAAGTGAATATCTTTAGCTTAAGTGCAAAGGTGAATTGATTAATATGGTTATAATTATTGTTTAATGATTATATATTTCTTTGAGATATTAATATATTTGGCCTGTAGTGCAAATATGAACTGTTGATGAATATATTTGGCCGTAGTGCAAATATGAACTGTTGAGGAATATCTTTGGCCTGTAGTGCAAAGATGAATTGTTGATGAATATCTTTGGCCCGTAGTGCAAAGATGACATGTTGTTGAATATCTTTGGCCAGTAGTGCAAAGATGAACAGATGTTGAGATAAACATGACCAACTGGTGATACAAATGAATATCTTTGGCCGTAGTGCAAAGATGGATTTATTAGTATGATTATGAACAGGAAATGTGATTTGGTATAACCATGATCTTTGATGTTTCAGGTAAAGATAGGTGATGAAAATTATCTTCGTCCTAGATGAGAAGAGGAATTTAGAACTACAGTTATGATTATGAGTTATTCATATGATTGTGGACCAGAATTGTTAATTGATGTTACAGGGATAAAACATTGTTGATGGATTTTTAACATGGAGAAGATAATAGACTTTATAGTCTATTTGACTCTTCTAATGGATTGCTCGTTCCGCTGCAACTATGGTTGAAATTTTTATCATTTACCATATGTTCTAAATCTCTGATTTATTGTTGATGAAGGCTATTGATAATTTAATTATCTTTAGTCATGATATTCTTTACTGAGCTAGTTGTGCTCACCCTTTTGCTTCACAATTCCTTTCAGGTAATAAGAGTGTAGCTGGGTCGAGCGAGGGTAACGGGGAAATATACGAGCACTACCTATATAATCTTGGTATTTGTTTGAAGTATAATTCTCAATTAGAGACAGTAGAGACAATGATATGTCAAGAGAAGACTCACCATTGGGAAGAATATGATAGTAATCTTCTCGTTTTTCTTTGGGGTCTATTGGGTCAACCAAGGATAATTCTGTGGCCATATGATATCTATCATAACCTAGACGCGTGGCCTCCCATGTACGAAGGTTTCCTTGAGCACTTCCCAAAGATTCTAATTTCTAAAACAGTTTTTGACTATACCTTTATGTAAGGTGTTATTGTGAGGTGATGTCCACGGTTGGAACATGAGTCACATTTGGTATATATTTGTATCCAAACTCACAACATATGTGTTGTTGTATTTTGCACGACAATTGTTGTAATAAAGTTGTAGTTGTTTTTTGTACCATGTATTTGACGACTCAGAATGGGTTGGATGGAATAGACCTATTTAGGGGTCGTCACAGGTTTGGTCACCTAATTGCGCGCAAATAGGGAGAAATTCTTATTAGAAAACTCTCTCTTTCCTGGGAACGATATGGTCGATTAATATTGCGAATTATAATAAAGGTGATAAGTTTTGTTTTATTATTATTATAAATGTAATAAAACAGAAAACTTTTTACATAAAACAGAATACTTTTATAATGTTATTTATTTTATTAGACTATAAATAAAATATATGATATTCTATTATGCATAGTGTTTGTATAGTAATTTTTTTTTATATAAAACAGAATACTTTTATAAAGTTATTTATTTTATTAGACTATAAATAGAATATATGATATTCTATTATGTATAGTGTTTGCATAGTGTTTGTATTGTAAAATCTTTTTATATAAAACAGAATACTTTTATAAAGTTATTTATTTTATTAGACTATAAATAGAATATATAATATTCTATTATGCATAGTATTTGCATAGTGCATGTATAGTGTTTACATAGTAAAATCTTTTTATATAAAACAGAATACTTTTATAAAGTTATTCGTTTTATTAGATTATAAATAGAATATATTATATTTTATTTAAAAGATTTTATTTTATTAGAATATTTTATTAATACTGCATAGTAAATCAATATGGACCGTTCGTTTAAAAGTAAATCAATCTGGACCGTTCATGAATTATTTACTATTTAGTCCATTCTCCTATAAATAGAAGCTCATTCCTTCATTATTTCTTACGAATTCACTGAAACTCTAGAGAGAAAGAAGAAAAGTATTCTGCTACTTCACTACTCCTATATCCAGTTTCTTCTAAGGTAAGAGATATTATTTGTTGTACTTGTAAGGGATATTATTTCTTTCGTATTCATAAAGAGAACTTCTGTTATTCCATTCCTTATTATTATGTTGGAATAACCTGTATATGCGAAGTACCGCATACATGGTGAGATTCTTCTGTTATTCCATTCCTTATTATTCTGTTGGAATAACCTGTATATGCGAAGTACCGCATACATGGTTAAATTCTTCTGTTATTCCATTCTTTATTATTCTGTTGGAAAATCCTGTCTGTGCGGTTTATGCATGACCTGGTTCCGTTCTTTATTATTCTGTTAGAACATAATGTTTGTGCGATTTACGCATGACCTGGTTCCGTTCTTTATTATTCTGTTGGAACATCCTGTCTGTGCGGTTTACGCATGACCTAGTTCCATTCTTTATTATTCTGTTGGAATAACCTATCTGTGCGGTCTATCGCATGCATGGTGATTTCTTCTGTTATTTCATTCTTTATTATTCTGTTGGAATAACCTGTCTCTGTGGATTATCACATGCATGGTGAATAATCCTTTGTATTCATTCTTTATTAAATTGTAGAAATGATCTGTCTAAGTGGATTACTGCATGGGGGACGAAAATTTATTTGTAGTTTTATATATTCTCTTATACTCAGTTGGTTAAAGCTTTGACTTTTATACTCCATGAAATTAGTGAAATATCCTTGATATTTGCGCTTTATCCGGTATATTTTTATGGAAATATTCTTCTGAGCATTCTTAAATTTTACTCCACAAAGAAGTGTCATGTTGACAATTTGGACGTTATTGGATCCTGGATAAATTAATTCTTGAACTTGTTTTATTGAATTCTTATATCATTGTCATCATCCTCATGTTTATATTATGTTGAAAGTCATCTGTGGCCTGTAGTGCATAGATGGACTTGGTATGATAATGACCAGGGATTATTCGGTATAATCATGACCGTAATGTTACAAATGATGTGGTAAAAGTCCTCATTGGCCCATAGTGCATTGATGGACAGTTGTTGGCATGATCATGACCATTGATGAATACACGAATATCCTTGGCCCGTAGTGTATGGATAATTTATGGTTATGATACTAATGAATATCCTTGGCCGTAGTGCAGGGATGATGTGAATTATTTATTAAGCTGAGTCCCAGCGATAAAAGTGATGAAAAAACTTTTAAATCATAAAAGATAGTAGATTTTATTCTCTACTTGACTCTTTTAATGGATTGCTTGTTGTGCTGCAGTTAAACTTGATGTTTGTTATATTGTATCAGTTTAACACTCTTGAAGGCTAACGATAATTTATTCTGCATTATCTTAGTCATAATATTTCTTACTGGGCTAGTTGAGCTCACCCTTTTACTTTCATTATTTTCTTCTGAAAATGAGAACGTAGCAGGGACTAGTCGGGGAACGGATTGACGGTCCAGATGATAACATTAGTAGTCCTCACTATTCTATGAAATACTGTGATAATAAATGTATTGAGGACTTATTTTGTGTTTAAATACTGTCTAGAAGACAATATTTGTATTAAAACTCACAGCTCATGTTGTATATTTAAGATTGTATTTGTATTCTATACTATATATTTGGCGATTCAGAATAGGTGATGTATACCTATTTTGGGGGCGTCACACCCGCTCTTTCCTGGTAATGATTTAGTTGTTAATATTGCAAGTAATATTATTGATGAATAAATGTTGTTAAAAATATTAATGAGATTTTTATGAAGTATTTGTTGTAAATTTTGCTTATTATATGGACCCTCACATACTCATTTTTTTAAAATAGTGTGTTATGAGTGTGATAATATATATATATATATATATATATATATATATATATATATATGATGATTGATGAGTTTGTGGGGTGGGGTGGGGTGGGGTGGGGTGGGGGGTTGGAGAAAGAAAAAAAATAGAGGATGGTTTGGATGGGAGGGAGTACTATTATTATTATTATTATTATTATTATTATTATTATTATTATTATTATTATTATTATAGGTTTTGTTTTTTATGAAAAATAGAATATATTATATTATGCATAGTATTTGCATAGTATCTGCATAGTATTTGTATAGTAAAATCAAAATTATTTTTCAGCCGAAGAAGCGTCCGTGAATTCCTATTACTGTGCGTTTGTGATTTTTTTTTTCAAATAGTATCCTGCCATTCTTCTATAAATATAATGCTTAGTTTAGAATTGAAAATCACACCAGAATCAGAAAATTCTTCTTCTATAATCTTGAGTGTATTTCTTTAGAGTTTAAGAAATCTTTGAGCGTAGAAAATAATAAAATTTTTCTCCAAGAATATCCCCGCCCTACCAGTCAGAAGTACTCTCTTTTTAAGGTAAGTGATATTTTTTTTGTTCAATATTCGTATGAAATAATATTTTCTTCCATACTCTGTAGTATGTAAGTAATATTATTTCATTTCAGATTTCGAATTCTACACTCATTTTGTTAATGTATGACTTATATACTCCTTGAAATTAGTAGAATATTGTGACGAACGAGAATTCTGTAATTTAATTTTAATATTTATTGAATTAAATAAATATTTATTTTTCGATGATTTAATTATTAGATTTAATAATTAATCGATGCAATTGTGGTAGATTAATTTAATTTTATGTGTTACATTTATTAAATTAATGTAGAAAATTTTTATTATTCAGGTATGTGATTATGTGAGCTTATTGAATTAAATGAAATAATTTAATTAAGCATGATGTTATTTAATTAATTTAATTATTAATTAGAGAATTAATAAATTAACATTATTTATTAATGAGATAATTGAATATATGATTATGTGAATTTACGAGTAATTATTATATTTTATTTAAAGTAAATTAAATAAAATATGGGATTTATTTTATAAAGAGGGTGACATTTTCAAACAATATAATAAAAGAGTTTATTAAATTAATTGAGTTTAAGCCTTTAAGGCTAGCCAAACGTGGCTTTAGGGGGGGTTACTAGCAGTTACCCATGACTGGGTTAACTGACTAGTATGCGCGTCAGTTCTCTTTCAATCGACGTCTTCTTCTTTTCTGTTTTTCTCTAAGTCTGATAAAACTAGTTAGACAGAATCTGATAATTGTTGAGGAGAATTGTGAGCCAGTGATTGAGAAGGAATTCATCTGTTACTAAAATCCATTCTACGCTTGGGTAATCTTCTCAAACCTAATTTTTATTTTACGTCATTTAGTTTTTATAAAATGGCTTTCAAAGTTTGGTTTAACGTCTGTAATTGGGTTAGGAATAATGATTATGGGTTTTGTTTATGTTATGGCATATCAAATCATCTTTAATTATGTATATGTTGCAAACCATAACATCAGTGTCATGAAAACATGTCGTTAATCTGATGACTTGTTATTTCAAAATAAACAGAGTACGTGATATGGCCATATGGCCTTATACGTGATATTTTGTGTAATGATCGCATATTATCCCTAAAATTTACACTCTTATATTATTGAGCATGTTAATACGAAGAGATCAAGCCTTAAACGAACGGATTCGGTGTTATAACGAATCCGTAGTGTTAAATTATAGGTTTTTGTTCAAAATCCTCAAGAACATCAAGAACAATCCATTTTTTTTATGATTTAAATATGTGATTATATGTTTTAATGAGTTAAAATCACTTTATAGATGTTATATTATGAATATACATAAACTATAACTTGTGGGTATGTCTAATTTTGAGTAGAAAATAAGAATTTGGGAGAAATTGGCTCATTCTGCGATTTTTCACGAACAGCCATTTCTGTGTCTGGTATGCCGCGCCGCAGCGCCGGCTACCAGTTCATTTTCCGCGCCGCAGCGCCAACGTGCCGTAGCGCCATGACCCAAGCCACGGCGCCATAGCGCCGCAGCGCCAAGGGCCCGACCACAGCGCCATCGCGCCGCAGCGCGACTCCTTAGTACATTAGTGGCGCCGCAGCGCTACTCTCCAGAAAATGTCAGAAATGTATTTTTTTTAAAATGTTAAAGTCTAATAAGTGTTAGTGGATTGATGTAATGAACATGTAATCATGTTAGAGGTATTATGAGATGATAAAATAGTTGCTTAACATGTAATAAAATATTATGTGTGAATTGAATTATTAAATACATAATTAGTTTGATAATTCATGAAGTATAAATTATGTGACAACGTGATAATTTGACTAAGTTTAGTCAATAATTAAAGTAGACAACGAGAATGAGTTTATATTGATTAGTTAATTTATAATTAACTGGTATTGTGTATATGAATGGTATGTAGGATTTAATTCAAAGAACGTGCTTAGTTAAAGTGTAATCTACGCACGAGGCAAGTATCCTATCCCTAACTCCATTCTATTGAGCAAGTTTATTTAAACTTAAACGTTACTTTTATGTCGAGCAAGTTTCCCTAACCCCACTTGTCATTATTGTTCAAGTTTATTATTTACCTTGAATAAATTATCCTTGTTATTATTCAAGTTCAAGTATGATATTAAAGATTAATTATCTTTCCAAAGCATGATTCAGTTATACAATAATTGTCCTATTGTATACTTTTGAGGTTATTATTCAAATCGAATATCAATTATTGTTGAACTTTATTAGACTAGTGAACCTTATTGATTCAACTAGTCCATAGTTGATGAGCGTTCTAAATTTCAGAACCCTTGATGAATTATCCAAACCAAACTTCCTTTGGTGCGGACTCGAATGTCAAACTGAGATGAACAACCCTGTATAGGGGATTATTTACGCTTTAGCGTTAAGATATTGTGCACAGTATGGTACTAAGGGCTGATCCCCCTAAGTACGAGAAGAAGGTCCATAGTCTTATGACTGTTAAAGGTTTCAAGTATAAATCTTGATAACCTAGGACATAGTTCAAGGTCTTATGACCCTCAGAATTCTTTTGATTCTTGTTAATTATTCTTGATTCAAAAGTTGAGCTTTATTCAGATGTTTTGATTATTCGCATGTTATTATACTATTGTTTCATTATTATACTTGTGGGCATTTGTGCTCACTCTTGCTTAATAATAACATTGCAGTTAAGAACGAAAGAAGCGACGAACCTTCCACTAGTAAGGGCAAGGGCAAAGTTAGCAAATGATGAAGACCTGTTATTTATTAACTGATGTAATTGTTTAAGACTTGAGTTATGTTGATGTTAAGACTTATTTGTTTAGAATTCCGCACAGATGTTTTAAGGTTAGTTTAAACCTGGGATTGTATTATTATTATTATTCGAATGTTGTAAGAAGTTTTATTCTATCTATTGTATGGTTTAATATTATTTATGGGTAGATAGATAGATGATGCTTGTACAGTGAACACCAAATCCCGTGGAATCGAAGTACCCGGATTTGGGGGTGTCACAGGTTGGTATCAAAGCTGTAGGTTATGAATCTTAGGTGGGGGAACAACCTTAGGTAGTAACCTTATAGAAAGAAGATAGTAAAGGAAAACTCTTATCGAGTTTTAAGAAATGAATTTTTGTAATTCATTGAAGATAATAAAATACATTATGTGTCTATGTGTTAATTTATGTGCTCGTTAGTACGACTTAGTAACTAAAACTTAAAATTTTGTTGTCAGGATGACGAATGTTGGAGAAGCTAGTCAAGCTGGGGAGGAAGAACCCCGATTACCTATAGTACCTACTGAGGAGGAGCCCCGAGACATTTATGTCGTTAGGGAGCAGCTGGTGCAGAGGGTTTCATCTCCCTTGATCACCGTTGTTGGTCAGGAGCATGAACCTGAGATTGATCCTGAGGACGAGTTTGATGAGGAGGAAGAAGAAGAGGAGCTACCACGGTACACTGTTGATGCTGAGATGTATGACACACTATATGATCGTAACGTGGAGTTACAAGATGAGGTTCAGGAATTGACTGAGCGAGCAACTGTTCAGCAGTCTACTTTAGAGGAGAAGGATAGAGAGATTGTGACCCTTCATACACGCTTAGGAAACGTGGAGTGGGATCTGGTTCATGAAAAGGGTCAAATCGAAGATAAGACCGAGGAGATAGAGAAGCTGAAGAAGGAACTGAAAGAAACCTCCGGAAGACTGAAAATAGCAGAGGAAGGATGGGTAAGAGAATCACATCGAGTTGATCGTGCAGAAAATGATAGTCGTGTAAAGAAGGCAAAGCTTGAAGACACGTACGCCACACTTAATCATGCGATGGATGAGGTTCAAGAGCGAGTGTTAAGGTACCCCATCCAGTTTGAAGGACTTCTATCGTATATGTTGGATCGCAGGACGATGTCTCGTATCATGAATGAAGAGCGTGGCAAGGCTATTGAGCACCTTGGAAGACAGGAATAGAATCTGTTTGATTATGTGAAAGACTTAACTAATTTTTAATTGTAAATTCCGATGTGTTTATGAACTAAGGAATATGTTAATATTTGAATGTTTTAAATCCCGTGGATTCTTTATTCCAGGATAGATGATGTAAATAGCAGTATGCTATAGTTTAATGTTAAAACTTTTTATTTGAATGAAAAGATATCAAGTTGTTTGAGATGGTGTGTTAAGTGATATGTTAAATTGTTGAGTAATGTCTTAACTATGTAGAGAAATAAATAAAGTTCTAATAAACGTTTACTTAACAGAAAAATGCCGCCAAGGAGAAGACAACAGCGTCAACCGGCTCAGGAAGAGTCAACCAATAATAACAATAATGCCAACGTTAATCTAGTTCAACAGCTAGTTAATTTACTAACTGGAGTTATGAATAACCAACCGCAAGCTCCACCTAGCACAACGTTTAAAGATTTTAAGGCGGTGGGACCGCCAGAGTTCAAAGGTTCCAGAAACCCGATCGAGGCTCAAATGTGGGTGATGGAAATGGAGAAGGTTTTCGACGTTACTAGGGTTAGAGAAGATCAGAAGACCGCTTTCTCAACGTTCATGCTGAAGTCTGAGGCTAGCTACTGGTGGCAGGCAAACAAGATGCGAGGAGGTCAAGGTGTAATTACGTGGGAGAGATTTAAAGAAATGTTTTTCGAAATGTACTTCCCAACTAGTTCGCAGAATCAGATGGAGATTCAATTTCTGGAACTGAAGCAAGGAAACATGAGCGTACCTGATTACGCGGCTAAATTCGATGAGTTGGCAAGGTTTGCCCTGTACCAAGTACACACTGACGAAAGAAAGGCCAGAAGATTTGAACAAGGACTAAAGCCTTGGGTTTATAGTAAGGTGTCAATGTTTCAGATAAACACATTTGCCGGAGTACTGGAAAAGGCCATCCTCGCTGAAGGAGGAAGCGATGCGGTGACCAAGTACAATCAAGAGCAGAAGAAGAAAAAGAGTGAAGGTGAAGGAAATAGCAAAGCCAGTGGAAGTGGCACAGGAGGTGGAAATTTCAATCATAAGAAAAGGTGGAATGACAACTCATCATCGGGAAATCAACAAGGTAATCAGAAGAAACGAATCGAGGCATGCCTGACTTGCGGGAAAGCTCATCTAGGAGTTTGCATGAAAGGAAAGAGAGTTTGCTATAATTGTGGTCAGGAAGGCCACATAGCACCAAATTGTCCAAATCCAAAGAAGGGTGCTTGTTTCAACTGTGGTTCGAAGGATCATCTAGCAAGAGACTGCCCTAAGAAGGGATCAGGAGGACCAGTGCAAGGAGGTAACCGTGGAAATAGCAGTGAAAATACCTTAACCATCACCGGACCACCTACAACAAGCCGACCAACCGCCATAACTTTCAACATGACGGTGCAGGATGCAATCCAGTCTCGTGAGGTGGTGTCAAGTATCATTCCGATCAATGAAATTAATGCTTATGTTTTATTTGATTCGGATGCTACTTGTTCCTTTATATCCGAAGACTTTGCTAATAGTTTAGATTTGCTTATGGATGAATTGGATTACCCCATGAACATAGAAATTGCGAATAGAGAAATAATCCCTGTTAAGTACGTGTTTAAGAACTGTAGGGTGGATATTAAGGGTAATATCATGAACGTAGATCTTATCTCTATTCGATTGGGGGAATTCGACGTTATATTGGGTATGGATTGGCTATCCAATTATGGGGCTGTAATTGACTGCCAAAAGAAGCGTATTAACCTTTTGACTCCGTCAAAGGTTGTGTTTTATGGTAGCAAGTCGCCTAGACAAGCGAGTTGTCTGACGATGTTGCAGGCCAGGAAGTTATTAAGACAAGGCTGTGTAGGATATTTAGCTTACATAGTCGACAGTCGAAAAGAGAACCTGAAGGTAGAGGAGATACCGATTGTGAGAGACTTCGTCGATGTATTTCCAGACGATTTGTCAGGACTTCCACCAGATAGGGAAGTAGACTTTGTGATTGATTTGGCGCCCGAAACTACTCCAATATCGAAGGCATCGTACCGAATGGTGCCAGTAGAGATGAAGGAATTAATGGTACAACTACAAGAATTGTTGGACAAAAAGTACATTCAACCGAGCGTATCGCCGTGGGGAGCACCGGTGTTGTTCGTGAAAAAGAAGGACGGAACGATGAGGCTCTGCATTGACTACAGAGAATTAAATAAGGTCACGATTAAGAACAGATATCTATTACCAAGGATCGATGATCTATTTGATCAATTAAAGGGAGCAAAATACTTTTTCAAGATTGACTTGAGGAGTGGTTATCACCAACTGAAGGTGAGGCCAGAGGATGTACCGAAGACAGCGTTCCGAACGCGATATGGTCATTATGAGTTTTTAGTAATGTCGTTTGGTCTTACGAATGCTCCTGCAGCATTTATGGGACTAATGAATGGTGTATTCAAGCCATTTTTGGACAAATTCGTGGTGGTATTTATAGATGACATTTTGGTATATTCCAAAACCAAAGAGGAACATGAAGAACACTTGAGGTTAACATTGGAAGTATTGAGAAGGGAGAAGTTGTATGCTAAGTTTTCAAAATGCGAATTCTGGATCGAGAGAGTATAATTTCTTGGTCACGTAATCGATAAAGATGAAATTTCGGTAGATCCATCCAAAGTAAAAGCTGTGATTAACTGGGATCAGCCGAGAACGCCGTCAGAAGTAAGAAGTTTTCTTGGATTTGCAGGATATTATAGAAGATTCATACAAGATTTTTCTAAGATCGCAACTCCGTTAACGAATTTAACTCGAAAAGCTGTGAAATTTGTTTGGACGGAGAAGTGTGAGGAGAGTTTTCAAGAATTAAAGAAGAGGTTGAGTACAACGCCTGTGTTATCTCTTCCGGATGATACAGGAAATTTTGTTGTTTTTAGCGATGCGTCGCATAAAGGACTTGGTTGTGTGCTGATGCAAAACGGCAAAGTCATTGTGTATGCATCACGGCAGTTGAAGGATTACGAGAAGGGTTACCCAACCCATGATTTGGAGTTAGCTGCAGTTGTTTTTACTTTGAAAATTTGGAGGCACTATCTCTACGGGGAGAAGTGTGAAATATATACGGACCACAAGAGTCTGAAATATATTTTTACACAGAAAGATTTGAATATGCGTCAAAGAAGATGGTTGGAATTAATCAAGGATTATGACTGTGAGATTTTATATCATCCGGGTAAGGCTAATGTGGTTGCCGACGCCTTAAGTAGAAAGGGTCGTGAGAAATTGATGATGTTGACTGCTCAGCAGGAGCTAATTACAGATATGGAGAAACTGGAGTTAGAAGTGAAGTATCCTATGGAGATTGATGAGAAGCTATTTCAGATGCAATCTGGTACAACTCTACTAGATAGAGTGAAGGAGGCTCAGCTTCAGGATGATGAATGCAAAAAGGTAACATCGAAGATATCTGAAGGAACCGAACCTAGATTTAGGATGGATAAGGAAGGAATATTGAGATTTGAAAGCAGAATTTGGGTTCCGCCAGTACAAGAGATTAAGGAAGATATTTTAAGCGAGGCTCATAGTTCACGATATTCGATTCACCCTGGTAGTACCAAGATGTACCAAGATCTTAGACAACATTTCTGGTGGCCGAATTTGAAACGTGATGTTGCAGAATGTGTTGCCAAATGCCTGACATGTCAGAAAGTTAAAGCAGAACATCAGAGACCGAGTGGATTGCTACAACCGTTGGAGATCCCAGAATGGAAATGGGAACATATTACGATGGACTTCGTGGTTGGCCTTCCGACGACTCAGAAAGGCTACGATGCAGTATGGGTTATCGTTGACCGATTGATGAAATCCGCGCACTTCCTTCCTATCAAAATCAGATTTAACTTAGATCAGTTGGCAAGATTATATATGAAAGAGATTGTTTCGAGGCACGGAGTGCCGGTGTCAATTGTTTCCAATAGGGATCCGCGCTTCACGTCAAATTTTTGGAAACGTCTTCAGGAATGCATGGGTACACAACTGCGAATGAGTACAGCTTACCACCCTCAAACAGACGAACAAAGCGAACGAACGATTCAAACACTGGAAGATATGTTACGAGCCTGTGTAATGGACTTCAAAGGAAATTGGGATGATCACCTACCATTGGTAGAGTTCGGCTATAACAACAGTTACCACGCTAGTATTGGTATGCCGCCTTACGAAGCGTTATACGGCAGAAAGTGCAGAACTCCGCTTTATTGGGATGAAGTTGGTGAAAGACAATTACTAGGGCCAAAATTGGTACAACAGACGGCAGAGATAGTCAAAGTGATCCGAGCACGACTGGTAGCAGGTCAAGATCGACATAAGAAATACGCTGATCCACATCGTAAAAATATCGAGTTTGAACCAGGTAGTTATATTTTCTTGAAGGTCTCTCCCTGGAAGGGAAAGATCAGGTTCGGAAAGAAAGGAAAATTGAGCTCTAGATTTATTGGACCCTTTGAGGTACTGCGAAGAATTGGAGAAGTTGCGTACGAGGTAGCCTTACCTCCAGCACTCGAGAATATCCACAACGTCTTCTATGTTTCTGTGTTACGACCTTACAAACCTGATTACAAGCATGTAATTGAATACGAACCCCTGTATTTTGAGAAAGACTTATCTTATGAAGAAATTCCTGTCCAAATTGTCGACTGAAAAGAACAAGTTCTCAGAAATAAAGTTATACCTTCTGTTAAGGTAATTTGGAGGAACCACAACGCTGAAGAAGCTACGTGAGAACTCGAAGATAATATGATGAAGAATTACCCTCATTTATTTACTTAATTATTTGTAAGCGATTCTGGGGACAGAATCTTTGTAAGGGGGGAGAATGTAACGGGTCGAAATTATTGAGCCGTGATTCTGGGGACAGAATCCTTTTAAGGGGGGAAAGATGTGACGAACGAGAATTCTGTAATTTAATTTTAATATTTATTGAATTAAATAAATATTTATTTTTCGATGATTTAATTATTAGATTTAATAATTAATCGATGCAATTGTGGTAGATTAATTTAATTTTATGTGTTACATTTATTAAATTAATGTAAATTTTTTTTATTATTCAGGTATGTGATTATGTGAGCTTATTGAATTAAATGAAATAATTTAATTAAGCATGATGTTATTTAATTAATTTAATTATTAATTAGAGAATTAATAAATTGACATTATTTATTAATGAGATAATTGAATATATGATTATGTGAATTTACGAGTAATTATTATATTTTATTTAAAGTAAATTAAATAAAATATGGGATTTATTTTATAAAGAGGGTGACATTTTCAAACAATATAATAAAAGAGTTTATTAAATTAATTGAGTTTAAGCCTTTAAGGCTAGCCAAACGTGGCTTTAGGGGGGGTTACTAGCAGTTACCCATGACTGGGTTAACTGACTAGTATGCGCGTCAGTTCTCTTTCAATCGACGTCTTCTTCTTTTCTGTTTTTCTCTAAGTCTGATAAAACTAGTTAGACAGAATCTGATAATTGTTGAGGAGAATTGTGAGCCAGTGATTGAGAAGGAATTCATCTGTTACTAAAATCCATTCTACGCTTGGGTAATCTTCTCAAACCTAATTTTTATTTTACGTCATTTAGTTTTTATAAAATGGCTTTCAAAGTTTGGTTTAACGTCTGTAATTGGGTTAGGAATAATGATTATGGGTTTTGTTTATGTTATGGCATATCAAATCATCTTTAATTATGTATATGTTGCAAACCATAACATCAGTGTCATGAAAACATGTCGTTAATCTGATGACTTGTTATTTCAAAATAAACAGAGTACGTGATATGGCCATATGGCCTTATACGTGATATTTTGTGTAATGATCGCATATTATCCCTAAAATTTACACTCTTATATTATTGAGCATGTTAATACGAAGAGATCAAGCCTTAAACGAACGGATTCAGTGTTATAACGAATCCGTAGTGTTAAATTATAAGTTTTTGTTCAAAATCCTCAAGAACATCAAGAACAATCCATTTTTTTATGATTTAAATATGTGATTATATGTTTTAATGGGTAAAAATCACTTTATAGATGTTGTATTATGAATATGCATAAACTATAACTTGTGGGTATGTCTAATTTTGAGTAGAAAATAAGAATTTGGGAGAAATTGGCTTGTTCTGCGATTTTTCGCGAATAGCCATTTCTGTGTCTGGTATGCCGCGCCGCAGCGCCGGCTACCAGTTCATTATCCGCGCCGCAGCGCCAACGTGCCGTAGCGCCATGACCCAAGCCACGGCGCCATAGCGCCGCAGCGCCAAGGGCCCGGCCACAGCACCACCGCGCCGCAGCGCGACTCCTTAGTACATTAGTGGCGCCGCAGCGCCACTCTCCAGAAAATGTCAGAAATGTATTTTTTTTAAAATGTTAAAGTCTAACAAGTGTTAGTGGATTGATGTAATGAACATGTAATCATGTTAGAGGTATTATGAGGTGATAAAATAGTTGCTTAACATGTAATAAAATATTATGTGTGAATTGAATTATTAAATACATAATTAGTTTGATAATTCATGAAGTATAAATTATGTGACAACGTGATAATTTGACTAAGTTTAGTCAATAATTAAAGTAGACAACGAGAATGAGTTTATATTGATTAGTTAATTTATAATTAACTGGTATTGTGTATATGAATGGTATGTAAGATTTAATTCAAAGAACGTGCTTAGTTAAAGTGTAATCTACGCACGAGGCAAGTATCCTATCCCTAACTCTATTCTATTGAGCAAGTTTATTTAAACTTAAACGTTACTTTTATGTCGAGCAAGTTTCCCTAACCCCACTTGTCATTATTGTTCAAGTTTATTATTTACCTTGAATAAATTATCCTTGTTATTATTCAAGTTCAAGTATGATATTAAAGATTAATTATCTTTCCAAAGCATGATTCAGTTATACAATAATTGTCCTATTGTATACTTTTGAGGTTATTATTCAAATCGAATATCAATTATTATTGAACTTTATTAGACTAGTGAACCTTATTGATTCAACTAGTCCATAGTTGATGAGCGTTCTAAATTTCAGAACCCTTGATGAATTATCCAAACCAAACTTCCTTTGGTGCGGACTCGAATGTCAAATTGAGATGAATAACCCTGTATAGGGGATTATTTACGCTTTAGCGTTAAGATATTGTGCACAGTATGGTACTAAGGGCTGATCCCCCTAAGCACGAGAAGAAGGTTCATAGTCTTATGACTGTTAAAGGTTTCAAGTATAATTCTTGATAACCTAGGACATAGTTCAAGGTCTTATGACCCTCAAAATTCTTTTGATTCTTGTTAATTATTCTTGATTCAAAAGTTGAGCTTTATTCAGATGTTTTGATTATTCGCATGTTATTATACTATTGTTTCATTATTATACTTGTGGGCATTTGTGCTCACTCTTGCTTAATAATAACATTGCAGTTAAGAACGAAAGAAGCGACGAACCTTCCACTAGTAAGGGCAAGGGCAAAGTTAGCAAATGATGAAGACCTGTTATTTATTAACTGATGTAATTGTTTAAGACTTGAGTTATGTTGATGTTAAGACTTATTTGTTTAGAATTCCGCACATATGTTTTAAGGTTAGTTTAAACCTGGGATTGTATTATTATTATTATTCGAATGTTGTAAGAAGTTTTATTCTATCTATTGTATGGTTTAATATTATTTATGGGTAGATAGATAGATGATGCTTGTACAGTGAACACTAAATCCCGTGGAATCGAAGTACCCGGATTTGGGGGTGTCACAGGTATCCTTGAAATTTGCACTTCATCTAGTATCTTTTCATAGAAATATTATTCTGAGCATTCTTGATAATTTTTAATCTTTTCATGCTGGGGTACTATTCACAGGATACTATTCTCGAAGTACTATTCACGGGGTAATATTTATCCGGGGTACTATTCATGATAAAAATTAATTTCTTTTCGGTCTAAATCCTTTTTGATACAATATTATTTTTGAATTTTACTCCACAAAGCAGTATCATGTTGACAATTTGAACATTATTGAATTATGGATAAATTGAATTATAAATCTTTAAAATTTATCCTTTGCTTTCATTTAATTGAATTCTTATATCATTGTCATCATCCTCATGCTTATATTATGATGAAAGTCATCTTTGGCCCGTAGTGCATATATGGACTGTTGATTGGTATGATTATGACAAGGAATTATTCGGTATAATCATGACCCGTAATGTTACAAATGATGTGGTAAAAGTCCTAATTGGCCCGTAGTGCATTGATGGATAGTCGTTGGCATGATCATGACCATTGGTGATAATACGAATATCTTTGGCCCGTAGTGCAGGGATAATTCTTGGATGTGATACTAATGAATATCCTTGACCCGTAGTGCATGGATAATTCAGTGATGTGGATTATTTATTGAGCTGAGTCTCAGCAATAAAATTGATGATAAACTTTTTAAATCATAAAAGATAGTAGATATCATGCTCTACTTGACTCTTCTAATAGATTATTTGTTCCACTGCAGTTAAACTTGTTGTTTATTGTATTCTATCAGTTTAACACTGTTGAAGGCTAACGATACTTTACTTTGCATTATCTTAGTCATAGTATTTCTTACTGGGTTAGTTGAGCTCACCATTTTATTTTCATTGTTCTCTTCAAGAAATGAGAACATAGCCGGGAGTAGTCGGGGAATGGAGTGACGGTCCGAGGTGGTGGCTGTAGTAGTCCTTACTTTTTTATAAAATAGTGTGATAATAATTGTAATGAGGATTCCATTTGAGTTTGGATTGTGTATTAGACAATATTCGTGTAAAAACTCTCAGCTACGTTTTTGTCGTATTGCATAAAGAAGTTATATTTAAATTCTGTACCATGTATTTGACGACTCAGAATGGGTGATGTATACCTATTTTTGGGGCGTCACACTTATCTATGTAATTAGTAATTAAAAAGTCGAAATAAACTTCCACAATATATATCATTTTTCTATCATAATTTATCTAAAAAGTACCATTAATTATTAGATTTATTATTTTCAAAACTTAAATGAATCATGTCAATTTTAGATTTGAAAATATCTCAAATTGACTTTTAGAAAGTCAATAATGATCTTATTGTAATTCGGAACGGAAAGAGTATATAAAATCTAGATGTTATGGTTTTGTTTGATAAATGATATATAATTCATAGCCACAATTGTAAGAATAGGTCTATTGTTACAAAATATCTATGACCGTCTAAATTTTTAATTAACTAGCTAAGTGTTCCGTGCAAAGTACAAGTTTATTTATAAATAAAATTATTTTTAATTTTTACATTATTTTATATATATGATAATTATAAAATATTTTTTTGGCTTTCAATTTAATTTACTATTATTATTGTAATGATTAAAAGTTATGTTCAAACAAACATTTATCAAAGAAACACAATTGAGTTAGTATTTTGTTGCTTTTTTTGTATATAATTTAATATTCAGCTTTTATAATTTTTAAAAATTTAATATTTAGTTTTTCTTTTCTATCTTTGGCAATTATATATAGTTTTTCAAAGTTCAAAACCGATAAAATACTGATAAACACCTGAACATTATTTTTCTCATTTATATCCACATAAAATAAATATTTTCTTATCATATAAATTAATAATTAATTATTCACAAATAATATTACAGAATCACAATAATGACAACTAGGTCGTTCCCAGGAAAGATGAGGCTTTTTGATAAAGATTTCTTCTTACTGACGCGCAATTAGGTGACCAAACCCCTTTTCTAGACAGAACTTCCTTAGACATTGCCAATAATACTATCTAATAATATTATTCAAATTATATGAATTATTGATATGATAATGGGAAATACTGTGCAGTGATAATTATTGAAACAACAATAATATAAAATATCAACGTAGCAATTATTGAGTCAATAAAATAAAATATTGAACATTAATTGCTGTAACAATTATTGAGTAGTGCATTCTTACGTAAGAATCAATAATTTAAAAATATTGTGTAATACCATGTGCTACTGTGCAACCACGCGTATTACTGTATTTTAACCACGGGGTATTCCAACAGTGTTAACGGTAACAACTACGCCGTTATTTGTAAAAACTCAAACTTGTCATTTTTTTCATCTGACCGTTTTCCGTTATGGGGCCCACAAATGACTACGTCGTCGTACGAATATTTCCCGACAGCAAAATATTCCACGACTAAAAGAATATTCCCTGGCAACAATGAATATTTTATAACCACTTGCTTATTTTGTAAAATTTGCACATTTCACCCATAACCAAAGTATTATATCAAATTAGCACTTTATTATTTACAATAATTGTGGCGCCCCCAAAATAGGTATACAACACCCATTCTGAGTCGCCAAATACATGGTACAGAAATAAATACAACTTTATTAATACAATTGTCGTGCAAAATACGATAACACAACACTGTGAGTTTAAATACAAATATTGTCTAGTAGATAGTATTCAAACTCAAAGGGAGTCCTCATTAAAATTATTGATACACTATTTTATAAAATAGTGAGGACTACTAAAACAGCTATCATGAACCATCACTCCATACCCCCGCTAGTTCCTGCTATGTTCTCACCTCCTGAGAAGAAATATGGAACAAAAAGAAAAAGGGTAAGCTCAACTAGCCCAGTAAAGAATATTATGACTAAGATAATATACAACAAATTATCATTAGTCGTCAACAGGGGAAAATCTGATAGAATATAATAGACAACAAGTTTTAGATCAACAACTGCAGCGGAAACAACAATTCATTAGAAGAGTCAAGTAGAGAATGAGTTCTACTATCTTCTAAGATTTAAAAGTCCATCATCAATATTTTATCACTGTAACAATAATCAATAACAATCTTTAATCAAATATTCATCTTTGCACTACAGGCCAAAGATATTCATTTGTATCACTAGTCGGTCATGCTCATCTCAACACCTGTTCATCTTTGCACTACGGGTCAAAAATATCCATCAGTTAATCATTCATCTTTGCACTACAGGCCAAAAATATTCAGTAATATCATCATTTAGGACTGAGGATGATGAAAAAATATCTTAAAGAAAACGAATCCAATGAGACAGAAGGACAAATATTAGGAATTCGTATTATAGTTTATCCAAGTGCAATAATACTCCATAATAACCAATTGTGAAGTAGAATTCAAAAGTAAAGATCAAAACATAGATACAATCAAAGATAATAACCATAATAGTCATCTTGGTTAAAAAAAATATTTTATTTTTTGGTGAATAGTGCCGTATTCGTGAATAGTACCGTATACGTGAATAGTAACCCCGACATAAAAAGTTTTAAATTTGATAAAAAGTTCATAATATTTCAGCATAATGATATTGAAGAAAATAATATCATTTAAGAAGAAAATAATATCCCTTACCTCAAAAGAACCGCACTTTCGGCTGAAATATCAGGTATAAGGCTGAAGGAAACTTGCACTATTGAATAGCAACTCACAAAGTATCTAAATACTCACAAAATACGTCGATAATATAGAGAGAGAAAGAGAGAAAACTTATGAATTCTGGTGTGATTTTTAATTCTAACTTAGTAATTTATTTATAGAAAAATGTTAGCACGTCGAAGCAGACTTGACCTGCAACCTAATGGCTTTACCTGTTACTATTCTCACCCACCACATTTGAATAAAAATTCCAGCACATTTCTCACCAACCAAAAGTGGGGCCCACCAATTCTAGAATTTTTCACCAAAATGATAAATTTTAAAACTTCAACAATTTCTGAACCAGTCATCTCTTAAAATTCATAACAAATCATACGTTCATTTTTAACGGTTCAAAATTTGTGGACATATATTTAACTTATATATGTATAACATATCCAAAAATCACAACGATCCAACAGTCGGATTAAAAATTATAACTCACGCAATATATCTTAAAAATACTGGTTTGATTTTTAATACTTCTATTCCGACAAAAATACTGATAAAACACCTCAACATTAACTCATTCATTTTTAACCACAATAAATATATCCAACATTTATATCCACATAAAATAAATATTTCCTTATCATATGAATCAATAATTAATTATTCACAAATAATATTACAGAATCACAATTATGACAAATAGGTCGTTCTCAGGAAAGTGGGGGCTTTCCAATAAGGATTTCTCCTTACTGGAGCGCAATTAGGTGACCAAACCACTCCTTAGACAGAACTTTCTTAGACATTGTCAATAATGCTATCTAATAATATTATTCAAATAATATGAATTATTAATCTAATAATGGAGATACTGTGCAGTGACAATTATTGAAACAAAAATATCAACGCAACAATTATTGAATCAATAAAATAAAATATTAAACAGTAATTACTGTAACAATTATTGAGTAGTGCCTTCTTACGTAAGGATCAATAATTCATCAATACTGTGCAAAATCGTATGCTACTATGCAACCACGCGTATTACTGTATTTTAACCACCAGGTATTCCAATAGTGTTAACGGTAACAACTATACCGTTATTTATAAAAACTCAATTTTGTCTTTTTCTTCATCCGACCGTTTCCCGTTATGGGGCTCACAAATGGCTGCGCCGTCGTACGAATATTCTCCGACAGTAAGAATATTCCACGACCAAACGAATATTCCCCGACAACAATGAATATTTTATAACCACTTGCTTATTTTGAAAATTTTGCACATTTCACCCATAATCAAAATATTATATCAAATTAATACCTTATTATTGATAAAAAAATAGAGGAACTTTGATTTTATTCATTAATAAGTTGGGGTCTTAAAATCTCCCCTCCTTATGAAATTTCGTCCTTGAAATTAACGTACGTACCTGGTGTTTCTAAAAGGTGAGGATACCTCACTTTCATTTTTGATTCTAACTCCCAGATCATTTCTTTAATAGCATGGTTTCTCCACAAAATCTCAACTTGTGATATAACCTTCGTGCGTAGGACATGCTCTTTCCTATCCAATATCTTAACAGGTACCTCCTCGTATGTTAAATCTTCGGCTATCTCGTCTGGTTCTAACTCAATAATGTGGTTCGGGTCTTTCACATATTTACGAAGCACATATATGTGAAAAATATTATGAACACGAGACATGCTTGGAGGTAATGCAAGTCTATAGGCCACATTTCCTATTCGGTCAAGAATCTCAAATGGACCAACAAATCATGGATTGAGCTTTCCACTCTTCCCAAATCTTGTAACTCCCTTCCATGGTGTAACACGTAACAATACATGATCCCCAATATTAAATTCCACGTCCTTTCAATGAAGATCTGCATAACTCTTTTGTCGATCCTGTGCCGTTTGTATACGTTGTCAAATCATTTAGATCTTTTCTGTAGTTATGCGTACCAATTCTGGTCCCAACAACGTTGCTTCACCCACCTCGTCCCAGCATACTGGAGAATGACATTTTCTTCCATACAACGCCTCGAATGGAGCCACACCTATACTTGCCTGATAACTGTTGTTGTAGGAGAATTCCACCAATGGTAGGTACTTATCCCAACTCCCTTTGAAATCAAGGACACAGAGTCTTAATAGATCTTCAAGAGTTTGAATAGTACTCTCTGATTTCCCGTCCGTTTGAGGATGGTATGCTGAACTGAATCGTAAATTTGTGCCCATAGCTTTCTGCAAGCTAACCCAAAATCGTGAAGTGAATCTTGGGTCACGATCCAAAACTATTGATACTGGCATGCCATGCAATCTCATGATCTCATTCACGTACATACGAGCAAGACGTTCAAGGGAATAAGTCTCCCGTATAGGCAAGAAATGAGCAGACTTGGTTATTCTATCCACAATAACCCAAATCGCATCTATGCTTTGAGAAACTTTGGGAAGACCTGTAACGAAATCTGTGGTAATGTGTTCCCACTTCCATTTCAAAATCTCAAGTGGTTGCAATGGACCCTTTGGCACTTGATGTTCCGCCTTTACTCGTTGAAAAGTTAAACACCTCGAGATAAACTCCGTGATTTCTCTCTTCATATTGTTCCACCAAAATGTATATCGAAGATCATGATATATTTTGGTACTCCCAGGATGGATTGCAAACGGTGTGTTGTGTGCCTCCATCATGATTCTATGCTTCAAGTCAGAATCGTTAGGAACACAAAGTCTGGAGTGAACTCGAAGTATTCCTTCTTCATCGATTCTTGCTTCTGGAATAACGCCTTCTTGCACTTTCTTCTTCATACGCATCAGCTCCAGGTCCGTAGCTTCAGCAACTTTAACTTTATCGATTAAAGTCGGTTATACTCGTATATTTAATATCATCACGTGGGTGCTTGGAGCCTTTAACTCTATCTTCATCCTTTGCAAGTCATACAAAATGGGCCTTTGTGTTTACAACATTGCACTCGTACCCGCATATGATCTTCTACCCAATACGTTAGTTACCACGTTTGCTTTTCTAGGATGATATTGGATGGTATGATCTTAATCTTTCAACAGCTCGAGCCAACGTCGTTGCCGCATGTTGAGTTCCTTTTGGGTGAAGAAATATTTAAGGCTCTTATGATTTGTATAGATCTCCACTTTCTCCCCATACAGGTAGTGTCTCCAAATCTTTAATGCGAAAACGACTGCTGCCAACTCTAGATCATGAGTAGGATAATTCCTCTCATATTCTTTGAGTTGTCGCGAGGTATAGGCTATGACTTTTCCGTGTTGCATGAGAACACATCCTAACCCTTTGCCTGGAGCATCACTGTATATAACAAATCCATCTGAACTAGATGGTATTGTCAGAACAGGTGCCCAAATGAGTCTCCTCTTGAGCTCTTGGAAACTCTTCTCGCATTCTTCGCTCCATACGAATTTTGTATCTTTTCGAGTCAGCTGAGTTAACGGAGTAGCGATTCGAGAAAATCCTTCCACAAATCTCCGATAATAACCAGCTAGGCCCAGAAAGCTACGTACTTCGGTCACCGACTTCGGTTGCTCCTAACTTGTATGGCTTCAATCTTCGTCGGTTCGACAGATACTCCATGTTTTGACACCACGTGCCCAAGGAATGCTACTTCCTCAAGCCAGAACTCGCATTTCTTCAGTTTGGCATATATCTTGTTTTCACAAAGCCTTTGCAGTACCTGCTTCAAATAGCGCTCATGATCTTTACGGGTTTTGGAATAGATGAGGATGTCATCAATAAAGACAACAACGAACTGATCTAAATATTCCTTGAATACTCGGTTCATCATATCCATGAAAGCAGCAGGAACATTAGTCATTCCTAAAAACATGACTAAGAATTCATAATGCCCGTACCGAGTTTTGAAGGCAGTCTTTGGAATATCCTCAGTTTTAATCTTTAACTGATGATATCCAGAACGAAGATCGATCTTCGAAAAGAATTGTGCTCCTTGCAACTGGTCGAACAGGTAATCAATGCGAGGTAGTGGATACCTATTCTTGATGGTGACATGGTTCAATTCTCGGTAGTCAATACAAAGTCGCATACTGCCGTCTTTCTTCTTTACAAATAAAACAGGAGCACCCCAAGGAGATGTACTAGGACGAATGAAACTAATGTCTAACAACTCCTATAGTTGGACCTTTAACTCCTGAAGTTCAATAGGAGCCATTCGATATGGGATTTTAGAAATGGGCTTTGTACCAGGTTCAAGGTCAATAAAGAATTCAACTTCACGTTCTGTGGGTATATCAGGAAGTTCTTCAAAAAATACGTCAGGAAATTCACTAACAATAGAAATATTATTCAAATCTGACGTGTTTTTATTCAAGTCCATAACATGGGCTAAGAAAGCTTGACATCTGCTTTTCAAAAAACAAATAGCGTTATGGCTGGATGTGATAGTGATTAATTTTAGTGGTTTAGTTGCTTGAATTTTAATAACAGGTTGGTTAGGAATATGAAAACTAACAACCTTACGAAAGCAATCAATTTTGGCATGATGAGTGGTCAACCAATCAATCCCTTAAATCACATCAAAAGTAAGTATCTTTAAAGAAATAAGATCAACAGGTAATGTGATGGTGCCAACTTGGGTTAAGCAAGATTTATAAACTGTAGATGTAATGAAAGTTTCTCCTAACGGAGTCTCCACAGATAGGTCAAAGTCTAATTTCTCCGGAGTCAAGTTTAAACGTTGAGCACATGCAGGAGAGATAAAAGAATGGGTAGAACCGGTATCTAGTAAAGTATAAACTTCACAAGAATTCAAGATTAGCTTACCCGTGATCACCTCGTTCGGGTTTCTCGTATTTTGGCCAGTCACGACAAACGCCCTTCCAGGAACCACCAACTTTGACGTGTCCGATACAGCCTTTGGAGTCATTATTCCCGTTGGACTTGGTTTCACAACTAGACAATCTCTAGCTATATGACTTTTCTTTCCACAGTTATAACACACCTTGGATTGTTGTGGGCAGTTTGGGCTGATGTGTTTCTCTTTCCCGCATTTGTAACAAACGACCGGTGCTCGTTCTCCTCCCCTAGAAATAGTTGATGTTTGTGCTGACATCTTCACGTTATCATTGTTGTATCTTCTCTTCTGGAAATCTCCTCCCAACTCGCTCCTTCTATTATCACGGCCACGATTTCCACCAAAGTTGTTACCGTTTTTGTCCGAATGTTTTCCTCCCTGCTGGTTTTTATTGCTCCGATGACCGCTGCCACCAGTATTACCCTGGTTATGTTCCCTTGGTTGAACATACTCATTATCTCGCTCTAATAATTGAGCCCTGTTTACAACATCTGAATATCATCCGACCGTTTTTTTCATCCGAATATCTCGTTTTTTTCATCCGACCGTTTTTCGTTATGGGGCCCATAAATGGCTGTGCCGTCGTACGAATATTTCCTGACAGCAAGAATATTCTACGACAGCAAGAATATTCCACGACCAAACGAATATTCCTCGACAATAATGAATATTTTATAACCACTTGCTTATTTTGAAAAATTTACACATTTCACCCATAACCAAAATATTTTATCAAATTAACACCTTATTATTCACAAAAAAATAGAGGAACTTTGATTTTATTCATTAATAAGTTGGGGTCTTACAATAATAATTAGAGAAAATTCGATATTATTTATAAAAAGTTGGGGTCTTACAATTATCAACCCTCTAATATAATTATTCAATTAAATTAGAATATTACCACTATGTTACATAATAATTAATTCAACACTCATTTAATTTAATTAACTTTAAAATACAAAATTACCAAATACCAACCTAATTAATATATTACACTTAATTAAGTTAATTTCCACAACTCATGAATTATTTATTTAACTAATAAATAATCAAATCAATCAAATATTTATTTAACAATAAACATATCAACTGAAATATTTATTTAATTCAATAAATATTTTAAATTACATATAAAAATTCTGGATCGTTACAATCTATATCTGTTGTCGACGTCGTGATTTTTATTTGTCCCTTTTCATTACCTGTTCTTTTGTGTTCTCATTTTATGTGAGATTTATTTAAAAAAATAAGTGAAAAAGGTCTGACACGTGTAATGTCGACGATTGGACTATAAGAGTCGCTAGTTGGTTTTTTAACTGGTTGTACCAACACAACCGAAAAAAAGTTTGCACATTGACTCAGTGATGTGACACTGCTAAACGGGTCGATGAAACCGAGATTCAATTAGGGTTCGGGGACTTACTTATGCGGAGGGAAGGTGTTAGGCACCCCCCAACATCCGTGTTGCCACGGTGACTACCACTTTTCAAGAAACTGTTATATGAATGTGTGTGTGTGTGTGTGGGTCAATGTGCTGTAATTTAGAAGTAATGCGAGGCCTCGTTCGCACCTATATACACAGGATTTGAATTTATATAAAAATTCAGTTTTTAACAAGATATGACAGTGATGTTTTAAAAGAGGTTTTCACACTCCCATTTTATTCATTATTTGGCTTGATTGATTTTATTTTACAGATGCGAGGCATCTGTATGAAAATAATGTACAAAAATGTGCTGAATTCCTCGTGGGTATGAAAACCATTTGAGGAGATCCAAACATCACAGATAAATTTATAAGCTGCTTGCAGCTGAAAAGATCCATCACGAGAACAAAATCTAGATTCAGTGGACTGAATCTGTGATCATATGATTCTTAGGCTCACATGATGCCGCAGTTGATATAAACGTAGTAAGCAGGTATATATATAAAAGCTGTAAAAATATATATACAGACATGATCACCAACCACGAAGCACCTCCATGGGGGATCAAAAATGTAAAGAAAGCTGTAAAAGCAATCAATCGCCACGGAGGAAACTCCAGGCGGGACGAAATGTACAGAAAGCAGTAAAAGCGATCAACCACCACGAAGTAAACTCCAGGTGGGACGAAATGTATATATATATATATATATATATATATATATATATATATACAAAAGCATGTAAACGCACCGAATATAAAATCCAGGCTCATCGGACAAAGTTCAACAACAGTTAATATATATAAGTATATATATATTAAAGCAGTAAACGCACCAGATGTAAAATCCAGGCTCATCGAACATAGTTCGACACACAGTTCATATATATAAGTATATATATATGAAAGTATTTAAACGCACCAGGCATAAGTCTAGGCTCATCGAACGGAGTTCGATACACAGTTTATATATAAGTATATATATAAGAAAGCCATTAAACGCTCCAGACCGAAGTCTAGGCTCAATCGAGGCATAACTTGATAATGTTAGTCTATATATATATATATGTATATATATATATATATATATATATATACAAACTGAAAAGAAACCACGGACCGAAGTTCGGGCATACACACGCAACACGACTCTCAATGTGAAGAACAGTGTGTGCAAAGATGAAGAGAAAGGCTTTAAAGTGTGTAAGAAGGCTTACAGTGGGCTGCCAAAGAAGACTTCAATAACTTTAAAGTAGGTAAACATTGGCTTCTGCCGGTACAGAAGTAGCTATATGTGAGCTTACAAGTGTTTAAAATGAAAAAGCACTCAGTTTGGGGTGTGTACATAGCAAATTGGACAGGGCTTCCTCGCTATTTCTCTTACTAAAATGGCCACCCCAAGCCCCATATATATAGAGGGGGGTGCCGCAAGTCTACATGTGGCTACCCGTGATGCCCAAGATGCCCATCAATGTGGGTCTCGCCGTGTCGAAGTACGTACACTCGGACAACACGTTGTTTGCTCGGTCGTTCATAACTTTCAATCCGGGAGTCCGATGGAAGCGTGCCATACCATTCCGGAAAGCTCTTTTTGAGAGCTACACAATGACATAGGATTTGCCCTTTTTTGATTCCAGGAAGATGAGTTCGTGATCGAAATAGAATTTTTGAGTTTCTGTTAGGCAATTCGGTGAGCCGTTTTGTGTAGTTTGCGCTTGAAAGTTAAGATCTGGTTCTTGTGGGACTTCTATTGAAGTAATTTGAGTTAGAATGAGTGTATTTAATATGAGTTGAAGTTGAGTTGGCAAAATGAGTATTTTGCCCCTCCCGGGGTTATCTCCAATTTTTGCGCAGTTGTAGCAGTCTTTTTTCAGGGTTATCTCTGAGGTTGACTTGATGTTGACTTTGACTATTCTCAGGGTTATATCTGAGGCTGGATTGACCGCTTGGGGTTATCTCCAGGCTTTGAACTTGATGTTGTGGTCCTCCAGGGTTACCTCTGGAGTGTGAAATATACTTTTGTCCTCCTGCATAGTTAGTAACAGGAAAATGAAAATTATGAGTGTCTACAGATGCCCCTCTTTATCATGTTCATGCAATGCAATGGAATAGACATGATAAAGATTAGTAGACACTTGAAATATGACAAGGTATTTTTAATGATGCAAATCGTAATGTAATTAATGTCATGATGAATGTTAAAATATTTTCGCACATCGCACATCGCATTTGGCCAATCGCACATCGTAAATCACACATCGCATATCACAAATCATAAATCGCACATCGCATATTGCATATCATAAATCTCCATGTAATGAATGTTTAAAATGATTTTTTCAAATCGATTTACCTTTACCGATCATTGCTGATGCCTATGCTGGTGTTGACTCCAATGATATGGCCTTTTGTCAGTGTCACTGAGGCTTGTTTAATGAAGATAAGTTGAGATGTTTTCCACATCTCTGATGGGGATGACGTTCTGAAATCACCAGACTCTCCCGATGTATACGCTGGTAGTTCATAACGGTGCCTACCCTGCTGATCGCTAAACTATCTTGGTTCCCAATCGAATGGTGGTATATGAAGCTTTCATCGCTGAACTGTCTTGATGTTGCGCTGAATTGATGGCAATGGTTTTAGAATACCGGATCATCCGATACCTTTGCTGAAGTAATATTCAAAATTTTTCTTTGCCAAACTTCGCTTGATGTTACGCTCACCATTTTTAAGGTGATTTGGGGTTTCCTTTCGCTGTTGGGTGCTTGTGTCCCATTTTCCTGAGCATTTGATTTGCTACCCGACTGATCTTATGACTTGAATGCCGGTGACCTCCCTGGAGGGTGTAACTCGTTCTTTTGCTGCCCAGATTTGCACTTCGGTGTAGAGGCCTCAACTTGTGAGGACTTAACGTAGGTTGATGTATTTGATGGTGTAGATTTCATTCGCTAGGCCTTTCGTCGTTGGCCTTTTGCTCTTGAGTTGAGAACTTTTTAAGAATTTTCCCCTTCTTTCATAGGGGTACGCTTATGTCGCCATGATTTCTTCCAGGAGTTCTTCCCTTTCTTTTGAGGAGAGGATTGATTCCACCTTAAGCTCCTTCCATTTTTTGGAACTGAACAATGTCCCAGTCCTTTCGTATGTTGATGCCGAGTTATATGAGAAAATCTCTTTTTTGATGAAGTCGCAAGTGAGTAATATCCAAATCGCCAATGAGATGATGTGAGGGAAGCTTTGATGATGATGTACCATGCTGATGGTGCTGACTGGCGTATTTTTCTCCTTAGGATGATTGATAAATGCCTCAGTGTTGAGTTGTCGCTGTTTTTGAGATTACCCCAGTCTTGTTGTAAGGGCTCTAATATCGGGTTGTCGCCAATTTTGAAATTGCCCCAGCCTTGGTTGTTGTATGGGATATTTACTTTGACAGATGAGCTGGTAAGACGCCGAAATTGCAAGAGGCTTTTACCAGATGGTAAACTGGTAGTGGATTTGGGCTTTGATGCCCTCAATTATTGTTCTTGACTTGTTCTCGCAATCGGCGTTGATGGTTTTCTTCTGATTTGGTGAAGACTTGTGATTGAGGGTGTCGACTTTTTGAAGGTCCTCGTTGCTGGTTGTCTTAGTGTATCGCTGTTTCTTCCTTTCTGGAATTTGATCCAGATTTAATGACATTGAAGTGTTGTTGGGTCTTCTCGACATGGGTCGTTGACTTGGAAGGTTGTCCTTGGGATTGATGTTTGGGTTTGGATGTTTCTTTTGAGGGTTAGACCGCACCACTAATGGTTGCCTACGTACTCCCATTGATGAGGGGAGATCAGGTCTGCGTAGTTCCCGCTGGTGAGCTGAATAGTTTGAGAAGTGTTTATTTGACTTTTTTGGGTTTTTGTTTGGTTTGACCGCACCATAAATGGTTGCCTATATACTCCCATTGAGGAGGGGAGATCAGGTCTGCGTAGTTCCAACTTTGGTTTGAAAAGGTTCAAAGTGGTAAGTGGTGAGAAGGGTGTAGAGATGTATGTGTTTTTGTTTTTGTTTTTTTTTCTTTTTGTTTTTTGTCTTTACATGCTTGGAAAATAAATGGCACACTGCGAAGAAAGTGATATTGTCCCAACATCTCCTGGAACTCACAACTGTATCCTCTGGATCTGCATCTTCTTGGCTAGCTGAGGCATGATAGTCACATTGTCTATGGTTATGTTGCCTTCAAGGCTCGCGATAGAGGTTACCTCTTGATTCTGAATATCTTCACTTATAGCCATAACTTGATCGCTTCCTGATTCAGTACATTCCTCAGGGACACTTGAACGGGACCCATCGTACAAAGGTATGAACTCTGGATTCTTCAATAGGTTGGCTTCCCCAACAATCTCACCACCTTTTTCTTCATCTCGCAAGGAACTTTCCTTTTTAGCTTTTTCTGCTTTAGAAAGGATTAGTATTTCCTCCTCATCATCCAAGGTAATGAAATCAGGAACGTGGTTGATATCTTTGGACCACAGGGCGTTTGATGTTAGCGATGGAATCTCCTTTGGGGATGCCTTTGTCTCCTCTGTCATTACTTGCATTAGGATCAGCCCACCTTGTATTCTGGCAAAATTGTCGCTCATAGCCTTCGCCTCATTTGAATTGCTTGTCTCGAATGGACATATTAAGCTTTTTATTTCCTTTTCGCCTTTTTTGGTCATGGGAAATTCTATCTCCAGCTCTCCATTTTCAATGAGATCCTAGATTTTATGTCACAAAGACCAGCATTCTTTAGTCATATGTCCAAGTGAGTTAGAATGGTAGAGACATATTTTGGTGGAATCATAACTCTTTATCTTGGGATTTATAGGAGGCAGCAACTCAGTAATCCTTCCTTCGCTTATCAGAAAGTGTAGCATTTCTTCATTTGATTTGCTCAGAGGCGTGAATTTTCGGACTCTTTTGGAGGTTGTTTGATCTTTCACCTTTGAGAATTCGCATTCCCTCGAGCGATTTTTCCGTTGGCGAGATCTTCTAGCACATTTATCATCCCCCTTTCTTGTATTTTTAGCTTGCTTTGATCTTCTTTATTTAGCTGGCTCATCATGGAGCGATATGGGCTTCCATTATGGTTAACCTCCTTTTTCTCTTGGCTTTCTGATAGTTGAGTAAAAAATTGCCCATTTCCTGATGTTGGCGCACTATCAGCTTAGCCAGCAGATTTACTTGATTCTGGATCGTCTCTAATTTTTGCATTACTGGCATACCCTCCTCTGAGTTTTCCCACTCTAGGACATTTGTTCTGTGCCTTTGGGGGTATTCTTCCACCCTTCGTATGTACTTACGATTTGGATACATTTCAGCGCTTCCTGACCTGATCATGTTTACTTCCCCCGTATCATGCTGCAACAGAAGGTTGGTGTTGACATTTTGTTGATTAGGTTGTTGGACCACAATACTGCCACTTTCGATCAGATTTTAAATTTTATGCTTTAAAGACCAACAATCTTGTGTATCGTGTCCTGGAGACCCTGAGTGGTAAGCACATCTTTGGCTTGGATTGTACCTTTTGCTCCCTGGTTCCAGAGGTGGGGCCAATTCGGTAATTTTCTTGTGATCCATTAATATCGCCAATACATGTTCAAGGGAATCGCCCAGTGGAGTGAATACCCGATTTTTCGATCTTTTAAATTTTCTTTTTCTATCCTGGCATTGGTTGAATGGAGCCTGTTGTTGATATGGTAGATTTTCTTGCATTTTCTAAATGGGAGGACTGTAGGTTGGTCTCCTAGCTTGCCCCTGTACAACAAGGGATACATCTTCAATGCCTTTATTGGGTACACCCTTGGGATCGCTCGCATACTTGCCAGTCTGTATATGTTTGGCGACTGCTTCCAAGGCAGTGAAGTCTTTAATCTTGCCTGCCTTCAGGCCCATCTCTGCCATTTCACCGTGTTTGATCATTTCTGAGAATGGTTTTCCTATGCCTACTAGGATCCTCTCGTAGTACGGAGCCTCTTGGATGTCAATAAACGTCATGACCATCTCAGTTTCTATCATTGATGGAATGACTTGTGCTGCTAGATGTCTCCACCTTTGGGCATATTCTCGGAAAGATTCAGTACTTTGCTTTTTGATTTTAGTCACTTGGTATCGATCCGGCGCCATTTGTGACGAAAAACTGTACTGATTTAGAAAGGGGTGGGCCAATTCTTCCCAGTTATGGATTTTGGCATTGTCAAGTCGGGCATACCAAGCTTTAGCCTCTACAGTGAGACTCCTTTGAAAAGGTTGCATTCTAAGCCTTTCATCTTCAGCATAAGACCCCAGTTCGCCAATGTACACTTTTAGGTGCGTATAGGGATCGCCTGCCCCATTGTACTTTTCAAACTTTGGGACTTTGAATTTGGTAGGGTATCGAGCCCTTGGGAATATGCAGAGATCTGAATAGGTGACACTCCCATGATTTCCAATCCCTTTGATTGACCGGATGGTATCCTCCATTTGTTGGACTTTCTTTCTTATATCCCCAATTTCTCGATCATCCTTGAGTTTTGTGATTTCAAGGGTTTTGTTGGTTCCTTTATTGTAACGAGGTTCGGATATCTGGGTCTCCATCTTTTTGCCAATACCCTGACTGTCCCCCTGGTGTGAATGACTCTGGTTGAGTATGCACTGTCTGACCCCGAGTATTTTTACTTTGTTCTTTTAGAAAGACAACCAATTCTGCTATCTGATTCCTTAGTCCTTCAAACTCCTCTCGGGAAACAGGAGTAGGATCAGGCTGGGCACTTGTAGCCATGTCTGACGGTGGGCTTAATGCCTTTTTGAATTTTAAACGGGTAACGGGACCGATTGCTTCCCTACAAAAAGACTTATGTAGTTTAGTCTTTAGGGAATGTAAAAAAATAATTTTTATGTTAGAGTGTGTCCGTTATAGGAGTGTTGTCCTGCAAAACGGGTGTTAGCATAATATGTCAGGTTTTATGTATGTACACATGTTCCTTCATATTTTCCATTACATTGAGATTTACATGGAAATAAAATTACCAGTGATTGAAAATGGAAGGTATATATGGCCACCCCAAGCCCCATATATATAGAGGGGGGTGCCGCAGGTCTACATGTGGCTACCCGTGATGCCCAAGATGCCCATCAATGTGGGTCCCGCCGTGTCGAAGTATGTACACTCGGACAACACGCTGTTTGCTCGGTCATTCATAACTTTCAATCCGGGAGTCCGATGGAAGCGTGCCACACCATTCCGGAAAGCTCTTTTCGAGAGCTACACAATGACATAGGATTTGCCCTTTTTTGATTCCAGGAAGATGAGTTCGTGATCGAAATAGAATTTTCGAGTTTCTGTCAGGTAATTCAGTGAGCCGTTTTGTGTAGTTTGCGCTTGAAAGTTAAGATCTTGTTCTTGTGGGACTTCTATTGAAGTAATTTGAGTTGGAATGAGTGTATTTAATGTGAGTTGAAGTTAAGTTGACAAAATGACCATTTTGCCCATCCCGGGGTTATCTCCGATTTTTGTGCAGTTGTAGCAGTCTTTTCTCAGGGTTATCTCTAAGGTTGACTTGATGTTGACTTTGACTGTCCTCAGGGTTATCTCTGAGGTTGGATTGACCTCCTAGGGTTATCTCCAGGCTTTGAATTTAAATTGTTATCCTCCAGGGTTACCTCCGGAGTGTGAAAGACGCTTTTGTCCTCCTGCATAGTTAGTAACAGGAAAATAAAAATTTCAAGTGTCTACATCTATAAAATATGGTCAGCTCTTGCTTATAGAATACTAACTCAGCTTACTGATCCTAGTTATAAGGAAGCTCCTGCTTATTAACTTAATAACTCAGCCTAAACTTATAAGGCTTGTTTTGTTTATCAAATTAATATAACCCATTCATTTCCCCTCTGTATATATCGCATTACATATATTACATTTTAAACATACCAAACGCATTCCAAAAATTCGAAATTACTTCTTTTTCCACAATAAATTGGTCACAACAATTTACTAAATATAATGAACATGAATCATTATATTTATCATACCACATACATTCCCATATTATACTGCACATAATCACACATACAATGTAATATAATATATTAAATAAAAATAAAAATTTTATCCTCAAAATTTTTATTTTATTATTTGAAAACTCTGAATCGCTACAATTACTCTTGGTGGATACCTCTTGGGCATTGCATACACTTTGTGACAAACGTGTGATCCGAAGATTTGAGAGATCGCGAAGGAGCAAGTACTGGATTTTGAAGTCTTCATGAAACGTTTATTCTCTTCAAAGGTATATCTTTATCCTTCCTCAATTAATGAGTTTACATAAGGCTATACATTGGGATTGCTGAAATTTTTTTAAATTACTATTTTGCATGCTTCCGCTGTTATTACACTTAGATTGTATGCTTTGATTATGTTTTTGCAATCCTACAATAACTTAAAATGGGTTGACATATAATTATTGATTGTGGGTTGTTTTGTGTTAATGTTAGTGGCTGGTAGTATTGAATAAGCTATGGTGGTTGTTATAATAGTATTGTTCTGTTACTATTGTTGTTGTTGTGCTAGGTAAATTAAACCAAAACGGTGGAAAATGGATAAGAAAGTGATTGCTTCATATAAACCAAAAATCGTGCATACCATCTGTTTGATAAAATGCTAGACTAAGGGTTGTTTTGTATATAGCGCAATAATGTAATCAAATTACATAAAAGGTGTTGAAGCGCAATAAAACAAAATTTATTTTTTTTCATACAAACCATTACAATGATTATACTTTGTGCATAATTATCAATCAATAGAAAAGGGAAGGAGATTAGATTCATATCCTTGTAGAAACTAGCTTAGTCAGGTACGAGTTTACCTCCAATTCCTTTTCACGTTAAACTTGAATCCACTGGATTTGATTCTTTCCTTTGATTAACATTAGCCACCCAAGTGGTTGGCCTCTAGAGGCGATTCACCAAGGAAGAACAAGTATTCAAGAATATGGGTGTTTGGCAAAACCCTAAATTCTATCTCTATAGAATTATTGTGCACTCTCCCAACTATTGGAATTGTCATTAACCCCAAATAAAAATAAGACTCTTCTTATTTATAGATGTGGGCAACCCTCCTAAATAATTTAGAAATTGAGTTTTATTTTAATTAAACTCCTTTAATTAATTAGGCTCTTAATCTTATTAGGAATAATTAATTAAACTCTTTTAATTAATTAGCCTCCTAATCTTATTAGGAATATATGAGAGTACCTTTTATTAACTAATTCTCAAACTCCTTTAGAAATTAAATAATAATAATAAAAATAATAGTAATAATAATAATAAGACTCTTTTTATTAATTTATATTTAATATTTCTAAAATATTAAATAATAAATATTCAGTTATTTAATTATTCTATAAACATAGATTAAATTAAATACATTTAACTTATTATTACGATTATGTCATCTACTTCTTAAATAAATATTTTTTCTTTTTATGGTGTGACCCTTTAGGTTCTCCATATTAAACCGGTTGTGAATAAATCAATTAGAACAATTCTAATCTTATTTAAATAAATAAAATAATCTATTAATTTATTTAAAGAAATAAAATTTATTCTACAATAAGGATAAGCTTCTTTAAAGATCAACGACTTTTCACATAATATAGATTTCAATATTAATCATAAAAGAACCATCAAGTAAATAGTTACCGTACAATTCAATCCTTCCACCATACAATGTCTCAATTAAATATAAGACATTGAATTACTATCAAGTCTTATTTTATTTAATTATATATATATATATATATATATATATATATATTTAAATACACAACTCTAAATAATGTAAATTAGAAACTCCTTTCTAATCTTATTTTGCCTTGGCCAAGGACTACTGTGTTGTCATTTATCGAATCGCATAGGGCATTCTCTTCTTTTACTAGAAGCAGTAGATTCTTTGTTGATAATTTATTATCTCTATGTACAACTTATTACACCCAAGCATACCCTTTGATATACCCTAAGGGTCTTAAGGGACATGTCAAAGTATAATTCATCATACACAAGATGATGATCTCAAGTCTAAAGATCACTTGTACTACTATCACTACATGAATTCCTATTGATAGGCAAGTAAAACTCAATTAGGTATTCCTTAGTGAGCCATGTTCAGTGAACTTATTCTCTAATAAGCACCTACATACTTGATTTAGTGTCTCCACAAAAATGATCATGAGATCAATCATCCTCATCTAATGAACAAGCAACGTATATACAAATCTACCTGGATTCACTAATCTCCTTTTTAGAAATCCAACGAATGGGAACAATTTTAGTTTGTGAGCTATCTATGAATTTAGATCTCATTAGCATGATCATCATCATGATTCTAAAATTATTTCTCAAAACTATGGATTTATCACATATTATAAAACAACATCATGTATATAAATTAAAAGCCTTTAATTAAGTAATTCTTTTTATTAATAAATGAATAAGATTATTACAAAGTATATGCTTTATCATCAAACATGATTGTTGTAAGACCCCAACTTTTATAAATAAAGACGAATTTCTATAAATATTATTTTTGAATATTATGGAGTTAATTTGATATAATGTTATAGTTGTGGGTAAAATTTATAAATTTTGCAAAGTACGCAAGTTGTTATATAATATTCGATTGGTCGGGAAATATTCGTTTTAACAGGGAATATTCGTACAACGGCACAATCATTGGTGGACCCCACAATGGAATTATTGTCGAATTGAGAAAATGACAAAAATATTTTATTAAAAATAACGGCGGAAGTTTTACCATTGATACTGTTGAACTACTCGGTAGTAAAAGTACAGTAATACGTATGGTTGCATAGTAACACACAGTATTGATTATTAATGCTTATGTAAGAAGTCATTCAGTTTGATTCAATTATTGTCAGTTAATAATATGAATTATTTAGCGATAATGACGTTTTGTTTTATTCGTATTATTAATGTAATAAAACAGAAACATCTTTTTATATAAAACAGAATACTTTATGAAAGTTATTCTATAAATAGAATTATTATATTTTATTTAAAAGATTTTTTTTTAAATATGGACCGTCAGATTAAAGTAATCAATCTGGACCGTTCATAGATTAGTTACTATGCATTCTATTTTTCTATAAATATCAGCTCATTCCTTTATCATTTCTTACGAATTCACTGAACTCTAGAGAGAGAAACTATAGAGAGAAACTATAGAGAGAGAAAAAAAAAGTATTCTGCTACTTAACTACATCCTTATTTCAGTTCTTCTTTAAAACGGTAAGGGGTGTTATTCTTTCTTATTCATGAAGAGAACTGTTGTTATTTCATTTTTTATTATTCTGTTGGAATAACCTGTATACGCGGTCTACCATATACTTGGTGACATTCATCTGTTATTCTGTTGGAACATCCTGTCTGCGTGTTTTACACCGGACCTGGTTCTGTTTTTATTATTATTCTGTTGGAACATCCTGTCTGTGTGTTTTACACCGGACCTGGTTCCGTCTTGTTATTATTCTGTTAGAATATCCTGTCTGTGCGTTTATGCTGGACCTGGTTCCATTATTTATTATTCTGTCGGAATATCCTGTCTGTGCGTTTACGCCGGACCTGGTTCCATTATTTATTATTATGTCGAAATATCCTGTCTGTACGTTTACGCCGGACCTGGTTCCATTATTTATTATTCTGATGGAATAACCTGTCTGTGCGGTCTATCGCATGCCGGGTGATTTCTTTTGTTATTCCATTCTTTATTATACTCAGTTGGTTAAGTTTTAACTTCTATACTCCATGAAATTAGTGGAATATCCTTGATAATTGCGGTTCATCCAGTATCTTTTCATGAAAATATTCTTCTAAGCATTCTTGAATTTTACTCCACAAAGCAGTATCATGTTGACAATTTGGACGTTTTTAATTCTTTGATAAATTAATTCTTGAACTTTTTTTATTGAATTCTTATATCATTGTTATCATCCTCATGTTTATAAAATGTTGAAAGTCATCTGTGGCCTGTAGTGCATAGATGGACTTGGTATGATTATGACCAGGGATTATTCGGTATAATCATGACCGTAATGTTACAAATGATGTGGTAAAAGTCCTCATTGGCCCGTAGTGCATTGATGGACAGTTGTTGGCATGATCATAACCATTAATGAATACACGAATATCCTTGGCCGTAGTGCAGGGGTGATTCGATGATGTGGATTATTTTATTAAGCTGAGTCCCAGCGATAACAGTGTTGAAAAACCTTTTAAATCATAAAAGATAGTAGAGTTTATTTTCTACTTGACTCTTTTAATGGATTGCTTGTTCCGCTGCAGTTAAACTTGATGTCTATTATATTTTATCAGTTTAACATTGTTGAAGGCTAATGATAAATTATTCTGCATTATCTTAGTCATAATATTTCTTACTGGGCTAGTTGAGTTCACCCTTTCTTTCACTGTTCTCTTCAGAAAATGAGAAAGTAGCTGGGGCAAGTCAGGGAATGGAGTGATGGTCCGAATGATAGTATTATTTAGTAGTCCTCACTATTCTACGTAATAATGTGTTAATAAATGTAATGAGGACTCCTTTTGAGTATGGATACTCTCTAGTAGACAATATTTGTATTTAAACTCACAGTTTATGTTTTGTCATATTGTACACGACTGTTGTATTATTAAGTTGTATTTGAATTCTGTATCATGTATCTGACGACCCAAGATGGGTGATGTATACCTAATTTTGGGGGCGTCACAATTGGCTTGTGTGCATACTACTTTCAATCTCCAACTTACACTAAAGCCAATCACCATGACCCATACCCTTCTTCTCTAAGTGGCGATCATCTTGCTGTTGGATTATCTTTAGTTAATGGATATGTAATATTGTTCTTGAGAGACAACTATCTCTATAGTGACTTCTCCTCTTTTAATGATTCTCTAATCAAATGAAAGTGTCGCAGCACATATTTTGATCTAAGATGAGACTTAAAAACTATTCCTAGTTTTATAATGAATTTTTCATCCAAACAATCAACTTACAGCTTCATTTATAGCTATATACTTTGTCTTTATCACTAAACAAGCAACTCTTTGTTGTTTGGAACTTTTCCAATTTACTGCACCACCGTTCAAGGTAACGGTTTACCCTAAAGTAGATTTCTTGTCATCTTGGTCAGTCGGAAAAACTTGAATCTGTTAATATTATAACCATGTTTTTAGATTTGCTTGAGTGCCTAAAGATTTCTTTTGACTACATGTGGATTGTTTAGGAAATTATAGCTAAAACTATGCTAAAATATGAACTATTTTGGGAAATTTTTCCAGCTGATGTGATTAGACAATAGAGAGTGTACGAAATTTAAAATATTTATTGAATTAAATAAATATTTTAGTTGATGTGTTTATTGTTAAATAAATATTTGATCGATTTGATTATTTATTAGTTAAATAAATAATTCATGAGTTGTGGGGAATTAACTTAATTAAGTGTAATCTATTAATTAAGTTGGTATTTGGTAAGTTTATATTTTGAAGTTAATTAAATTAAATGAGTGTTGAGTTAATTATTATGTTACATAGTGGTAATATTCTAATTTAATTTAATAATTAAATTAGAGAGATGATAATGATTAAATGAATTGTTATAATGTTGATTTATTGATGATTATATGATTTTATAAGTTGTACGTATTTGATTACACTAATGTATTGTTTATATTGTAATTTAATTAAAAGATGAATTGTTAAATAATTATAATGTTGTTCTAATTTAATTTAATTTAATAATTAAATTGGATGTACTAATTTGTTAAATAAAATTATAATTTATAGTGAAAATTATAATTATATGTCAAGGATGAATGGATTTAAGAATTTAATTAAATTAATTTGTTAAGAGTGTGACAAGTGAACCATATTATAAAAAAGAATATTAAAATAAATTAAAAGGGGTATTAATAGTGTTTGCCAAACATTTCCTCGAGGTTTGAATTTTTGTAACTGTTAAAATCTTTATTCTTATAACTGATATGAGTTATTGTAAGACCCCGAATTTTATGAAATAAAAGTATTCAATTTTTCTTATAATTACAATTCAGTAAATGGTTAAATTGATAAAAAGTTAAAGTTATGGGTGAAATGTGAAAATTTTTCAAAATACACAAGTGGTTATAAAATAATCATTGTTGTCGGGGAATATTCGTTTGGTCGTAGAATATTCTTTCTGTCGGGGAATATTCGTACGACGGCGCAGCCATTTGTGGGCCCCATAACAGAATAACTGTCGGGTGAAGAAAATGACAAATTTGAGTTTTTACAAATACCCGGTGATTAAAATACAGTAATACGCGTTATTGCACAGTAGCACACGGTATTGCACAGTATTTTTGAAATTATTGATTCTTACGTAAGAAGGCACTACTCAATAATTATTACAGTAATTATTGTTCAATATTTTATTTTATTGATTTAATAATTGCTACGTTGATATTTTATATTATTGTTGTTTCAATAATTGTTACTGCACAGTATTTTCCTTTATCAGATCAATAATTCATATTATTTGAATAATATTATTAGATAACATTATTGTCAATGTCTAGAAAGTTCTATCTATGGAGAGGTTTGGTCATCTAATTGCGCGCTAGTAAGGAGAAATTCTTATTGGAAAGCCCCCTCTTTCCTGGGAACGGCCTGGTTGTCATAAATGTGATTCTGTAATATTATTTGTGAATAATTAATTATTGATTCATATGATAAGGAAATATTTATATTATGTGGATATAAATGAGGGATATATTTTTGTGGTTAAAAATGAAGGAGTTAATGTTGAGGTTTTTTCAGTATTTTTGTCGGAATGGAGGTATTAAAAATCAGGGTTTTTGAGATATTTTGTGGGGGTTATAATTTTTAATCCGACCGTTGGATCGTGGTAATTTTTGAATATGTTATACATATATAAGTTGAGTATATGTCCATAAATTTTGAACCGTTAAAAATGAACGTATGATTTGTTATGAATTTTAAGAGGTGACTGATTCGGAAATCAGGTTATAAATCATTTTTGGTGGAAAATTCTAGAATTGGTGGGCCCCACTTGTGGTTGGTGAAGAAATGTGCTGAATTATATTTCAAATGTGGTGGGTGGGAATAGTAGCAGGTAAAGCCATCAGGTTGCAGGTCAAACCTACCAAAATTTTCCTATAAATAGAGGACTAAGTTAGAATTGAAAATCACACCAGAAACATAAGCTTTCTCTATTTCTCTCTCTATATTATGAAGCATATTTTGTGAGTTTTTAGATACTTGGTGAGTTGCTATTCATCAGTGCAAGTTTCCTTCAGCATCATATCCGATATCCAGTCAGAAGTACTGCTCTTTTGAGGTAAGGGATAGTAAGGGATAGTAAGGGATAGTAAGGGATAGTAAGAGATTTTAAGGGTTGTTATGATTTTCAGTTTTGTAATTTTTCTGACCTTCAAAAATTTTGGAAAAATTTGAAATGATATTTTGATGAGTTTTCTTGATTGTGTCCAAAAATGGTGATTTTTGGATGTATAGATTGAGAGTTATGAATTTTATGAGAAAAGACTATTTTAGAAGTAACAGCTTATAATTCCTTGTGGTTAACTCCAAAATTGATGAAATTTTTATTGGGAGTACATGTATATGATAGAAGTATACTCTGTAAATTTCAGAATTTTTAGACAAAAGTACAATTTTTGATAAATGTCTAAATATTCGGCTATTTTGGCCATATGAAAAATAGTAAATGACTTTTAAAAATTCTGAAAAAAAAATATATGTTCACTATGTGACTATATTATGCTAAATCCCAGAAAAGAAATATTTTTGGAACTGATTTGGTATTTTTCATGAAAATAGTCTAGTTATGAGTAAATGAATTAAATATGTTTTGTGAAGAAAAAAAATTGGAAAATAGGATTTTATGGCTTGCGAATCCTATATGAGGTATATGCAGATTTTTGATGAGGGTTTTAGTTATTGATGATGAAATTGTAAGAGTTGGCATTTTATGATGATTAAATACATTAATTAGTAAAGTGTAAACAATTAAAATAAATTGTTTATAAATTTAAGTAATGTTATTCTTTCAATATCATTATACCGAAATATTGGTATTAATTTTATTGTAGAATTCCTATCTTTTGTGTCGGGGTTACTATTCATGAGTTACGAATATTACTCTTGAGATTAAAACTATATGTTGATCATATTATTTTTATCATCATATATAACATTTTTATAACCCTGATGTTGAAATTCTCTTTCACTGGAGTGTAAAGATTGATAGATTATTGGTATGATCATGACTAGGGTTCTCTTTGGCCAGTAGTGCAAAGTTGAATTGTTGACTGATATGATCATGACCATTGAATTTATAAGTGAATATCTTTAGCTTAAGTGCAAAGGTGAATTGATTAACATGGTTATAATTATTGTTTATATAAATTCTGAAATGATTATATATTTCTTTGAGATATTAATATATTTGGCATGTAGTGCAAATATGAACTGTTGATGAATATATTTGGCCGTAGTGCAAATATGAACTGTTGAGGAATATCTTTGGCCTGTAGTGCAAAGATAAATTGTTGATGAATATCTTTGGCCCGTAGTGCAAAGATGACATGTTGTTGAATATCTTTGGCCAGTAGTGCAAAGATGAACAGATGTTGAGATAAACATGACCAACTGGTGATACAAATGAATATCTTTGGCCATAGTGCAAAGATGGATTTATTAGTATGATTATGAACAGGGAATGTGATTTGGTATAACCATGATCTTTGATGTTTCAGGTAAAGACAGGTGATGAAAATATTATTTGTCCTGGGTGCGAAGAAAAATTTAGAATCACAATTATGATTATGAGTTATTCATATGATTGTGGAAAGGAACTGTTGATTGATGTTACAGGGATAAAATATTGTTGATGGATTTTTAACATGGAGAAGATAATAGACTTTATAGTCTATTTGACTCTTCTAATGGATTGCTCGTTCCGCTGCAATTATGGTTGAAATTTTTATCATTTACCATATGTTCTAAATCTCTGATTTATTATTGATGAAGGCTAGTGATAATTTAATTATCTTTAGTCATGATATTCTTTACTGAGCTAGTTGTGCTCACCCTTTTGCTTCACAATTCCTTTCAGGTAATAAGAGTGTAGTTGGGTCGAGCGAGGGTAACGGGGAAATAGAACGGTGGTCTCTAGCTGTGGATGTTCTCCCGAAGCAGTATAGAAAAGTTCATTTAGTAGTTATATTTGGTGAATCCAATAGGATAAGGTGTACCCAACGTTGGAAGGGTGGTTTGCCACTATCATACAAGATGTCTAACGACATACAACCTCTTGTCATCATAAGACAGGGATGTGCTCATCCACTTGCTGAGTATATATACGAGCACTACCTATATAATCTTGGTGTTTGTTTGAAGTATAATTCTCAATTAGAGATAGTAGAGATAATGATATGTCAAGAGAAGACTCACCATTGGGAAGAATATGATAGTAATCTTCTCGTTTTTCTTTGGGGTCTATTGGGTCAACCAAGGATAATTCTGTGGCCATATGATATCTATCATAACCTAGACGCGTGGCCTCCCATGTACGAAGGTTTCCTTGAGCACTTTCCAAAGATTCTAATTTCTAAAACAGTTTTTGACTATACCTTTATGTAAGGTGTTATTGTGAGGTGATGTCCACGGTTGGAACATGAGTCACATTTGGTATATATTTCTATCCAAACTCACAGCATATGTGTTGTTGTATTTTGCACGACAATTGTTGTAATAAAGTTGTAGTTGTTTTCTGTACCATGTATTTGACGACTCAGAATGGGTTGGGTGGAATGGACCTATTTTGGGGTCGTCACAGGTGGTATCAGAGCTTAGGGATATGATCTCTGGCGGAGATCGAGGAATATAACTAGGAGGGGAGAGATGAGTATATCCTTCGCTAGTGTGTCCTACCTAAGCTTATTTGTTGGTCAGTCATAATATCGGGATATTATGTGATATGTTAATTTGTTAAATTAACCCTTGTTTTGAAGCTGTATTCTAGAATGATATATGAAATACAGGAGATGAGCAATGGAGAAATTATGATGACAGGGAAGATGGAATCTGAAATGAAAGGAATGTATTCTCAATTCTTTGAAATACCAGGTACGTAAATTTCGAGGACGAAATTTCATAAGGAGGGGAGATTGTAAGACCCCGAATTTTATGAAATAAAAGCATTAAATTTTTCTTATAATTACAATTCAGTAAATGGTTAAATTGATAAAAAGTTAAAGTTAAGGGTGAAATGTGAAAATTTTTCAAAATACACAAGTAGTTATAAAATAATCATTATTGTCGGGGAATATTCGTTTGGTCGTAGAATATTCTTTCTGTCGGGGAATATTCGTACGACGGCGCAGCCATTTGTGGGCCCCATAACAGAATAACTGTCAGGTGAAGAAAATGACAAATTTGAGTTTTTACAAATACCCGGTGATTAAAATACAGTAATACGCGTTATTGCACAGTAGCACACGGTATTGCACAGTATTTTTAAAATTATTGATTCTTACGTAAGAAGGCACTACTCAATAATTGTTACAGTAATTACTGTTCAATATTTTATTTTATTGATTCAATAATTGCTACGTTGATATTTTATATTATTGTTGTTTCAATAATTGTTGCTGCACAGTATTTTCCTTTATCAGATCAATAATTCATATTATTTGAATAATATTATTAGATAACATTATTGTCAATGTCTAGAAAGTTCTGTCTAAGGAGAGGTTTGGTCATCTAATTGCGCGCCAGTAAGGAGAAATTCTTATTGGAAAGCCCCCTCTTTCCTGGGAACGGCCTGGTTGTCATAAATGTGATTCTGTAATATTATTTGTGAATAATTAATTATTGATTCATATGATAAGGAAATATTTATATTATGTGGATGTAAATGAGGGATATATTTTTGTGGTTAAAAATGAAGGAGTTAATGTTGAGGTTTTTTCAGTATTTTTGTCGGAATGGAGGTATTAAAAATCAGGGTTTTTGAGATATTTTGCGGGGGTTATAATTTTTAATCCGACCGTTGGATCGTGGTAATTTTTGAATATGTTATACATATATAAGTTGAGTATATGTCCATAAATTTTGAACCGTTAAAAATGAACGTATGATTTGTTATGAATTTTAAGAGGTGGCTGATTGGGAAATCAGGTTATAAATCATTTTTGGTGGAAAATTCTAGAATTGGTGGGCCCCACTTGTGGTTGGTGAAGAAATGTGCTGAATTATATTTCAAATGTGGTGGGTGGGAATAGTAGCAGGTAAAGCCATCAGGTTGCAGGTCAAACCTACCAAAATTTTCCTATAAATAGAGGGCTAAGTTAGAATTGAAAATCACACCAGAAACATAAGCTTTCTCTTTTTCTCTCTCTATATTATGAAGCATATTTTGTGAGTTTTTAGATACTTGGTGAGTTGCTATTCATCAGTGCAAGTTTCCTTCAGCATCATATCTGATATCCAGTCAGAAGTACTGCTCTTTTGAGGTAAGGGATAGTAAAGGATAGTAAGGGATTGCAAGGGATAGTAAGGGATAGTAAGGGATTTTAAGGGTTGTTATGATTTTCTGTTTCGTAATTTTTCTGACCTTCAAAAATTTTGGAAAAATTTGAAATGATATTTTGATGAGTTTTCTTGATTGTGTCCAAAAATGGTGATTTTTGGATGTATAGATTGAGAGTTATGAATTTTATGAGAAAAGACTATTTTAGAAGTAACAGCTTATAATTCCTTGTGGTTAACTCCAAAATTGATGATATTTTTATTGGGAGTACATGTATATGATAGAAGTATACTCTGTAAATTTTAGAATTTTTAGACAAAAGTATAATTTTTGATAAATGTCTAAATATTTGGCTATTTTAGCCATATGAAAAATAGTAAATGACTTTTAAAAATTCTGGAAAAAAATATATGTTCACTATGGGACTATATTATGCTAAATCCCAGAAAAGAAATATTTTTGGAACTGATTTGGTATTTTTCATGAAAATGGTCTAGTTATGAGTAAATAAATTAAATATGTTTTGTGAAGAAAGAAAATTGGAAAATAGGATTTTATGGCTTGAGAATCCTATATGAGGTATATGTAGATTTTTGATGAGAGTTTTGGTTATTGATGATGAAATTGTAAGAGTTGACATTTTATGATGATTAAATGCATTAATTAGTAAAATGTAAACAATTAAAATAAATTATTTATAAATTTAAGTAATGTTATTCTTTCAATATCATTATACCGAAATATTGGTATGAATTTTATTGTAGAATTTCTATCTTTTGTGTCGGGATTACTATTCATGAGTTACGAATATTACTCTTGAGATTAAAACTATATGTTGATCATATTATTTTTATCATCATATATAACATTTTTATAACCCTGATGTTGAAATTCTCTTTCACTGGAGTGTAAAGATTGATAGATTATTGGTATGATCATGACTAGGGTTCTCTTTGGCCAGTAGTGCAAAGTTGAATTGTTGACTGATATGATCATGACCATTGAATTTATAAGTGAATATCTTTAGCTTAAGTGCAAAGGTGAATTGATTAACATGGTTATAATTATTGTTTATATAAATTCTGAAATGATTATATATTTCTTTGAGATATTAATATATTTGGCATGTAGTGCAAATATGAACTGTTGATGAATATATTTGGCCGTAGTGCAAATATGAACTGTTGAGGAATATCTTTGGCCTGTAGTGCAAAGATAAATTGTTGATGAATATCTTTGGCCCGTAGTGCAAAGATGACATGTTGTTGAATATCTTTGGCCAGTAGTGCAAAGATGAACAGATGTTGAGATAAACATGACCAACTGGTGATACAAATGAATATCTTTGGCCATAGTGCAAAGATGGATTTATTAGTATGATTATGAACAGGGAATGTGATTTGGTATAACCATGATCTTTGATGTTTCAGGTAAAGACAGGTGATGAAAATATTATTTGTCCTGGGTGCGAAGAAAAATTTAGAATCACAATTATGATTATGAGTTATTCATATGATTGTGGAAAGGAACTGTTGATTGATGTTACAGGGATAAAATATTGTTGATGGATTTTTAACATGGAGAAGATAATACACTTTATAGTCTATTTGACTCTTCTAATGGATTGCTCGTTCCGCTGCAACTATGGTTGAAATTTTTATCATTTACCATATGTTCTAAATCTCTGATTTATTATTGATGAAGGCTATTGATAATTTAATTATCTTTAGTCATGATATTCTTTACTGAGCTAGTTGTGCTCACCCTTTTGCTTCACAATTCCTTTCAGGTAATAAGAGTGTAGTTGGGTCGAGCGAGGGTAACGGGGAAATAGAACGGTGGTCTCTAGCTGTGGATGTTCTCCCGAAGCAGTATAGAAAAGTTCATTTAGTAGTTATATTTGGTGAATCCAATAGGGTAAGGTGTACCCAACGTTGGAAGGGTGGTTTGCCACTATCATACAAGATGTCTAACGACATACAACCTCGTGTCATCATAAGACAGGGATGTGCTCATCCACTTGCTGAGTATATATACGAGCACTACCTATATAATCTTGGTGTTTGTTTGAAGTATAATTCTCAATTAGAGATAGTAAAGATAATGATATGTCAAGAGACGACTCACCATTGGGAAGAATATGATAGTAATCTTCTCGTTTTTCTTTGGGGTCTATTGGGTCAACCAAGGATAATTCTGTGGCCATATGATATCTATCATAACCTAGACGCGTGGCCTCCCATGTACGAAGGTTTCCTTGAGCACTTCCCAAAGATTCTAATTTCTAAAACAGTTTTTGACTATACCTTTATGTAAGGTGTTATTGTGAGGTGATGTCCACGGTTGGAACATGAGTCACATTTGGTATATATTTCTATCCAAACTCACAGCATATGTGTTGTTGTATTTTGCACGACAATTGTTGTAATAAAGTTGTAGTTGTTTTCTGTACCATGTATTTGACGACTCAGAATGGGTTGGGTGGAATGGACCTATTTTGGGGTCGTCACAGTTATTATACGTATTACAATATATATCAGTTTATTTTCTAAGTTACGTAAATATTATATCAGTTTTTTTCCAACACTTATTTGCAAACATAGAGTTGTGAGAGAGAGTGAAAGCTATTGAGAGAATTTGTGTTCTTTGTGATTTGAGAAGGAAATAGAGAATTAACAAAGTTCTTATAATCATCTTTGCTAAGGTTAAGAAGAATCAAAAGGTAATAATCTCGTTCTATATTCTTAGTCCTTGTGTTCTTGAGTTTCTTCATGAAAAACTTAAGTTTTGGTTGATGAATTGGTTAGATAATTTTTACATATGTTAATAGTTGATTGTAATCTATTAGTTATCATCTATTAATGATTTTAGAATACTTTAATTTATGAAATCATGTTTTAAAAGATGAATTTGAGTTTTTAGTTGATGTATGTACAAAAAGGGTTGCTTTGGAGTCAAAATTGTGGATTAAACATGTAATAATATGTACACTGATAGTAGATTGTGTTAATATGTTAAGAAACGAAAAGAATGCAAGTTAAACCAACTAATTTGGTTAAGAAACAAACCCGTAGTGTATGGTTACATTTAGGATGTCAAAATATGTGAAATAGCATGAACTTTGGTTTTAATCCCTCTAAAATTGGACGTTTAATGATGTTTTGTTGTTATAATTGTTGTTTACATGTCGGGTCTTAATTATATGAAGTTTATAACTTCTGGGTATGTTTAAATTGTTGTATGGACGAAGAAATTGGAAGTTTATGGGTTTTGTTGTGTTCTTCGCGATTTAGCAGTATATGTTTCTACATCGCGGCGCTGCAGCGCCTCTTAGAAGGCTTCTCGGCCCACCGCAGCGCCTGATCCTTGTGTTTTGGCCGCGCCACAGTGCCAGATTCTAGGCATAATGGCTGTGCTACAGCGCCTGTGGGTAGATTGGCCAGAAATGAGATTTTTGTTGCATAAAAAATAAATTTCTAGAAAGGTTTTTGTAACTTTGTTAGAGGGTGATAATGAAATGTTAAACATATTATAAGACATCATATTATGTTGTAATCACGATTGATGTTGATTGTGGGTTATGATTAATAAGTTATGTAAAACTTAAACTTGTTATCCGTATGGTTGATAATGTGGTTGTGAACTAAGACTTGTATTATGTGAATAATACAATCAAATTTATAACTAAGAGCTATAAAGATAAGTGAAAAGAGAAGGCAGTGATGTTAGTTGTAATTAATTGATATTGTGATTTTAAATGATATGTGTAGGATAAATTGGAGAACGAGTTGTAATTGCTTAGCTTACGTAAGAGACAAGTTCCGTAACATTTGCTACTTTATTATTCAGCAAGGTTTTCTTTTGTGACGCCCCTAAATCCGGGTACTTTTTACCTCAGATCTGGTACATCATTTCTATAACTATTGCGGAAGATATAAACATAAATTGTTTATACATTAAACTTTTACACATCATTCCCAAGGTCTACAACCTTAAGTTAATACATACCTTCAATATCTAAAAAGGTTTACAAAGTTAATTAGTCAGAAAATTTAATAGATCTAACTGCACCATAATTTAATCTTGCACTTTGTCTTTGCTTTTGTCTTTACTCGAGCTTTCATCTTAATCTGAAATTTTTTTTATCATGATATAGCAAGGGTGAGCAACAAATTTGCCCAGCATGTTTTAAATACAACGAAGATATATCATGATTGAAAAGAATGAATAAGCTTTTAAGTTTTCAACAATATAATAATTGTGAAATAACATGAATCAAATGTCAATAATTGAATGACTGAATCAATAATATTTGAGGGTCAACAATGACCATGAACAATTTAACTGAACCTTATGGTAATGAAGGTGATCAGCCTTTCATACCTGATGAACATATGCAACATGCATTAAGTGCGAATCAATAATCAGTATAGATGTGAATAATCAATAATAATTATTCACTAACATGCTTTGAACATACAACTCAAGTTTGACTTAGGAAAACTTACACAATAAAAGTATAATTCAGGAACTTGCCTGTATCGTCGACTACTGCTATGCAAAGATAATTTAGCTTCAGTTGAAAGACCTATTATTGATAATATCGATCTCTCAATTAGAATACTATCATCATAGACACTACTGTTAATTACAGTCATAATATATCTTAAACACTTATCACATAATCAAATATTAAATTACTCCTTCAAAAATCATTATTATTATCGTCCTTTGATAATTCTTTAATCACTATATCATATACATTATGATTTAACACTTTAATCTTATATATATATATATATATATATATATATATATATATATATATATATAAATTTTTCTTTAAAATCTAATAAGTCAAATACTAATCCAGCAACCTGGATTATCCAAACATACCAATCCAACAACCCAGATTACAATCAAGCAAACCAGATTGCAATCCAGCAACCTGAATTCCAAATTCAGCAACCAGATTCAACTGATTTTCAATCCAGCAAGTCTGGATTCACCAATTCTTCAATCCAGGAAGTTGGATTCAATATCCTTTTCACGAAAATATCAAATTAACTTATTACTTTTCTATCCTTTGTCCAAACATATATACATATATTTCATACACAAAAAGTATTTTTTCATAATTTTTCAACTCCCTTTAGTATTTTTCAAAAATTATTTTTAGTGCGTAGTTTAAGAAATTAGCCCTATCATGCTTAACTCCAAAAATTTCCATCTCTTGGAAAAATATTATACGTGTTAACATGAGCCTCCAGTTTAAATTTCGTGGCCATCTGAGTTATAGAACTCCGGTTATAGTCGTTTTCGTCGAAATATCCTAAAAATTGAAATAGTCATAACCTGGTCATTTTAAGTTGGAATGAGCTCATTTTTGGATAGAAGGTAGTTTATACCATATATTTTTATGTCCCAAAAGGCCGAAATTTATTTCATAAATTTAGTGGCCGAAACCGCCCTTACAAAATCTGGAACAGTAGCTTTTTAAAAAAACCAACTTTTTCATACTTTGATAAAAACAGTCCATACGGAAATCTATAACTCCTTTTTCAATGATTCCACTTGGAGATGTTATAAAACCTTATCATATTATCATCCCAAATTTTTCGAGAATTTTTGAATGTCAAAAAAATGACGAACATGCCCCTACCCTTGACTGTTCAAAAACAGTCTTATTTCCTCTCTAGACATGAAATTGTTTTGGGTAAAACAATCACTACGAATTTTTTACTCAACATGTTTGAGTGCTACCACTTGAGTTTAGTAGTTAACTTACATATTTAGTACCTCTCTTTGACGGATTGCAAAATAGAAGGTGTAGATCAAAAACGGTGGAAATCCAAAGTACATAAATTTTTTTATAGTTTATTAACTAGAAAAATCACTTTTCTTTACTTTTGATTTCCAACCAAAACAACACCCAATATGGGTATATCTAAATATGAAACTCTCATTAACATGTATATTTATAGTTTTTGAGTTTAGAAATATATATTTAAGTTTTGATTTACAATAATCAAAAATACATAACAAAAGGTATTTATACATTTGATTTTCATGCTCTCTTTCTTCTTCTTCCATGGATAAACCTTCTCCTTTCTCTTCTCTCTTCTTCCTTCTTCCTTCAACCGTCTCTCTCATCTCTCTCTCTCTCTTTCTAGTTTAGGTTGGTTAGGAGAATAAAATGAAAGAGATAGGAGCTAAGATATTTTTCTTTTGGTTGTAGTAAAAAATGTATAGACATATTATGTGTAAGTAATGAAATTTTTTTCAACCACTTATCTCCTTCTCTCTCATTAATCATCATTTAGATATGTGGAAGATTAGTTAATAATGTGGCTCCTTAAAATTAATGCCACCTAACTTGAATTGGGTAATTATCTCTTGCATAAATTGTGACTAGAAGTGATGACATGTAATCCTCTTTCTCTCCTTGTATATCCGGCCACTTGGCCTCTCTTTCCCCCACATTTTAGTTTCCTTGTGGCCATTTCCTCTTCCACTCATTAGCTAGCCATGTGGCCTACTTATTCTCCCACCATTTGGTTTAATTTCTTTGTCCAAAAATGTCCCCCTTTACCTTTCCTTGTCCAAAAATGTCCCCCCATACTTGGATCAAATTTTGGACTTTTTAAATTTATTGATTGGGCCTCTAAACAATTTGATTGGGCCAACACTTGGGCCACCATATTTAATCTTTTGGGCTTTTAATTTAATTCTTTGGGCTATGGAAAATTATCATAGCCCAACATTTTTAATTTTATCCTACCCTAATCATTTAATTAGGGTTTCCCTTCACTCAATTGTAATTTAATTTCTTACTTACATGCCCTTAATTTCTTAACCCAATTAGACTTGCTATAATTAGGTTATAAAATTAAGTAATTGAGATATATAAAATAAATCTCTTAGAATTAGTATATATTTTAAATACTATATTCTCTCATCCTATAACCCTTAAGTTATTCAATTCTTCATTCCTAATATATAATTAGGATTACATTAGTTTCTTTTATTTGTTTATATAATAAGCAAATATAAACCAATCACATAATATTCATATTCACTTACTCACATATTCATTCAAAATAATTTATTAAATTGAGACATGCTCCACAAATTTCTTAGATTAGGTCACTAATATATAATTAAAATACTATGACCACTAAATAAAAATAACTATTCAGGTTATTTAATTCTAATACCTAATTTATAATTAGGGTATGTAACTTTCTATTTAATTTTTCTTTAATAAATAAATATATATACTTAATATATTTATTTATTTAATCACATACATACATCACATAAGTCAAAGAGCATTTATCCTTATCATATCTCTTTATTGAAATTTATTTCCTTAATAAATTTTTCACAATCATAATCTATTTCTTTCTTTTTAAAAATTTATATCATTCTCCTTATTTCTTTCACATAAAGTTGAAGGTAATATAATACCTTATTCTTAACATACTTCCAAATATAATTTCATTCTAGGTTTTGAATTTTGTAACCCTTATTTTAATCATTTAAGATCTTATGAATTTTAGGAATGTCACATCTTTTCTCCGTTATCTTGTTATACTTATGCAAGTCTCCTAACTATACTTTTACATTATGCTAGTCTTGAATCTATTATTCAACTGAGCAAGTTCTCTAACTTTAATCCATCTTTATGCAAGTTCCTATTCCTAAGTTGTTATTGTTATGCAAGTTCTTTAACCTTAATTTATTGTAAAACAAGTTAATTAATATTTGCGTACTCATTCCAAGCAAGATTATTTTGGTCATTCAAAGTCTGTAATTTTATTGTAAGCATTATCTTGTTGCAAAGTGTTTGTTCAGCTATGAATAATTGTTGTTTGATCTTTGATCACCAATGTCATTGTACAATATTGAATTATTGTACCGAACTCTTAGTTGACTAGCGATCCTTCAATTGATTCAACTAATCCTTAGTTGATGAATGCTTTATAAACTAAATTACACTTGAAGTCAATCAAAACCAAACTTCTTTTGATTTTCTTATGTACCTTTATAGTTTTAAAAGTACGTGCTCGATGATTAACACTTATTCATTTATAACCCATTGAGACTTTATCTCTTATTGGTTCGTTGTTATACTTTGTTTATGATGATATTGTAATTGAACTCTTGAGTAGTCATTGATCCTTATTTGATTCAACTAGTACTTGGTTGATGAGCATTCTAAAGATCTAGAATTCCTTTGAAGTTAATTCCAAACCAAACTTCATTTGGTATGAAACCTAATGATCTAAGCTGAGACGAACAACCCTATATCAGGGGATTATTTTAGAGCTACACGATAGCTTTAAAATGTTTGCGCAATACATAGTACAAAGGGTTAATCACCTGGAGTACGAGATGATGGTCCACATAGTCGTTTAGATTGTGAAAGGTTAAAGTAGAAACACATGTTAACCTAGGGCATAGAAGACGATTATGGTCTTTTAGACTGTTAAAGGTTAAAGTAGAAATACTTGAAAACCTAGAACACAGTTCGTGGTCTTATGACCCTCAGTGTTTTCCTTTAATATTGATATCTGTTATTTGATTTTAAAGTTCATTATTCGTTTGAACTCACAGTATTTGAATTAGAATTTATTGTTTCTGATAAAAATATTTTACCATTCAAAGCTCAGTTAATTGTCATTCATAGAATGTTATTGTATACTATCCTTCTTGTGGGTAATTGTTTGCTTACTCTTGCACAAAACTATGCAGATAAAGTAAAGAAGTCTAAAGAGCTTTCTACAAGTAAAGGCAAAGGTAGAATGCTTGATTAGGTGATGTTTAATTTACCTTTAATTGATGAAGCTTGTGTAATAAACTTGGTTATGTTTATATTATATTATTCCGCCGATGATTTAATAATAAAGGTTAGATGACCTGTGATTTATTTTGAGATTGTTTAACCCTTTAATGAGAGTTTTATTGTTTAAGCTTGCAAGCTTATATCCTTTGTTTATGGGTAGTTAGTTATGATTTAATTGGACAGTGAACACCAAATTTGTGGGATTGAAGTACTTAGATTTGGGGGTGTCACAAGTTGGTATCAAAACTTTAGGTTATGAACCTTAGGTGGGGAAACCTTAGGAAATAACCTTATAAGAGATCTCATAGAGGTGATAAACTCTCATCAATCTCTAAAGAATGAATTAAGGAAATTCATTGAAGATAAAATGATAAAAGACTTTATGTGTATGTGTTAATAACCTATGTGCTTGAGAGTATAATGTGTATCGAGTAGTGGGAGTTGTGATTAAAACTTTGTTATCAGGATTACTAATAAAGGATGATAGGGACTAGGAGCCCTGAGAAGTTTATACAGTTTGAGTATGGTTGGTATTGGAAAAGTCATACCCGTTGATTTCTGTTGTAGAACTGGGGAATGAGCTTGAGTTTGATCGTGAGGATGAAGTGTATGATCATAAAATTGAGTTACAAGATAAGTTCAAGGAGTTAGAAGGTCAAGTCGTAAAGCGCCAAGCTACACTAGAGCCAAGTTATGTCATGACTCAAGAACTTACTAAAAGACTAACAGACGTATCGTAGATTTTAGCTCAATCAGAGTATTAAAGAGGATAGTTATTAGTTGGGAATGAGATTGCACAAGATAACTTGGGAAAGGAGTCAGCAGAACAGGTGAGAGCTGAAGACGCGTGGGTGAAGGCTTCTAAATGCATAGATCGTGTTGAAGACAAATTGAAGAAGGCCAACAGAATGATGGAACTTAGAATTTAGTCTTCTACTTTCCTGTGTAGGTTGAGGTTTATCTTTGGTAAGCGATGGATCGCAAGACGATAATTCGTATCATGGAGCAAGAGCACAATGAAGCTGTACAATGTGGAATGTTCTTGAAGATTGCGAGAAAAACAATAAGATGATATATAAATCATGATGAAAATTAATAAGATGTAAATCCTTACTTTTAAAATAAATAGTGGGATATGATGAAGTAATACTAGAATTTTATTATTACAGGATGAATGATATAAATAGCAGTGAGGTTTTTTTGTTATGTAGTAAAGTAATAAATGAATAAAGTATTATTATTTATTAAGATATATCATGTGTTGTTTAAAAGTGGTTGATATGAGCTAAAAAGTTTTAATGCGTGAATGAACGATGATCTAATAGTGCAAGTTTTAAACAGTAAGATGTCGCCTAGAAGAAGATAACAACGTCAACAGACCCCCAAGGAATATGCATATAATATTGCAGCTAATGCAAATCCAGTGCCACAGTTGGTGAATTTACTGGTGGGAGCACTAGCAAATCAGTTGAATTCCTAGTTGTATAGTCAAATCTCGATGTTTCAACTGAATTCGTTTACAAGAGGGCTGGAGAGGACGATTATCGTAGAAGGGGAAAGTAATGCGCCAACATATAATCAAGGGAATAGGGGAAAGAAGAGTGAAGATGATAAGGCGAGTGGTAGTCATACCGGTAATGCTCAGAAAAAAAAGTGGAACGATAGTATTACCGCTGCAAATCAGTAAGGGAATGAGAAGAAGAAAGTGGTGGCGTGTAGCAACTACGGAAAGAGACACATGGGTGTTTGTTTGAAGGAAAGAGGGCGTGCTTTAATTGTGGCTTGAAGGGCCACATTGCACCAAATTTTCTAAGCCCGAGGAAGGGAGCCTGCTTCACGTGTAGATCGAATGAGCACTTGGCTTGAGGTTGCCCAAAAAAAGCGACAGGAGAAGCATGCGGAAACAATGGAGAAAGCAGCAGTGGCAAGCTGGCTATTATAGAGGCAGAGACGCCGAATCGACCAACCAAACCTACATTCGACGTGACGATGGACGTAATGCAAGGTACTATCCTGATCAATGACTTAAATAATTGTGTGTTATTTGATTCGGGTGTTATTTGTTAATTGATGTCTGATGAATTTGCTTAGAAATTAGATTCGCTTAGGGAAGAGTTAGACTATTCCCTAAATATAAAAAGTGTGAATAGTGATTCCGTTTAAGCTAATGCGTGGAGTTGTCGTATGGGTATTAAAGGTCACGTGATGTTAATGGATTTATTGTTAGGTTTGTAATATTCATGAACGCAATCAAATTGCATAAAATAAGCGGAAGCGTGAAAAATAAGAGTTTTAAAATTTTATAAACCCTATACCCGGATCATCCTTTATGCACAATTATTAATTAAACGAAAAGATAAAGAACAAGAATCATACCCTTGAAGATTCGAGCTTCCTCAGGTACAAGTTCACCTCAAAATCCTTTCGCGTTCAACTTGAATCCACCAGGTTTGGTTCCTTTCTTTGATCAACGTTAGCCACCCAAGTGTTTGACCTCTAGAGGTGATCCACCAAGGAAGAAGAAAGATTCAAGAAGATGGGTGTTTGGCAAAATCCTAGTTTTTCCATCTCTCATAGAAAACGAGCGTACTCTCCAACAATTGGAATCACGTATATATATATATATCTGATATAAGACTCCTCTTATAAAGATATCAGTTAACCCTTCTAATTTAATTAGAAAATAGGGTATTATTTAATTAATTAAGCTCCCAATCTTATTAGGAATAATTAATTAAACTCTTTTAATTAATTATTCTCCTAATACTATTAGGAATATATGAGAGTACTTTAATTAATTAATTCTCAAACTCTTTTAGGAATTAAATAATAATAATAGTAGTAATAATAATAAGACTCCTCTTATTAATTTATATTTAATATTTCTAAAATATTAAATGATAAATATTAAGCTATTTAATTTATTCTATCACCATAGATTAAATTAAATTTACTTAACTTATTATTATGATTATGCCATTAACTTCTTAAATAATTATTCTTCCTTTTATGATGTGACCCTTTAGGTTCTCCATATTAAACCGGTTGTGAATAAATCAATTAGAATAATTTTAATCTTATTTAAATAAATAAATTAAATTATTAATTTATTTAAATAATTAATATTTATTCTACAATAGGGATAAGCCTCCCTAGCGATCAACGACTTTCCAGATAATATAGATTTCAACATTAATCATAAAAGAACCTTTGAGTAAATAGTTATCGTACGATTCAATCCTTCCACCATACAATGTCCCAATTAAATATAAGACATGAAAATACTGTCAAGTCTTATTTTATTTAATTATATGTATTTCAATCCTTAAATGCACAACTCCAAATAATGTAAATTAGAAACTCGTTTCTAATTTCATTCTTCCTTGGCCAATGACTACCGGGTTGTCATTTTTCGAATCACATAGGACATTTCTCTTCTTTTACTAGAAGTGGTAGATTCTTTATTGATCATACATTATCTCTATATACAACTTATTATACCCAATCATACCCTTTGATATACCCTAAGGGTCTTAAGGAATAAGTCAAAGTATAACTCATCATACACAAGATACTATGATTATCTCAAGTCCAAGGATCACTTGTACTACTATCACTACAGGAATTCCTATTGATAGGTAAGTAAAACTCCATTAGGTATTCCTTAGCGAGTCACGTTTAGCGAACTTATTCTCTAATAAGCACCTACATACTTGCTTTAGTGTCTCCACACAAATGATCATGAGATCAATCATCCTCATCCAATGAGCAAGCAATGTATGTACCAATCTATCCGGATTTACTAATTCCCAATTTAGTAATCTAACAATTGAGAACTATTTTAGTTTTAAGCTTTCTAAGAATTTAGATCTCATTAGAATGATCATCATCATTATTCTAAAAGTATTGCTTAAAACTATGTGTTTATCACATATTATAAAAAAACATCATATAGATAATTAAAAGCCTTTAATAAATTAATACTTTTTATTAATAAATGAATAAGATTGTTACAAAGTATATGCTTTATCATCAAACATGATTGACTTGTGTGCATACTACTTTCAATCTCTCACTTGCACTAAAGCCAATCGCCATTTTATCTCATACCCTTCTTCTCTAAGTGACGATTATCCTACTGTTGGATAAGCTTTAGTTAATGGATATGTAATGTTGTTCTTGAGAGTCCACTATCTCTATAGTGATTTTCCATCTTTCAATGATTTCATAATCAAATGAAAGTGCCACAACACATGTTTAGATCCAAGATGAGATTTAGGAACTATTCCTAATTTTGTAATGAACTTTTCATCCAAACAATCAACTTGCAGCTTCATTTATAGCTATATACTTTTGTCTTTATCACTAAACCAGTAATTCTTTGCTATTTGAAACCTTTCCAATTCACTGCACCACCATTCAAGGTAACGCTTTATCTTAAAATGGATTTTCTATCGTCTTGGTCTATTTGAAAAACTTGAGTCTGTTAAGCCCTCTAGTTTTAATTTAGACCCACCATAAATTTTAATCACATCCTTAGTGCTAGTTAAGTACTTTAAGATATTTTTTACTGTCTTACAGTGATCTTCTCCAGAATATGACCGATCAACATCAGGTCTCATATATTTCATTGTATACATGATTGTCACTCATGCGATCTCTCTTTTAGGAGTCTATGGGGACTATTAAGAGAGATACACTCCATGGCTCATCAACATGAGACATCTCTTGGAGTTTACCATGCTAAACAACTTTTGCATCAAATGAATATACGTTCCTTGGGTTAAGTCGAGCATTCTCTTGAATCTATCTTTATAGATTTGTATCCCCAATTAAGATACTCTTCCCAAATCATTCCTGGAGGAATGTTTAGACAACTTTATCTTTATTGATTCTAGCATTGGCATGTCATTCATTATCCGTAGTATATCAAAATATAATACTAGGAATATCACGACGCTCCCACTGACCCTTTTGTACACACTAGGTTCATTCTTATTTTTGATAAAATCAAACTCTTTTCATTGTCTCATCAAAACGAACGTTCCATATTTGAAAAGCTTGCTTCAATCCATTTCTCTGAGTGTCTACAACTCTTATTTGACTTATAGTGTTTTGTGATTTTTGAACTCTTCAAGATCTATTATCCTCCCACTAGCCCCTTTAATGATAAACACCTTTATCTTAGAAGGGAGTTTGTTTCGCAACAAACACCTTTTGCTAAGTAGAATTATAGAACATATACCCTAAACTTACTTTAGGATGTTCCACAAATCTGTACTTGTCAAATCTTTTCCCAAGCTTATCCTTTAAAATATTTTCACATAAGTTGGACAACCCTTATCTTAACATACTTAAGATTAAAAATCCTTCCTGTCCATAACTCTTATAGAGTCTTGGGGTCGAATTTTTAGGTTATCTTTTTCGTAGATATGCTGCCATTTCTAGGACATGACCCCAGAAGGATACTGGAATGTCGGTAAAATCATTATGAACCGCACCATGTCCAATAAGGTACGATTTTTCCTTTCGGATACATCAATCAGTTATTGCGTATCAGGAGGCGTCCATTATGAGAAAACCATTTGAGATGATCTAGAAACTAATTGCACAAATATTTATTCGTTGATATTGTAAGACCCCGAATTTTATGAAATAAAAGTATTCAATTTTTCTTATAATTACTATTCAGTAAATGGTTAAATTGATAAAAGTTTAAAGTTATGAATGAAATATGATTTTTTTTTTCAAAATAAGCAAGTGGTTATAAAATAATCATTGTTGTCGGGGAATATTCGTTTGGTCATGGAATATTCTTTCTGTCGGGGAATATTCGTACGACGGCGCAGCCATTTGTGGGCCCCATAACAGAATAACTGTCGGGTGAAGAAAACGACAAATTTGAGTTTTTACAAATAACGGCGTAGTTGTTACCGTTAACACTGTTGGAATACCCGGTGGTTAAAATACAGTAATACGCGTTATTACACAGTAGCACACGGTATTGCATAGTATTTTTGAAATTATTGATTCTTACGTAAGAAGGCACTACTCAATAATTGTTACAGTAATTACTGTTCAATATTTTATTTTATTGATTCAATAATTGCTACGTTGAAATTTTGTATTATTGTTGTTCAATAATTGTTGCTGCACAGTATTTTCCATTATCAGATCAATAATTCATATTATTTGAATAGTATTATTAGATAGCATTATTGGCAATGTCTAGAAAGTTCTGTCTAAGGAGAGGTTTGGTCATCTAATTACGCGCCAGTAAGGAGAAATCCTTATTGGAAAGCCCCCTCTTTCTTGGGAACGGCCTGGTTGTCATAAATGTGATTCTGTAATATTATTTCTGAATAATTAATTATTGATTCATGTGATAAGAAAATATTTATTTTATGGGGATATAAATGAGGGATATATTTTTGTGGTTAAAAAATGAAGGAGTTAATGTTGAGATTTTTATCCGTATTTTTGTCGGAATGGAGGTATTAAAAATCAGGGTTTTTGAGATATTTTGCGGGGGTTATAATTTTTAATCAGACCGTTGAATCGTGGTAATTTTTGGATATGTTATACATATATAAGTTGAGTATATGCCCACAAATTTTGAACCGTTAAAAACGAACGTATGATTTATTATGAATTTTACGAGATGACTGGTTCAGAAAATGTTGAATTTTCGGAGTTTATCATTTTGGTGGAAAATTCTAGAATTGGTGGGCCCCACTTGTGGTTGGTGAAGAAATGTGCTGAATTATATTTCAAATGTGGTGGGTGAGAATAGTAGCAGGTAAAGCCATCAGGTTGCAGGTCAAACCTACCAAAATTTTCCTATAAATAGAGGGCTAAGTTAGAATTGAAAATCACACCAGAAACATAAGCTTTCTCTCTTTCTCTCTCTATATTATGAAGCATATTTTGTGAGTTTTTAGATACTTGGTGAGTTGCTATTCATCAGTGCAAGTTTCCTTCAGCATCATATCCGATATCCAGTCAGAAGTACTGCTCTTTTGAGGTAAGGGATTGTAAGGGATAGTAAGGGATATTAAGGGATTTTAAGGGTTGTTATGATTTTTAGTTTCGTAATTTTTCTGATCTTCAAAAATTCTGAAAAAATTTAAAATGATATTTTGATGAGTTTTCTTGATTGTGTCCAAAAATGGTGATTTTTGGATGTATAGATTGAGAGTTATGAATTTTATGAGAAAAGACTATTTTAGAAGTAACAGCTTATAATTCCTTGTGGTTAACTCTAAAATTGATGAAATTTTCATTGGGAGTACATGTATATGATAGAAGTATACTCTGTAAATTTCAGAATTTTTAGACAAAAGTACAATTTTTGATAAATGTCTAAATATTCGGTTATTTTGGCCATATGAAAAATAGTAAATGACTTTTAAAAATTCTGAGAAAAATATATGTTCACTATGGGACTATATTATGCTAAATTCCAGAAAAGAAATATTTTTGGAACGGATTTGGTATTTTTCATGAAAATATTCTAGTTATGAGAAAATGAATTAAATATGTTATGTGAAGGAAGAAAATTGGAAAATAGGATTTTATGGCTTGAGAATCCTATATATGAGGTATATGCAGATTTTTGATGAGGGTTTTGGTTATTGATGATGAAATCTTAAGAGTTGGCATTTTATGATGATTAAATGCATTAATTAGTAAAGTGTAAACAATTTAAATAAATTGTTTATAAGCTTAAGAATATTATTCTTTCAATATCATTATACCGAAATATTGGTATGTATATTATTGTGGAATTTCTACCTTTTTCATGTCAGGGTTACTATTCACGAGTTACTATTCATGAGTTACTATTCACGAGTTACTATTCACGAGTTACTATTCACGACAAAATTGGTTTCTTTTTCTAACCAAATTATAGTTGATTTATGAATATTACTCTTGAGATTAAATCCATATTTTGATCATATTGTTTTTATTATCATATATAACATTTTTATAACCATGATGTTGAAATTCTCTTTCGCTTGAGTGTAAAGATGGGTAAATTATTGGTATGATCATGACTATGGGTTCTCTTTGGCCAGTAGTGCAAAGTTGAATTGTTGACTGGTATGATCATGACCATTGAATTTATAAGTGAATATCTTTAGCTTAAGTGCAAAGGTGAATTGATTAACATGGTTATAATTATTGTTTATATAAATTCTGAAATGATTATATATTTCTTTGAGATATTAATATATTTGGCCTGTAGTGCAAATATGAACTGTTGATGAATATATTTGGCCGTAGTGCAAATATGAATTGTTGAGGAATATCTTTGGCCTGTAGTGCAAAGATGAATTGTTGATGAATATCTTTGGCCCGTAGTGTAAAGATGACATGTTGTTGAATATCTTTGGCCAGTAGTGCAAAGATGAACAGATGTTGAGATAAACATGACCAACTGGTGATACAAATGAATATCTTTGGCCGTAGTACAAAGATGGATTTATTAGTATGATTATAAACAGGAAATGTGATTTGGTATAACCATGATCTTTGATGTTTCAGGTAAAGATAGGTGATGAAAATTATCTTCGTCCTAGATGAGAAGAGGAATTTAGAACTACAGTTATGATTATGAGTTATTCATATGATTGTGGACCAGAATTGTTGATTGATGTTACAGGGATAAAACATTGTTGATGGATTTTTAACATGGAGAAGATAATAGACTTTATAGTCTATTTGACTCTTCTAATGGATTGCATGTTCCGCTGCAACTATGGTTGAAATTTTTTATCATCTACCATATGTTCTAAATCTCTGATTTATTATTGATGAAGACTATTGATAATTTATTTATCTTTAGTCATGATATTCTTTACTGAGCTAGTTGTGCTCACCCTTTTGCTTCATAATTCCTTTCAGGTAATAAGAGTGTAGCTGGGTCGAGCGAGGGTAACAAGGGAATAGAACGGTGGTCATCATTTAGTAGTTATATTTGGTGAAGAAAATAGGGTGAGGCGAACCCAACATTGGAAGGGTGTTTTGCCACTATAATACAAGATGTCTAACGACATACAACCTCGTGTCATCATAAGATATGATTGTGCACATCCGCTTGCCGAGTATATCTACAAGCACTACCTATATAATCTTGGTGTTTGTTTGAAGTATAATTCTCAGTTAGATACAGTGGAAATAATGATAAGTCAAGAGAAGACTCACCATTGGGAAGAATATGATAGTAATCTTCTCGTTTTTCTTTGGGGTCTATTGGGTCAACCAAGGATAATTCTGTGGCCATATGATATCTATCATAACCTAGACGCGTGGTCTCCCATGTACGAAGGTTTCCTTGAGCACTTCCCAAAGATTCTAGTTTCTAAAACAGTTTTTGACTGTACCTTTATGTAAGGTACCTTTGTGAGGTGCTGATACATGATGGTGTCCAATGTCACATTTGGTATATATTTGTATCCAAACTCACAGCATATGTGTTGTTGTATTTTGCACGACAATTGTTGTAATAAAGTTGTAGTTGTTTTCTGTACCATGTATTTGACGACTCAGAATGGGTTGGGTGGAATGAACCTGTTTTGGGGTCGTCACAGATATAATCAAAGAATCTTAATACTTTGCCAATTTATTTCACTTCTGAATTCTTTGAACCTTTCAAATAATTCACACTTGTATTTCAGAAAATACACACATTCAACTCTTTGGATGATCATCTCCTTTTCTTATACTAGTTTGTTCAATTTATAAAATAATTTATCACGTAAGTCAAGTATACAAAATTCATTAAGTAATATTCTAGTTCTATACAAAACATTATTATTATAAATAGAACAATAATTGTTCTTAAATATAATACCAAAGATTTCATTGTCTAGCAATAAAATGGAAATAATATTTCTAACAAGAACTGGAATATAATAACAACTTATTGACTTAATAGACTTGGCCGTAGGTTGTGCTAAACTATAAGTTCTTATGGCTGATGCAGCAACCTTTGCTTCATTTGCCAGACATAGGATTACTTATCCTTTGTTTAGCTTTCTACTTTTGCTTGGTCCCTTCATAAATCTATATTTATGATAACCAAAGTCGGTATCCAATACCCAAGTAGAACCTTGACTTAAAAAAAATTTTATTTTAATCATGAAAAAATTTGTATCTATAACCAAAACTTCACTAAGCTTCTTCTGGTTAGCCTCTGCAAGATGCTTCTCGCAGTTTCTTTTTCCAGTGTCCTGGCTTATTGTAGTGGAAGCAAACTCCTTTGCTATCCATATCAGTTTTGTTCTTTTTATCCTTTGTTTTGCCTTTCTATTTACCTTCTTTGAATCGTTCTTCTTTTTAGAAAATCCTTTGGCCCCTACCAGTAAGACATGGTCTTTTTTAGTTGGAAAGTGACTCTCAATATTTTTCAATATGTTAAGCAAATCAGCGAGGCTGATATCTAGCTTGTTCATATGAAAAATTTACAACAATTGTGAAAGGAGTCCGGGAGTAATTGCAAGATCAAATCTTGGCTCAACTCTCCATCCATGACAAAATATGTTGTCCTAATTGTTCAATCAAATTGGTCATGTTTAGGACCTTTTGTCTGTACTGTAGTGTCATCGGTTATTTTAGATCGGAAGAGTTCCTTAGATATCTGATATCTATCAGTCCTACTTTTCTCACCATCAACTACTTGATGTGCAGGAATATAGTAAGAGCATCCATAGTTTCATGCTGAAGCTGAAGCTCGTTACTCATAGATGCGAGCATAATGCATTGAGCCAACTGTGCATCATCTTGTCACTTTTTAAAAGTAGCAATCTCTTCCTCAGAGGTATTATCTTGAATTATTGCAGGGATAGGCGTATTAAGGACATAAGATAGCTTTTCAGCCGTGAGAATTATTCTCAAATTCCTTAACCAATATGAGTAATTCGGATAGGTTAATTTAGCATCTAATATGATACGCTGTGATAGTAATTTAGACATTGTAAAATACTGTAAATGAATAGGTAATTAATAATATTTTAGCATACATTCTTTTATTAATTACCAAAATAAATTAGGTCTTCTTTTAAATTGGTATCTCCCACTATTTTCATCAAACTATATTACCCTCAATATATATAGTTCGGCAATATCTAATTAAAGATTTGCTAGTGAGAATAAGGATCTCATTTCAGATGTATATAGCCTTGTGGTGACACAACAAACTATATATAAATAAATAGGTAGACAACTCTTGTCAATTACATCAACTATGCAACTCCTTGTATTTTGCCTCTTAGATTATTTTGATCAAGTGGTGACCCATTCGAATCAAAATTATCCAAGTTAAGTCCAACCTAGCACTCCATATATTCAAAAAAGAAAAACATTATTCTTGTGGTGACACAATAAAACAATATTGTTCAATTTTTTTTATAAGCAACAAATGTGATAAAATTAACATCTCAAAAAATTAAGATAAGTCTTATGGTGACACAACAAACTTATAATAATTAATTGATACTCTATTATTTTTTATCATGCTAGAAGGCGGCGTTCGATATTCTAAATATCTTTGAACGCTTAGGACTTAATATAAAAAATTTGAGGGGTTTACATGTAATTAATTTGTCTCATCTTGTTTAGCGCGCATGCACACACACACACACAAACACACACACACACACACACACACACACACACACACACACACACACACATATATATATATATATATATATATATAAAATACGTATCATATTAATTAACATGAGAAGCATGTTTGCATAATATATAATATATATAGTATAAGCATGCACATATAGAATACTATATTCTACCTGGATTGATTATGGACTTTATTCTAGTTTGGTTCACTAGAGCCACCAAGTGAACCGAAAGGTCAAACCTAGGGCGCATGAATTAAATTTAAATATAACTATTACATTTAAATCCGAGCTCCATTACAAACTGGTCTTCAAGAGTTCCTTGTTCCTTGATCTCCAATTCTTCAAAATTAATTCTAACTATTCCTATTACAAAACTATTTAAAATAAATAGAAACCTTGATCAGCAGTCAAGGGGAAGTACATAGGAGGGAGATAGAATTTACAATAAGAAAAAATTTGAGAAGACGAGGTACGCATACCCCATTTAATAAAACCCATACATTCATGTATCCAACTAAAATAAAATCTAATCATATTGGTCAATAGTCCATAATCAATCCCATTTATTATCATACACATCACAATATGCATCAATAAATAACATTCATCTCATGAATAATAAAATTCAATATATATATTGATATCATTTAATGGGCAAATTTAGTTAGTATAAAATCTAATTTTGAATCAAAATAAACTCCTTTATTTTAATCCAAATTTAAATCAAAATAAACTTCCTTTATTTTAATTTATCTAATTTCGAATAAAATAAACTATTTTATTTTAATCAAATTCTTTAATCAAAATAAACTCATTTATTTTAATTAATTATGGAATTTAATTCTAAGTAAAAAAAAAAATCCTTTATTAAAGGAAACACGGATTCTCTTTCCTATTCATAAATAAATCCCTTTATTTTGACTAATATGAAATCTTATTCCATATCTAAATAAACACCTTTATTTAAGAAAATATGGACTCTCTTTCCTATTCACAAATAAACTCTTTTATTTTGAATAATATGAAATCTTATTTCATATCTAAATAAACGCCTTTATTTAAGAAAACATGGAATCTAATTTCAACTCTAATTAGTTATCATAGAATCCAATTTTAACTCTAATTAGTTAGCATGAAATTCAATTTTAAAATTAAAATAAACTTTTTATTTGAATTATAAAATAATAAAGAATTATATATATATATATATATATATATATATATATATATATATATATATATATATATATGACTATATGATATATATGATATATATAATATATATAATATTACCTGCAACAAGATTGATTATATATGATAGTAATTTTTCAAAAGCTAATTGGGCACGTGGGTGTCCTATCTAGATCACCCTTAAGATTCAACAGTTAAGAATCACATATATGTATAACTATTAAATATATCATATATCACCATATATCATATATCACCATATATATTAACCACCGTGAAGCATGTCCGCAATAGACTCGCGAATTTTGATTACGTTTTTTTTAAATAAATTTTATACAACAAAATTATGCCCAATTAAATTGTTCTAAACACATATCAATATACATATCAAATTAAAATAATTAATAATTCGCATAAAGCTTTGCCTCTGATAACACTGTTAGGTTTGTAATATTCATGAACGCAATCAAATTATATAAAATAAGCGGAAGCGTGAAAAATAAGAGTTTTAAAATTTTATAAACCATATACCCAGATCATCCTTTATGGACAATTATTAATTAAATGAAAAGAATCATACCCTTGAAGATTCGAGTTTCCTCAGGTACAAGTTCACCCCCAAATCCTTTCGCGTTCAACTTGAATCCACCGGGTTTGGTTCCTTCCTTTGATCAGCGTTAGCCACCCAAGTGTTTGGCCTCTAGAGGTGATCCACCAAGGAAGAAGAAAGATTCAAGAAGATGGGTGTTTGACAAAACCCTAATTTTTATATCTCTCATAGAAAAGGAGCCTACTCTCCAACAATTGGAATCACGCATATAGATATCTGATATAAGACTCTTCTTATAAAGATATCAGTTAACACTTTTAATTTAATTAGAAAATAGGGTATTATTTAATTAATTAAATTCTTTTAAATAATTAAGCTCCCAATCTTATTAGGAATAATTAATTAAAGTCTTTTAATTAATTAGTCTCCTAATATTATTAGGAATATATGAGAGTACTTTTATTAATTAATTTCCAAACTCCTTTAGGAATTAAATAATAATAATAGTAATAATAATAATAAGATTCCTCTTATTAATTTATATTTAATATTTCCAAAATATTAAATAATAAATATTAAGCTATTTAATTTATTCTATCACCATAGATTAAATTAAATATACTTAACTTATTATTACGATTATGCCATTAACTTCTTAAATAATTATTCTTCCTTTTATGGTGTGACCCTTTAGGTTCTCCATATTAAACCGGTTGTGAATAAATCAATTAGAACAATTCTAATCTTATTTAAATAAATAAATAAAATTATTAATTCATTTAAGTAAATAATATTTATTATACAATAGGGACAAGCCTCCCTAGCGATCAACGACTTTTCAGATAATATAGATTTCAACATTAATCATAAAAAGAACCTTTGAGTAAATAGTTACCGTATATTCAATCCTTCCACCATACAATGTCCCAATTAAATATAAGACATGGAATTACTGTGAAGTCTTATTTTATTTAATTATATGTATTTCGATCTTTAAAAGCACAATTTCAAATAATACAAATTAGAAACTCCTTTCTAATTTTATTCTGCCTTGGTCAAGGACTACCGGGTTGTCATTTATCGAATCACATAAGACATTTCTCTTCTTTTACTAGAAGTGGTAGATTCTTTATTGATCATATATTATCTCCATGTACAACTTATTATACCCAATCATACCCTTTGATATACCCTAAGGATCTTAAGGAATAAGTCAAAGTATAACTCATCATACACAAGATACTATGATGATTTCATGTCCAAGGATCACTTGTACTACTATCACTACAGGAATTCCTATTGACAGGTAAGTAAAACTCCATTAGGTATTCCTTAGCGAGTCACGTTCGGTGAACTTATTCTCTAATAAGCACCTACATACTTGCTTTAGTGTCTCCACACAAATGATTATGAGATCAATCATCCTCATCCAATGATCAAGCAGCGTATGTACTAATCTATCCAGATTCACTAATCCCCAATTTAGTAATCCAACGATTGGGAACTATTTTAGTTTTAAGATTTCTAAGAATTTAGATCTCATTAGAATGATCATCATCATTATTCTAAAAGCATTGCTTAAAACTATGGGTTTATCACTTATTATAAAATAACATCATGTAGATAATTAAAAGCCTTTAATAAATTAATATTTTTATTAATAAATGAATAAAATTATTACAAAGTATATGCTTTATAATCAAACATGATTGGCTTGTGTGCATACTACTTTCATTTATTTCTAATTTGATGTGGGAAACTCAGAGGTTGTTGAACCATATGGCGATAATTGATTTCCAAAGAAAGTGCGTAAACCTTATGACTCCGAGGAAGTCAAAGGTAGTTGTATGTCGTTTGTCTGGTAGAGTTATCTATCGATGTTTTAAGTCACGAAGTTGTTAAGAAAATAGTGTGTGGGATACGCGAAGTTCAAGATAGCCACTTCGTTAGCTAACTTTACGAGAAAATATGTGGAATTTATATGGGTAGGTAATTATGAAGTGAATTTTCAATAATTAAAGAAGAAGTTAAGACTTTGACAAATGGTCAACCTTAACTTTTGTTGACCATGACTTTGACTTTTCGTATAATTCTCGTATTCACTTCGTATATTTATTGTATTATACGTCGTATTATACTTATATAATACATTATATTATACTCGTATTCTTTCCGTATAATAATAATTCTTATTATAGTTAATCATTTCTTTTCTTTCAATTTTTACTTTCCCTAACATCTTAAATTTGAGTACACATGTGAAAAACTACGTTTTCCATTTCTGAATTTTATTGGATAATCCAACCTTCCTCAGAATTCTAACATTACGCGTTTCTCGAAAACTCAAAAATAATTCCCGAGTAGTATTGGATGAATAGTGTTTTTTCTCAAATTTCTTGGAAAACTTATATTTTCGTCTTGAAAATCCATACCAGTTAATTCTAGTACATAACCATAATACTAACATCATACAATCATCGTAGGTCATAAAATGACCTTTAAACACATTACACAGAATAAATTTATATAATCTCATTTTATTTAATATAATTAAATAAAATTGATTTACATTCTATTTCGATTTTCTCGGTCGTTACAACTACTTCCCTAAAACCAAAACCCTAGCTTATTAAAATTTCTAGATTTTTGTCGATTTTACCTTTCTTGCTTCAATACTTTATATTTCAGTCATCCAAATTTGAAATGAGTTCAAATTTTGAACAACGGCTCACTGGGTTCATACACTAACAAACCCCGGAAAGCCTTAATTTTTCAAAAACGTTTATTAGCCAAAATAGTGGTGTGACATTCCCAAATTCGAGTACCTTCAAACCCTAGATATGGTGCTACATGGTGGTACAACATATATATATATATATATATATATATATATATATATATATATATATATATATATATATATATATATATATATATTCAACCATATATCTTATTGATATGAATGCAATTATAATATTATTACATTATATCTGAACATTCTCCCAGGTTTCTATAACTATTACATTCTTGTATTGTCATAATATTATTAATTACAAAAAGAATACTACACTATTACAGGATAATCTATTTATCAATCTTAGCCTTCTCCTTATCTTTACCAGATCATTTAGTCTGTTTGGCCTTAGCCAAAATCATATAATTCAACAAGGTATGAGCATTAAATTGCCCAGCAAGTTTAACAATTTTAATAACAACAAAATCAAGAATTATACGATTTATCTTCAATAAATGAACAAATCGTTATGAAGTACTATGAAAAACAAATTAGCGCTTTCCTTTCCCATAAAACATTTTGAGATGACATAACAATCATTTAAAATTATAAGCCGGTGAAAAGACCTTGAACCTTCTTTTTCTTTACTTGAAAAGGACAACCCAACACTAAGACCGTAAGTCTGATATATCTTACGAGCACTTCTAGGTGATCAGCTTATAGTACTCTATGTTGTACAACACTCATTTAGTTAAACATATTTACATTTAAGGTTTGGCAACCTTGCGTGCCGGTCGATAATAGACTAAAAACCTTTGTTTATTCATACTCAGGCTTATGTTTGAATCCTTAACAAAGAAATTGGTTTAGGATAGCTTCAATAATATTCAATAATATTTTGAAAGACTTATAAGTAAATCAACAAAATATTTTAACATTCATCTAGCCGAATCAAATGGCATCGACACTTTCTAAATCAATTCATGGCATATCATGAGTTAAACACTTGTACAAATACTAAAAGATTTGTATAAGTCTGGAATACACATATTCATGCGAGAATAATGTATACATAATCATACATCTTCAAATGAACAAAATCAAATGAAGTAACTAACTTTCTTAACATAAGGTATAGACAAGAGTTAGAAAACTTGTCATGTGTGTTCTTCTTATCTTTCTCTAATTTGGTCTTTATATGCTCTACATGATATAATCATAATAACACACCAATTAGCTACCAAACAATCTTCAAACATTGTTTTAAACTACTTCTCCTTTTATCAGAGCTTACTGAATCGTTAAACCTATAATGTTCGTTAAGTCTTTTATCATTCATTACGGCTTTTCGACGCTTAATTGTCATGCCTCGTTATCATTCATTAACGTCTAAGTCATACAACTCTATGTATGCTAAGAACATTCGTTCGAGATGAATACTAAACATTTTTATCGTTTACGTATTTTACGTTTACATTTCTTAACTTTTAATCAATGTTAAGCCTTTAAATTAAGGTTTGAATCATTCCTAAAAGTGTTACATTAAGTGAACTTTATGTTTATTATTGATCCCTATACTTTCTTTAAGCTTTGAGTAATTAAATACTCTTTACTATGCCTTGCCCCGCACCCGCGCTGCGGCGCCTAACTACAACAACTATCCTCTCGAACTGGTGCTACAGTGCCATGCCTAAAATTTTGAATTTTTTAAAAGTTTTTTCAACATGATCAAAACGCTAACTTTGATAACTCGTAACTTCATCGTTACAACTAGGAATGAATATGTTCCCAAGTCAAATTCTTTCTCTCATAACATACTACAATTTCCCTGGGACAGAATAATTTTCTGAATCCATTAACAAACCTTTTCATCGGCTTAAAATTCCTTCGTCACATCGCGTCTATTAACGTTTGTCGCTCATTCGTCCGTAACTTACTCATTCGATACCCGAATGAGTTCATTTTCAAGCCTGCGGCTCACATTTTTTATGTTCTCTAACATTATAATGAAAACATAATTATTCGGGATCATTAACTAATATCACATATTCGTCTTGAAATCATAAAAAATTATGATTTAAATAGTTAACGTCTTTTACTATAATATTCTCCATAACTTTGTTATAACATATTTTTACTTCGTTCCAAATGGAACATTTCCAACACTTATACATGTCTAATATAAGCACTTATACGATGGTTTTAAAATTTTCCATTAACAACAAGCTCAAAGTTTTTCACGCGTTCTTCGTTTAATTCGTTATTAACAATTACGATTTCACTTAACATACATTTATTAGTGCTTTAAGTCCACTAATTCTTCCTTATTCCACTGGAACACATTATGATTCTAATGAATCACTCAACAACCACCCACAAAGCACTTCCTAACAAATCTACAACTTGAAAAATATAAAGATTTAAGGTTCTAGTTTATTACCTCTTGTGTTCTTGATTTGTTGATGAATTTAGCTAGCTCTTCCTTCTTGATTAATCCAATTTGCTCTCACTTCACTCTCAATATAAGACTTTGCTTGTGTGCTAGGTGATTTGTGAAGAAAAGAAGAGAAATGGCTTGCCTTTTATAGAAAAAATAAGAGTTTAGGTATAGTGGTCTTTAAGACAACTTTGCTAAAGCTTATGGATTGGTTACTCTAATTAAATTCTTGCATGTTTAACACCCTTAAGTTTACCTAACTCTAATTAATCTCTTTTTATTCAATAAAATCAAATGAAACTTATTTACATTCTAAGTATGATTTACACGGTCGTTATAAGTGGCCTGAATATCTTAATAGTTTTTGGGTTTTCAAATCATCACGCTTTACTAGAAAATTTGCCATAAATTGTCATTAACATATTTTTCTTTCGTTCTACTTGGATTATCTTCGCAAGTCATAAATGTATCTACCAGCTTTTACATAACTCAAAAAAACATTATACACAATGGTTTATGAGTCTTTGAAAAATAGTGTATAAACTAAGGTTTCCATCTTTTCATTCTTAGGTTCTTACTTTCATTTTACTTTTATTTTCATGCAACTAACTAAAGGTTAAATACATAACCACCTTATATCTTCGGATCCACCATGATCCGCATCACAATCATCAAACTCCCACAACAAAACATAACATAAAATTTTAAACATGGTTTTAGGGTTAGGACTTTTGTACCTTTTCTTTTGAACTTGTTTTCCTTTTCCTCCTTGGCTAAACCTTGGTCACTGTGACGAACGAGATTTCGTAATTCAATTTTAATATTTATTGAATTAAATAAATATTTCAACGATTTAATTATTAGATTAAATAATTAATTGATGCAATTGTGATAGATTAATTTAATTAGATGTATTATATTTATTAAATTAATGTGGAGAATAATTATTATTCAAGTATGTATTTATGTGAGCTTATTGAATTAAATGAAATATTTAATAAGCCTAATGTTATTTTAATTAATGTAATAATTAATTAGAGATTTAATAATTTGAAATAATTAATTTATGAGAAATTACTATATTTTACTTAATTTAAATTAAATAAATTAATTGAGTTATTTTATAAAGGGTGTAACATTATTTAAACTGTATGATAAAAGAGTTTATTAAATTAATTGAGTATAAGCCTTTTAAGGCTAACCAAACATGACACTAGTGGAGGTTGGGAGCAGTTAACCCATGATGGGTAACTGACCTCCACAACGCATCAGTTTATTTGAATACGACGTCTTCTTTACTTTTCAGTTGATTGTTAAGTCTAGAAAATAAGCAGAGCAAAATTGTGAGTTCATAGAGGGAAAATTGAGAAGTTTGAGAGGAATTGTGAGTGGGTAATCATCAATCAATTGTGAAAGGATCATCATTGATCATATTTTCTAAATCTATACTCTGGGTAAATTCTCCAAACCCAATTTTTTTTTCGTCATTAAGTTTGCATAAAAAAATGGCTTTCAAAGTTTTTGTTTAAACCTCTGTATTTGGGAAAGGAGTAATGTCTATGAGTTTGTATATGTGTTAAATATTATCAAATCGTATCTAACTATATATTATGTAAGTTATCATGTCATCAGTTTCACGAAAATACGTCGTATATGTTGCTCAAAACTTATAGAGTATGGGTTTTGGCCATATGACCCTTATACGTAAATTTAATGTGTCAAACATAAATGGTTTTGTAAAAATTATACTCGTATATTATTATGCAAGTTAATACGAAGAGACCAAATTTTAAATGAACAGATTCGGTGTTATAACGAATCCGTAGTGTTAAATTTTATGTTTTTGTTCTAAACCTTCAAGAACACAAAGAACAGTGAAAATTTCATGTTTTAATCCTGTTAATTATGTGTTTTAACATGTTAAAATCATGCTAGAAGGGTTAAGTAGTGATTATATGTGTATTATTATGAATGAGTATGATTAAATTCGTGTAGTAATATTTTAATTGGGGTTTTTGGCTGTGTTCTGCAATTTTTCGCGAATTACAGAACAGTTTCTGGTTCGCCGCATCGCGGCGCCAGTCTAGTGCCTTAACATCCGCGCCGCAGCGCCAAGAGTCCGACCGTAACACCGCGTACCAGTACAACAGTGGCGCCGCAGCGCCACTCTCTAGAATGTTCAGAAATGAACTATTTTTTTTAAATGTCAAGTCTAGCAATGTGTTAGTAACTTAATGTAATGAACATAGAAATGTGTTAGAAGTATAATAAGATGTTAAAATAGATGCTTAACATGTAAATAACATAATTACATGTGGATTGAATTATTGAATGCATAGTTAACTTATTGTTCGTGAAGTCTTAATTTTGATAATAAGTGTAGTAATTGACTAATTATAGTCATGAATTCGAGTTAGAAAAAAGAATAATCTTGTGATGACTAGTACGTTATAATTGAATGGTATTATAAATGTAAATGATATGTAGGAGTTAAATCAAAGAACGAGTTTAGTAAAAGTGTAATCTACGCACGAGGCAAGTTTTTTAACCCTACTCGTTATCATTATATGAATTATAAGTTGTCTCTTTTCATCGAGCAAGTTCTCGTTATTTTGAGTAAGCCATGTTGCTATATCAATAGTATATTAATCTTTCAAAGCATGATGTTGTTATACAATAACTATTCTATTGTATATCTCTTGGAATTGTTATTCGATTTATATATCAGTTATTGTGAATCTTGTTAGACTAGCGAACCCTTTATGATTCGACTAGTCCATAATTGATGAGCGTTCTAAATTTTAGAACCCTTAATGAATTATCCAAACCAAACTTCCTTTGGCGCGGACTCGAATGTCAAACTGAGATGAACAACCCTGTATAGGGGATTACTTATGCGTTAGCGTTAAGATATTGTGCACAGTATGGTACTAAGGGTTGATCCCCCTAAGTATGAGAAGAAGAGTCCATAGTCTTATGACTGTTAAAGGTTTCAAGAATAAACACTTGACAACCTAGGGCATAGTTCAAGGTCTTACGCCCTCAGAATTTCTTTTGATTCTTGTTATTCATTCTTGATTCAAAAGTTGAGCTTTTATATTCGAAGTTATTATTTCTCTCGCATGTTATTATTCATTGTTATATTGTTATACTTGTGGGCAATCGTGCTCACTCTTGCGTAATAATAACATTGCAATTAAGAACGAAAGAGCAGACGAACCTTCCACTAGTAAATGCAAGGGCAAGCTTAACAAGTAATGAAGATTGATTATTTATGTGGTTATGTAATGATAAGTAGAATTGATGTTACTTAAGACTTATTTGTTTATGTTTTCGCACAGATGATTTAAGGTTAGAGTAACCTGGGATTTATTTATTATTCAGATGTTGTAACCCCATAAGGGGAGGATTTATTTCTATCAATTGCATGGTTTACATTTATTATGGGTAGATAGATATATGATGTTTGTATAGTGAACACCAAATCATGTGGGAATGGAAGTACCCGGATTTGGGGGTGTCACAGTCACTCTTCCTTTTCTTTCTTTCCTCCCAAAATCCAAGCCTCTCTCTCTATCTATCAAGCTCTCTCTTGCTTGGTAAAAGAAGTAAAGTGTTGGGAAGGAAGTATACTTGACTATTTATAAAAAAACTTTGAAAAAATTATAATTTAGTCACTTTAGTTTGGTCTCTTCATGGTCAAGCCCTTCCTCTTCACTTATTCCTACTAGGCTCCACAAGATTACTTAGGTTAATCCTCATCAACCTTAATCATCTAATTAATTAAGTTAATGCAAGGATTAAAATTAAAAAAATTGAGGGAACTAGATCCACTTTTTAAGGGATGAGATGGAAGTGGTTCAGCCACCTTGGGGGTGGTTGAACCCACCCTTAAAAATTCGGCTAAGGCCCATCTTGGTTTATAGGTTGGGCTAGGTTTTAGGTTTTGTGACACCCCCAAATCCGGGTACTTCAATCCCACAAGATTCGGTGTTCACTGTCCAAATATTCTTCTCTAGCTACCCAAGTTAAATAAAACTTAAGCAATAAACCTTCTCATTAAAGGGTTACATAACTTATTCAAATAAATCTCAGGTTGTTTAACCTTAATACAATCATCAAATGCGGAAAAATAATTGATTACATCACATAGTTAAAATTTTAGTCTGAATACAGAAACTATAACAAATCAACAAGTCTTCAACACTTGTTCATCTTACCTTTTCCTTGGCTAATGGTTGGCTCGTCAACCTTCTCTATTTTAGCTGCAATGGTTATGTATATGCAAGAGTGAGCAAAACAAATGCTCACTTGAAAGAATATAATAATTGGCAATGAATAAATTCAATTGAATTGAATAACACTCTCTATTGTTGATAATCAAAAAACTGAAGTTAGAATTCATCTAAGGGTCACAAGACCATGCACTATGTCCAAGGTTATAAGTTTTTCAGCTTAAACCCTTAACAGTCATTAGACTATATGTACCTTTTCTTTCCCATACTTAGGGTGATCAGCCCTTCATACCAAGTATTGTACACAAACATCTTAACGTTTTCGCGTAAATAATACCCTATAATAGGGTTGTTCATCTCAGTTTTAACATACGTGTTCGTACCAAAGGAAGTTTAGTGTGGATAAGTTTCAAGGGTAATTTAGAGTTCAACGTACATCAACTAAGGATTAGTTGAATCAAAAGTTTAATGACAATACAAGGGTTCAACAACGATGTATTACAAAGTAGTTATGAACCATAAGTGAATAATGTACTGCATCAAAGTCATGCTTTAAGAATAAAGTTCAAAGCATTGAAAAGATATAATAAACCTTGTTTTGAACAAAAATTGTAAGCTAAGGTTACATTTTCCAATAAGAAAACAAAGTTAATAACTTTGCTCAATAGAATTCATGAATTTGCGTAATTTATAAACAAGATAGGAGAGAACTTGCATAATTGTAGTCAAAGTAGGATAGACTCAAATAGAGTTTAGAGTTAGAGAACTTGCTTAAAATAAGAGTAGGGTTCATAAAACTTGCCTTACGTGTAAGCTAAATAGTATAACTTAATTCTCAATATCCCATACACATGTCATTATGACATAATCTGTTACCACATGATCTCAGTACATCATTAAATATCTATTTCATTTAAAACTTGTAGTCTTAGGTTTAACAACATGGTTAAACCACACTTTTAATTTTATTAACACTAATTTCAATTATCACATAACTCATTAATTACTAATTATAATCTTCATATTTGATATTATAACAACACCAAAATCTGCTCTTTCATCATATAACATGATTAATCACCTTTTATAGGCATAAGGTCATGCTACATTAACATTTACAGAGTTGTATATTAAAAATCAAATTTTTGGGCCAAACTGCTAACTAGCGCTGCAGCGCCCCAGTTTTCACTGGGGATCGACGCTGCTGCGCTCCACATAAGCCTTTGACTGGCATTATAGCATTGGAACTGTGCTCTGGGCCAGTGCTGCATCGCCTGGGAACAGTTCCATGCTGTTCCAGTTCGCGAAGAACACATAACAAAGCCAAATAGACCTAAAAACTTCTTTCTAACAAAAACTTTAACTTACCCAAGTTGTATAAACTTTACAAAAACAACAACTAATGTTTTTAACATGTTTCTAACCATATAAACAACATAAACAACAAATTAAAACAGTTAAATTTCATTATTTTTACTTTTTCTTCATTGTTAAATACTATTTGCGAAACTAATCACTGTGAATTCGTTTTTCAACCAAAACAGTCTGTTTAAAACTCATTGTTTTCGTTTTTTCATGTATTTACACAATCAAAAATCAATTTACACTTTATATCATGAATTGAGTATCAATTTTGATTCTAAAATAAGCATATAATACATATATCAATGTAAACTCACTGTAATATGATTTTCTTCATATTAATTATGTTTTCATATATTAACCTACACTAAATCATATATAAATCATATAAAAACAGTTTATATACACAAATTAACATATGAAAACCATATTTTCAACAATTATCATAGAATTCAAATTACAGAGAATGAAAACTTCAAGAATATGAAGAAAAGCTAGGAATTTATACATTTGATTGCTTGTTTAACTTTGTTAGATGATAGGAATTAGCTTGTCAATTCTCTTTTACCCTCTCCTTAATCTCTCAAAGGAACAAATAATTTCTTCTCTTCCTTTCTCTCACTTTTCTCTTTGTGTTTTTTCTTCTTTCTCTTCTCTGTTTCTTTCTCTCTTCTAACTTAGCGTATAATCAAACATATACATATAATACATGTTAACGTAAAATAAAAAAAATTAACAAGTATAATAATAACCCTTACTTAATAATATATCAATTATATATTTTTTAAATTCAAAAGCCACTAAGGCTTGTTTGACAAAGCAAAATTAAAATAAAGACTTAAAAGCCCTTAAGCCTTGTTTGGTAAAGCTAAATTAAAACTCTTTTTATTTTATTTCAATAAACCACTTACTATATAGTTTATTTCAATAACCCACTTACTATATAGTTTATTCTAATACTGAAATTCAATTAAATAAAGTCATATCAACTTACTAAATCAAAATACCACATAATCAAATTGCTACAAAATTATAATTTCTATTATAATTTTGTTTAATAAATTAGTACATCACTTTTAATTACTAAATTAAATTAAAATAACGTTATAACAATTTATTTAATTATTATCAACTCTCTAATTTAATTATTAAATTAAATTAGAATATTACCGCTATGTAACATAATAATTAATTCAACACTCCTTTAATTTAATTAACTTCAAAATATAAAATTACCGAATATCAACTTAATTAACATATTACACTTAATCAAGTTAATTCTCCATAACTCATGAATTATTTATTTAACTAATAAATAATCAAATTAAACAAATATTTATTTAACAATAAACACAAACTAAAATATTTTTTTACTTCCATAAATATTTTAAATTAGATGTAAAAAATCCGGATCGTTACATCATTCTCTTCTTACAAGGATTCTGTCCCCAGAATCACAACTCAAACAATTCATTCGTCATATTCTTCCCTCCTTACAAGGATTTTGTCCCCAAGATCGAAGACACAGATAAAAGAAATAACTCAAGATAACTTTTCATCATCTTGTCTTTGAGTTCCCACGTAGCTTCCTCGACATTGTGGTTCCTCTATATCACCTTCACAAAAGGTATCACTTTATTCCTGAGCATTTATTCTTTCCTGTTAACTATCTGGATATGAATTTCCTCATCAGATAAATCTTTATCAAACTGTAATGGTTTGTATTAGATCACATGTTTGTAGTCAGGTTTATATGGTCGTAACACCGAAACATGAAAGACATTGTGAACATATTCTAATTATGGAGGTAGAGCTATCTCGTAAGCCACTTCAGCTAATCTTTGTTGGGTATAATCTAATTAAGCACGGCACGCAAGTATACGTGATCAACAAGTAATATAATGATAAGTTAAGTATCGTTCCCACAGAGACATAATTCAATTTTAATCTAACAATTACCATCTTTATATTATCTCAATTTTATTAAACTAACTGATTTAATGATAAAAAATGAAAAACTAATAAAAATAAAAATAAAAAATCAACTAACAACCACAAATTTTACTTAGATAATGAAGAATTATGCCTACAACTTCACTTTATGCTTTACTCAGATTTTATGCCTCTTTTTAATCCAATTAAACTATTCCAGTTCATTAATCAAGAACACAAAAGTAAAAATAGCCATCTCACGATGCACTAAACCCATATCAACTTAAATCCACATATGATAGAATTAAACCAAACACCCTAATTAACTAAGTCACTGTATCTCTATGTGAGTTACAACTAAAGAAGGTTTAAATCCCAAGTTCTTACATAATTACATGCGCCACATAGGTATATCCCTACCCTAAACATAAAGTATGAATTCCATTAAATGCAAAAATCACAAACACATACTATTCTGACTAAGTCTAAACCCATATTTCATCTCTCGAATTCGTACAAGTTCACATAAAATTGGTGATCAAGTAACTCATAGTTTACGTACAAATCATAATAGATGAACTGAAAGATAGCATCATTGAACTGAAATCAAAGCATGATAATCATTGTTACACTTAAAGATCCATCATAGGCTTAAAAAGTTGAATTAGTTCATATCTAATGAAATAAACACTGAAAAGATCAAAGAAAACAACATCACAATTATAGAACTAAAATTAAAGAACAAGAATAGTAATAGAACCACCCTTGTCTTCACTCCAATATGCAATCTTCGTGTACCTTTCTCATTAACTTCGTTCCTCCACAATCTTCTTAAAATTAGGGCTTCAAAGCTGTTGTAATTGAATAATTGATTGATGAATGAATTTCGTTTTCGAAGTCTCCATTATTGTAACTGGATATATCCTCTTTCAAGTCCCAATCGCGTCCAAAGTCCACCAAGACATGCCACGACAGTGTTGAAATTGTATTAGAAATCTTCCTTCTTGGCCGTGCACCCCCGCCCTGACGGGCTTTTTATGCTTGGGAACCCCCATCCCGGCAGGGTGTTAAGTCTTTAGAATAAGTACACCCCAGCCCTAGCGGGGTATATGCTATATAAAAGGGCCCACCCCGGTGGCTTCCTGCTTTGCTTGCCACCATGCCACTTAACTTTTGCCATAGCTGATACAAATAGAACATGTTAGGTTTGTAATATTCATGGACGCAATCAAATTGCACAAAGTAAGCGGAAGCATGAAAAATCAGAGTTTTAAAATTTTATAAACCATATACCCGGATCATCCTCTATGCATAATTATTAATTAAACGAAAAATATGAAGAACAAGAATCATACCCTTGAAGATTCGAGCTTCCTCCAGTACAAGTTCACCTCCAATCTTTTTCGCGTTCAACTTGAATCCACCGAGTTTGGTTCCTTCCTTTAATCAATGTTAGCCACCCAAGTGTTTGGTCTCTAGAGGTGATCCACCAAAGAAGAAGAAAGATTCAAGAAGATGGGTGGTTGGCTAAACCCTAGTTTTCTATCTCTATAAAAAAAGAGCATACTCTCCAACAATTAGAATCACGTATGTTGATATCTGATATAAGACTCCTCTTATAAAGATATCCGTTAACCCTTCTAATTTAATTAGAAAATAGGATATTATTTAATTAATTAAGCTCCCTAATCTTATTAGGGATAATTAATTAAACTCTTTTAATTAATTTAAGCTCCTGATCTTATTAGGAATATATGAGAGTACTTTTATTAATTAATTCTCAAACTCCTTTAGAAATTAAATAATAATAATAATAATAATAATAAGATTCTTCTTATTAATTTATATTTAATATTTCTAAAATATTAAATAATAAATATTAAGCTATTTAATTTATTCTATCACCATAGATTAAATTAAATATACTTAACTTATTATTACGATTATGCTATTAACTTCTTAAATAATTATTCTTCCTTTTATGGTGTGACCATTTAGGTTCTCCATATTAAATCGGTTGTGAATAAATTAATTAGAACAATTTTAATCTTATTTAAATAAATAAATTAAACTATTAATTTATTTAAATAAATAATATTTATTCTACAATAGGGATAAGTCTCCCTAGCGATCAACGACTTTCCAGATAATATAGATTTTAACATTAATCATAAAAGTACCTTTGAGTAAATAGTTACCGTACAATTCAATCCTTCCACCATACAATGTCCCAATTAAATATAAGACATGGAATTACTGTCAAGTCTTATTTTATTTAATTATATGTTTTTCGATTCTTAAATGCACAACACCAAATAATGCAAATTAGAAACTCCTTTCTAATTTCATTCTGCCTTGGTCGAGGACTACTGGGTTGTGATTTATCGAATCACATAAGACATTTCTCTTCTTTTACTAGAAGTGCTAGATTCTTTATTTATCATACATTATCTCCACGTATAACTTATTATACCCAAGCATACCCTTTGATATACCCTAAAGGTTTTAAGGAATAAGTCAAAGTGTAACTCATCATACACAAGATACTATGATGATCTCAAGTCCAATGATCACTTGTACTACTATCACTACAGGAATTCCTATGACAGGCAAGTAAAACTCCATTGGGTATTCCTTAGCGAGCCACATTCAGTGTACTTATTCTCTAATACGCACCTACATACTTGCTTTAGTGTCTCCACATAAATGATCATGAGATCAATCATCCTCATCCAATGAGAAAGCAACGTATGTACCAATATATCCGGATTCACTAATCCCCAATTTAGTAATCCAATGATTGGGAACTATTTTAGTTTTAAGCTTTCTAAGAATTTAGATCTCATTAGAATGATCATCATCATTATTCTAAAAGCATTTCTTAAAACTATGAGTTTATCACATATTATAAAGCAGCATCATGTAGATTATTAAAAGCCTATAATAAATTAAACTTTTTATTAATAAATGAATAAGATTGTTACAAAGTATATGCTTTATTATCAAACATGATTGGCTTGTGTGCATACTACTTTTAATCTCCCATTTACACTAAAGCCAATCGCCATGGTATCTTATACCTTTCTTCTCTAAGTGACGATTATCCTGCTGTTGGATAAGCTTTAGTTAATGAATATGTAATGTTGTTCTTGAGAGTCCATTATCTCTATAGTGATTTCCCATCTTTCATTGATTCCTATAATCAAATGAAAGTGCCACAACACATGTTTAGATCCAAGATAAGACTTAGGAACTATTCCTAGTTCTGTAATGAACTTTTCATCCAAACAATCAACTTGTAGCTTCATTTATAGCTATATACTTTGCCTTTATCACTAAACTAGCAACTCTTTGCTGTTTGAAACCTTTCCAATTCACTGCACCACCGTTCAAGGTAACACTTTACCTTAAAGTGTATTTTCTGTCGTCTTGGTCTGTCTGAAAATACTCGAGTCTGTTAAGCCCTCTAGTTTTAATTCAGACCCACCATAAATTTTAATCACATCCTTAGTGTCGGTTAAGTACTTTAAGATATTTTTCACTGTCTTACAATGATCTTCTCCAGAATATGACCGATCATCATCAGGTCTCGTATATTTAATTGTATACATGATTGTCACTCATGCGATCTCTCTTTTTAGGTGTCAATGAGGACTATTAAGAGAGATACACTCCATGATTCATCAACATGAGACATCTCTTGGAGTTTGCTATGCTAAACGACTTTAGCATCAAATGAATATACGTTCCTTGGGTTAAGTCGAGCATCCTATTAAATCTATCTATATTGATTTGTATTCCCAAATACGATACTCTTCTCAAATCATTCATGGATGAATGTTTAGATAACTTTATCTTTATTGATTGTAGCATTAGTATATCATTCCTTATCTATAGTATATCAACATATAATATTAGGAATATCACAGCACTCCCACTGACCCTTTTGTACACACTAGGTTCATTCTTATTTGTGATAAAATCAAACTCTTTTGATTTGTTTCATCAAAACAAATGTTCCATTTTTGAAAAACTTGCTTCAATCTATTTCTCTGAGTGTCTATAACTCTTACCTCATCATATGTAACTGGATCATCATCTTTTATGATGCGTACCTCATCATCATCATCCATGATGAATCCATACCTCCCAGGTATCTTCGGTACAATTCCAGATTTACGATTCGGTTGTGGTACAATAGTTCTATCTACAGGTTCTTCTTATTTGACTTATAGTATTTTGTGGTTCTTGAACTCTTCAAGATCTATTATCCTCCCACTAGCCCCTTTAATGATAAACACTTTTATCTTAGAAGGTAGCGTGTTTCGCAACAAACACCTTTTTGCTAAGTAGGATTATAGAACATATACCCTAAACTTACTTTAGGATGTCCCACAAATATGTACTTGTCAAATCTTGTCCCAAGCTTATCCTTTGAAATATTTTCACATAAGTTGGACAACCCCTTATCTTAACATACTTAAGATTTGGAATCCTCCCTGTCCATAACTTTTATGAAGTCTTTTTTCGTAGATATGCAGTCATTTCTAGGGCATAACCTCAGAGGGATACTGGAACGTCGGTAAAATCATTATGGACCGCACCATGTCCAACAATGTATAATTTTTCCTTTCAAATACATCAATCAATTATTGCGTATCAGGAGGCGTCCATTTTGAGAAAACCATTTGAGATGATCTAGAAACTTATTGCACAAGTATTTATTCCTTGATCTAATTAAAGAATCTTAATACTTTGCCAATTTATTTCACTTCTAAATTCTTTGAACCTTTCAAATAATTCACACTTGTATTTCAGCAAATACACACATTCAACTCTTTGAATGATCATCTCTTTTTCTTATATTAATTTGTTCAATATGCAAAATTATTTTCACGTAAGTCAAGTATACAAAATCCATTAAGTAATATTCCAGTTCTATATAAAACATTATTATTATAAATAGAACAACGATTGTTCTTAAATATAATACCAAAGATTTCATTGTCCAACAACAAAATAAAAATAATGTTTCTAACAAGAGCTGGAATACAATAACAACTTATTGACTTAATTAATAGATTTGCCCATAGGCATTGCTAAACTATAAGTTTCTATGGCTAATGTAGCAACCTTTGCTTCATTTCCTACACATAGAATTACTTAACTTTGTTTAGCTTTCTACTTCTGCTTGGTCCCTTCATAAATCTATATTTGTGATAACCAAAGTCGGTATCCAATACCCAAATAGAACCTTTACTTAAAGAAAAATTTATTTTAAAACATGAACAAAATTTTATTTGTAACCGTAACTTCACTAAGCTTCTTCTGGTTAGCTCTGCAAGATACTTCTCCCAATATCTTTTCTAGTGTCCAGGCTTATTGAAGTGGAAACAAACACCTTTGCTATCCGTATCAGTTTTGTTCTTATTATCCTTTATTTTTGCCTTTCTATTTACCTTCTTTGAATCGTTCTTTTTTTCAGAAGATCCTTTGGTCCCTACCAGTAAGACATGGTCTTTCTTTGTTGGAAAGTGACTCTCAACATTTTTCAACATGTTAAGAAAATCAGCGAGGCTGATATCTAGCTTGTTCATATAAAAAATTTCTAACAATTGTGAAAGGAGTTTGGGAGTGAGTGCAAGAACAAATCTTAGCTTAACTCTCCATCCATGACAAAACCTGTTGTCCTAATTGATCAATCAAATTGATAATATTAAGGACTTTTATCTGTACTGTAGTGTCATCGGTCATTCTAGATCGGAAGAGCTCTTTAGATATCTGATATCTATCAGTCCTACTTTCCTCACCATCAACTACTTGATGTGCAGGAATATAGTAGAAGCATCTATAGTTTCATGCTGACGCTAAGCACGTTACTCATGGATGCGAGAATGATGCATTGAGCTAACTGTGCATCATCTTGTCACTTTCTAAAAGTAGAAATCTCTTCCTCAGAGGCATTGTCAGCAACCATTGCAGGGATAAGCGTATTAAGGACATAAGATAACTTTTCTACCATGAGAACTAATCTCAAATTTCTTAACCAATCTATTTAATTCGGTCCGATTAAATAACATCTAATATGCTTCACAGTTATAGTAATTTAGACATTGTAAAATACTGTAAATGAATTTGTAATTAACAACATTTTAGCATACATTCTTTTATTAATTATCAAAATAAATTAGGTCTTGTTTTAAATTGGCATCTCTCACTATTTTCATCAAACTATATTACCCTCACTTATATAGTTCGGCAAAATCTAATTAAAGATTTGCTAGTGAGAATAAGGATCCCATTTCAAATGTATATAGCTTTGTGGTGACACAAGAAACTATACATAAATAAATAGGTATACAACTCTTGTCAATTACATCAACTATGCAACTCCTTGTATTTTGCCTCTTAGATTATTTTGATCAAGTGGTGGCACATCCGAATCAAAATTATCCAAGTTAAGTCCAGCCTAGCACTCCATATATTCAAAAAAGAAAAATATTGTCCTTGTGGTGACACAACAAAACTACATTGTTCAATTTTCTTTATAAGCATCAAATGTGATAAAATTAACATCTCAAAGAATTAGGATAAGTCTTGTGGCGACACAACAAACTTATAATAATTAATTGATACTCTATTATTTTTATCATGCTAGAAGGTGACGTTCGATATTCCAAATATATTTGAACGCTTAAGACTTAATATAAAAAATTTGAGGGGTTTGTTATTAATTTGTCTGATCTTGTTTAGCTCGCACGCGCGCGCGCGCGCGCACACACACACACACACACACACACACACACACACACACACAAACACACACATATATATATATATATATATATATATATAAAATACACTTTATATTAATTAACATGCGAAGCATGTTTGCATAATATATATATATATATATATATATATATATATATATAATATAATCATGCACATATAGAATACTTATTCTACCCGGATTGATTATGGACTTCTTAAGCATGCACATATAGAAGTCAACCTGGGATATTTTTGCTTTCTTATTCACATACGGGGGCTTTTTGCTCTTTTTTCTATTTTTTACACTTTTATTCTTACTCATGACTGTGCAAGTCTAGTCCTCTTAGGCTTTTCAGTGTTACCCATTTGCGAGCTTTCGACCAACGACTCCCAAACCAGATGACTTTAGGGCGATGGGTGTAGACGCATCCCCTTGGGCGTATTGACTCAAGTAACAAAGGCCACAAAACTAGACTAGCCATGGTGTTTATTCATACTTTTTTTTCTTTCCTTTTTTTCTTTTTTTTTTCATTATTTTTTTTCAAGATATATATCCCAAATCTTCCCCCAAACTTAGGTTTCTGTCTAAACTTAGTCATCACCACTTATTCATGACTTTCTTTCATTCAAACTAACATTCTCCTTAAGAAGTCAATTTTAGGTAAAGTTAAACCCAATAGTCAACATAGTCGTTCTTATGGTGCTATCTTGATTATACCAGTTACAAATAGGAAAAGACTTAGGTCATAATAAGAAATTACATCAAAAGCATTAACAATCAATACTATTCTTTCCTACGCAATTTCAATCTTATCATTGGCCCAAACAAACTTTAACCATCTAAAAGATGGAATCATGCAAATATGAACTAAATGCAACATAAAAACAGTAAACTAACTAATATTTTTGAGATTTTTAATTTTTCAGTTTTTTTAACTCAAACAAAAATAGAAACTATTATTTACACAACTAAACTACTAAACTACAAAAACATAACTACACTATACTAATGATGCAACTAATATGTAATGCAAACAAGAACTAACAAGAACTAACAAATGCAAAATTAACTAACACATGAAAAATGACATACTCAACATAAACAGAACTAAACATTAAACAAATACTAAGACTTATTCCCTCAAACTTAACATAACAATGTCCTTATTGTTAAAATACAGCGATAAGGCACAAGAGGACTTCCCTGTAGTAGCTAAGCAAAAGGTGGCACCTCCTCAGCATCGTCTGAATCTGATGGTGGATAGGTTGTTATTGGCTGTGGAATTAGGAACGGGAACTGCTCAGCAGCGTTGGGATTCATTCTCGCAAACGCCACTGCCAAAGAAGCGTTGAAAGTATTTTGTGTGGCTAAGGCATGATCTTGTCGCACTGCTATTCTCTTCAACTTCCTATCCTCCTGTCTGTCCCTATCATCAAAATGTCACTACATGCTTCAGAACTGAGTGTTGAACATATATTTTGTAGACTGATGACCCCTTACAGCCTCCTCAGACATTTTGTCAGCTTTAAATTCATCATCCTCAAAGCTATCTTCAGCTTCCTCCTCCTCAAAAGTATCAGGAAAACTAAACCCCAACCCTCTAGGATGTGACTCTCCTCGAAGCCAGACTGAGTATTGAGAGATAAGACGTGAGTCTAGCAACTGGAGTGGCTACTGCACAGGCTCATCCGCTGACAATCTAACTCCTGATTATCGACACAGTCATTATATAAGGGAGGGGTGTGTGGCAACCCCCCAGAAAATGGGCCGCACATGCAGCATCTAATCGAGAAACTTGTAATGGCACCCACATCAATATCAAAATCTTTCATAATGGCATACATTAGTAATACCTTTTTCTTTAGTCACCTCACTCGTGTGTGTGGATGGAAATAGTTTTGCACAAAGAAAGGCATACCAAATCTTGCCATACTGACTTAAATTCTTACTCATGAAAAGAGTCCCACCTTTCTTCCTTTTCACCCATGTTATGACCAACTTTGATATCTAAGTTAGTATCTGATCATAATTGGGGTTTTTATCTCGAAGCTGATCATATTGGTAGATGGTTGGGGCGACCACATTGTAAAAGTCATTGATAACTTTAGGTCCGAATGGAACTTGTTTGCCACAAAAAAATGCAATGAATGGTCCTTTGTCTTCTGCATTTGCGTAGAACTCCTTCACAACTGGTACTACCATAGGGTTCGGTTGATCTGTGAACGTGTCCCATCCTTGTTCATTAATTTGGCACCTCATCTGCCCGGCAAAAGAATTAGGTCGTAATCCTCTCTCTGGTGTCAATGCCTTCGGTGTAAAATAGTTATATTTGTCAACCGCTAAGGCACTGACAAATTTCCTTTTGTTGAAGCTACGGGTTGGCGGTGATGACCCTTCACCTCGTTGACATTGAACTGGTGTTTTTGGTGCCATTGTATAGCAATGCAATTCAAAATGCCCCCAAACTCTCACTTGTGCATTTTCTCAAACACTTGGTGTGTGTGTTCCACAAAGAACCACAATATCCCAAATTGAGGAACAATTGACAAATATGATGAAAAATTAACCAATGATGCTTACCCAAACTTGATTTCTTTACTCTGTGATGATATTGCAGTGGTTTACTACCAATTGTAGAGCTTTCCCCTCCTTATCTACTTGAAAATCGAAATTGAAGACAACCCTTAGGTTGTGTGCTTGAAAATTTGATAATTTAATGTGTAAGAATGGAAGGGCGTGATGTTAGGGTTATATATGAATGATATAGAGGATGGATTTGGCGTGAAGTGGGAGGTTATGGAGTGAGTTCGTGGGTATTGTGTTGCTTTGGTTTCGGTTTTGAGAGATAGGAATGGAGAGGGAACGATCTGTAGAGTGTTTTTTTTGAAAACTGGATTCCCGTACCCCTACTGGGGAGGGGTCTTTTTGCCTTCAAAAGCTAGCCGGGGCAGGTAGATACAGAGAGCGTAAGACCCCAAATTTAATGAATAAAGATTTAAATTTCTCAAAATATTTTTTTGAATATTATGGTGTGGATTTGATATAATGTTATAGTTGTGGGTAATATTTATAAATTTTGCAAAGTAAGCAAGTTGTTATATAATATTCGATTGGTCGGGGAATATTCTTTTTGTCGGAGAATATCCGTACGACGACACAATTATTAGTGGACCCCACAATAGAATTATTGTCGTAGTTAGAAAACGACAGAATTATCTTTTATTAAAAATAACAGCGAAAGTGTTACCGTTAAAACTGTTGAACTGCCCAGTAGTAAAAGTACAGTAATACGCGTGGTTGTATAGTAGCACACGGTATTGATTATTGATGCTTACGTAAGAAGTCACTCAGTTATACTCAATTATTGCTACAGTAATTGTTGCATCGTATCTCTCATATTATTGATTCAATTATTGTCACAATATCATCTGCATAACATGTTATATTATTAAATCAATAATTGAGATGACAAAGTTATTCATATTATTATTTGCAATATTGACAATGTCTAGAAGTTCTATCAAGGAGAGGTTAGATAATCTAATTGCACGCCAATAGGGAGAAATCCTTATTGGAAAGCCCTCTCTTTCTTGGGAACAACCTGGTTGTTAAATATTATGTGTTATAATATTAATAATGAATAAGTTCGTGTTGATTAAAGATGAAATTGATAGTTCTATTATGTGTGAATTATTAGTGTTAGTGGAAATAGATATTTATTTCGATAATAATTGATGTCTAGAAGTTATATTGACCAATCGGATAATTCACCGAAAAAATGAGCAATTAATTACTATTAATTCACATGCTTATAACTATGTGTTTACATGTGTATACTATTGATTCACATGATTTACTATTAGGGGAGTTGGTGCAAGATTGGTAATACTTGTATGACTAAATTAAAAATAGAGGTATAGTTGAAGGTACTATACTGTAACTAATTTTTTCACATGTTTAGAACTATTGAGTCATATGATTTAAATGATTTACTATTAGGGGAGGTGGTGCAAGTTTGATAATACTTGTAGGACTAAATTAAAAATGAAAAAAAGATGGAGGTAATATACTGTAATATTTTAAGTCCAAAAATGTGTAATTATTGAAACAATATTTTCCTATAAATAGAAGCTCATTCTTCCTTCATTTCTCACCAATTCACTAAGCCTCACAAGAGCAATTATTATAGAGAGAAATTATAGAGAGAAAGAAGAAGAGAAGTCTGCTACATCACTATTCCAGTATCCAGTTTCTTCTAAGGTAAGGGGTATTATTTCTTTCGTATTAATGAAGAGAGTTATTTCTTTTAATATTTGTAAGGGTTGTTATACCATTCTTTATTATTCTGTTAGAATAACCTGTCTGTGCGGTCTATCGCATGCCTGGTGAATTCTTCTGTTATTCCATTCTTTATTATTCTGTTGGAATAACCTGTCTGTGCGGTCTATCGCATGCCTGGTGAATTCTTCTGTTATTTCATTCTTTATTATTCTGTTGGAATAACCTGTCTGTGCGGTCTATCGCATGCCTGGTGAATTCTTCTGTTATTCCATTCTATATTATTCTATTGGAATAACCTATCTGTGCGGTCTATTGCATGCCTAGTGAATTCTTCTGTTATTCCGTTCTTTATTATTCTGTTGGAATATCCTGTCTGTGCGGATTACACATGACCTGGTTCCATTCTTTATTATTCTGTTAGAATAACCTGTATACGTGGACTACCGCATGCATGGTGAATTCTTCTGTTATTCCATTCTTTATTATTCTGTTAGAACAACCTGTCTATGTGGATTACCACATGCATGGTGAATGATCCTTCGTATTCATTCCTTATTAAATTGTGGAAATGATCTGTCTACGTGGATTACCGCATGGTGGGCAAAAATCTATTTGCAGTTTCATATATTCTATTATATTCAGTTAGTTAAAGTTTTGGCTTCTACACTCCATGAAATTAGTAGAATATCCTGGATATTTGCGCTTCATCCATTATCTTTTCATGAAAATATTCTTCTGAGCATTCTTGAATTTTACTCCACAAAGCAGTATCATGTTGACAATTTGGACGTTATTGATTTCTGGATAAATTAAATTATAAATCTTTAAAATTTATCTTGAAGTTATTTTATTGAATTATTATGTCATTGTCATCATCCTCATGCTTATATTGTGATGAAAGTCATCTTTGGCTTACGTGCATAGATAGACTTGGTATGATTATGACCAGGGATTATTCGGTATAATCATGACCGTAATGTGGCGAATGATGTGGTGAAAGTCCTGATTGTCATGTAGTTCATTGATGGACAGTTGTTGGTATGATTATGACCAGGGATTATTCGGTATAATCATGACCGTTGATGATTACATGAGTATCCTTGGCTGTGGTGCAGGGATGATTTGATTTTATTTATTAAGCTGAGTCTCAGCGATAAAGTTGATGAAAAACTTTTTAAATCATATAAGATGGTAGATTTTATGCTCTACTTGACCCTTCTAATGGATTGCTTATTCCGCTGCAGTTATTGATCTAAAACTTGTTATCTATTATATTATATCAGTTGTTATACTGTTGAAGGCTAAGGATAATTTATTCTGCATTATCTTAATCATAATATTTCTTACTGGGCTAGTTGAGCTCACCCTTTTCTTTCATTGTTCTCTTCAGGAAATGAGAATATAGATGGGACTAGTCGGGAACGGAGTGACGGTCCAGATGATAACATTAGTAGTCCTCACTATTCTGTTAAATAGTGTGATAATAAATGTAATGAGGACTCCATTTGAGTTTCAATACTGTCTAGAAGGTAATATTCGTATTAAAACTCTCAGTTTATGTTTTGTCGTATTTTACACGATTGTTGTAAAATTAAGTTGTATTTGAATTTTGTACCATGTATTTAGCGACTCAAGATGGGTGATGTATACCTGTTTTGGGGGCATCACAGTTGGTATCAGGGCTTAGAGATATGATCCCTGGCTGAGATGTGAGACAAGAACTAGGAGGCGAGAGACGGGAAATTCCTTCGCTAGTATGACCTACCTAAGTTTATTTGGTATTTAATTGGTCGGTCAGAGTATAGGGATAATATGTGATATGTTAATTAACCCTTGTTTTGTGGCAGTAATTGAAAATGGCATCCGAAAATGTTGACATAAGCAATGAAGCACATGAGACCGTTAAGTCACCAACGATCAATACCCAGGATAATGTGCAATAGGAAGACAATAATCCTCATGTAAACAATAACACTGATGAAATGATGAACGATGGGAAGATTAGAGGCTTTATGCAGTTCATGCAACATCAGGCGAGAGAGACTCCTGTTCAAAATGCAGGTGGAAACACTAGCAACTCTCAGATGGTCACTGCTAAGCAGTTCAAGGAGCTGGGACCGCCAGAGTTTTTGGGAAAGCCAGAACCACTTAAGGCGGAGACGTGGTTAAAGCAGATCATCAAGATATTTGATGTCTTGGGATGCTCCGAGGAGCAAAAGGTTCCCTTTGCCACCTTTATGTTGCGTGAAGAGGCAGATTACTGGTGGAAATCTGTTAAACGTACACAGCCTGACGCACTCAAGATGTCTTGGAAGAAGTTCCAAGAGTTGTTCAACGACAAGTACTTTCCCGAAAGTATTCGTCACATGAAGGAGGTGGAATTCATCAAGTTAGAGCAAAACAATATGATCGTGTTGCAATACGAGGCTAAATTTGCCGAGTTATCCCTGTTTGCATCCCATTTGGTCGATAATGAGGAGCGAATGACGCGAATGTTTCTAAGAGGTTTGAAACCTGAAATATGTCAATACCTCATTTATCACAAATTATGTTTGTATTCAGATGTTGTGAATAGGCCTCAGTTATTGGAACACGATAATGAGCCAGCCCAACGAAAGGATAACGAGCAACAACACGATAATAATTGTACCGGTGGCAACGGCCATCGGAACAATGATAACCATCGTGGGGGAAATTATCATGCCAAGAATGGTAACCACTTCGGTGGTAATCATGACTAAGATAATAGGAGTGGAAATTTCAAGAAGAGAAGGTTCAACAACGATGGAAAGACAGTAGCACCAACACCCATTTTCAAGGAAGGAGAACGACCACTAATTGTATGCTTCAAATGCAGAGGGAGGGACATATCTGTCCAAACTACACGATGCAGTCCAAAGCATGTTACAATTATGGAAAAGAAGGTCACCTAGCCCAATTTTGTCGTGCACCAAAGTCAAGTCCAGCTGGGACGGTGGCACCAAAGGTGGATACAGACAAAACAAAGTCGATGGTTTTAGGAAGAGCATTTTTTGTGACCTCTCAAAAAGCGAGTAACCCAAACGATGTTAGCACGTGTTAGTTAATTATAAATTCTTGTGAAGTCTATACCTTATTAGATACCTGTTCTACCCATTCTTTTATCTCTCTTACTTACGCTCAACGTTAAAATTTGACTCTGGAGAGATTAGACTTTGACTTATCAGTTGAAACTCGGTTAGGAGAAACCTTCATTACCTCCACTGTTTATAAGTCTTGTTTGATTCAAATTGACACTTTCACGTTACCTGTCGATCTTATCTCTTTGAAAATACTTGCCTTTGATGTGATTTTAGAAATCGATTGGTTAACTACTCATCATGCTTTTCATAAGGTAGTTAGCTTTCATATTTCTAACCAACCTATTATGCGAATTCAAGCAACCAAACCACTAAAGTCAATCACTATCATATCAAGCCATAAGTAAAGAGCCCCGAGTCTTTATCTGGTGACTTCCAAGTCTTGGAATACACCGAAGCCAGACTATCCGTAGGGGACGTCGTGAATAACAGTGGCAAGTTAATAGGTATCAATGTGACGTGCTATCCAAGTCTTAGGATGAGAGTCACAGTTTTGAATGACATTTCTATTATTAATAAATTTTCTGACGTATTCTTGAAGACTTCTTAGCCTACCCCAGAGCGTGAAATTGAATTTTGTATTGACCCCAGTACAAAACCCATTTCTAAAAACCTCAAATATTTTTTTCACCCAAAACGAACGTATAATGTGCCAAAAACGTTGGCTCGAGCTATTGAAGATTACGACTATACCATTCAATATCATCGTGGAAGAGTGAACGTGGTAGCTGACGCGTTGAGTAGAAGATCATATGTGTTTACGAGTGCGATGTTGTTAATATAAAAACCCATTTTGTATAACTTACAAATGATAAATATAGAGTTAAAGACTCTAAGGACCCACGTGAAGATAACGAATATACGATTAGAACTGACTTTAATCGATAAAGTTAAAGCCGCTCAAGCAACATACTTAGAGCTGATGAATATGAAGAAGAAGGTTTATGAAGGCGTTATTCTAGAAGCAAGAATCGACGAAGAGAGGAAATCTCAACCCTTCATTTTATTGGCCCATTTGAAATTCTCGATTGAGTAGGAACCGTGGCCTATAAACTCGATTTACTGCTAAGTATGTCGTGTGTTCATAATATTTTTCACGTATCAATGTTACGTAAATATGTGGACGACTCGAACCACATTATTGAATTAGAATTAGACGAGATAGCAGAAGATTTAACGTATGATGAGATACGTGTTAAAATCTTAGATAAGAAGAATCATATTTGTGACGTCCCCAAAATAGGTCCATTCCATCCAACCCATTCTGAGTCGCCAAATACATGGTACAAAAAATAACTACAACTTTATTACAATAATTGTCGTGCAAAATACAACAACACATATGCCGTGAGTTTGGATACAAATATATACCAAATGTGACATTGGACACCATCATGTGTCAGCACCTCACAAAGGAACCTTACATAAAGGTACAGTCAAAAACTATTTTAGAAACTAGAATCTTTGGAAAATGCTCAAGGAAACCTTTGTACATGGGAGGCCATGCTTCTAGGTTATGATAGATATCATATGGCAACATAATTATCCTTGGTTGACCCAATAGACCCTAAAGAAAAACGAGAAGATTACTATCATATTCTTCCCAATGGGGAGTCTTCTCTTGACATATCATTATCTCCACTGTCTCTAATTGAGAATTATACTTCAAATAAACTCCAAGATTATATAGGTAGTGCTCGTAAATATACTCAGCAAGTGGATGAGCAAAATCCTGTCTTATGATGACACGAGGTTGTATGTCATTAGACATCTTGTATGATAGTGGCAAAACATCCTTCCAACGTTGGGTTCGTCTCACCCTATTTTCTTCACCAAATATAACTACTAAATGATGACCACCGTTCTATTCTCTTGTTACCCCCGCTCGACCCAGATACACTCTTATTACCTGAAAGGAAATTATGAAACAGAAGGGTGAGCACAACTAGCCCAGTAAAGAATATCATGACTAAAGATAAATAAATTATCAATAGCCTTCAACAGAATTAAATCAGAGATTTAGAACATATGGTAGATGGTAAAAAAATTTCAACCATAGTTGCAGCGGAACGAGCAATCCATTAGAAGAGTCAAATAGACTATAAAGTCTATTATCTTCTCCATGTTAAAAATCCACCAACAATGTTTTATCCCTGTAACATCACTCAACAGTTCCTTCCCACAATCATATGAATAACTCATAATCATAATTGTGATTCTAAATTCCTCTTCGCATTCAGGACCAAGATAATTTTCATCACATGTCTTTACCTGAAACATCAAAAATCATGGTTATACCAAATCACAGTTCTTGTTTATAATCATACTAACAATTTCATCTTTGCACTACGGCCAAAGATATTCATCAACAGACCATCTTTTCACTAAATGCCAAAGATATTCAACAACAGGTCATCTTTGCACTACGGGCCAAAGATATTCATCAACAATTCATCTTTGCACTACAAGCCAAAGATATTCCTCAACAGTTCATATTTGCACTACAGGCCAAATATATTCATATCTCAAAGAAATATATAATCATTTCAGAATTTATATAAGCAATAATTATAACCATGTTAATCAATTCATCTTTACACTTAAGCTAAAGATATTCAATTATAAATTCAATGGTCATGAGCATACCAGTTAATAATTCATCTTTGCACTACAGGCCAAAGATATTCCTCAGTCACGATCATACCAATAATTTACCCATCTTTACACTCAAATGAAAGAGAAATTCAATATATGGGTTATAAAAATGTTATATATGATAAAAACAATATGATCAACAACTACATTTATTTTCAAGAGTAACAATCATAAATCAACGATAATTTGGTCAGAAAAAGAAATCAATTTTTGTCATGAATAGTACCCGTGAATAGTAACTCGTGAATCGTAACTCATGAATAGTAACCCCGACACAAAAAGGTAGAAATTCCATAATAAAATACATATCAATATTTCGGTATAATGATATTGAAAGAATAATATTTTGTTAAGCTTATAAACAATTTATTTTAATTGTTTATACTTTACTAAATAATGTATTTAATTATCATAAAATGCCAACTCTTAAGATTTCATCATCAATAACCAAAACCCTCATCAAAAATCTACATATACCTCATATAGGATTCTCAAGTTATAAAATTCTATTTTTCAATTTTCTTACTTCACATAACATATTTAATTCATTTACTCATAACTAGACAATTTTCATGAAAAATACCAAATCAGTTCCAAAAATATTTCTTTTCTGGGATTTAGCAGAATATAGTCTCATATTGAACATATATTTTTCTCAGAATTTTTAAAACTCATTTACTATTTTTCATATGGCCAAAACCTCCGAATATTTAGACACTTATCATAAATTGTACTTTTATCCAAAAATTCTGAAATTCACAGAGTACACTGATATTATATAGATATATTTTCAATAAAAATTTCATCAATTTTGGAGTTAACCACAAGGAGTTATAAGCGGTTACTTTTAAAATAGTCTTTTCCCGTAAAATTCATAACTCTTAATCTATACATCCAAAAATCACTATTTTTGGACACAATCAATAAAACTCATCAAAATATCATTTCAAATTTTTCCAGAATTTTCTGAAGGTCAGAAGAATTACGAACTGAAAAACATAATAACCCTAAAAATCCCTTACTATCCCCTACCTCAAAAGAGCAGTACTTCTGATCGGTATAAGGCTGATGGAAACTTGCACTGATGAATAAAAACTCACAGAGTATCTAAATACTCACAAAATACACTCAATAATCTAGAGAGAGAAAGAGAGAAAACTTATGAATTCTGGTGTGATTTTCAATTCTAACTTAGCTCTCTATTTATACGAAAATGTTATCACGCCGAATCAGACTTAAACTGTAACCTAATGGCTTTACCTGCTACTATTGTAACGAATGATTTGTTTGAATTGTGATTCTGAGGACAGAATCCTTGTAAGGAGGGAATGATGTAACATTCTACAATTTTAAAGTGTTATAATAAATATTTATTGATTTATATAAATATTTAATGTATAGGTTTATTGATTGAATAATTAATTGTTCAATTTGAGTGATGTGGTGTATTTAATTATTTGTTGAATAAATAATCAGATAAATAATTAAATAGTAAATATTAAATATTTATTGGCAATATTAAATATTTATTTAATTATATGGCAATTTGAATTGATGTGATTTAATTAATTATTTGTTGTGTAATTAATTAAGGAGCTAAATAAATTAGTTGTTATGAGATTTTATAATAATTATTAATTTAATAAGCTAGAGAGCTTATAATGATTTTAAATAAATAATAATATTTTAAATGAGAAAATGTAGTTTAAAATATTAGTTGATTAAATGAAGTTATAATTGTAAAAGAAATTATAATTATTTATGTGATTAAAGTAATTTAATGGATTAATGTTTTATTTATTTAATTAAATAAAGTGTGACTAATAACATTGCTATAAAGGAGTTATTAAAATAAATTAAAGGACTTTAATTTAGTTTTGGCCAAACAAGTTTTAATGCATATTAAGTCTTTAATTTAATGGTGTTTTACCAATCAAGGTATAAAGATTAATTGATTTATTTTAATTAGGTTTACCAAACAAGGTGTAAGAGTTAATGAGTTATTTTTATTATGTTAGCCAAACAAGCCTTAGGGCTTTTGATTTTTTAAAAAAATTAGATAACTGATGTCAGTTATACATATATTAATATTATATACTTAATACCTATATTATTATTAGTATGCGTTATATCTTTTTGTTAGTACGTAAGTTAGAATAGAGTTAGGAGAAAGACTCAGAAGAAGAAGAGAGGAGAAGAAGAAGAATACAGAGAAAAATTGAGATAATCCTAGAGAAATTGTGACAAGAATTGAGGGAAAAGAAGTCTTGTTATCATCTTCTTAAACAAAGTTATCATCTTCTAGGATACAAGATATCATCTAAACCCTTTTATTTTTCAAAAGTTTTAGTTGCCTTCTCTTCCAAAAATTCTCTGAAAATTTTTTGTGAAGGATAAATTGTGTGTGGTATATGGTTTTGTATGTTAAATTATTTGTTATAAAAATTGTTTTTCATAAGTTATATATAGGAATAGTCAATTAATTCATGTATGTATGTAATTTGTGAAGAAACCCATATTACAGTGAGTTTATATGAATATATATGAACATGGCTTAGTTTACAATAGAAATTAAGGTTTAAGTAGTTATTCAATTGATAAATTGATTATGGAAATTGATAAAGTATGTATAATCATAACTATGATGTTTTGAAATTTCTATTTTTATTGAAAAACAAAATCACAGTGTTGATTTTCATTAAAAATTGTCAACAATGGAGTTTTACCAAAAACATTAAAATCGGGTGTTGTAAATTTGATGTTTATGTTGTTTAGATGACTAGAAACGCGTTAGAAAGTATTAGATTATGTTTATGTAAACATATTTACTCATTGGGTAGTTTGGTATGGTTGTTAGAAAGGAGTTTGGAGGCCTAATTTGGCTTTTCGTAGTGTTCTAGAGCTAAAATCGCATAATCGCAGTAGTGACCCCCGCCCTGGCGGGCCCCCTAGTGCAAAAACCCCCGCCCCGGCGGGGGGGGGGGGTGTTCTGTCAAGCCAAAATTTTGAAAAAAAACTGACCGGACGTAGGTTACTAAAATGAGTATAACTTTTTCATACGAACTCTGATTGATGCAATCCTTTGTGTATTAGTATAACCTAATGATAACATGTTAGACATGTAATAGGATGCTGTATCAAGTTGTTAATGTGTATATAGTGCAATGGCATGATCACTTAAGTAGTTGTAATAAAGCTAAATAGCGATGTTCATGAAAAGATGCAATTTTGTTAGTAAGCTATATGAATCTAATGTTAGTATAACTAATGTGTATTGTCAATACATATGATATGTGTAGGACCTTTGGTGAACGTGAGTAGTGATTGTTTAACCTACACGATGAATGTATTAGTTATGTATTAATGACTAACTATGTCACGATGACATATGTATATAGGATATTGTGATTCAAATTGATTCGGTTTAGCCTACGAACAAGGCAAGTTCTCTAACTCAAAACTTCATTGTGCGAGTTTAAATTCATTTGGTACATTATTATTTTCAAATTCAATTACAATTGTTGCAAGTTGCTACCTCTACATTTTCGTAGAGCGAGATTGTCTATTATTGAGTAGGTCATTGTGTTTAGTTACTCATGACGATGTAAGATTTCTAATCCTTTATCTTATTGAACTAATTATTGTTTTCAATTCGATTACCTTATAATGATGCAAGCTGTCTAAACTTTGGTTTGATGTTGAACAAATTATTCTTATATTACACTTATTGTTTAGCATGCATAAATAAATTGCTATGCATGTTTAGTATTCAATTCTAATTAACCTTGGCTTAGTATTGTTCAAGCAAGGTATGCTATAGTTATTCAAATTGTATGCTATTAGATTATTCCTAATGCATGACTTTAGTTTACTATGATTGATTCAATCACTATTATTCTATAGTATAGTGTTATTGGTCTTATTCAACTACTCCTTAGTTGATGTTCGTTAAATTCTAAATTTCCTTGAAAGCTTATCCAAATCAAACTTACTTTGGTGCGGACTTGTATTCTAAATACTGAGATGAACAACTCTTTTAATAGAGGTTTACGCTTAGCGTTGAAATGGTTGTGCACAATACATTGTACGAAGGGTTGATCCCCCTAAGTACATGAAGTCCTTACAGTCTTATGACTGTTAAAGTTTAGGTTGAAAGATTACTTATAACTGTAGACATGATTCGTGGTCATTAGACCCTCAGTAATTGATTAAAGTTTTCAGAAAGTAATAGAATTTATTGTTCAATTCTATTAAACCTAATATTGGCAAATGATGTAAAGTTAAATGATTTATCTATTATTATTTCAAGTGGGCTTTGTTTGCTCACTCTTGCCTGTAAACTTTCTTACAGCTAAGGTTGAAACTGGTGATGTACCTAGCACCAGTAAAGGGAAAGGAAAGATGAAACAATGCTGAAGACCTGTAATAGATTGAATAGTTTATTTTCAGACTTGTTTAAAGATTGTAATGAATGTTATTTTAATTATTCCGCATGAATGAATGAATGTTTGTAAAGGTTAGATAACCTGGGAGATTTATTTAAATTTAATCCTGTATGGGCAGGTTTTATTTATTCAATTTTATTATAATTGGGAAGTTAGAAATGAATGTTTTGATTACGTGAACACCAAATCTTGAGGAAATGGAGTACCAGGATTTGGGGGTGTCACAGGTTGGTATCAAGGCTTTAGGTTATGAACCTTAGGTGGGGGAAAAGCCTTAGGAAGTAACCTTTTGAAAAGATAGTGGAGTTAACTCTTATCGAGTTTTAAGAAAGAAGTAATAAAACACTTATGTGCTTATGTGTTTATGTTTATGTACTCGTGAGTGTCGAGTAGTAATGATTATTAATTAAAACTTTAAAACTTTGTTGTCAGGATGACTAATGTTAGACAGTCCAGTCAGGCTAGGGAGGAGGGACCTCAAATGCCTATAGAGGAGGAACCTCGCGATGTTCAGGTAGTTTGGGAACAACTATTGCCACGGGAGTCAGCCCCGTTGGTCACAGTAGTTGAGAATGAGGATGATGATGTGGAGACAGACGAGGAGGATCCCATTGAGTTACCGCAGGAGAATGAGGATGACGAGGATGAGGAGGAAAGGATTCCGCTTAACTCGATAGCTGGCCGTGTATATGATGAAGTGCACGACCTTAACGTGGAACTACAAGATACAGTGGAGGAGTTGTAGGAGATAGTAGCTGAACAACAAACTACAATTACACAAAAAGACGGCGAGATCCAGGATCGTGATGAACGACTGACAAACGCCGAGGAGAAACTAACACAGACTGAAGGAGAGAAGGAACAATTGATCGAGATGGTTGCTGAACTGAAGAGCAGGCTGAGAGAAGAAGCGGCTAAGAGGGCAAGAGCTGAAGATGCATACGAGGAAGCTTATCAACGAACTGGAAGAGCAGTAAGGAGCTCACAGGCAAAAAGGATGAAGATGGAAGAAATGGTCAAAGTATTCGACACCGCAATTAATCGAGCTCAAGATCGAGTTATGGGATATCCGATTCAGTTCGAGACGCTGCCATCATTTGTGTTAGATCGAAGAACGATGTTTCGAGTCATGGAGGAAGAACGTGATAGGGCTAAGAAGTATCTTAATAGATCATCGTAGAAAGTGTGCCTGTAATGCACGTAATATGTATTAAATAATGTGTAAATCCCTAGTGTTAAGTAACCATGGGATATGATAATAATGGTGTTGTCCTGAAACTTTTGTAGTTCAGGAAAGGATGTAGATAGCAGAGATGCTATTGTGTTATGTTTTCAAAAAGTTTATGAATAAATAAAAGTTATTATTTTATTCAAAGTGTTATGTGCTATGTGGTTATTTCTTTTGTAGAGGCAAGTTAATTAGAAATACTTAAAGAAGTTGAGTAATGGTCTAATAGATGTTTTATTTTAAACAGAAAATGCCTCCCAGACGTTAACCAACACGACAGAGAACCATCGAAGAAGCTAACGACAATGTTGATGCGAATCCCGTTCAACAACTAGTGACACTATTGACAGGAGCGTTGCAGAATCAACCTCAAAACCATGGTACAACGTTTAAGGAGTTTAAGGCGGTTGGACCACCAGAATTCCGTGGGTCTATGAATCCAGTTGAAGCTCAAACCTGGATTATGGAGATAGAGAAGGTGTTCGATGTCGCTAGGGTAGGGGATGACCAGAAGACGGCTTTCGCAACTTTCATGTTGAAAGCAGAAGCTAGTTATTGGTGGCAGGCCAATAAAACTCGTGAAGGGCCAGGAGTGATGACCTGGGATAGGTTTAAGGAGTTGTTCTTCGAGACCTATTTCCCGGAGAGTTCAAAGAGTCAGCTGGAAGTACAGTTTCTGGAGCTGAAGCAAGGGACGATGTCGGTATTCGAGTATGCCGCAAAATTCAACGAATTGGCGAGGTTTGCGCCATATCAGGTTAGCACAGACGAACGCAAGGCGAAGAGGTTTGAACAGGGACTGAAGCCCTGGCTGTACAGTAGGGTTTCCCTGTTCCAGTTGAAGACATTTGCAGCAGCAATGGAGAAAGCAGTACTCGCCGAAGGTGGACGCGAGGCGGTAACAAAATTCAACCAGGAACAAAAGAAGAAGAAGAATGAAAATGAGATGAAGAGTGGAGGTGGTAGCGGTGGAAACAACAACAACAACAACAACAACAACAACACAACTTGAAGAGAAAGTGGAATGGAAGTATGGGTACTGGAAACCAGCAGGGTAACCAGCAGAATAAGAAGTTTGAAGCATGTGCGACATGTGGGAAGTTTCACAAGGGAGCGTGTTTGATGGGGAAACGAGTTTGCTACAAATGTGGCCAGGAGGGTCACATCGCCCCAAATTGCACTCAATCAAAGAAGAATGTGTGCTTCACGTGCGAATCTAAGGATCACTTTGCTCGTGAATGTCCTAAGAAGAAGGATGGAATGACAACCAGAAACAATGGAGGAGGTAACAATGGAGGTACGCGGGCTATTACAGGACCTGCAGCATCAAATAAACCCACAGCCAGAACCTTCAACATGACTGTGCAAGATGCTATGCAATCAAAGGATGTGGTGTCAGGTATTATCCCAATCAATGATATTGATGCATATGTATTATTTGATTCGGGTGCTACTTGCTCGTTTATATCTGATGAATTTGCTAAGAGGTTAGAATTGCCTAGAGAAGAACTGAATTTTCCTTTGAATATAGAAATTGCGAATAAGGAAATAATCCCTGTTAGGTTCGTTTACAAGAACTGTAGGGTGAACATTAAGGGGAATATCTTGTTAGTAGATTTGATTCCGATTAGACTCGGGGAATTTGATGTAATTTTGAGAATGGATTGGTTGTTCAATTATGGAGCAGTAATTGACTGCCAAAAGAAGTGTGTAAACCTCATGACTCCGTCACAGGCAGTATTTAATGGTAGCAAGTCGCCAAGACAAATGAAATGTCTGACGACTATACATGCCAAGAAGTTGTTGAGTCAAGGTTGTGTGTGCTATTTAGCTTACATAGTCGATACTTAGAAGAAAGGTGTGAAATTAGAAGAAATACCGGTAGTGAGAGAATTCGAAGACGTGTTTCCAGAAGATTTGCCAGGACTTCCGCCGGACAGAGAAATTGAATTCGTGATCGACTTAGTGCCGGGAACAGCACCGATATCAAAGGCTCCGTACAGAATGGCTCCGGTAGAAATGAAGGAACTGATGGTACAGTTGCAAGAACTGCTAGAGAAGAAATATATTCAACCAAGAGTATCGCCGTGGGGAGCGCCAGTTTTATTCGTAAAGAAGAAGGACGGGTCAATGCGTCTTTGCATTGATTACAGGGAGTTAAACAAAGTCACTATTAAAAATAAATACCCGTTGCCAAGAATAGATGACTTGTTTGACCAGTTGAAGGGTGCTAAATACTTTTCGAAAATTGATTTGAGAAGTGGGTATCACCAGTTGAAAGTGAGGAAGGAGGATATACCACGAACGACATTCAGAACTCGGTATGGACATTACAAGTTTCTGGTGATGTCTTTTGGTTTAACCAATGCACTTGCTGCGTTCATGGATTTGATGAACAGGGTGTTTAAACCATTCTTAGACAAGTTTGTAGTGGTATTCATCGACGACATTCTAGTGTATTCCAAAACTCAAGAAGAACACGTGGAACACTTACGTTTGACATTGGAGATACTAAGAAAGGAAAAGTTGTACGCAAAATTCTCTAAATGCGAATTTTGGCTCGATCGTGTACAATTTTTGGGTCATGTTATTGACAAGGAAGGGATTTCAGTGGATCCATCGAAAGTGGAAGCTGTAATCAATTGGGAACAACCAAGAACACCGTCAGAAGTGAGGAGTTTCTTGGGATTGGCTGGTTATTATAGAAGATTTATTCAAGATTTTTCTAAGATAGCCACTCCGTTAACAAATTTGACAAGGAAAGCTGTAAAATTCGTGTGGACGGAGAAATGTGAAGAAACTTTTCAAGATTTGAAGAAGAAGCTAAGTGTAGCACCTGTGTTGACGTTACCAGACAATACAGGAAATTTTATGGTGTATAGTGATGCCTCACACAAAGGGTTGGGTTGTGTTCTTATGCAGAATGGCAAAGTTATTGCATATGCATCAAGACAATTGAAAGATTATGAGAAAGGGTATTCGACTCATGATTTGGAATTGGCTGCAGTTGTGTTTGCTCTGAAGATATGGAGACACTATCTTTATGGAGAGAAATGTGAGATCTACACAGACCACAAAAGTCTGAAGTATATTTTCACTCAGAAAGATTTGAACCTGCGTCAGAGAAGGTGGATGGAACTGATAAAAGATTACGATTGTGAGATCTTTTATCATCCGGGCAAAGCGAATGTGGTAGCTGATGCTTTAAGCAGGAAAGGTAGGGAGAAGTTGATGCTGATTACAACTCAGGAGGAGCTCATTTCAGCAATGACAAAACTGGAGTTGGAGATCAAATTTCTAAAGGAATCTGACGAACAATAATTTCAGATAGAAGCTGGTCCAACTTTAATGGACAAAGTGAAGAGTGCCCAACTACAAGACGAAGAGTGTGCGAAAATCAAAGAGAATTTGATTGAAGGCGGTGATGTAAAATACAAGATCGACACCGAAGGGTTACTACGGTTTGAGGGAAGGATCTGGGTTCCAGCAGCACCAGAACTGAAAGAAAAAATTTTGATCGAAGCCCATAGCTCAAAATATTCAATTCATCCAGGGAGCACGAAAATGTATCAAGATTTGCGCCGACATTTTTGGTGGCCAAATATGAAAAGGGACATCACAGAATGTGTAGCGAAGTGCTTAACATGTCAGAGAGTAAAGGCCGAACATCAAAGACCCAGCGGGTTACTTCAACCGTTGGAAAATACCAGAATGGAAGTGGGAACACATCACGATGGATTTTGTGGTGGGTCTTCCAACTACTCAGAGAGGATGCGATACGATTTCGGTGATAGTGGACAGACTGACGAAGTCAGCGCACTTTTTACCAATAAAGATTAGGTTCAGTCTTGATCAGTTGGCAAGATTGTACATTAAGGAAATTGTTTCGAGACATGGGGTGCCAGTATCAATAGTTTCTGATAGAGATCCGCGGTTTACATCGAATTTCTGGAAGAGACTACAAGAATGCATGGGGACTCAATTGCGAATGAGTACGGCTTATCATCCACAAACAGATGGCCAAAGCGAAAGAACGATTCAGACATTGGAGGATATGCTGAGAGTATGCGTCATAGATTTTAAAGGAAGCTGGGAAGATCAACTACCATTGGTGGAATTTGCTTACAACAACAGTTATCACGCGAGCATCGGCATGCCACCTTACGAAGCATTGTACGGCAGAAAGTGCAGAACTCCACTGTGCTGGGATAAAGTCGGTGAACGCCAACTGTTAGGACCAGAACTGGTACAACAAACTGCTAAAGTTATCAAACTCATCAGAACAAGGTTGGTAGCAGCTCAAGACAGACAGAAAAAGTATGCTGATCAACACAGACAAGATCGTGCATTTGACGTAGGAACTTTTGTATTCCTAAAAGTTTCTCCCTGGAAGGGAAAAATTCATTTCAGTAAGAAGGGAAAACTAAGCCCGAGGTTTATTGGACCATTTGAAGTGCTGCGAAGAGTGAGAGAAGTGGCTTACGAGGTAGCTCTACCTCCAAAGTTGGAAAACATTCATAATGTTTTTCACATTTCGGTGTTACGACCATATAAACCCGACTACAAGCATGTGATCGAGTATGAACCGTTGCAGTTCGAGAAAGATTTATCTTATGAAGAGGTTCCTATACATATAGTAGACAGGAAAGAACAAGTGCTCAGGAATAAAGTGATACCTTCTGTGAAGGTGATATGGAGGAACCACAACGCTGAAGAAGCTACGTGGGAACTCGAAGAGAAAATGATGAAAGATTACCCTGAGTTATTTGTTTAATTCGTGTCTTCGATTCTGGGGACAGAATCTTTGTAAGTAGGGAAAAATGTAACGAATGATTTGTTTGAATTGTGATTCTGAGGACAGAATCCTTGTAAGGAGGGAATGATGTAACATTCTATAATTTTAAAGTGTTATAATAAATATTTATTGATTTATATAAATATTTAATGGATAGGTTTATTGATTGAATAATTAATTGTTCAATTTAAGTGATGTGGTGTATTTAATTATTTGTTGAATAAATAATCAGATAAATAATTAAATAGTAAATATTAAATATTTATTGGCAATATTAAATATTTATTTAATTATATGGCAATTTGAATTGATGTGATTTAATTAATTATTTGTTGTGTAATTAATTAAGGAGCTAAATAAATTAGTTGTTATGAGATTTTATAATAATTATTAATTTAATAAGCTAGAGAGCTTATAATGATTTTAAATAAATAATAATATTTTAAATGAGAAATTGTAGTTTAAAATATTAGTTGATTAAATGAAGTTATAATTGTAAAAGAAATTATAATTATTTATGTGATTAAAGTAATTTTAATGGATTAATGTTTTATTTATTTAATTAAATAAAGTGTGACTAATAACATTGCTATAAAGGAGTTATTAAAATAAATTAAAGGACTTTAATTTAGTTTTGGCCAAACAAGTTTTAATGCATATTAAGTCTTTAATTTAATGGTGTTTTACCAATCAAGGTATAAGGATTAATTGATTTATTTTAATTAGGTTTACCAAACAAGGTGTAAGAGTTAATGAGTTATTTTTATTATGTTAGCCAAACAAGCCTTAGGGCTTTTGATTTTAAAAAAAAATTAGATAACTGATGTCAGTTATACATATATTAATATTATATACTTAATACCTATATTATTATTAGTATGCGTTATATCTTTTTGTTAGTACGTAAGTTAGAATAGAGTTAGGAGAAAGACTCAGAAGAAGAAGAGAGGAGAAGAAGAAGAATACAGAGAAAAATTGAGATAATCCTAGAGAAATTGTGACAAGAATTGAGGGAAAAGAAGTCTTGTTATCATCTTCTTAAACAAAGTTATCATCTTCTAGGATACAAGGTATCATCTAAACCATTTTATTTTTCAAAAGTTTTAGTTGTCTTCTCTTCCAAAAATTCTCTGAAAATTTTTTGTGAAGGATAAATTGTGTGTGGTATATGGTTTTGTATGTTAAATTATTTGTTATAAAAATTATTTTTCATAAGTTATATATAGGAATAGTCAATTAATTCATGTATGTATGTAATTTGTGAAGAAACCCATATTACAGTGAGTTTATATGAATATATATGAACATGGCTTAGTTTACAATAGAAATTAAGGTTTAAGTAGTTGTTCAATTGATAAATTGATTATGGAAATTGATAAAGTATGTATAATCATAACTATGATGTTTTGAAATTTCTGTTTTTATTGAAAAACAAAATCACAGTGTTGATTTTCATTAAAAATTGTCAACAATGGAGTTTTGCCAAAAATATTGAAATTGGGTGTTGTAAATTTAATGTTTATGTTGTTTAGATGACTAGAAACGCGTTAGAAAGTATTAGATTATGTTTATGTAAACCTATTTACTCATTGGGTAGTTTGGTATGGTTGTTAGAAAGGAGTTTGGAGGCTTAATTTGGCTTTTCGTAGTGTTCTAGAGCTAAAATCGCATAATCACAGCAGTGACCCCCGCCCCGGCGGGTCCCCTAGTGCAAAAACCCCCGCCCCGGTGGGGGGGGGGTGTTCTGTCAAGCCAAAATTTTGAAAAAAAAAACTGACTGGACGTAGGTTACTAAAATGAGTATAACTTTTTCATACGAACTCTGATTGATGCGATTCAAGATGATTCAGAATGAGGACGAATAGGCCTATAACTTTTGTTCTTTAAGTGTTTCAATTTGAAATCATTATGAAGGGTCAAAACGGCTATCTTTAGGACTGTTATATATTTGGAGGCCATCGGAAGGCGTCAGAATGCGCAGACGCAAGTGCAATCCTTTGTGTATTAGTATAACCTAATGATAACATGTTAGACATGTAATAGGATGTTGTATCAAGTTGTTAATGTGTATATAGTGCAATGACATGATCACTTAAGTCGTTGTAATAAAGCTAAATAGTGGTGTTCATGAAAAGATGTGATTTTGTTAGTAAGCTATATGAATCTAATGTTAGTATAACTAATGTGTATTGTTAATACATATGATATGTGTAGGACCTTTGATAAACGTGAGTAGTGATTGTTTAACCTACACGATGAATGTATTAGTTATGTGTTAATGACTAACTATGTCACGATGACATATGTATATAGGATATTGTGATTCAAATTGATTCGGTTTAGCCTACGAACAAGGCAAGTTCTCTAACTCAAAACTTCATTGTGCGAGTTTAAATTCATTTGGTACATTATTGTTTTCAAATTCAATTACAATTGTTGCAAGTTGCTACCTCTACATTTTCGTAGAGTGAGATTGTCTATTATTGAGTAGGTCATTGTATTTAGTTACTCATGACGATGCAAGATTTCTAATCCTTTATCTTATTGAACTAATTATTGTTTTCAATTTGATTACCTTATAATGATGCAAGCTGTCTAAACTTTGGTTTGATGTTGAACAAATTATTCTTGTATTACACTTGTTGTTTAGCATGCATAAATAAATTGCTATGCATGTTTAGTATTCAATTCTAATTAACCTTGGCTTAGTATTGTTCAAGCAAGGTATGCTATAGTTATTCAAATTGTATGCTATTAGATTATTTCTAATGCATGACTTTAGTTTACTATGATTGATTCAATCACTATTATTCTATAGTATAGTGTTATTGGTCTTATTCAACTACTCCTTAGTTGATGTTCGTTAAATTCCAAATTTCCTTGAAAGCTTATCTAAACCAAACTTACTTTGGTGCAGACTTGTATTCTAAATACTGAGATGAACAACTCTTTTAATAGAGGTTTACGCTTAGCGTTGAAATGGTTGTGCACAATATATTGTACGAAGGGTTGATCCCCCTAAGTACATGAAGTCCTTACAGTCTTATGACTGTTAAAGTTTAGGTTGAAAGATTACTTATAACTGTGGACATGATTCATGGTCATTAGACCCTCAGTAATTGATTAAAGTTTTCAGAAAGTAATATAATTTATTGTTCAGTTCTATTAAACCTAATATTGGCAAATGATGTAAAGTTAAATGATTTATCTATTATTATTTCAAGTGGGCTTTGTTTGCTCACTCTTGCCTGTAAACTTTCTTACAACTAAGGTTGAAACTGGTGATGTACCTAGCACCAGTAAAGGGAAAGGAAAGATGAAACAATGCTGAAGACCTGTAATAGATTGAATAGTTTATTTTCAGACTTGTTTAAAGATTGTAATGAATGTTATTTAAATTATTCCGCATGAATGAATGAATGTTTGTAAATGTTAGATAACCTGGGAGATTTATTTAAATTTAATCCTGTATGGGCAGGTTTTATTTATTCAATTTTATTATAATTAGGTAGTTAGAAATGAATGTTTTGATTACGTGAACACCAAATCTTGAGGAAATAGAGTACCAGGATTTGGGCGTGTCACAACTATTCCCACCCAGCACATTTGAAAAAAAAATTTAGCACATTTCTTCACCAACCAAGAGTGGGGCCCACCAATTCTAGAATTTTCTACCAAAATGATTAACTTTGAAAATTCAACAATTTCTGAACCAGTCATCTCGTAAAATTCATAACAAATCATACGTTCATTTTTAACGGTTCAAAATTTGTGGACATATACTCAACTTATATATGTATAACATATCCAAATATTACCACGATCCAACGACCGGATTAAAAATTATAACCCTCGCAAAATATCTTAAAAACCCTAATTTGATTTTCAATACCTCCGTTCCGACAAAAATACAGATAAAATACCTCAACATTAACTCCTTCATTTTTAACCACAAAAATATATCCCTCATTTATATCCACATAAAATAAATATTTCCTTATCATATGAATCAATAATTAATTATTTACAAATAATATTACTGAATCACATTTATGACAACCAGGCCGTTCCTAGGAAAGAGGGGGCTTTCCAATAAGGATTTTTCCTTACTAGCACGCATTTAAATGACCAAACCTCTCCTTAGACAGAACTTTCTAGACATTGTCAATAATGCTATCTAATAATATTATTTAAATAATATGAATTATTGATCTGATAATAGAAAATACTGTACAGCAACAATTATTGAAACAACAATAATATAAAATATCAACGCAACAATTATTGAATCAATAAAATAAAATATTTAACAGTAATTACTGTAACAATTATTAAGTAGTGCCTTCTCACGTAAGAATTAATAATTGAAAAAAATACTGTGCAATACCGTGTGCTATTGTGCAACTATGCATATTACTGTATTTTAACCACCAGGTATTCCAACATTGTTAACGGTAACAACTACGCCATTATTTATAAAACTTAAATTTGTTGTTATCTTCGTCCAATCGTTTTCCGTTATGGGGCCCATAAATAGCTGCGCCGTCGTACGAATATTCCCCGACAGAAAGAATATTCCACGACCACACGAATATTCACCGACAACAATGAATATTTTATAACCACTTGCGTATTTTTGAAAAAAATTCATATATCACCCTTAACTTTAACTTTTATCAATTTAACCATTTACTAAATAGAAACATTGAATACTTTTATTTCATAAAATTTGGGGTCTTACAATCTCCCCTCCTTATGAAATTTTGTCCCCAAAATTTACGTACGTACTTGATAATTCAAAGAGTTGAGAATACCTTCCTTTCATTTCAAATTCTATCTTCCCTATCATCATAATTTCTCCATTGCTCATCTCCTGTATTTCAAATATCATTCTAGAATACAGCTTCAAAACAAGGGTTAATTTAACAAATTAACATATCACATAATATCCCGATATTATGACTGACCAACAAATAAAATTAGGTAAGACACACTAGCGAACGATTTACTCATCTCTCCCCTCCTAGTTATATTCCCCGATCTCTGCCAGAGACCATATCCCTAAGCTCTGATACCAAAATGTAACTCTGGACACCAACCTATGTTAGCACCTTACATTGATACCTATCAGTTTGCAACCGCAGAACGGCGTCCCCTACGGAGAGTCTGGCTTCGGTGCATCCCCCATCAACAGGAAGTCACCAGCGAGAGGCTCGGGGCTCTTTACTTATAGCTCTGATACCACCTGTGACGTCCCCAAGATTGGTCCATTCCATCCAACCCATTCTGAGTCGCCAAATACATGGTACAGAAAATAACTACAACTTTATTACAACAGTTGTCGTGCAAAATACAACAACACATATGCCGTGAGTTTGGATACAAATATATACCAAATGTGACATTGGACACCATCATGTGTCAGCACCTCACAAAGGAACCTTACATAAAGGTACAGTCAAAAACTATTTTAGAAACTAGAATATTTGGAAAATGCTCAAGAAAACCTTTGTACATGGGAGGCCATGCTTCTAGGTTATGATAGATATCATATGGCAACAGAATTATCCTTGGTTGACCCAATAGACTAAAAAAAAAACGAGAAGATTACTATCATATTCTTCCCAATGGGGAGTCTTCTCTTGACATATCATTATCTCCACTGTCTCTAATTGAGAATTATACTTCAAACAAACACTAAGATTATATAAGTAGTGCTCGTAAATATACTCAGCAAGTGGATGAACACAATATTGTCTTATGATGACACGAGGTTGTATGTCATTAGACATCTTAGATGATAGTGGCAAAACACCCTTCCAACGTTGGGTTCACCTCACCCTATTTTCTTCACCAAATATAACTACTAAATGATGACCACCGTTCTATTCCCTTGTTACCCCCGCTCGACCCAGCTACACTCTTATTACCTGAAAGGAATTGTAAAACAGAAGGGTGAGCACAACTAGCCCAGTAAAGAATATCATGACTAAAGATAAATAAATTATCAATAGCCTTCAACAGAATTAAATCAGAGATTTAGAACATATGGTAGATGATAAAAAATTTCAACCATAGTTGCAGCGGAACGAGCAATCCATTAGAAGAGTCAAATAGACTATAAAGTCGATTATCTTCTCCATGTTAAAAATCCACCAACAACGTTTTATCCCTGTAACATCACTCAACAGTTCCTTCCCACAATCATATAAATAACTCATAATCATAATTGTGATTCTAAATTCCTCTTCGCATTCAGGACCAAGATAATTTTCATCACATGTCTTTACCTGAAACATTAAAGATCATGGTTATACCAAATCACAGTTCCTGTTTATAATCATACTAACAATTTCATCTTTGCACTACGGCCAAATATATTCATCTACAGACCATCTTTGCACTACAGGCCAAAGATATTCAACAACAGGTCATCTTTGCACTACGGGCCAAAGATATTCATCAACAAGTCATCTTTGCACTACAGGCCAAAGATATTCCTCAACAGTTCATATTTGCACTACAGGCCAAATATATTCATATCTCAAAGAAATATATAATCATTTCAGAATTTATATAAATAATAATTATAACCATGTTAATCAATTCATCTTTACACTTAAGCTAAAGATATTCAATTATAAATTCAATGGTCATGATCATACCAGTTAATAATTCATCTTTGCACTACAGGCCAAAGATATTACTCAGTCACGATCATACCAATAATTTACCTATCTTTACACTCAAGTGAAAGAGAAATTTAACATCAGGGTTATAAAAATGTTATATATGATAAAAATAATATGATCAATAACTGTATTTATTTTCAAGAGCAACAATCATAAATCAACGATAATTTGGTCAGAAAAAGAAATCAATTTTTGTCATGAATAGTACCCATGAATAGTAACTCGTGAATAGTAACTCGTGAATCGTAACTCATGAATAGTAACCCCGACACAAAAAGGTAGAAATTCTAAAATAAAATACATACTAATATTTCGGTATAATGATATTGAAAGAATAATATTTCTTAAGCTTATAAACAATTTATTTTAATTGTTTATACTTTACTAAATAATGCATTTAATCATCATAAAATGCCAACTCTTAAGATTTCATCATCAATAACCAAAATCCTCATCAAAAATCTGCATATACCTCATATAGGATTCTCAAGTCATAAAATCTTATTTTTTAATTTTCTTACTTCACATAACATATTTAATTCATTTACTCATAACTAGACTATTTTCATAAAAAATACCAAATCAGTTTCAAAAATATTTCTTTTCTGGGTTTAGTAGAATATAGTCCCATATTGAACATATATTTTTCTCAGAATTTTTAAAACTCATTTACTATTTTTCATATGGCCAAAACCACCGAATATTTAGACATTTATCATAAATTGTACTTTTATCCAAAAATTTTGAAATTCACAGAGTACACTGATATTATATAGATATACTTTCAATAAAAATTTCATCAATTTTAGAGTTAATCATAAGGAGTTATAAGTGATTACTTTTAAAATAGTCTTTTCCCGTAAAATTCATAACTCTTAATCTATACATCCAAAAATTACTATTTTTGGACACAATCAATAAAACTCATCAAAATATCATTTCAAATTTTTCCAGAATTTTCTGAAGGTCAGAAGAGTTACGAACTGAAAAACATAATAACCCTTAAAATCCCTTACTATCCCTTACCTCAAAAGTACAGTACTTCTGATCGGTATATGGCTGAAGGAAACTTGTACTGATGAATAGAAACTCACAGAGTATCTAAATACTCACAAAATACACTCAATAATCTAGAGAGAGAAAGAGAGAAAACTTATGAATTCTGGTGTGATTTTCAATTCTAACTTAGCCCTCTATTTATAGAAAAATGTTAGCACGCCGAATCAGACTTAACCTGTAACCTGATGGCTTTACCTGCTACTATTCTCACCCACCACATTTGAATAAAAATCTCAGCACATTTCTTCACCAACCAAGAGTGGGGCCCACCAATTCTAGAATTTTCCACCAAAATGATTAACTTCGAAAATTCAACAATTTTTGAACCAGTCATCTCGTAAAATTCATAACAAATCATATGTTCATTTTTAACAGTTCAAAATTTGTGGACATATACTCAACTTATATATGTATAACATATCCAAATATTACCACGATCCAACGGTCGGATTAAAAATTATAACCCTCGCAAAATATCTTAAAAACCCTAATTTGATTTTCAATACCTCCGTCCCGATAAAAATACAGATAAAACACCTCAATATTAACTCCTTCATTTTTAACCACAAAAATATATCCCTCATTTATATTCACATAAAATAAATATTTCCTTATCATATGAATCAATAATTAATTATTCACAAATAATATTACTGAATCACATTTATGACAATCAGGCCGTTCCCAGGAAAGAGGGGGCTTTCCAATAAGGATTTTCCTTACTGGCGCGCAATTAAATGACCAAACCTCTCCTTATATAGAACTTTCTAGACATTCTCAATAATGCTATCTAATAATATTATTTAAATAATATGAATTATTGATCTGATAATAGAAAATACTGTACAGCAACAATTATTGAAACAACAATAATATAAAATATCAACGCAGCAATTATTGAATCAATAAAATAAAATATTTAACAGTAATTACTGTAACAATTATTAAGTAGTGCCTTCTCACGTAAGAATTAATAACTGAAAAAAATACTGTGCAATACCGTGTGCAACTGTGCAACTACGCGTATTACTGTATTTTAACCACCAGGTATTCCAACATTGTTAACGGTAACAATTACGCCGTTATTTATAAAACTTAAATTTGTCGTTATCTTCATCCAATCGTTTTTCGTTATGGGACCCACAAATAGCTGCGCCGTCGTACGAATATTCCCCGACAGAAAGAATATTCCACGACCACACGAATATTCACCAACAACAATGAATATTTTATAACCACTTGCGTATTTTTGAAAAAAATTCATATATCACCCTTAACTTTAACTTTTATCAATTTAACCATTTACTAAATAGAAATATTGAATACTTTTATTTCATAAAATTTGGGGTCTTACAATATTCGACACTCAAAAGTTATACCTCAAGAGTTAGAATCTGAAATAAAGTCAAGGTATCCTTACCTCTTCGGCATACCAGGTACGTACGCAAATTTTGAGGGAGAAATTTCATAAGGAGGGGAGATTGTAAGACTCCAAATTTTATGAATAAAGATTTAAATTTCTCAAAATATTTTTTTGAATATTATGGTGTGGATTTGATATAATGTTATAGTTGTGGGTACTATTTATAAATTTTGCAAGGAAAGCAAGTTGTTATATAATATTCGATTGATCGGAAAATATTCTTTTTATCGGAAAATATCCGTATGACGGCACAATTATTGGTGGACCCCACAACAGAAGTATTGTCGTAGTTAGAAAATGACAGAATTATCCTTTATTAAAAATAACGGCGAAAGTATTACCGTTAAAACTGTTGAACTACCTGGTAGTAAAAGTACAGTAATACGCGTGGTTGAATAGTAGCATACGGTATTGATTATTGATGCTTACATAAGAAGTCACTTAGTTATACTCAATTATTGCTACAGTAATTGTTGCATCATATCTCTCATATTATTGATTCAATTATTGTCACAGTATCATCTGCATAATATGTTATATTATTAAATCAATAATTGAGATGACAAAGTTATTCATATTATTTGTTGCAATATTGACAATGTCTAGAAGTTCTGTCAAGGAGAGGTTAGATAATCTAATTGCGCGCCAATAGGGAGAAATCCTTATTGGAAAGCCCCCTATTTCCTGGGAACGACCTGGTTGTTAAATATTGTGAGTTATAATATTAATGATGAATAAGTTCGTGTTGATTAAAGATGAAATTGATAGTTCCATTGTGTGGAAATTATTAGTGTTAGTGGAAATAGACATTTATTTCGATAATAATTGATGTCTGGAAGTTATATTGACCAATTGGGTAATTCACCAGATAAATGAGTAATTAATTGCTATTAATTCATATGCTTATAACTATGTGTTCACATATATGTACTATTGATTCACATGATTTACTATTAGGGGAGTTGGTGCAAGATTGATAATACTTACATGACTAAATTAAAAATAGAGGTATAGTTGAAGGTACTATACTGTAATTAAGTTTTTTACATGTTTAAAACTATTGATTCACATGATTTACTATTACGGGAGGTGGTGCAAGTTTGATAATACTCGCAGGACTAAATTAAAAATGAAGAAAAAAAGGAGGTATTATACTGTAATATTTTGATTCCCAAAATGTACAATTATTGAAACTATATTTTCCTATAAATAGAAGCTCATTCTTCCTTCATTTCTCACCAATTCACTAAGTCTCACAAGAGTAATTATTATAGAGAGAAATTATAGAGAGAAAGAAGAAGAGAAGTCTGCTACCTCACTATTCCAGTATCCAGTTTCTTCTAAGGTAAGGGGTATTATTTCTTTCGTATTCATGAAGAGAGTTATTTCTTTCAATATTTGTAAGGGTTGTTATACCATTCTTTATTATTCTGTTTGAATAACATATCTGTGCGGTCTATCGCATTCTTGGTGAATTCTTCTGTTATTCCATTCTTTATTATTCTGTTGGAATAACCTGTCTGTGCGGTCTATCGCATGGCTGGTGAATTCTTCTGTTATTCTATTCTTTATTATTCTGTTGGAGTATCTTGTCTGTGCGGATTACGCATGACCTGGTTCCATTCTTTGTTATTCTGTTGAAATAACCTGTTTACGCGGACTACCACATGCATGGTGAATTCTTCTGTTATTTCATTCTTTATTATTCTGTTGGAATAACCTGTCAATATGGATTACCACATGCATGGTGAATGATCCTTCGTATTCATTCCTTATTAAATTGTGAAAATAATTTGTCTACGTGGATTACCGCATGGCGGACAAAAATCCATTTGCAGTTTCATATATTCTATTATACTTAGTTGGTTAAAGTTTTGGCTTCTATACTCCATGAAATTAGTAGAATATCCTGGATATTTGCGCTTCATCCAGTATCTTTTCATGGAAATATTCTTCTGAGCATTCTTGAATTTTACTCCACAAAGCAGTATCATGTTGACAATTTGGACGTTATTGATTTCTGGATAAATTAAATTATAAATCTTTAAAATTTATCTTGAACTTGTTTTATTGAATTATTATGTCATTGTCATCATCATCATGCTTATATTGTGATGAAAGTCATGTTTGGCTTACGTGCATAGATGGACTTGGTATGATTATGACCAGGGATTATTCGGTATAATCATGACTGTAATGTGGCGAATGATGTGGTGAAAGTTCTCATTGGCCTGTAGTTCATTGATGGACAGTTGTTGGTATGATTATGACCAACGATTATTCGGTATAATCATGACCATTGATGATTATATGAATATCCTTGGCCGTGGTGTAGGGATGATTTGATTTCATTTATTAAGCTGAGTCTCAGCGATAAAGTTGATGAAAAACTTTTTAAATCATAAAAGATAGTAGATTTTATGCTCTACTTGACTCTTCTAATGAATTGCTTATTCCGCTGCAGTTGTTGATCTAAAACTTGTTGTCTATTATATTCTATCAGTTGTTATAATTTTGAAGGCTAAGGATAATTTATTCTGCATTATCTTAGTCATAATATTTCTTACTGGGCTAGTTGAGCTCACCCTTTTTCTTTCATTGCTCTCTTCAGGAAATGAGAATATAGCTGGGGCTAATCGTGGAACGGATTGACGATCCAGATGATAGCATTAGTAGTCCTCACTATTCTGTTAAATAGTGTGATAATAAATATAATGAGGACTCCATTTGAGTTTGAATACTGTCTAGAAGACAATATTTGTATTAAAACTCTCAGTTTATGTTTTGTCATATTTTACACGACTGTTGTAAAATTAAATTGTATTTGAATTTTATACCATGTATTTGGCGACTCAAGATGGGTGATGTATACCTGTTTTGGGGGCATAACAGAGAGCCCCCCAACTGGAGCAGACATGTCAGGCCTAGTAAACCCCCTTCGGGGTGGGGTATAAATTCGTGCCAAAAATTTTCTACTTCAGTTTTCTGACCTGCACACACGTATAACTTTTTCCTTTGTTCCTGAAATCCCTTAAAATCGAAAAGTTAAGTTAATCGCATACCAATTGAGTAAGAACATAGTAAATACCCACACAATAACAAGCTAATTAACTACTAACCTATGAATTTCAAAAATTTGAACTATTGAATACTATCACTATTACTACGCTACTGAATTATGCAATATGAAACTAAATACTGTAATTAACAAGAAAATTGGGATGCCTCGCAATGAGTACTTGTTTGTAAGTCTTTCAACCTGACTACTTCCTTTGTCATAGCGCATCGGCAAGAGTGATTGCAGTGGCTTGATGATCAACGTCACCACTCCAATAATGCTTAAGACGTTACCTGTTGACTTTGAATGTTTCCAGCAGATTCTGGTTATAGAGTTCAATAGCACCATGTGGGTAGATTGTTTTGATGGTGAATGACCCCGACCATCTTGATTTGAGTTTCCCGAGAAATAATCTCAGTCGAGAGTTGTATAATAACACAGCTTGGCCCGGTTTGAACTTTCTATTCAAAATATTCTGGTCGTGCCACTTCTTAACCTTTTCTTTGTACAACTTAGAGTTCTCATAGGCTTGTAGACGAAACTCATCCAGCTAACTAAGTTGCAGCAGCCTTTTCTCGCTCGCAGCTGTTTGATCAAAATTCTACTTCTGAATGGCCCAGTAGGCTTTGTGTTGAACTTCCATTGGGAGGTGACACGCTTTCTGATAAGTAGATTTTATACATACTTATCCGATATCTGTTACTTGAATTAGTTGCTTAAACTCATGTTTGCTAGTTACTTTTCATGCATTTTATGTTTATATTTTATATTATATGCTTGGGAGTTGTGTGAGTTGTAACGATCGAGAAATTTGTAATTTAATTTAAATATTTAGTGAATTAAATAAATATTTTAAATAATTTATTTATTGAGGAAATAAATAATTGATAAATTGTGATGAATTAATTTAGTAACTAAATTGATTAATGTTAATTAAATTGTGTGTTAATAATTTTATTTGAAGGATTTAATTTAAGAAAATAATTAAATTAAATCAATTGCTTAATATTAAAGAAGATAATTAAATTAAATGAATTGTTTAATTTAATGAAGATAAACAAATTAAATAAAGTGATGTTTCTAATTTATTAATTAAAATAGATATATAATTATTTATTAATTATAAGTATAGTGATAATAAGATTTTTATTATTATTATATAAGTTATTTAAATTAACTAAGCTAAAGTTATTTAAATTAATCAACTAAAAGTGTGACACAAAGTAACTATATAATATAAATAATATAATAATAATTTAGTTATGGGATTTATGTGTTAGCCAAACAAGGTCTTGTGGCCTTTGGCTTATTTTAACTGGCGTCTTTTGTTTTCCTTAACTGAAAGAGAACGCGGGAGTCAGTTTATAATTCCTACGCATTATTTTCTAAGGCTTAGCTAGATAAACACATAGGATTAGAGAGAACTTGGGTATAATCTCTGCGAATTATTTAAGGGTTGAGGAAGGATTCTATCATCTTGCTAGTAGGAAATTCAAGGTATAACTTATTCTTAAATTTTCAAGTTGGAGTTTGAAACTTAAAATTCTCTATAATGGATTTTTGTGGAATTGTTGTTTCATATGTTGATTATGTATATGTATACTCTTGATAAATTAGTTGGTTATCATCCGTAATTGTGTAATAGTTATCAAATTCGTGTAAATTGGTGTGTAGGAAGAAAATAAAATATCAGTGTTTATGTTCTTATAATATGGCTTAGAAAGTACAAATTTTCATGATCAATACTTATTATAATCTATAATTTGTTGTTAGAATATGTTTGTATATTAAGAAACGAAAACAACGAAGTTTAAATCATGTCAATTGATTAAGAAACGAATTCGTGGCGATCAAATTCGTTAAAAGTGTAAAAATGAAGAAATTTGGGAAAAACTATGGTTTTGATTTCTCAAAATGATGTATATGTAATTTTTTGTATATGGAATTGTGTTTAGCATGTGTAACTATAATATTACAAAGTGTTAGATGTTGAAGTGTGGTGAAATTATGTGAAATTTAGATTTTTGGCCAAAGCAGAGTCTGTTTTCAAGGTTCTGCAAAACTGAGTCTGGTGCATCGCGCGGGCGCGCTTCCTGGCACGCGGGTGTGAAGCATTTGGGCGCGGGCGCACGGTGTCGCGCGGGCGCGCGCTAGCCCAGTATATTACTCGCGCGGCCGCGCGAGTAGTCAGTCACAGACAGTGAAGTCTGCTTAATTGCAGGTCGTGTGTAACGGACTGGTGTAAGTTTAGCATGCATGTTAATGATGTTAAAACGTGATATAAACTATAATAACAGGTTCCAATGTGTTGTAATACAAAGTGTAAAGATTTGAAATAATTATTTAAATTAGTTCTAAAATGGAACCAAGTGTGTTGTTTTAAAAAGTTAGAAGTGAATGATAAAGTTATGTTGGCTTGTAATGAGATTTCAGATTCGTTAAGTATAATTAACCTACGTGGTTAGGTGCTAGTTTAGGGTTATGACCTAAATGATGGTTTAAACCCTAAAGTTAATATTCATGCGATTAATTGTTATTGCGATTTCAATGATACATGTAGGGTAATTGGAGATTATTTTACAATTGTGTAGCTTCCAATCAAGGCAAGTTCTCTAACTCTACTTTCATAATTGTGCAAGTTTCTAAACTTTAACTCTTACATTGAGCAAGCTTTATAACTTAATTCTTTTATTAATGAATGCAAGTTCCTAAATTCTATTGAGCAATATTATTGATTCTATTCTTATATACGATTGATTAAGCTCTTGTAATCAAATTTTTTACATCGAGCAAATTTCACTTTTCTAATTATTATACAAAGCATACATTGTTCTAATACGTCGATTCAAATGAGATTGTTCTAACTCTTTTGAACATAGTACTTTGCATGTGTATCATGTTTATTCAGTTATATATTGTTAATATCCGATCTTTGACTTTGACAGCCTTGTTCAGTTATACATTTTTGTATTAAACCTTTATTGATGAAATTGAATAAGTGTTCTAAAATTATAGAAACACTGATAAGCTAGTTCCAAACTAAACTTTCTTTAGTGCAGAAATTCTAAATCCAAACTAAGACAAACAACCCTAACATAGGGGATTTTGTACCTGTAACGTTTAGATGTTTGTGCACAATACATGGTACAAAGGGCTGATCCCCCTAAGTACATTAAGAAGAGTCAGTATAGTCTAAATGACTGTTAAGGTTACGATAATAATGCCTATATACCGTGGACAAAGTTTGTGGTCATAAGACCCTCAGATATAAAGCTCGAACTTGTTTTCTATTTCTGATTCGTAGAACAAGTTCATTGTTGTTTAGCATTCATTGTTCATTCTCATGTTAATATTACTATCTTCTACATCAATGAGCAATTTGTTTCCTCACTCTTGCAATTAACAATACAGCTAAAGTCGAAAGAGTTGATGAGCCATCTACTAGCAAAGGAAAGGGCAAGATGTCCAAGTGATGAAGAATTATTTTAGAACTTATCTAAATGCATGATGTTATAAGACTTGTTTTGTATTTTAAAGTATTCCGCAACTGATGTAATAATTTTAAGGTTAGATTACCTGGGATTGTTTTTGAGATGTTGATGTAACCCTTAAATGGGAGAGATTACTGTTGAAGTTATTTAAATTATGTCTTTATCCTTTATCATGGATAGTTAGATGTAATTATTTTGATAGTGAGCACCAAATTCGGCAAAAATGAAGTACCCGGATTTAGGGGTGTCACATGAGTGACTATTGGTATGAAATCACAAAGAATTGGTATGAAATTACAAAGAAAAGCAATCTGGACATCGTTTGGGCTTTCATGTTTATTTCATATTCTTGGCTTGAACTTGGATTATATTGTAGAGCTTCTTCTTAGCTTTCTGGAATATCTTGAATCATTCCAATCGGAGTTCGGATGCAAGAGTTATGACCTTTGTACTAATGGACGTTGAACTTCACTCTTTTGGGTGGCCATTTGCATAGTAGTCACTTCCAACCCAATTTAAACCTTCATCCGTCCATTATTTCTCAATTCTGAAAGAATAAAAGTTGTAAAGCTCGTCGTAATCTTAATTTAACTAGTGGAATTTAATAGTAGTTTAATTATATAATTTGAAATTCATTCGTTTAAATAAGATTGAGTTGGTTACGGGTTAGTACATGGTGATTTTTATTAAACAATTCCTCGTGGGAACGATACTCTACTTACACTTTATTACTTGTTGACCACGTATACTTGCGTGTTGTGCGTAATTAGATTTTACCCAACAAGTTTTTGGCGCCGCTGCCGGGGAATTAGTTTAATATTTTTTTTGCCAATATTAGCTTCAATCAAATTAGTCTTAATTTAATTTTTTTTTATTTGTTTATTTATTTTATTATCTTCATATTTTTCTCTCGTTTCAGGTACCATGGCTGGATGCAATTATCAAAGGCCATATTCGAGTATAACTCAACCATGGGGCACAGGGATTGGTGAACTCAATAGAATTTCTGCATTCAGCACAACTAGAGATGCTTTCGAGGAGGTTGGATGTAGTTGCAGCCCAACGTAATCGAAAGATAGCAGTTACGTGCAATTATTATTCTGGCAATCACCCGAGTAATCAATGCACCTTCAGTTTTGAGCCGGGACAACATGGTGGTGAATACCTCAACCAGTATGCATATGCTAATTATCATCAAGCTAAGGGGTATCACCCGGATTCGTTATGGAGCTGCAATTATGAAGACCAAGACTACACTCCAAATCCAACATACACACCAGAATTCTCATGTCAACGTCCATTGCCACAAGAAGAAAAGTCAAATTTGGAGGAATTCCTGTCGAAGTTCATAACAAACCAAGAGGAGAGGATGATGAGTCAAGAAATATCGAGCTAAAATTTTCAGAACCAGATGGAACAACTCATCATTACTTCAACCCATGGTCCTCAATACATAGATTCCAAAACTGAGATAGATAATTCAAGGTTGGAGGAATTGTTGTCCAAGTTCGTAGCATCAAATGAGGAGAGGATGATTAATCAAGAGCGGTCAATTCAGAATCTTCAGAATAAGATAGTTCAAATGTTCAAAGCCTTGAACAACTGTCCTCAATATAATTGGTGTTATGACTTGGATTCCGAGATTGACGAAGTGCCCAAACCAAATCTACAACTGAATGAGACACGAGATGTTGAAAAAGAGGAGATAACTGGGGATAATGAAAATAAGGTCGGTGAAGAACTAACTATGAGTACCAACGAGGATGAGTCGATGTTATTAGTGCCTCAAGTTCCTTCTCCGCCAAAGATCAAGAGTCCAGTTAGATTTACAAAATTGTGCCCGCTTGGTAGTCATGTCGTCGACAATGCTCTTTATGACATGAGAGCTAGTACAAATGTGTAGCCATGGTGGGATAAGGAGGAGAAGATAGAAGAAGAGCCCGTTGTGCTTGCCAAGCCTCAAAGCCCCAATCGAATCATAGGCTCAACGGACAGAAAAACACCTAGTTATTCAACAATCTCAATTGGGCACTTATTTAAACAAAGCATGCTAGGTGACTTTAATTCTCTAGCCATCACAATTGGGAACTTACCAAAATTTACTTTATTTCTGATGGATGGAAGGTTCCTCAAGTATCGAAGAGGAATTTGATAGCATTGACCAGACAAAGTCAGGCTGAAAGACTGTAATTCAAGCGCTAATTGGGAGGCAACCCATGAATTTTTATATTTATATGCTTTACTAGTTTATTTAGTAGATAGGAATTAATTTGCTTATTAAGTTCTCCTATAAATCCAAAGTGATATTCTAATCCATGTTGTCTCTCTTTATTGCAAGTATTGGCGGCTCAATAAATAAGCAAAAGATTATGGACTGGGAAGCCACCAATCTGAGCCCATGCCACAGTATCCTCCTTTAGATTTCGATGTGGAGGAGTTTTCAGAGTTTGTTCCACAACCACCACCATCACAAGCTTAGCAGGATCGAGGGAAGTCCTCTACTCTTTTATTTCAATATGTTTACAATGAGGACATTGTACTTGTTAAGTTTGGGGGAGTTAGTTTTATTTTATTGTTTCACGTTTTAGCATTTAGTTTACGTCATATATGTTGGCATTCATGTCATATAGTTTGCATTTGCACAGTAGTTTATTTTAATAGTTTTTAATGTAATTAGTTTCTTGTTTCTTGTTAGTTATTATATAAAAAAAATTAAAAAATTGAAAATTTTCAAAAATAATAGTTAGTTTACTATGTTTATATAGGATTTAGTACATCTTGCATGAGTCCAACTGTTTGATATTTACAGTTTGTTTTGGCCAATGATGAGATTGGAATTGGGTAGACAAGTATAAAACTGACTAGTAGAGCTTTGATGTGATTTCTTGTTATGAATTGAGTCTTTTTCTGTTTGAAACTGGTATAATAAGGATAGCACAGTAAAAACAACTTGTTGATTGATTGAGCTTAAATTGATACATAATGGGACTCTAAAGGATAATGCTAGTTTGAATGAAAGAATGACAAGAATAAGTACTGATGGCTATAGTTAGACATGAACCTAAGTTTGGGGAAATATTTGGGGTATATAAGCTATATAAAGAAAAAAAAGTATGAATAAACACCGTGGCATGCTTGTCTAGTTTTGTGGCCTTTGTTACTTGAGTAAGTAAGCCCGAGGGGATTGTCTTTACACCTAGTGCCCTAAGGTCTTAATGGTCTTGGAGTACAAGTTCAAAAACAGTAGGTATGGCCGTCGGGGCGGGCCTAGTTAGTGATAAAACCCCCGCCGGGGCAGGGGTACACGCAGAAAAAGTAGTTTTTGTCCGAATTTGAGTTCAAGAAGGATTGGTTCAAGCTGATTGACTCAAGGACTTACAGGAGGACTTAAAGACATATAAATAGGCATATAAAAGGAGGAGAATCACAAGGATTAAGACAGAGAGGATTCCATTAGATTAAATTATAGTAGATTGGGACCAAAACCCTAGTTCTTATTAGTTTTGGAGATTGAAGTAACTAGGAGAACATTGAAGATCAAAAGCAGGAGCTTGAGGAAGATGGATATTTGCTGACAATAGATTTATTCTTCACTTTAATCTTATTCTTATCTTTTAATGTTTATTCAAGTGTGGATTCTTAGTTTTAATTCAATGAACTAATTCTTTGTTTGAGATTACAATGGACCTTATTGTGTAGTTTATTTTAATATGCTTCGCTATCAATTATTATGTTCTATTATGAGGATTGTCTATTGTGATTTGGACTTAATTATTTAATTGATTGTCCATCAATTACCGTGATGATCTATATGAAATCGGAAGAGGAATATAGATTTAGATCTGATCATGATAGCATGTGTTTGTGATTTCTGCATAGATGGAATTCATGATTCGTGTTTAGGATAGAGATATGCCTTTACGCCATATGTAATCCTATAGAGAACTTGTGCTTTAAATCCTTTTTAACTGTAATTCACATAGAGATATAGTGGATTAGTTAATTAGGGTGTCTTGCTTAATTCTATCATCTGTGGATTTAAGTGAGTATGGGTATTCTGCATCGAGAGGTGGTTTTATCTGCTTTAGTGTTCTTGATTAACAATTTAGGATAGAGAATAATTGATGAGAAGTGTGTTAACTTAAATGGAGCAATAAATGAAGTTGTGATTTTAAATATCCGTAATCTTAATTTAACTAGTGGAATTTAATAGTAGTTTAATTATATAATTTGAAATTTATTCGTTTAAATAAGATTGAGTTGGTTACGGGTTAGTACTTGGTTATTTTTATTAAACAATTCCTCGTAGTAACGATACTCTACTTACACTTTATTACTTATTGACCACGTATACTTGCGTGTTTTGCGTAATTAGATTTTACCCAACACCTTCTCGTAAACAAGTTGACACGGAGACATACCGATTGGTGTCTTGTATGTTGTGCGATAAGCCCATAAAGCGTCATCCAATTTTAGAGACCAGTCTTTTCTGCTCGGATTCACTACTTTCTCTAAATTTCTTTTCACCTCTCTATTTGAAACTTCAGCTTGGCCACTCGTTTGGGGATGATAGGCCGTCACAACCGTGCGATTGACCTCATATTTTGCCAAGAGAGTTGTAAAGAACTTATTGCAGATGTGACTTCCCTCGTCAATTATAATTTCTCTCGGCGTGCCACATCTCGTAAAGATGTTTTTCTATAGGAATTTTAAAATAACTTTGGCATCATTTGTAGAAAATGCCAAAGCTTCAACCCACTTCGACACATAGTCCACGGCCAACAAGATGTATAGATTGTTGTATGAAGGCGGAAAAGGTCCCATAAAGTCAATCCCCCATACATCAAAAACTTCAACTTCTAAGATTGTGTTGAGCGGCATCTCATTCCATTTTGATATATTGGCCACCCTTTGACATAATTCACAATTTTTTACGAACTGGTGGGCATCTTTGAACATAGTAGGCCAGTAGAATCCTGCGTGAAGAACTTTTACCGTCGTTCGCTCACTTCCATAGTGTCTCCCATATACAGATGTGTGGCATGCGTGCAAAATGTTATTTAGTTCACTGTGTGGCACGCATCGACGAATCATCTTATCCGCACACTATCTGAATAGATAAGGCTCATCCCACACGTAGCACTTGACATCATGTAGGAATTTCTTTTTCTGGAGACGTGTCAAGTTTGGAGGAAGGATCTTGCTCACCAAGTAGTTAGCAAAATCCGCATACCATGAAAATTCTGAACTTACCCCAAATAACTGTTCATCCAGAAACGACTCGTTGATCAAACATTTATTTGCCTTGTCCTTGTCCAGATTTTCCAACCTTGAAAGATGATCAGCAACCTGATTTTCTGTCCCTTTACTATCCTTGATTTCCAAATCGAACTCTTGAAGGAGTAGAATCCAATGAATAAGCCTAGGCTTTGCATCTTTCTTGGAAATTAGATATCGAATCGCCGAGTGGTCCGTGTATACAACAACATTTGTTCCTATCAAGTATGAGCGAAAATTGTCAAAGGCATACACAACCGCAAGTAACTACTTCTCGGTAGTTGTGTAGTTCAATTGTGCATCCGTGAGGGTTTTACTTGCATAGTATATAGCATGAAATATCGTATCTCGATGTTATCCCAAAACATCCCCTACCGCATAATCACTAGCATCACACATCAATTCAAACGGCATCATCCAATCCGGTGCTATGATTACGAGAGCCGTTGTTAACTTCTTCTTCATCTGTTCAAAAGCTGTCAAACATTCTTTATCAAATCTAAAAATTGCCACTTTTTCTAAAAGACTACATAGTGGTTTTGCAATCTTTGAGAAGCCTTTGATTAATCGGCGATAAAATCTAGCATGCCCGAGAAAATTGTGAATTCCATTAACTGAGGTCGGAGGTGGAAGATTCTCAATTGTTTCCAACTTTGCCCGGCCTACTTCCAACCCTTTCGCAGAGACTTTCTCCCTAAGAATGATTCCCTCTTCGACCATGTAATGGTATTTTTTCCAGTTTAGCACAAGATTGGTTTCAATACCATAACCAGATTCTCAAGACAACTGTCAAAGGTATTCCCATATACTAAAAAGTCGTCCATAAAAACTTCAACATTGCGTTCCACCATGTCAAAAAATATCGCCATCATACATCTTTGAAAGGTTGGCCGTGCATTACGCAGCCCAAATAACATCCTCTTGAAGGCAAAGGTGCCATATGGGTACGTAAACGTAGTTTTCTCTTGATCTTCCGGTGCAATCACTATCTGATTATTCCCTGAATACTCATCCAACAAGCAATAGTACTCATGTCCAGCTAAACGGTCTAACATCTGATTTAGAAAAGGTAAAGGAAAGTGATCCTTCCGGGTTGCCTTGTTAAGCTTCCTATAATCCATGCATACCCTCCAGCCAGTCACTTTCCTAGTCGGTATCAATTCATTATCTTCATTGGTCACAACTATCATCCCACCTTTCTTCGGGACACGCTGCACTGGTATTATCCATGAAATGTCTGAGATAAGGTAGATTATCCCAACATCTAGCCATTTCAAAATCTCTTTCTTCACAACTTCTTTCATAATCGAGTTGAGCCTTATTTGTTGTTCCACTATCGATTTTGCATCATCTTCCAAGAGTATCTTGTGCATGTAAACTGAATGGCTTATTCCCTTAATGTCAGCAATTGTCCATCCCATTGCAGATTTATACTCTCGAAGAACCCTCAATAACTTACTTTCCTATAAATTGTTAAGCGCAGATGCCATAATAACAGGTAAAATATTTGAATTACTCGAAAGCACATATCTGAGGTGTTTAGGGAGAGGCTTTAATTCCAGAGTGGGTGGTTCCTCAAGTGAGGGTTTCATTCGTGTCGATGCTTTCTCTTTCGTATGTAATGGCTCGAATGGCATCTTGAATCTACTTACTCTAGGTAACGCATCCAACATATGTAAATAGTCAACAACTTTTGAATCATCCAAGTCGACATCTCCTAGCAAAGTGTTTTCCAACGGATCATTGTCCAAACCTCGAATCAAGTCTTCATTAGCCATCTTTTTGATCACATCCATTCTGAAACACTCTTCATCATCCGTAGAGAAGGTGACGCCCCCAAAACAGGTACACAACACCCATTCTGAGTCGTCAAAATATATGGTACAGAAACAACTACAACTTTATTAATACAACATAAAAACTATGAGTTTAAATACAAATATTGTCATCTAGACAATATACACAGTCAAATAAGTCCTCATTACAATTATTGATATATTATTTAACAATAATGGTGAGGACTACTAAAAAATCTTTCTAGAACCTTCATTCCATACCCCGACTAGTACTCGCTACATTCTCGCCTCCTGAGAAGAAAAATGGAACAAAAAGGAAAAGAGTGAGCTCAACTAGCCCAGTAAAGAATATTTTGACTAAGATAATATAGAACAAATTATCGTTAGTCCTCAACAGGGAAAAACTTAATAGAATACAATAGACAATAAATTTTAAATCAATATTCGCAGCAGAAATTATAATTCATTAGAAGAGTTAAGTAGAGAATGAAATCTACTATCTTAAATGATTTTAAAAGTCCATCATCAATATTTTATCCCTGTAACATCAATCAATATACATCTTAATTCAAATATTCATCTTTGCACTACAGGCCAAAGATATTCATCAGTTGGTCATATTCATCTCAACACCTGTTCATCTTTGCACTACGGCCAAAGATATTCATCATAAAATCATTAATCTTTGCACTACAGGCCAAAGATATTCAGTTATATCATCATTTAGAACTGAGGATGATGAGAAATATTTTAAAGAAAATGAATCCAGTGAAACAAAAGAATAAATATTAAGGATTCGTATTTCAGCTATTCCATGTCCAAAAATACCTCATAAATAATCATAGTGGTGTAAAATTCAAGAATGATCAAAACATGGATACAATCAAAGCTAGTATCCATAATAGATATCTTGGACAAAAACAAAAATTTAATTTTTTGGTGAATAGTGTCGTATTCGTAAATAGTGTCGTATACGTGAATAGTGCCGTATACGTGAATAGTAACTCCGACACTATAAGTTTCAAATTTGATAAAAAGTTTAAATCAATATTTCGGCATAATGATATTGAAAAAAAAAATATCATTTACAAAAAAAATAACATCCCTTACCTTGTAAAGACAGTATTTCTAGTTGAAACACCGGATATAGGCTATGACTTGAACTTGCACCGTATAGCAACACTCAAAGTATTAAAATACTCACAAGAATACGCTCAATATATTGAGAGAGAAAGAGAGAGAAAACTTTAGTTTCTGGTGTAATTTTCAATTCTAACCTAAGCACCCTATTTATAGGAAAATGCTTAGAACACCAAAGCAAAAAATTTAATAAAATATTAATATTATTTATATAAATTCCTACGCCCACCATCAATAACTGAATTCAGCCATTTCAACAACCAATGGGGCTCACCAAACATATCAAAAACGTTTTTCTAACTATAAATATTTTAAACTTCCAAAAATCAATTATTCTGAAACCTCGGAACTTCAATAATTCATAATAAATAGCCCTTTTATCAGAAAAATTCGAACCATATGTCTTTTCCATAGGAAATTCCATTATCTACAACTTTGCAGAAGAAAGTTTTTCCAAATTCCAAACAGAAATTGACCGAAATCCACAAACGGGCGATTTTACAGGCTATAATCAAATTTCAGTCAAGAAATGGGCCCACAGACATGTTTAACATGTTTTAAACAACTTTTGTAACAAAAATACTCTTTCTCCTCATATACTCATATATCCCACATTCATTGTAAAAATATCATCATTATTATATTATAATAATATAATAAAATATTATTTTATCAGAAAAGATAAAATATCGATTTTTAACAATTGTCACTTTAAAATTTTTTTCCATCTATATCCACATAAAATAAATATTTTCCTCATCATATAAATTAATAATTAATTATTCATAAATAATATTACAGAATCACAATACTGACAACCAGACAGTTCCCAGGAAAGATGGGGCTTTTCAATAAGGATTTTTCCTTACTGGTGCGCAATTAGGTGACCAAACCTCTCCTTAGACAGAACTTTTTAGACATTGCCAATAATGTTATCTAATAATATTATTCAGATAATATGAATTATTGCTCTGATAATGGAAAATACTGTGTAGTGACAATTATTGAAACAACAGTAATAAAAATATCAACGTAGCAATTATTGAATCAATAAAATAAAATACTGAACAGTAATTACTGTAACAATTATTGAGTAGTGCCTTCTTACGTTAGAATCAATAATTGGTGCAATACCGTGTGCTACTGTGTAACAACGCGTATTACTGTGTTTTAACCACCGGGTATTCTAACAGTATTAACGGTAACAACTACGCCGTTATTTATAAATAACTTATACTTGTCGTTTTCTTCATCCAATTGCTTTCTGTTATGGGGCCCACACAAGGCTGCGCTGTCGAACGAATATTCCCCGACAACAATGAATATTTTATAACCACTTGTTTATTTAAAATATTTGCGCATTTTACCCATAACTAACCTCATTAATCAATTCAACCCTTACTATTTCAAATTGATAAATAGACGAATTTAAATTTTATTTATTAATAATTTGGGGTCTTACAACCTCCCCTCCTTATAAAATTTTGTCCTCGAAATTGACGTACGTACCTGGTGTTTCGAAAAGATGAAGATACCTCGCTTTCATTTTCGTTTCCAACTCCCAGGTCATTTCCGCAATAGCATGGTTCCTCCACAAAACTTTAACTTGTGGTATGACCTTTGTGCGAAGGACATGCTCTTTCCTATCCAAGATCTTGACAGGTACCTCTTCGTACGTTAAGTCTTCGGCTATCTCGTCCGGTTCTAACTCAATAACGTGGTTTGGGTCTTTCACATATTTACGTAGCATAGATATATGAAAAATATTATGAACACGAGACATACTTAGAGGTAACACGAGTCTATAGGCCACATTTCCTACTCGGTCAAGAATCTGAAATGGACTAATAAATCGTGGATTGAGCTTTTCTCTCTTCCCAAATCTTGTAACTCACTTTCATGGAGCAACACGCAACAATACTTGATCCCCAATACTAAATTCCACGTCTTTTCGATGAAGATCCGCATAACTCTTTTGTCGATCATGTGCCATTTGTATACGTTGTCGAATCATTTAGATCTTTTCCGTAGTCATACGTACCAACTCGGGTCCCAACAATGTTTCTTCTCCCACCTCATCCCAACATATTGGAGAACGACACTTTCGTCCATATAATGCTTCAAATGGAGCCACACCTATACTTGCCTGATAACTGTTGTTGTAAGAGAATTTCACCAATGATAGGTACTTATCCCAACTCCCTTTGAAATCTAGGACATAAAGTCTTAATAGATCTTCAAGAGTTTGAATAGTACTCTCTAATTGCCCGTCCGTTTGAGGATGGTATGCCGAACTGAATCGTAAATCCGTGCCCATAGCTTTTTACAAGCTAACCCAAAATCTTGAAGTGAATCTTGGGTCACGATCCGAAACTATGGATACTGGCATGCCATACAATCTCATAATCTCATCTACGTATATACGAGCAAGATGTTCAAGGGAATAAGTCTCCCGTATCGGCAAGAAATGAGCAGACTTGGTTAATCTATCAACAATAACCCAAATAACATTTATGCCTTGAGAAACTGTGGGAAGACCCGTAACAAAATCCATGGTAATGTGTTCCCACTTCCATTTCGGAATCTCAAGTGGTTGCAATGGGCCCTTAGGCACTTGATGCTCTGCCTTTACACGTTGACAAGTTAAACACCTCGAGATAAACTTTGTAATCTCTCTCTTCATATTGTTCCACCAAAATGTATGTCGAAGATCACGATACATTTTGGTACTTCCAGGATGGATTGTAAATGGTGTATTGTGTGCCTCCATCATGATTTTGTACTTCAAATTAGAATCATTAGGAACACAAAGTCTGGAGTGGACTCGAAGTATTTCTTCTTCATCGATTCTTACTTCTGGAATAGCACCTTCTTGCACTTTCTTCTTCATACGCACCAACTCCGGGTTTGTGGCTTGAGCAACTTTAACTTTTTCGATTAAATTTGGTTCTATACGTATACTTGACATCATTGCATGGGTCTCCGGAGTCTTGAATTCTATCTTCATCTTTTGTAAATCACACCAAATGGGCCTTTGTGTTGACAACAACGCACTTGTTCCCGTGTATGATCTTCTACTCAATGCGTCGGCTACCACGTTCGCTTTTCCAGGATGGTATTGAATGGTATGGTCATAGTCTTTCAATAGCTCGAGCCAATGTCGTTGCCACATGTTGAGTGAAGAAATATTTGAGGCTTTTATGGTCTGAATATATCTCCACTTTCTCCCCATATAGATAGTGCCTCCAGATCCTTAGCACGAAAACAACTGCTGCCAACTCTAGATCACGAGTAGGATAATTTCTCTCATATTCTTTAAGTTGTCATGAGGCATAGACTATAACTTTTCCACATTGCATGAGAACACATCCTAACCCTTTGCCTGAAGTATCGCTGTAGATAACAAATCCATCCGGACCAGATGGTATGGTCAAAACAGGTGCTGAAATGAGTCTCCTCTTGAGCTCTTGGAAACTCTTCTCACATTCCTCGCTCCATACGAATTTTATATCTTTCCCAGTTAGCTGAGTTAATGGAGTAGCAATTCGAGAAAATTCTTCCACAAATCTTCGATAATAACCAGCTAAGCCCAGAAAGCTACGTACTTCGGTCAACGACTTCGGTTGTTCCCAACTTTATATTGCTTCAATCTTCGTCGGGTCAACAGATACTCCATGTTTTGACACCACGTGCCCAAGGAATGCTACTTCCTCCAGCCAGAACTCGCATTTCTTTAACTTGGCATAAAGCTTGTTTTCACGAAGCCTTTGGAGTACCAGCTTCAAATGGTGCTCATGATCTTCACGACTTTTGGAATATATGAGGATGCCATCAATAAAGACAACAACGAACTGATCCAAATATTCCTTGAATACTCGGTTCATCATATCCATGAAAGCCATGGGAGCATTAGTCAATCCAAAAGACATGAGTAAGAATTCATAATGCCCGTACCGAGTTCTAAAGGTAGTCTTTGGAATATCTTCAGTTCTAATCTTCAGCTGATGATATCCAAAACGAAGATCGATTTTTAAAAAGAATTGTGCTCCTTGTAACTGGTCAAACAGGTCATCAATACGAGGTAGCGGATACCTATTCTTGATAGTGACATGGTTTAATTCCCGGTAGTCGATACAAAGTCGCATACTCCCGTCTTTTTTCTTTACGAATAAACCAGGAGCACCCCAAGGAGATGTACTAGGATGAATGAAACCGATGTCCAACAACTCTTGTAATTGGACCTTTAACTCCTGAAGTTCAATAGGAGCCATTCGATATGGGGTTTTAGAAATGGGTTTTGTACCCGGTTCAACATCTATAAAGAATTCAACTTCACGTTCTGGGGGTAGACCGGAAAGTTCTTCAGGAAATACGTCAGGAAAGTCAATACCAACATGAATATTATTCAAATATGACGTGTTTTTATTCAAATCCATAACATGGGCTAAGAAAGCTTGACATCCATTTTTTAATAAACGAATAGCTTTATAACTTGATATAATAGTGATTGATTTTAATGGCTTAGTTGCTTGAGTTCGTACAACAGGTTGCTTAGGAAAATGAAAACTAACAACCTTATGAAAATAATCAATTTTGGCATGATGAGTAGTTAACCAATCAATCCCTAAAATCACGTCAAATGCAAGTATCTTTAAAGAGATAAGGTCAACAGGTAAGGTGATGGTGCCAACTTGAATCAAACAAAATTTATAAACAGTAGATGTGATGAAAGTTTCTCCTAACAGAGTCTCCACAGATAAATCAAAGTCTAATTTCTCCGGAGTCAAGTTTAAATATTGAGCATAAGCAGGAGAAATAAATGAATGGGTAGCACCGGTATCTAGTAAGGTATAAACTTCGCATGAATTTATGATTAGCTTACCCGTGATCACCTCATTTGGGTTCCTCGCATGTTGACCAGTCACGACAAACGCTCTTCCAGGAACCGTTGACTTTGACTTTTCTGGAATAGCCTTTTGAGTCACCATCCCCGCTGGACTTGGTTTCGCTATAGTGCAATCTCGAGCGATATGTCCTTCTTTTCCTCAGTTATAACATACCTTAAACTGTTGTGGGTAGTTTGGGTTGATATGTCCTTCTTTCCCGCACTTATAGCATATGACCGGTGGTCGTTCTCCTCCCTTGGAACCAGTTACTGCTGGTACTGACGTCTTCGTATTGTCATTGTTGAATCTCCTTTTTTTAAAATCTCCTCCCGACTCGCTTCTTCTATTTTCATGGCCATGATTACCACCAGAGTGGTTGCCGCTCTTGTTCGTATTTTTCTTTCTCCGCTGGTTATCATTGTTCTGATGACTGCTGTCACCGGTATGATCCTAGTTGTGGTCCCTCGGTTGAACGTACTCGTTATCTCACTCTAATAATTGAGCCTTGTTGACCACATCTGAATAGAGAGAAAATTTATGTGAAATGAGATATTGACGTATGCCGAGTTTCAAGCCTCTCAAAAACATTCGTGTCATACGTTCCTCATTCTCCACCAAATGAGGTGCAAACCTGGACAACTCTGCAAACTTCACCTCATACTGGGACACCGTCATGTTATTTTGTTCCAATCTAATAAACACTCCCTCCTTCATATGACGAACACTTTCAGGAAAGTATTTGTCATTAAACAGTTTTTGAAATGTCTCCCAAGACATGCTGAGCGCGGCTGGATGGGTACGCTTTACAGATTTCCATCAGTAATCTGCCTCATTACGGAACATAAAGGTGGCGAATGGAACCTTATGTTCTTCTGTGCATCCCAAGACATCGAATATCTTGGTAATTTGTTTGACCCACGTCTCCGCCTTAATCGGATCCGGCTTTCCCCAGAATTTTGGTGGTCCCAACTCCTTGAACTGCTTGGCTGTGACAAACCGTGAATTGCTATCATTTCCTCCTGTATTTTGAACACGAGTCTCCCTCGTCTGATTTTGTATGAACTGCAAAAAACTTCTAAACATCTCATCATTCATCGTTTGCTCAGTGGTGTTGTTCACAGGAGGAACATTGCCAGCCTGTTGCACGTTCTTCTCATTGGTGAGCAAAGGTGTCTCCATGGTCTCATTTACTCCACTGTTAACGTTCTCAGTCGACATTCTCAAATACTGCCATAAAACAAGGGTTAATTTAACAAATTAACATATCATAAAATACCCCTATATTATGACCGACCAACAAATAAGCTTAGGTAGGACACACTAGCGAATGATTTACTCGTCTCTCCCCTCCTAGTTCTATTCCCCGATCTCCGCCAGAGATCATATCCCTAAGCTCTGATACCAACTGTGACGCCCCCAAAATAGGTATAGAAACAACTACAACTTTATTAATACAACATAAAAACTATGAGTTTAAATACAAATATTGTCATCTAGACAATATCCACACTCAAATAAGTCCTCATTACAATTATTGATATATTATTTTATAAAAATGGTGAGGACTACTAAAATAACTTTCTAGAACCTTTATTCCATACCCAGACTAGTACTCGCTACATTCTCGCCTACTGAGAAGAAAAATGGAACAAAAAGGAAAAGAGTGAGCTCAACTAGCCCAGTAAAGAATATTATGACTAAGATAATATAGAACAAATTATCGTTAGTCCTCAACAGGGAAAAATTTAATAGAATACAATAGACAACAAATTTTAAATCAATATTCGCAGCGGAAATTATAATTCATTAGAAGAGTTAAGTAGAGAATGAAATCTACTATCTTCAATGATTTTAAAAGTCCATCATCAATATTTTATCCCTGTAACATCAATCAATATACATCTTGATTCAAATATTCATCTTTGCACTACAGGCCAAAGATATTCATCAGTTGGTCATATTCATCTCAACACCTGTTCATCTTTGCACTACGGCCAAAGATATTCACCATAAAATCATTAATCTTTGCACTACAGGCCAAAGATATTCAGTTATATTATCATTTAGGACTGAGGATGATGAAAAATATTTTAAAGAAAACGAATCCAGTGAAACAAAAGAATAAATATTAAGGATTCGTATTTCAGCTATTCCATGTCCAAAAATACCTCATAAATAATCATAGAGGAGTAAAATTCAAGAATGATCAAAACATAGATACAATCAAAGCTAGTATCCATAATAGATATCTTGGACAAAAATGAAAATTTAATTTTTTGGTGAATAGTGTCGTATTCGTAAATAGTGTCGTATACGTGAATAGTATCATATACGTGAATAGTAATCCCGACACTAAAAGTTCTAAATTTGATAAAAAGTTCAGATCAATATTTCGGTATAATGATATTGAAAAAAAATAATATCATTTACGAAAAAAATAACATCCCTTACCTTGTAAAGACAGTACTTCTAGTTGAAACACCGGATATAGACTATGACTTGAACTTGCACCGTATAGCAACACTCAAAGTATTAAAATACTCACAAGAATACGCTCAATATATCGACAGAGAAAGAGAGAGAAAACTTTAGTTTCTGGTGTGATTTTCAATTCTAACCTAAGCACCCTATTTATAGGAAAATGCTTAGAACACCAAAGCAGAAAATTTAATAAAATATTAATATTATTTATATAAATTCCTACGCCCACCATCAATAACTGAATTCAGCCATTTCAACAACCAATGGGGCTCACCAAACATATCAAAAACGTTTTTCTAACTATAAATATTTTAAACTTCAAAAAATCAATTATTCTAGAACCTCGGAACTTCAATAATTCATAATAAATAGCCCTTTTGTCAGAATAATTCAAACCATATATCTTTCCCATAGGAAATTCCATTTTCTACAACTTTGCAGAAGAAAATTTTTCCAAATTACAAACAGAAATTGACCGAAATCCATAAACGGGCGATTTTACAGGCTATAATCAAATTTCAGTCAAGAAATGGGCCCACAGACATGTATAACATGTTTTAAACAATTTTTGCAACAAAAATACTCTTTCTCCTCATATACTCATATATCCCACATTCATTGTAAAAATATCATCATTATTATATTATAATAATATAATAAAATATTATTTTATCAGAAAAGATAAAATATCGATTTTCAACAACTGTCACTTTAAAAATTTTCTCCATCTATATCCACATAAAATGAATATTTTCCTCATCATATAAATCAAAAATTAATTATTCACAAATAATATTACAAAATCACAATATTGACAACCAGGCAGTTCCTCCTTACTGGCACGCAATTAGGCGACCAAAGCTCTCCTTAGACAGAACTTTTTAGACATCACCAATAATGTTATTTAATAATATTATTCAGATAATATGAATTATTGCTCCGATAATGAAAAATACTGTGTAGTGACAATTATTGAAACAACAGTAATATAAAATATCAACGTAGCAATTATTGAATCAATAAAATAACATACTGAACAGTAATTACTGTAACAAATATTGAGTAGTGCCTTCTTACGTAAGAATTAATAATTGGTGCAATACCGTGTGCTACTGTACAACAACGCGTATTACTGTATTTTAACTACCGGGTATTCCAACAGTATTAACGGTAACAACTACGCCGTTATTTATAAACAATGTATACTTGTCGTTTTTTCATCCAATCGCTTTTCGTTATGGGGCCCACACAAGGCTGCGCTGTCGTATGAATATTCCCCAACAGTAAGAATATTCCACGACCAAACGAATATTTCTCGACAACAATGAATATTTTATAACCACTTGCTTATTTAAAATATTTGCGCATTTTACCCATAACTAACCTCATTAATCAATTCAACCCTTACTATTTCAAAATGATAAATAGAGGAATTTAAATTTTATTTATTAATAATTTGGGGTCTTACAGAGAATCTCATCGCTTTAAAAACATTGAACTTCACCTCTTGGTCTTGTACTTTCTTCGTTAACTCTCCTTTTTGCACATCAATGAGAGTTCTCATAGTTTCCTAGAATGGCCTCCCTAAGATAATAGGAATGTTCTTATCTCCTTCATAATCCAGAATGATGAAATCTGTTGGGAATATAAATTTATCCACCTTTACTAGTATATCTTCAACAATCTCCCGCGGATAAGTAACTGATCTGTCCGCCAACTGTAGTGATATGTTTGCAGGTTTCAGTGCCGGTAAACCCAACTAAGTGTACACAGATAACGACATGATATTCATACTCGCACCCAAATCACACAAACATTTGTTGAAGGGCATGTTCCTAATTGTGCAAGGAATGGTGAAACTCCTTGGATACTTCAACTTCGGAGACAACTTCCTCTGTAATACAACACTACATTCCTCCGTTAATGCAATATCTCATATTCTTCTAACTTTTTCTTCCTCGACAAAATACCCTTCATAAATTTTGCATAGCTCGACATCTGTTATAGGGCTTCTATGAACATAATATTAATCCGTAACTTCATGAAGATTTCTAAAAACTTTGAGTACTGTTTGTCTAACTTCTACTTTTGAACTCTCTTCTGAAATGGTGGTGGAGGATAGACAACTGGTTTAACATCTGCCTGATTCTTATCCACTTGCCTGTCTTCACCCTATTTTTCTTTAACCAAGTTTTCTTCACTTTCTTTAACATCTTTCTTTGGTAAATTTTCTGCACTTTGCCCCTCTAGATGTTTTCCACTTCTTCACGTGATAGCTTGACACTGTTCTTGATTTCCCCTTAGATTCTTCTCAGTGTCACTCAGTAAAGTTCCTTGAGGCCTGTTATTCAATGACAACACAAGCTGTTCCATATGATTTTCTAAGTTTTTAATCACCGCCGCTTGCATTTTCATAGTTGCCTCATTACCGAATATATACTTCAACAATAACTCTTCCAAATCTGACTTTTTCTCTTGATGCATAGCTGACTGTTGATGCTAATTTTGGAAACTGGGGGGATAAGATAGTTGTAGAGCTTGCTGATTTTGATTACTACTCCACAAAAAGTTTGGATGGTTCCTTGCCCCCGGATTATAGGTATTCTGATATGGATTCGGTGGTCTATTATAACTACCTACAAACTGAACTGTTATCGGATTGATAGCACATTTCTCCGTCGGATGTTACCCCACACACAATTAACACACATGCGCCACCTGCTGAACCTGTGCTCCCGTGAGGGCATCCATATTCTTTGACATCACTGAAATCTGAGCCGCTAAAGTCGTCACTCCATCTACCTCTAACACTCCAGCTGCCTTAGGTTGTGTCATTCTTGTTATGGGCCACTGGTAGTTACTAGCTGCCATTGTCTCAATAAAGTCATACGCCTCCTCAAATCTTTTAGCCATAAAAGCTCCCCCTGACGTTGCATCTATACTAGTCCAAAGATTGCTATTCAGCCCGTTGTAGAAGGTGTTCATCTGCAGCCACTTGGGTAATTCGTGATGTGGACACTTTCTCAACAATTCCTTATATCTTTCCCAAGCTTCATACAGAGACTCCCCATGCTGCTATTCAAATGTTGTAATCTTATTCCTCATCATTGCAATCTTTGTCGGTGGGAAGAATTTTGTTAAAAACTTCTGAGCTAGGTCATCCCATGTAGTGATTGATCCTTGATGAGTGGGTTTCATACCTACGAATCGGATGCTAATTCAGACTTAAATGGTTGCTAATATGTTTTTATTAGTATGGTTTTATGTGTTTTGTATGTGTTTGTGTGCAGGGTTAGTATGTGTTAGCTAAAGCAAGGATGGTGACAATGTGGCAGGAATCAGTATGCAAAGCAAGAAAATTAGCAGAGCTACATAACATAGCCCGCCTGGGCGGGCCCTTCTACAAAGCAAACACCCTGCCGGGGCGGGGGTGTACATTCTTCAAAGATTTAATACCCCGCCGGGGCGGGGGTATGCGGACAAGATAGAGGAGTTCTGATGCAATTTTACTACTGTCATGGCATAACATGATGGACTTTTGATGCAATTGGGACTTGAAAGAGGACGTATCTAGCTATAATTGTAGAGACTTAAGCAATTAAATTCATCAATTAATCAATTAATCAATCATAAAAACTTTTCAAGCCCTAATTTGTGAAGATTGTGGAGGAACAGGGTAAAGGAGCAAGGAACACAAAGATTACATATTGGAATGAAGAGAAGGGTGGTTCTATTACTATTCTTGTTCTTTAATTTTAGTTTCTATAATTGGGATGCTGGTTTTTTAATTTATTTAGTGTTTACTTCATTAGTTATGAACTAATTCAACTTATTAAGGCTATAATGGATCTTTAAGTGTAACACTGATTATCATGCTTTGGTATTAATTCAATGATGCTATTTTTCAGTTAATCTATTATGATTTGTGCGTAATCTATGAATTGTGTGATCACCAATTCTACGTGGACTTGTATAAATTCGAGAGATGAAATATGAGTTTAGACTTAGTCATAATAGCATGTGTTTGTGATTTTTACAATTGATGGAATTCATAATTTATGTTTAGGATAGAGATATACCTATGCATCGCATATAATCATAAGAGAACTTGAAATTTAAACCTTTTTTAATTGTAATTCACTTAGAAATATAGTGAATTAGTTAATTAGGGTGTTTGACTTAATTCTATCATCTGTGGATTTAAGTTGATATGGGTTTAGTACATCGAGAGATGGCCAATTCTAGTTTTGTGTTCTTGATTAATGGACTGTAACAGTTGAATTGGAATAAAAAGAGGCATGATAATCTGAGTGAAGTATAAAGTGAAGTTGTATGCTTAATTCTCCATTATATGAGTTAAATTTGTGGTTGTTAGTTGATGTTTATTTAGTTAATTATTTTTTTCATTATTCTTATCAATTAATTCAATTATTTTAATAAAATTGGAATAATATAAAGCTTGTAATTGTTAGATTAAAATTGAATTATGTCTCTGTGGGAACGATACTTATATTATCATTATATTACTTGTTGATTACGTATATATACTTATGTGCCGTACTTAATTAGATTACACCCGACAATCCTGGTGGTAGTGAATGTAACCAGCTCTTTGCCTTATCTCGCAGTGTGAATGGAAACAAATGAAGCCGCACTGCGTCATCAGATACCCCATTGCATTTAAAGGTATCACAAATCTCCAGGAAGCTAACCAGATGCTCATTCGGATCATCATTAGCAAATCTCCCAAATTGTACCGAATTCTGTATCATCTGAATTGTACATGGCTTGATCTCAAAATAGTTAACAACTATCGTAGGCCTGGTAAAGCTTGACTGAATTTAAGTAACCCTGGGTGTGGTATAGTTCTTAAGTGCTTTTTGATCCTCTATAGCCATACTTTCTTGCTTATCAAAATTCTCCATAGTTTCTTTAATCCACTTACTCAACCTCTGAAATCTTCTTTCGATGTCGTCCTTGTAAGGAAGTAAATCTGGTTTCTTTGACCGAGTTTGCATGCACTAAGTAAGAGGACCTGAAACAAGAAATAACAAAAACAAAAAAAAATGTTTAAGTAAAATTGATATAATTAAACTGATATTGAAAGTAATAAAAATAATAATATATCCCTAGCAACGGCGCCAAAAACTTGTTGGGTGTAATCTAATTAAACACGACACACAAGTATACGTGATCAACAAGTAATATAATGATAAGTTAAGTATCGTTCCCACAGAGATATAATTCAATTTTAATCTAACAATTACCAGCTTTGTATTATCTCAATTTTATTAAACTAACCGATTTAATGATAAAAATAATGAAAAACTAATAAACAAAATAAAAATAAACTAACAACCATTAATTTTACTTAGATAATGGAGAATTAAGCCTACAACATCACTTTATGCTTCACTCAGATTATCATGTCTCTTTTTAATCCAATTCAACTATTCCAGTTCATTAATCAAGAACACGAAAGTAGAAATAGCCATCTCTTGATGCACTAAACCCATATCAACATAAATCCACAGATGATAGAATTAATCCAAACACCCTAATTAACTAATTTACTATATCTTTATGTGAATTACAACTAAGGAAGGTTTAAATCCCAAATTCTTACATGATTACATGTGACGCATAGGTATATCCCTATCCTAAACATAAATTATGAATTTCATCAAACGCAGAAATCATAAACACATGCTATTATGACTAAAACTAAAACCATATTTCATCTCTCGAATTCATACAAGTTCACATAGTAATAGAACCACTCTTCTCTTCACTCCAATATACAATCTTCGTGTCCATTGCTCCTTCGCTCCGTTCCTCCACAATATTCTCAAAATTAGGTATTGAAAGTTGTTGTAATTGATTAATTGATTGATGAATGAATTTTGTTTTCAAAGTCTCTATTATTGTAACTGGATATATCCTCTTTCAAGTCCCAATTGTGTCCAACGTCCACCAAGCCATGCCACGACAGTGTTAAAACTGCATCAGAACTCTTCCTTCTTGGCATCACACCCCCGCCCCGACGGGTTGTTTATGCTAGGGAACCCCCACCCCGGCAGGGTGTTAAGTCTCTAGAATAAGTACACCCCCGCCCTAGTGGGGTATTTTCTATATAAAAGGGCTCGTCCTGGCGGGCAGGTTTTTCATTTTGGGACCCATGAGTTGACTCCTACATTAGAGGAGTACGAGCGGTTGACGGCTTTGCCATTGGACAGGCCTTGCGCTCGGATGGCTGTCAGGGATATGCGTCGACAGTTTATAACCCTCACCGGATTGCGGCGTAGAGTAGCACATGATGAGATTACATCTGGCCATGTATTGTCCCAGCATTTTCTGATAGACAGATTTGGCTCAGTGGACAACTATGCACATCACTCTGGGGATTTCATCACATCGGAGGATCAGTGGCGTGTTGCCAGAGTAGACGTACTCATGATGTGCGTAGTGGCTTATTTGTACATGCCACTGTATATGGATGAGATGGACATCGGTGTTGTCATGGTGGTGAGTGCTCTCAGGGAGGGTTATACCATTGTGTCGATGATTGTGGCAGAGACACTGAGGTCAACCACGTATTGCCACACCTATCCTGCATGGGTGTTTATAAGTAGCTTGGTCTTGTTGTATGTGTGGTTCATGTCACACTTGAGACTGATTGGCACGTTTCGATTGGCACGTTTCGATGGCAGAGTGGACAAATGCTGCATCCTGGTTGGTGTTGTTGGCAGGGATTGGAGATCCATTTGACATTATGTTGTGTACAGGGCTCAATTCACCCTACTGCTTCATTACTCATGCACTGGGCATGGATTATCTCCATTTGACTAGTTTGAGGGGCATGGCCACATATCACTCACTGGTTGTGATGTCACAATTTGACCAATTTCAGGAGGTGCATCCTTTTGAGGGGACGTTAGGTCAGCGTTTGTCATCTCGCCATTTGTCAGGAGAGGATAGATCCAATGTGTATGCCTGTTGGGATCAACGCGAGAGTGCTGAGTTTTTTGTTAGCTATCCGGGCTGTTCGACAGAGTATTCTGCATGGATGGAGACAGAAACTGTATCGGCTGTGGTTGTATCCACAATGCCAGTGATTGAGTTAGATGGTGGAGAGCCCATGAAGGACATTGATTCTTACACCGAGGAGGAGCCATTCATTGGGTTGCCAGCAGCTCTTGTAGATTCTCCTAGTATGAGTGCTACTATGATCCAACATTCAACATAATATTTGGAGAAGAGTCTTTATCTGATGACCTTTGAGAGAGATCATGCTATGGTCTTGATGTTGATAGCTCTGACTGGGAGAGATGCCGCTCTGTTAGAGACAGATGAGACATTAGCTCATAGAGATACCGCTGTTGCTGAGCGGGATGAGGTCAGATCATCTAGAGATGCAGTGATTGTTGAGCGGGATAGCGCTATATCTTCCCGAGATATCGCTACTACAGATAGTACTGTAGTGAGGTCCCTTACTACTGGTATCATTGTAGAGATGAACACGTATATTGATGAGTATAGTGCCACCATGTAGTTGGCTGTAGATCATTTGACTCGTGTAGAGACCTTTGGGCAGGAGATCACAACGTTACCTCCTTCTTCTGAGAGGGATGCCATGTTAGGCTTGATAGCCCGCATACACACTGACTTGTAGATGGGCTTATATTTTCCTACACAGACTAGCTTAGCTATTTTGTCATGTACAATACACATTGTATATATCAAACAGCATTATATATAGCAGGGAAACATATTTTGATCACTTCCCTTTTAGTTATACCTTGTGGCTTGCTTGATATTTGCCTGTTTCTCCAGGGCTTGTGATCTTGATGTATTCCGAACTCCTCCTTGATGGATAGACATTAAGATGTCTCAGGATCTTTTAGAATGGATCGTTGATCTGTGTGTATTCCCTACCATCTTTGGCATCTTGGGACTTGTGTATGGAGATATGGAGAGGAGTGTGGCTTTCCTCTCTGAGGTTGACCGCACCACAGATGGTGGCCGGTACTCCTTTGTATGGGGGAGCCCAGTTAGTTCCAACTCTTATAGATTGGTGTTTCTCTTTGAGGACTTGACCACAGCTTAGATGGCCGCCGATCCATTTATGTTGGGAGGTCAGGTAGTTCCATCTCTTTGGTCTGAAGCTGATGAAATGTGATGGATTGAAGGATGATCCCAATACCGTTGACAAGTTTTTGTGTTTTGGTAGGGGGTAAGACCGAACCATGAATGGCTGCCTACGTACTCCTATTGAAGAGGAGATCAGGTCTGCGTAGTTTAAACCTGATGTGAAGGTTCAACGATGTATGTGGCAAAGGGGTGTATAGATGTTTTTGTTTTTGTAGTGAGAAGGGTGTAGAAATGTTTCTTGTTATTTTTTTTTGTTTTATTGCGACTGAACCATATAAAATGGCTGCCTACGTACTCCCATGTATTGGGGAGATCAGGTCGGCATAGTTCGCCCCATGTACATGGCGGTTTGCAGCAAAAAAGTTTAATCCCATGTACCAGATAAACTGAAGGTGTGATGTAACGACCCCAAAATTCATACAATTTAAATCTCGACTTCGGTCGTTAACCACACATTCAACCTCTAATTTTACATCATTATTCGATATTAAAATCACTAAAATTGTGGAATATTTAAAACTTTTATATATTTCCTTCTTTATTGCCATAAATCGCAACCTTTACATTACATCTCTTCGATTCAAATATATATATATCATGAATCGTTACAACAAACTGACTATACAAAGTTTTACATCACAAATAGATATCCATATACACTGGATAGCCCAATTTACAATTCAACGACATTTACATTCAAAATCTTACATACATTTCTCATAAAACATAAGTAATCTTCGTGAATATAGATCTCTATAACTCACTTAGCACATATCCTTACCTTAATTCCTTGACCTGCAAAAGTGGTTATTTGCAAGAGTGAGCTCGACATACCAGCAAAATCTAATAATTTTCATGCATCACATAGCATATAATAACATGCTCAGTATATATCTCATAATAATTAAAGTAACATGGCATACATGCTTTAATTCACATAGCAAATATAAAGATTGAGTTCCTTATTCAATCATCATTAATTAACCAAAATAATGCAGTCATAAATTGACTTTAACATTTTATGATTTCAACATGTATAACATATCATGCAATTTAAAACAGTTCATCAAGTCCACGTAGAAAATAGGAACCGAAAGACTTGCCTTGATCGTTATTTACCAATAACAGTTTAACAACTTACAAATATCTACACTTCACGTGGCCTACACAATTATATAATCATACACATCAACCATTAGTCACATAACAACACATAGTAATTGTAATGTAAACTTTACTCTACATCTCATAACCCTTCCTATCATAAATACACAATGTTTAACTTAATTGTGTTAACTTTCAACTTATATCTCACTATATTTCATATTCGCAGTTCGTTAAAGTGCTTAAGTCTTGCTAGAACTACTTATTGGTTTTATATTAAATCCATTTCATATCTTATAATATTCATTTCAATTGAATTGAAACACTTTTTAAGTTCATTAACGCTTATCACGGCGTTTCGACGTTTATTTGTCACACGCCTGATTTGCCTCTCTTGTGTATGCTTACTATGCTTCTATAACTTATCTAACACATTATTTATTAATGTTAAGAATCATTATAATTACTAATATTCATGTTTTATAATTTAGAATAACATCTTTTATCGTCAGGAGCACTACACATGCATATGTGCATGCCCGACGCCCTCCAATTGCCCCTGAAAACACAACAGTCCTAAAGATGACCATTTTTACTACTATTACACAACTCAAATTGAAAACTTAAAGAATAAAGGTTGTAGGTCTATTCGTCCTCGTTCCGAATCTTCTTGAATCACCTCAATCAGAGTTCGTATGAGAAAGTTATGACCATTTTACTACAGGAGGTCAAACTTGTTCGACTCAGACTACAATTCTGGCGCTGGGGCGTGAGGACTAGGCTACCCAGTGGCGCCGGGGTGCGAACTTTGGTGCTGGGGCATGAATTTCAGCGCTGGGGCATGATATTCTTGCACTGGGGCTCCATTTTTGGTGCTGAGGCGCCAAAAACTAACAGAACCGAGCACAAAGACCATTTTCGGTCTGTTTAAGAAATTCTAGCAACTAATTACATACATATAACTGATGTAATTTACACATAACCTCACCAAGTATACATATATTAACTTAAAACTACTGAACAATAAATTTAGAAAGACTAAATCCTTAAAAACAATGTTTTAAAATTAAAACTCCATGTTTGACATTTGTTAAACTCAGTGTATACTGTAAATCCTACTAACCACCAATTTGATTACTTTTAAACTACAATTCTCTGTAGTTCATATCCAATAACATACCCGACTTTCAATTTCACAACTAGCATACAATTGTATCTATAACCTTTGATTTTGTACAACTCAAGTTCATACATGTTTTCACGTTTTCACTGTAAAACCAATTCTTCTTTCTCTTTGAACGTATTTTAGCATACAACATATATATACATATATATATGCTAGTTATAACAATTACAATTATAATTACATGTAATATCATAACCAATTCTAAAACATGGTTTACAGACACTTTTTGTAAAAACATATATACAGTGAGGTTGAGTTTCAAGAAACATAGAGGCTAAATAGTTATACTATAAAACTTATGATAAGATTATAAAACATACCTTTTTGTTGCTTTTAGAAAAACCATTCACTGAGAATCGCTACTCTGAACTAGCTTTTGAAATCTCAGTCCTTTCTCAAATGCTCTCTCTGAACTTTCTCGGACTCTTTTCTTTCCTTAAACACTTCCCTTTTTCCTTTTTCAGACTTAACCAAATACAATATACGTAACACAACATAAAACTAATGCAGACGCTTTTTAAAAAAACTGACATTATAATAATTGCCCCTAATCAATTATCAGTTATAAAATTATTATATATATTATTTATTTAATTTATATTTAATAAATCAAATTTAAAAATTCGAAAGACATAAGGCTCCGTTTGGCAAAACTCTTTAAAATTAAAGACTTAATATATTTAAGCTTTGTTTGGCAAAATAAATTAAAACTACTTTAATTTATTTTAATAACCACTTATAATATAGTTATTTGTCACACTTCTAATTAATTAAGTTTTCATACTTAATTTAATTAATTCTAATAACAATTCATTACTATCATAATAATTTATTTAATAATTTATAAACTCTCTAACTTAATTATTAAATTAAATTAGATTGTTATTTTAAAATAATTATTTTCCTGAACTCATTAATTATTTATTAAACAAATAAATAATCAAATCACATCAAATCAATTAAACAAATACTTATTCAACGATAAACACATCCATTAAATATTTATATAATTCAATAAATATTTAAATATTTAATTAAAAATCTGGATTGTTACATCATTCCCTCCTTACAAGGATTCTGTCCTCAGAATCACAACTCAAACCACTCATTCGTTACAATCTTCCCTACGTACAAAGATTCTGTCCCCAAAATCGAAGACACAAGTTAAACAAATAACTCAGAGTAATCTTTCATCATTTTATCTAAATATAAGTTTTATATTTCCTACTACATTCATTACTTAAACAAATTCTAGGTTTTATTTCATAACTTTCACTTGAACTCAATTATATTCTGAGTATTATATATCTTTTAACCCATTCATTTCCTTTTCTAAGGATTGTTATCATCAATACTCGGGATATTACATTCACCCTTTCTTCTAAGAATTTCGTCCTCGAAATTTTATCAATTAATATTTATTCATTCAATCTATCAAAATAGATTTTACGTCACTACTATATTCATTCTTTGGTTTCTATAACCACTTTCTTTCCACAAATATCATTCTACAACTATTAACTTTTATATTAAAAGTTTCACATTATTTTTTTGATAACTCATATCTTTCTCAGTTCAAAATCTCTTTTCTCACTTATTCAACATATTCATCATTCAGTGTCGCATTCTACGACCTACTTCTTTCTAAGGAATACTTTCCTTTTTTACTTCCATCTTGCAGAATAACAAGAATCTTCCACAATTGGGAAGTAGTATGAATAACTCAGGAATTTAAAAGATTCCAAATCATGCTGAGGGGTCACAAGACCATGAACTCTATTCTCTAGGTTTAATAGTGCTTCACCCCCTCCAGTTCTTCACACTTTAAACCCTCTTTGGCAGAATGTTTATCAATCACAAAGACTGAAAACACCCTCCACTCGTACACTAGGTGGCCAGCCTATTGTGCCACTATGTTGGGCCGCAACGTAGTGTTTTGTAATGACTATATGCGTTACGCTCAGTACTTAGGGTGTTAAGCCCATCGTACTATGTATTGTGCACAAATATTTCAGCGCAAAGTGTAAACTAAGCGCAACCTCTAATAAAAGAGTTGTTCATCTCAGAATTTAGAGTGCAAGCATTCAACTGAGGGTCTAATGACCACGAACCATGTCCATAGTTATAAGTAATCTTTCAACTTTAACTTTAATAGTCATACGACTATAAGGACTCTAAGGTACTTAGGGGATCAATCCTTCGTACATGTATTGTGCACAAATATTTTAGCACAAAGTATAAAACTAAGTGCAACCCCTAATAATAGGGTTGTTCATCTCAGCTTTTCAACATCTGAAGCCGCACCAAAATAATTTGGTTTGGCACAACTTTTTAATGAATGTTTGAATTTCATGAACATCTTTCAATATTTATCTAGCTGAATCAAATAGCATAGACCTCTAGAACAATTCGGACATCAATCGAAATATACATATACATACATACATATGTATTCTCATATCTTAAAGAAATCTCAAAAATCTTTTTATAACGTCATGATACCGCACTGTATTTACAGTTCGTTGAGGATTCCGTCATTTGGTGATTTAATCATACTACATCATACCATAGTGGGCTGATGATCCTTAGATCACATCCAACACTAGGTAATACTGCATTGATGACTCCATCATTTTTATCATCTTTGCACTAGGTTACATGATGTATTAATGATATAAAATATAACTTACTTTTTGCTCGATACGAATTCCTCATATCACATTATCCATAACTCCTCATGAGTTTATCTCGTACTACATCATAGTACAATATCTTCATATCATCAAGCTATAATCATTCAAACATTACAAACCATCTTTCTTCTATAACTTAAATAGATCACGTCGTGATCTTATTCTGTAATCATCTCCCTTAAAATTCTTTTCTTAACTCGTGATCGTTTTGTTTTACGATCCTCTTTCTTTCCCTTTTTCATCATTTACGACATTATTCGTTATCTTGGCTATTGGAGTTAGGAAACTCCCATTTTTTATCTTTATATCTCTTCAAGATTCTTCTTTGAATCTTCTTGTTTATATAATAATTCTTCCTTTAAGAATTCTAACTTCATTTACATCACTCCGCATTTCATTCGAGTTACACACTTGATACACATCGAGTCTCTAACAGTTTCAATATGGTACGCTGAGTGGTTTCCCACAAACAACCAACAAACTAGGTTCCGAGTTACTAGTTCGTATATACCTCCGCTCTATGAAGGAATCGTTTAGCCCAGATACCATACATCAACTACTAAAGAGTATAATTGTACCATACTTAAATATAACTCTCTATTCTTAACTTTTTTATCATTCTTTTTTTATAAACACTGTCTATTTATTATCACCTTACATCCTTATTATTGGAGTTGGTTAACCCCACATTCATATTCCTTATAACTCTTGCGAGATTCTTGTTTAAATCATTTCACGCAAGTTTTAATCCCTTCTTTATAAATTTCTTAAATTATTTCATATTGTTCAAACTCTATTTGAGCTTATTCTTTCATTATCTTCACCTTCCTTCTTTAAGGTTATAGCCTACGGTACTCCTACCTAAGGTTTATAACCTACGACTTTGATACCAACTGTAACGACCCCAAAATCCATACAATTTAAATCTTGACTTCGGTTGTTAACCACACATTCAACCTCTAATTTTACATCATTATTCGATATTAAAATCACTAAAATTGTGAAATATTTAAAACTTCTATAAATTTTCTTCTTTATTGCCCTAAATCGCAACCTTTACATTACATCTCTTCGATTCAAATATATATCATGAATCGCTACAACAAACTGACTATACAAAGTCTTACATCATAAACAGATATCCATATACACTGGATAGCTCAATTTATAATTCAACGACATTTACATTCAAAATCTTACATACATTTCTCATAAAACACAAGTAATCTTCGTGAATATAGATCTCTATAGCTCACTTAGCACATATCCTTACCTTAATTCATTGACCTGCAAAAGTGGTTATTTACAAGAGTGAGCTCGACAGCCCAGCAAAATCTAACAATTTTCATGCATCACATAGCACATAATAACATGCTCGATATACATCTCATAATAATTAAAGTAACATGGCATACATGCTTTAATTCACATAGCAAATATAAAGATTGAGTTCCTTATTCAATCATCATTAATTAACCAAAATAATACAGTCATAAATTGACTTTAACATTTCATGATTTTGACATGTATAACATATCATGCAATTTAAAATAGTTCATCAAGTCCACGTAGAAAATAGGAACCGAAAGACTTGCCTTGATCGTTATTTACCAATAACAGTTTAACAGCTTACAGATATCTGCACTTCACGTGCCCTACACAATTATATAATCATACACATCAACCATTAGTCACATAACAACACATAGTAATTGTAATGTAAACTTTACTCTACGTCTCATAACCCTTCCTATCATAAATACACAATGTTCAACTTAATTGTGTTAACTTTCAACTTATATCTCACTATATTTCATATTCGCAGTTCATTAAAGTGCTTAAGTCTTGCTAGGACTACTTATTAGTTTTATATTAAATCCATTCCATATCTTATAATATTCATTTCAATTGAATTGAAACACTTTTTAAGTTCATTAACGCTTATCACGGCGTTTCGACGTTTATTTGTCACACGCTCGATTTGCCTCTCTTGTGTATGTTTACTATTCTTCTATAACTTATCTAACACATTATTTATTAATGTTAAGCATCATTATAATTACTAACATTCATGTTTCATAACTTAGAATAACATCTTTTATCGTCAGGAGCACTACACATGCATATGTGCATGCCCGACACCCTCTGATTGCCCCCAAAAACACAACAGTCCTAAAGATGACCATTTTGACTACTGTCACAGACCTCAAATTGAAAAACTTAAAGAACAAACGTTATAGATCCAACTTTCAACAAATAATTCCAGCAAAATTCATTCGTTTATAACCACATAAAAAAAATAAATCCATCATTTATATCCACATCAAATAAATATTTTCTTATCATATAAATCAATAATTAATTATTCACAAATAATATTACAGAATCACAATTATGACAACCAGGCCGTTCCCAGGAAAGAGGGGGCTTTCCAATAAGAATTTATCCTTATTGGCGCACAATTACGTGACCAAACCTCTCCTTGACAGAACTTTCTAGACATTGCCAATAATGCTATCTAATAATATTATTCAAATAATATGAATTATTGATCTGATAATGGGAAATACTGTGCAGTGATAATTATTGAAACAACAATAATATAAAATATCAACGCAGCAATTATTGAAGCAATAAAATAACATATTGAACAGTAATTACTGTAATAATTATTGAGTAGCGCCTTCTTACGTACGAATCAATAATTCAACAATATTGTGCAATACCGTGTGCTACTGTGCAACTACGTGTATTACTGTATTTTAACCACCGAGTATTTCAACAGTGTTAACGGTAACAACTACGTCGTTATACTCAAACTTTATCATTTTCTTCATCCGACAGTTATTCCGTTATGGGGCCCACAAATGACTACGCCGTCGTACATATATTCCCGACAAAAAGAATATTCCACGACCAAACGAATATTCCCCGACAACAATGATTATTTTATAACCACTTACTTATTTTTCAAAATTTGCACATTTCACCCATAACCAAAGTATTATATCAAATTAATACCTTATTATTCACAATAATAAATAGAGGAAATTTATTTTTATTTATAATAAGTTGGGGTCTTACAGATAACCTGAAGGTGCGAAGGGATCTGAAAATCTACGAGGAGTAAAGGATCTGATGATTCGAAAACCGGGCTTCTGGTTGCAAAGTATGATTGTCCCTGATGGGGCAAATGGGTGTGAGGAAAGTTGTATGTAGTGAGGTTTAGAAAACCTTAATTAACTGGGCATCTGATGACCCACAACCATAATGTTTACTTGATGGTAACTTCAAACATAGTACTGTTTCACGGTGTCCTAGTTAATGAGTTGTGGAATTCATCACCATCCATCTTCTGTAATCTGAGAGCGCCTCCTGTCAATACCTCCTTGACAACAAATGGGCCCTCCCAGTTCGAGGCAAATTTTCCTTTGGACTGATCTTGGTTGTCAATGATCTTCTTCAAAACCAAGTCATGTTGTTTAAAATGTTGTAGCCGGACTTTTCTGTTGTAGGATCTGGCGATCCCTTGTTAATATAATTGACCGTGGAAGATAGCAGCGGTTTGCCTTTCGTCTATTAACACTCTGAGGGATTCCATTTTCACCTCTATGGGGAGTACTACTTCCTTCCCATAGGTTGATGAGTAGGGGGTTGCCCCAGTGGAAGTGCGCATTGATGTTCTATAGGCTAACAGAGTTAGAGGCAATAAGTCATGCCATCCTTTATGATTGGCGAACATCTTTTGCATGATCTTCTTGATGTTTTTGTTAGCCGCTTCAACAACACCATTCATCTTTGGACGGTAGATGACGGAGTTGAGATGTTTGATGTTGAATTTACTGCATAACTCCTCCATCATTTTGTTATCGAGGTTCTTAGCATTATCTGATACAATTACCTCTAGTTGTCCATATCGACAAATGATATTATTTCTGATGAAAGTAATAATAACTTCTTTTGTAACCCTAGGGAAGGATGCTGCTTCTACCCATTTGGTGAAGTAGTCGATCATGGTGAAGATAAACCGATGCCCGTTACTGGCTTTGGGCTCGATGGGTCCTATTATGTCCATTCCCCACATTGAGAAGGGCCAGGGTTAACTCATATTGTGGAGCTCCCTTGGAGGGGCGTGGATAACATTCCCATGAATTTGGCATTGGTAACATCTCTGGATGTGATCATCACAGTCAGCTTTGAGAGAGAGCCAGTAATGCCCTATTCTTAGGATCTTCTTTACAACTAGGAGGTCGCTCATGTGTGGGCCACATACTCCACCATGGATTTCATCCATGAGCCTCTGAGCTTGGTCCTTGTCCAGACATCAGAGGAGACCTAGTCCTGTATCTCTTTTGTAGAGTGCATCTCCGCTCAGGTAGAATTTCATAGCCAGTCGATGGATCAACCTTCTATCACTCGGGCTCGCCTCAGCGGGTGTAGATCCATCTTGTAAGAACTCCTTGATATACTGATACCAAGGTTGTTGGATTGGAGATAGCTTATCTGATACTTCTCCAATGTAGTTCCCATAGGCTGGTGCCTTTTGTTGGGCAAATGTGATGCTTGGAATGTTTTCCTTGTCAAGTATGTTGATCAAAGAGGCCAAGGTTGCTAACGCATCCGTAAAGTCATTCCTATTACGAGGAATGTGAAGGAAGGATATTTCTTCAAACTCCGAGGCCATCTATAGAACCTACCGATGGTAAGGCAGCAAATGTTGCTCTTTGGTGTAATAGAGTCATGTGGTTTATCTAATTACCAATTCGAAATCCCCAAAGACAGTTAACCATCTGATGCCCATTGATTGAGCAAGTTTTAACCCCATGATACAACCTTCATACTCAGCTGTGTTGTTGGTGTTGGCAAACTGTAATTTGACGGCGACGGGATGCTGCTCCCCCGTAACGGATACTAGAACTACTCCAGCACCAGAAACTTTTGCGTTTATAGCTCCATCAAAATACATCTTCCATAATTGGTGTGCATCGTACTGATGGTGTTACTGAACTGTCATTACCCCTTTATCGGGGAAGTATGTTTCCAAGGGTTTGAAATCCCCTGAAGGTGCGTCGGCCAGTTGATCCGTAATTTCTTAACCTTTTATAGACTTTTGTGTCACGTAGACGATGTCAAATTATTGTAGGATCAACTGCCATCTGGACAGTCGGTAATTCAGCATAGATTTACTGAACATGTACTTGAGAGGATCTACGCGGGATATGAGATGGGTTGTGTAACCATAGAGGTAATGTTGTAACCTCATGGAAGCCCATGCTAAAACACAACAAGTTTTCTCAATCAGAGTGTACTTGTGTTCACTGCTGCTAAATCTTTTGCTGAGGTAGTAGATAGCTCGTTCTTGGCCTCTATCGTCTTTTTGTCCCAGCATGTAGCCCATGGCATTGTCATTGATGGACAGGTATATAAACACGGGAACATCATCCCTGGGTGGTACCAAAACAGGAGCTTTGACTAGCTGCTCTTTGATTGTAAGGAAGGCTTTTTGACACTCATCATTCCATTTCATAGAGGAGTTCTTCCTTAACAACTTGAAGATAGTCTCACAGGTTGCTGTGAGTTGGGAGATAAACCTGCTAATGAAGTTGATTCTTCCCTAAAATCCCTGTATTTCCTTCTTTGTCTGAGGAATGGGCATTTCCGTATTGGCCTGGATTTTGGTGGGATCCAGCTCAATCCCCTTATGGTTGACTAGGAAACCTAGCAACTTACCTGATTTGACGCCAAAGGCACATTTGGCTGGATTCAACTTCAAGTTGTACTTACGCAACCAGTTAAAAAGCTTTCTGAGATGGTCTAGGTGGTCTTCCTCCCTTCGGGACTTGACAATGATGTCATCCACATAGATCTCTATCTCCTTGTACATTAAATCGTGGAAAAGAGCCATCAAGGCTCGCTGGTAGGTAGCTCCGGCATTGATGAGGCCGAATGAAAATCGTCTGTAGTAAAAGGTTCCCCAAGGAGTGATGAATGCAGTTTTCTCATGATCCTCTTTAGCAATCATGATTTGATGGTACCCCGCAAAGCAATCAGTAAAGGAGTATATTTCGTATTGAGTTGTATTGTCAATGAATATGTGGATGAATGGTACGGGAAAACTATCCTTGAGGTAAGCTTTATTCAGATCCCTGTAATCCATGAAAACTCGCACCTTTTTCCCAAGTTTAGGCATAAAGACTATGTTGGATAGCCATTCAGGGTATGTTGACACCATGATGATGCCGGCTTGAAATTGTTTCACAATTTCTTCTTTAACTTTTAAACTCCACTCAGGTTTTAATAGCCTGAGCTTCTACCTGACTGGCTTGAATCCCTCTTTGATGGGAAGGCGATGAATAACAATGTCAGTGGACAAACCGACAATGTCTTCATGAGACCATGTAAACATATCTTGGAATTGGGTCAATAGAGTAACCTTGTCATTCCTTTGGTTTGGAGTGAGGTCCGTACCAATCTGGATTTGTTTGGGGTTTTCTGAGGTTCTGAAGTTAAAAGAGGTGGTTTGATTAAGATTTGGCTTGGGTTTTACTTCAACCCATTCTTTGATCTCCTGAGGTATCTCATAATCCTCTTGTATTTCCATCAAGTCTGAGTCCAACTTTACATCAAAGTTACAGTCTTTGTGGAGAAAAGGCACCTCATCAGCAAGTATAGGCACATCTAACTTTAGAGTCCTGAAACAAAATGCTTTCACTTAATATATGAAATTGTTCAATCATACAAAGTGTTAGCATGTAATAATAAAACAACTGCTAATATTGTACAGAAAAGTAAGCAGTTATTGTTATCTACAGGGCAGAGGGAGTTTCTGCCCTTTTTACCATTGTCAGCAAATGCAAGGAGTGCTGCTCCAATTGCCAAGGGTGAAGTCCTGGTGGACGGCTGTGATGAAGGGGCTGTTATCGTCCTCCTTCTCCCGAATGATGACCATGATATTTGGACAATCATCATCTGGGGTGACCCTGTTTATACTGTCCGTGTGGACTATGATGTGTATGTTTGATAAGCACCTTGCAATGTCCTGCTTACGCCTCCGATCCTTTTCATCTGCTTCCGGATCTGATATCAGGACCTCTTTTCCTTTGACCAGTATCGGCTTAGGAAATAACATAGTCATCACATGTGCAAGAACCTTTACTGAAGTCTGTATAGATTCAGCCCCTGTAGGTCATGGCAATCGCCATATGGCTGAAGATGAAGGAACCTATTTATGTTTGTGAGGATTCCTATGACTGGAGCTAGCATAATAGCCTAGTACGGCTGTCCATGTTTGACTGAGAACTTGAATTGGGCGCTTAATGCCCTGATGGTCTTTGCCCAACCCTTGTCGAGGTTGATAACCCAAAGATATCATTTCTTGATTTGCCAACATTACCTCGACATAAATTCTGGGTGTCAAAGGTGGCACCCCAATAGGGTGGTAGTGAGTGTTGCTCGCCTCCAGGGCATGGAAGCTAACAGGCTCAACTTCTGAATTGAAACTGATGAGTGGGATGTCACCTTGTTCAGGACATTCTGGCTCAGCATTAACAGTGACTAGGCTATTGTTAATGATGTATTTGAGCTGTTGATGAAGGGTGGATGGGACGACTCCGGCCATATGAATCCACGGTCTTCCCAAGAGCAGGTTTCATCACCCGTTGCAGAAGATACAGTGGATTCTCTTTCGACACTGCAGCAGTTATGTGGGATGTGGATCCTTCAACTTCTCCATAATTCCATGGAACTTTTTGTAGGCTAACAACATGATATTGTGGTCTGAATGGTAAGATGATTGGCTCTGACGCAACCACTTTCAAAGGATTTTCAATACCCTTGAGCTGAACAGGTTGAATTGTAGGTGAGGGTGTGACACCCCCAAATTCAGGTACTTGAAACCCGAACTCGTTGCTTCATGATATCATTTCCTTGAGCGGAATAATAATAATAATATAAACATTAAGATTAATTTACATACACCAGAGTTTTCTAATCCCCCAGGTTTCCAACCTTTAATACATTACATTTCATGATAATAATAATAAATATCATTGTCTTAATAATGTCTAACTATTACATAAGATAATATAAACTTATTCAGTTAGCTTTCCTTTCCCTTTGCTCTTGCCTGAACCTTCTGGTCGATCACACTTAGCTAAAAACATTTAAATTAAGCAAGAATGAGTATTTGATTGCCCAACAAGTAATAGTAAACAATAAGTATTAGCCAAAAGGATTAAATGTTTTCTTTGAACGACACTTCTACAACGAATCAACAGTTGTGAAGTAAGCTGAAGCAACACTAAACAACGTAACAATTTTATCTCAAATTTTAAAACTACGTATTGACTATAATTGGTGAACAGTTGTGACGCCCCCAAAATATGTATACATCACCCATCTTGAGTCGCCAAATACATGGTACAAAATTTAAATACAACTTAATTATACATCAGTCGTGTAAAATACGACAAAACATAATCTAAGAGTTTTAATATGAATATTGTCATCTAGATAATATCCACACTCAATGGAGTCCTCATTACATTTATTGTCACACTATTTAACAGAATAGTGAGAACTACTAATGCTATCATCTGGACCGTCACTCCGTTCCCCGACTAGTCCCGGCTACGTTCTCATTTTCTGAAGAGAACATTGAAAGAAAGGGTGAGCTCAACTAGCCCAGTAAGAAATATTATGACTAAGATAATGCAGAATAAATTATCATTAGCCTTCAACAATGTTAAACTGATAGAATATAATAGACAATAAGTTTAACTGCAGCGGAATAAGCAATCTATTAGAAGAGTCAAGTAGAGCATGATATCTACTATCTTTTATGATTTAAAATGTTTTCATCAATTTTTATCGCTGAAACTCAGCTTAATAAGTAAACCACATCATCAAATCATCCCTGCACTACGGGCCAAGGATATTCATTAAATCATCAATGGTCATGACTATACCGAATAATCCCTGGTCATAATCATACCAAAAACTGTCCATCAATGCACTACAGGCCACTGAGGACTTTTACCATATCATTTATAACATTACAGGTCATTATTATACCGAATGATCCCTGGTCATAATCATACCAAGTCCATCTATGCATGTAAGCCAAAGATGACTTTCATCATAATATAAGCATGGGAATGATGACAATGACATAATAATTCAATAAAACAAGTTCAAGAATAAATTTTAAAGATTTATAAGTTAATTTATCCTGAAATTAATAACGTACAAATTGTCAACATGATACTGCTTTGTGGAGTAAAATTCAAGAATGCTCAGAAGAATATTTCCATGAAAAGATACTGGATGAAGCGCAAATATCAAGGATATTCCACTAATTTCATGGAGTATAGAAGACAAAACTTTAACCAACTGAGTATAATAAAATATATGAAACCGCAAATGAATTTTTGCCCGACATGCGGTAATCCAAGTAGACAGATCATTTCCACAATTAAATAAGGAATGAATACGAAGGATCATTCATCGTGCATGCGGTAATCCACATAGACAAATTATTTCAACAGAATAATAAAGAATGGAATAACAGAAGAATTCACCATGCATGCAGTAGTCCACATAGACAGGTTATTCTAACAGAATAATAAAGAATTGAACCAGGTCATGCGTAATCCGCACAGACAAGATATTCTAACAGAATAATAAAGAAAGGAACCAGGTCATGCGTAATCCGCACAGACAGGATATTCCAATAGAATAATAAAGAATGGAATAACAATAGAATTCACCAAGCATGCGATAGACCGCACAGACAGGTTATTCCAACGGAATAATAAAGAATGGAATAACAGAAGAATTTCACCATGTATACGGTACTTCGCATAGACAGGTTATTGCAACAAAATAATAAAGAATAGAATAACAACCCTTACGAGTATTGAAAGAAAATAACTCTCTTCATGAATACGAAGGAATAATACCCCTTACCTTAGAAGAAACTGGATACTGGAATAGTGAGGTAGCAGACTTCTCTTCTTCTTTCTCTCTATAATAAATGCTCTATAACTTTAGTGAATTGGTGAAAAATAATGAAGGAATGAGCTTCTATTTATAGGAAAATATAGTTTTAATAATTGCACATTTTGGGGCTCGAAATTTTACAGTATAATACCTTCCTCTTTTTCTTCATTTTTAATTTAGTCATGCAAGTATTATCAAACTTGCACCACCTCTCCTAATAGTAAATCATGTGAATTAATTGTTCAATAATGTGACTCAATAGTTATAATCATGTGAAAATACGAATTACAGTATAGTACCTTCAACTATACCTCCATTTTTAACTTAGTCATGCAAGTATTATTAATCTTGCACCAACTCCCCTAATAGTAAATGAATGTGAATCAATAGTACACACATGTGAACAAATAGTTATAAGTATGTGAAATAATAGCAATTAATTACTTATTTATCCGATTAATTACCTGATTGGTCAATATAACCTCCACACATCAATTATTATCGAAATAAATGTCGATTTTCACTAACACTAATAATTCCAACATAATAGAACTATCAATTTCATCTTTAATCAACAAAAACTTATTCATCATTAATATCATAACTCACAATATTTAGCAACCAGATCATTCCCAGGAAATAGGGGGCTTTCCGATAAGGATTTCTCTTTAATGGTGCGCAATTAGGTGACCAAATCTCTTCTTGACAGAACTTTCTAGACATTATCAATATTATGAATAATAATATGAATAACTTTGTCATCTCAGTTATTGATTTAATAATATAACATATTATGCAGATGATACTGTGACAATAATTAAATCAACAATATGAGAGATATGATGCAGCAATTACTGTAGCAATAATTGAATATAACTGAGTGACTTCTCACGTAAGCATCAATAATGAATACCGTATGCTATTATGTAACCACGCATATTACTGTACTTTTACTACCAAGTAGTTCAACAGTTTAACGGTAAAACTTCCGCCGTTATTTTTATAAAAAGATAATTATGTCGTTTTCAAACTACGATAATACTTCCGTTGTGGGGTCCACCAATGATTGTGCTGTCGTACGAATATTTCCTATTAAAACAAATATTCCCCGACCAATTGAATATTATATAACCACTTGCTTACTTTGCAAAATTTGTAAATATTACCCACAACTATAACATTATATCAAATCCACACCATAATATTCAAAAAATATATTTTGAGAAAATTATTCTTTATTCATAAAAGTTGGGGTCTTACAACCTCCCCTTCTTATGAAATTTCGTCCTCGAAACTAGGGTACGTACCTGATATATCGAAGATGTGAGGATATCTTGACTTTATCTCAGATTCTAACTCCCAGGTCATTTCTTCCACATCGTGGTTTCTCCACAAAACTTTAACTTGAGGCATAACCTTGGAGCGCAGAATATGATCCTTCTTATCCAAGATTTTAACAGGTAACTCTTCATACGTTAAATCTTCCTCTATCTCGTCTGGTTCTAATTCAATAATGTGGTTTGAGTCTTTCACATATTTACGTAACATAGATATGTGAAAAATATTATGAGCACGAGACCTACTTGGCGGTAAGGTGAGTCTATAGGCCACAGTTCCTACTTGGTCGAGGATTAAAAATGGGCCAATGAATCGAGAATTTAGCTTTTCTCTCTTTCCAAATCTCGTAACTCCTTTCCATGGAGCAACACGTAACAACACATGATCTCCAATATTGAATTCCACGTCCTTTCGATGAAAATCAGCATAACTCTTTTATCGACCTTGTGAGGCTTTTGTACGTTGTCAGATCGTTTGAATCTTTTTCGTAGTCATATGTACTAAATTCGGTCCCAACAACATTACTTCACCCACCTCATCCCAGCATACTGGAGAACGACACTTTCTTCCCTACAACGCCTCAAATGGAGCCATGCCAATACTTGCTTGATAACTGTTGTTGTAGGAAAACTCCACTAATGGTAAGAACTTGTCCCAACTTCCTTTAAAGTCAAGTACACAGAGTCTTAATAAATCCTCAAGAGTTTGAATAGTCCTCTCCGATTGCCCGTCCGTTTGAGGATGATATGCCGGACTAAATCGTAAATCCGTGCCCATAGCTTTTTGCAAACTAACCCAAAATCTTGAAGTGAATCTTGGGTCTCGATCAGAAACTATGGATATTGGCATACCATGTAGTCTTACAATCTTATTTATGTACATACAATCAAGACGCTCAAGTGTATAAGTTTCTCGTATCGGTAAGAAATGAGCAAACTTGGTTAATCTATCAACAGTGACCCAAATCGCATCTGTGCCTTGAGAAACCTTGAGAAGACCAGTAACAAAATCTATGGTAATGTGCTCCCACTTCTATTCTAGAATTTCAAGTGGTTGCAATGGACCTTTTGGCACTTGATGCTCCGTCTTGACTCGTTGACAAGTTAGACACCTTGAGATAAACCCCGCTATCTATCTCTTCATATTGCCCCACTAAAATATATGTCGAAGATCACGATACATCTTGGTACTCCCATGATGGATTGCAAACGGTGTGTTGTGCGCCTCCATCATGATTTTATACTTCAAGTCAGAATCGTTAGGAACACAAAGTCTGGAGTTGACTCGAAGTATTCCTTCTTCATCGATTCTTGCTTCCGAAATAGTACCTTCTTGCACTTTCTTACTCATACGCATCAGCTCCAAGTCTGTAGCTTGAGCAGCTTTAACTTTATCGATTAAAGTCAGTTTTACTCGTATATTCGCCATCATCACTTGGGTCCCTGGAGTCTTTAACGATATCTCCATCCTTCGTAAGTCATACAAAATGGGTCTTTGCATTGAAAATATTGCACTCGTACCCGCATATGATCTTCTACTCAATGCGTCAGCTACTATGTTCGCTTTTCTAGGATGGTATTGGATGGTATGATCATAATCTTTCAACAGCTCAAGCCAACATCGTTGCCGCATGTTAAGTTCCTTTTGAGTGAAAAAATATTTGAGGTTTTTATGATCCGTATAGATTTCCACCTTCTCTCCATACAGGTAATGCCTCCAAATCTTAAGCGCGAAAACGACTACTGCCAACTCTAGATCATGAGTAGGATAATTCCTCTCATATTATTTGAGTTGTTGTGAGGCATAGGCTATGACTTTCTCATGTTGCATGAGAACACATCCTAACCCTTTACCTGAAGCATCATTGTAGATGACAAATCCCTCCGAGCCAGATGGTATTGCCAGAACAGGTGTTGAAATGAGTCTCCTCTTGAGTTCTTGAAAACTCTTCTCACATTCCTCGCTCCAACCAAACTTTTTATCTTTTCTAGTCAGCTGAGTTAATGGAGTAGCGATTCGAGAAAATTTTTTCACGAATCTTTGATAATAACTAGCTACGCCGAGAAAGCAACGTACTTCGGTCACTGATTTTGGTTGCTCTCAGCTTTGAATTGCTTCAATCTTCGCTGGGTCAATAGATATTCCATGATTTGATATCACGTGCCCAAGGAATGCAACTTCCTTAAGCCAGAACTCGCATTTCTTCAACTTGGCATATAGCTTATTTTCATGAAGCTTTTGGAGTATTAGCCTCAAGTGTTGCTCATGGTCTTCACGGGTTTTGGAGTATGTGAGGATGTCATCAATAAAGACGACCACAAAGTGATCCAAATATTCCTTGAATACACGATTCATCATGTTCATGAAGGCAGCAGGAGCATTAGTCAATCCAAAAGACATGACTAGGAATTCGTAATGCCCGTACCGAGTTCTAAAAGCAGTCTTTGGAATGTCATCAGTTTTAATCTTCAACTGATGATATCCAGAACGAAGATTAATCTTTGAAAAGAATTAGGCTCCTTACAACTAGTCAAACAGGTCATCAATGCGAGGTAACAGGTAACTATTTTTGATAGTGACATGATTCAACTCCCGATAATCAATACAAAGTCGCATACTTCCATCTTTCTTCTTCATGAATGGAATAGGAGCACCCCAAGGAGACGTACTAGGACTAATGAAACCGATGTCTAACAATTCTTGTAGTTAGGTTTTTAACTCCTGAAGTTCAATAGGAGCCATTCGATATGGGGCTTTGGAAATGGGTTTTGTACCAGATTCAATGTGAGGACCCCAAACTCAGATACTTGAAACCCGAACTCGGTTCTTCACGATACCATTTCTATGAGCGGAATAATACTAATAATAATAATAATAATATAAAAGATCAAATTAATTTACATAATTATCAGAGTCTAACTCCCAAGTACGAAACCTTTAAACATTCATTACAACCCATGATAGATAATATATATCATAATTGTCTTAATAACATTAAACTATTACATAACATAGTAATTCGTTCATTCAGCAACCTTCCCTTTTCCTTTGTTCTTAGCAGAGTTCTCTGGTCGTTCGCACTTAGCTGAAAACATTTAAATTTAAGCAAGGATGAGCATTTGAGTGCCCAGCAAGCAATAGCAATTATATATATATATATATATATATATATATATATATATATATAAGCTGAAAGGATTTAAATGTTTTCTTTGTACTATTCTTCTACAACAAGTCAATAGTTGTGAAGTATTCTGAACCGATAATAATAACATAACAACTCTCTTTCAAATTTTTAAAACTACATAATGACTATATCTGGGGTTATGGTGACATGCCATGAACATTATTTTTATTTTTGAAAAGGTTAAACAGAAATTCATCTGTAAATCGTCATAACTTACGGGCACGGGGGTGATCAGCCCGTTATGCCCTGCATTGATCAATACTACATTGCTAGAACGATATTATCATTCATCCTTTGTCCGCCGGAGCGCATAAAAATTTTCCCGTGTAGGGATGTTCATACGTGTCTGGGTTCTAAATCAAAGGTTTTATCTTGTTCAACAATAATCTATAATTCAATATATCTGTATACGGGTAATTGTCAAAGGTATATCAACATGTGATTAAATACAATGATTATCCAAGTGGGGACACTTGTTTAACCACTTCTAGAAATTAACGAACAGAATATATATGTCCGAATTATCATATACTAACATGTTGATATTCAATAAGCTTATATAATATAAAGTTCATAATCTGTACAATAATAATATAGTTTAGAAACATTCTTACTCACATCCATTGCATAAAGAAAATGCAAAGGTTAGATACTTGCCTGAAGCGCTGCTTACAACTTGTAATTAAGATCTATCGCTTATCTCACGACCTATCATTAATAAGATAGTTCGTTCGATTAGAACAACATACTATAACACATAACACTGCTTATTGCAGTCAACACATAACCTAATCACATTAGCACCTATGTTTAATAATCATTGAATCACAAATAATCACTTATACAATCAAAATATCTAAGTCCAGATCAATTTCTGAAACATGTCGGTCTACCGACAATTTTATCGGGTAATTATCGAGTCTAAGACTCTATTTTATAACTTAACATCAGTACGTATTAGTCATATTATTTTTAAATGACTCAGTATAATTTTAAACATTTATTATAATTTATCATGAATTTTCAAACATTGGAATCATATTTAAATGATTTAAATACCAATCAATTCTATTATAATAAATATTTAATTAGTATTAAACTATTAATGAAATCATTTCCAAAATATTAAAGTATTAATATTACCCTTAAATGATTTTTAAAACATTTAAAATCATTTTTAAATAATTATCATTAATATTAAAGTATTAATGTTCTATTTATCAAAATATTAAAAGTCATTATTCATAACTTAAAATATTTTTAATTCATTTATATCCTTTTTAAATAATTTTTAAATTAATAAAACCATTTTTAAACTATTTATTTAATATAATTATTAAATAAATTTAATATCAATAATAATAACTTAATAATCATTAATATTAAATTATTAATGAAATTATCCTTTAAATATTAAAAGTTATATTTTATAACTTAAAATATTTTTAAACACTTTATTTTCATTTAATATGATTTTTAATATAATAAAATCATTTTTAATTAATTTACTTAATTCATTTAGTAAATAAATTAATTACCATTAATATTAATTTATTAATTAAATTTATCATAAAATATTAAAATTCATTAAAAATAACTTAAAATATTTTCTTATATCATAATACAATTTTTAATGATTTTTCTAATATTAAAATTATTTTTAAATAATTTATTTAATATTATAATTAAATAAATTAAATACTTTTAATATTTTAAAAATATTAAATATTTATGAAATATATTAAAAATAATTAAAAACTAATTTTCGGATTTTTTAATAATTTTTAATAATTTATTTTGTATTTTTAATAATTAAAAACTAATTTTTTCTATTTAATAATTAATTTTCGAAAAATATTAAATAATCTGTCGCTAAAGACCACCTATAGCGACAGAACCGTCGCTATAGGTGTTCTTCATGTTTTTGATACAAACCCAGAAAACCTTGCCAGTTACCGAGTTGCTTAGTTTGACCAAGATTAAAACCGAGTGTATTGTGTTTTTGGGTCTGTTGTTCGACAGATCATGTAGTAAACATACACGACTACATGATACAATAATAAATCACATCATAACGTGCATAACCTACAAGATCTGATTGTCCAAAGTAGCTGTCAGAGCTGGATGGTCTACTTTGACCATCCACTACCTTTGACTCGTTTACTTTTAAGGCGATTTTAAGGTATAACCTTATAGTACATATACCCAGCTACAACTTAGACACAACAATAAAACCAACAAATTAACACACTGACAGATCTAAGACCATCAACAACTTGTCAGACGCCAGTATACGGTTTCTGGGCTGCTCAGAAATGGCTCAGTCAATGCCGGTCAACGACCTTTGACCGGTTATAACTTACAATCTACAACTGATCTAGGCTTGATTCTTAATCAAGATCAAAGCCAAAATGGCAGACTACATATGTAAACCTTTAAACAACAAAAATAATACATGAACAAGGATCTGGGGCCACTGACATTAGTTGTCAGACCACAGTTTGAACATTTCCCAAATTTTTGAAAAACACCAATCTGAGCTTCTAAATGTTATGGATCTAATCATCTAGCAACCCAGATCATCATTAGACATCTTATATGACACATTTAACACAAAAAAAACAACATCAAAGATCAGATCATGGACAGAAATTAAAGCTAAGATTTTATACCTTCTTGATCGATTTTTGATTTTGTGTTGCTGATTTGTTTATGGTGGACGTGGGGCTATGTTTTGGGACTAAAATGCTAAGAAATTTCGTGGGTTTTAGTGAGAGAGACTCAAGGATGTGAGTTTGTGCAAAATAAGTGGCCAAATGAGATTTTTCTCTCTCCAATTCTATATATAGATGTTATAATGCACATGGCTGCTGAGATTACTTGTTTTGCTAGAGATTTTAAGTCTCTAAAAAGTCAAGGTTAGCTCACCAACTCCAACAACTCATACACTTGTCAAAATCCAATAATTCAAGAGGATAAAATGGTCTTTTTGCTTGGAAATTTAAGGGCAATCTTGTAATCATGCAAACCCTTAGGGTTTAGGGTTTGGGTTAGGGTTTAGGGTTTGGACCATTTTAGCAAAAATCTAGGATTTCTATTTTAGGGTTTACTCAAAAATAAAATGAAATAAAAATTAAATAAATTTTAGTTTCTAAAATTTTGAAATTAGGGTTTCCTAATTATGATTAATTTTATAATTACCTTGTACAGGAACATTAGGGTTTAATATCTCTAATTATAATTAATATTGCTAAAATAGCAATTAGGGTTTAAAATTTGTAATTAGGTCTTATAATTTCTAATTAGGGTTGCTAATTATAGAAATTAGGGTTTTCTAGAAATTAATATTTCAAATTGTTAATTAGGGTTTACCTGATTGTTCATACCATCATACAACATCGTTATATAGTAATCTCGAATTCATAATTGAGTTTCAAACTAGGGTTTACACTTAAAATTAGGACTTCTAGAATTTTAATTAGAGTTTACCTAATTAATCAAATCATTATATAATACTCATCATAAAACATATAACACGATTATATAACAATCTTAAACTCACAACTGATTTTCAAATTAGGGTTTTTCCTTAGTAAAATTAGGGTTTAACCAAATAATACTAGGGTTTTGAAATTAAACACCATAATTGACCAATTATCATCAATACGTACATGCAGTACATATTCATAGCACTAAAAAATCAAAATATAATTAATATTATATTATTATTCTCATACCTTGGCAATAATCCAAAATTAGGGTTTGGATACCATATTTGATTTATTCTTCATATTTAACCTTAATAATTAAGGTAAAATAATTAACTTAATAACCTGTACTAAAATTCATATAATAAAATAATTATTATAATTATTCTAAAAATCAGTTCATATATTATTTAAATAATATATGATTATATATTTTCATGGAAAATAATTATTAAAATATTTCTACCATAAATTGATTATTATAAGTATATACTTTTTAATAATCAATAATTTTAAAATAAATTCATTTGTAAATAATTATGTAATAAATATATTTTTACTTACCACATAAATACATATACACATAATCTTGTACAAATCCTCATCCTTAATAAAAAAAAAACAAAAACTTATTCACAAAATTTCTTATTTATTTATATAGAAAATATCGGGTTGTTACATTCACCCTCCCTTATAAAGATTCCGACCCCGAAATCACCGTTTTAAAGCCTATACATACACGGTCACATAGCGTACACAATCATTGTAAGTAAATCTCGATCAACTTTGATCGAACTGATCTTTAACTATTCACATGAAGCTTGTCTTTCTGATTACACAGAAAAATTGGTTTCTAACAGAACTCAAATTCCTCCTCAAAATTTCTTTATAAAATAATTTTACTATATATAGGAAAATCATGCATAAGAAAATAAAAAGGCATACGAATAATACCTGGAGTTCCAGTGCCAGCTGCTGCCGTATCTTGAAATGTCATGTTGTAGACCCTTGACGTAGATTTTGTTGGCTTGCTTGACGAAGTCGGTCCTGTGATTGCTAACGTTCCACTGCCAGTGCCCATGTTCACACTTCCTGTCTCCACCCTCCTCTTTGGACAATCTTTCACCCTGTGCTCTGTCGATCCGCATATAAAACATCCACTATTCATCCTAGGATTGGGGCAGTTGGGAGAAATATGGCCCTCCTGTCCGCACTTATAGCAAACAAATTTTCCTTGCAAACACTCCACCGAGTGATTCTTCCCACATGTCTTACATGGCACTATCTGTTTCTTAACACCTTCCTGTTTCACTTGTACACTTGTAAAACTGCTCACCTTCCTCTTACTATCACCACTCCTGCTCCCACTATTAATTTCCACCTTCCTAGCTCCTTCTATCTTACCCTTATTCTTCCTCTCCTTATTGTAAAGGCTCATGGCCTCACTTCCCTCCTCAGCTATGATCGCTTTCTCCATGAGTACTGCAAATGTAGGAATTTGCAACACCGCCACTTTGTTATAGAGCCAGGGTTTCAATCCCAGCTCAAACCTTCTAGCTTTCCTAGCCTCCGTATCAACTTGATGCGGAGCAAACCTAGCTAACTCATTGAATTTGGCGGCGTATTCAGACACCGTCATATTCTCCTGCTTCAACTCTAAAAATTTAACCTCCATCCTCTCCTGCATACTTGGTGAAAAATAATTTTCGAAAAATAAAGGGTTAAATCTATCCCATGTGACTACACCTTCACCTGCCCTAGTCTGATTCGCTTCCCACCAAAAATTTGCTTCCCCTTCATCATGTAAGTGACAAAAGTAGTTTTCTGCCCCTCATCTACCCTAGCTACCGTAAACGCTTTTTCAATTTCCTTAACCCAAATTTGAGCTTCTACAGGGTCAGTTGTACCTTTGAATTCCGGTGGTCCTACAGCCTTAAAGTCTTTGAAGTTCGCTAAGCGGTTGTTCGGCTGGTTTCCAGCGACTGGTATTCCCTGTTGCATAGCTTGAGCTAACATGTTTGTAAATTGTTGCATTGGATCTGGTTGTTGTTGTCCCTCAACGTTGTTGACAGATTCCTCTGCCCTTTGATTGCGAGTTCGACGTCTTGGCGGCATTATCTGATTGAAAAAAAATCATAATTTAACTTACATTCTAAACCTTATCACATAAGTTTAATATTTTAAACTTATTTCATCATTTCTCAAACATAGATTCATATTCATTTAACGAATATTTTACATAGCACAAAATGCTTTGAACTTCAGCTATCCCTTTATGACCTCAAAAGTCGGGATTTACAGTCTTGACTTAATACAAAAGTTGGAAACATTACATTACACAAACATACTTATCATATGTATTATATGAAACACTCCTACACAACAGAACCTATACTACCTATTTATTACACCTTTTCCTTGGACATTCTCTCGCCCGATGACCTTCTATACCACAGACATAACATGCTCTTTTTTTTAGTCAGGACAGTACGGAGTGGTATGTCCTTCATAGCCACAAAGATAACAAATTACTTTCCATTTCTTCTTATTGGATTTTCCTAAATCATGGTTTTCTATCTTTCTTTTCCCCTTCTTATCCGGAGCTGCACACGATGTGTTGCTTGTAGCTCCCATCTGACCAATTTGGATTTTAAGCTTATCTTGTCCTTCCAATATTTCTATTAACGCTTGACGCAACTGACTATTCAACAGCCTTTCTATCTCCCACAGCCTTTCCAGAGAAGAAACCTTGTTCTTCAGATTCTGTACCTCTGTTGATGCTTGATCAGCTCCAACTTTAGTGTCTGAATCGCTATCTGTCAGCTCCACCATCTCCGAATCTTGTACTACGTTTTCTACGATAACCACATCATCTGAGTTGTTTTCATCGTGAGCCTCTATTTCAGCTATCGGCTTCGATATTGGTTCCTTCTTTACGATCCGAGGGTAATCGAATCCTTTTTCACCTGACATCTACACACATAAATTATCCTAATTAGCATATAGTATATACACACAACAAATAAGAGTTTTATACAAGTTATCTTTTATTTAGTTTGACGATGAATTTAGTCAATTCATCTCTTTTTAAACTCTATATATAAGTTATTTATATTTTTAACGTTTCCCTCTGTTCTAAGGTTATAGCCTAAGGTCTAGCCCACCTAAGGTTTCTAACCCTATAGCTCTGATACCAACCTGTGAGGACCCCAAACTCGGATACTTGAAACCCGAACTCGGTTCTTCACGATACCATTTCTATGAGTGGAATAATACTAATAATAATAACAATAATATAAAAGATCAAATTAATTTACATAATTATCAGAGTCTAACTCCCAAGTACGAAACCTTTAAAAATTCATTACAACCCATGATAGATAATATATATCATAATTGTCTTAATAACATTAAACTATTACATAACATAGTAATTCGTTCATTCAGCAACCTTCCCTTTTCCTTTGTTCTTAGCAGAGTTCTCTGGTCGTTCGCACTTAGCTGAAAACATTTAAATTTAAGCAAGGATGAGCATTTGAGTGCCCAGCAAGCAATAGCAATTATATATATATATATATATATATATATATATATATATATATATATAAGCTGAAAGGATTTAAATGTTTTCTTTGTACTATTCTTCTACAACAAGTCAATAGTTGTGAAGTATTCTGAACCGATAATAATAACATAACAACTCTCTTTCAAATTTTTGAAACTACATAATGACTATATCTGGGGTTATGGTGACATGCCATGAACATTGTTTTCATTTTCGAAAAGGTTAAACAGAAATTTATCTGTAAACCGTCATAACTTACGGGCACGGGGGTGATCAGCCCGTTATGCCCTGCATTGATCAATACTATATTGCTAGAACGATATTATCGTTCATCCTTTGTCCGCCGGAGCGCATAAAAATTTTCCCGTGTAGGGATGTTCATACCTGCCTGGGTTCTAAATCAAAGGTTTTATCTTGTTCAACAATAATCTATAATTCAATATATCTGTATACGGGTAATTGTCAAAGGTATATCAACATGTGATTAAATACAATGATTATCTAAGTGGGGACACTTGTTCAACCACTTCTAGAAATTAACAAACAGAATATATATGTCCGAATTATCATATACTAACATGTTGATATTCAATGAGCTTATATAATATAAAGTTCATAATCTGTACAATAATAATATAGTTTAGAAACATTCTTACTCACATCCATTGCATAAAGAAAATGCAAAGGTTAGATACTTGCCTGAAGCGCTGCTTACAACTTGTAATTAAGATCTATCGCTTATCTCACGACCTATCATTAATAAGATAGTTCGTTCGATTAGAACAGCATACTATAACACATAACACTACTTATTGCAGTCAACACATAACCTAATCACATTAGCACTACCTATGTTTAATAATCATTGAATCACAAATAATCACTTATACAATCAAAATATCTAAGTCCAGATCAATTTCTGAAACATGTCGGTCTACCGACAATTTTATCGGGTAATTATCGAGTCTAAGACTCTATTTTATAACTTAACATCAGTACGTATCAGTCATATTATTTTTAAATGACTCAGTATAATTTTAAACATTTATTATAATTTATCATGAATTTTCAAACATTGGAATCATATTTAAATGATTTAAATACCAATCAATTCTATTATAATAAATATTTAATTAGTATTAAACTATTAATGAAATCATTTCCAAAATATTAAAGTTATGTATAATAACTCAAAATACTTTTAAAGTATTAATATTACCCTTAAATGATTTTTAAAACATTTAAAATCATTTTTAAATAATCATCATTAATATTAAAGTATTAATGTTCTATTTATCAAAATATTAAAAGTCATTATTCATAACTTAAAATATTTTTAATTCATTTATATCCTTTTTAAATAATTTTTAAATTAATAAAACCATTTTAAAACTATTTATTTAATATAATTATTAAATAAATTTAATATCAATAATAATAACTTAATAATCATTAATATTAAATTATTAATGAAATTATCCTTTAAATATTAAAAGTTATATTTTATAACTTAAAATATTTTTAAACACTTTATTTTCATTTAATATGATTTTTAATATAATAAAATCATTTTTAATTAATTTACTTAATTCATTTAGTAAATAAATTAATTACCATTAATATTAATTTATTAATGAAATTTATCATAAAATATTAAAAGTCATTAAAAATAACTTAAAATATTTTCTTATATCATAATAAATTTTTTAATGGTTTTTCTAATATTAAAATTATTTTTAAATAATTTATTTAATATTATAATTAAATAAATTAAATACTTTTAATATTTCAAAAATATTAAATATTTATGAAATATATTAAAAATAATTAAAAGCTAATTTTCAGAATTTTTAATAATTTTTAATAATTTATTTTGTATTTTTAATAATTAAAAACTAATTTTTTCTATTTAATAATTAATTTCCGAAAAATATTAAATAATCTGTCGCTAAAGACCACCTATAGTGACAGAACTGTCGCTATAGGTGTTCTTCATGTTCTTGATACAAACCCAGAAAACCTTGCCAGTTGCCGAGTTGCTTAGTTTGACCAAGATTAAAACCGAGTATATTGTGTTTTTGGGTCTGTTGTTCGACAGATCATGTAGTAAACATACACGACTACATGATACAATAATAAAACACATCATAACGTGCATAACCTACAAGATCTGATTGTCCAAAGTAGCTGTCAGAGCTGTTCTTCATTTTCTGGGCTACCCAGAAATGAAGAACAGTTCGTGTAGCCATATTTGGGCTTCCACAACTTGAAATATGTGTAATGTTTTTATGATCTATAAGCTACAGTGTGTAGTAAGTATGTCAATGAAGAGATATAACACAAAATATCAACAAACTATCAACAGAATCACTAGATATGAACCGGTCAACCATTGTCAGAAATAAACTTCTATCAATTTCTGGAAATTCCCAGAAACAGAAATTATGGCCGGATGGTCTACTTTGACCATCCACTACCTTTGACTCGTTTACTTTTAAGGCGATTTTAAGGTATAACCTTGTAGTACATATACCCAGCTACAACTTAGACACAACAATAAAATCAACAAATTAACACACTGACAGATCTAAGACCATCAACAACTTGTCAGACGCTAGTATACGGTTTCTGGGCTGCCCAGAAATGGCCTAGTCAATGCCGGTCAATGACCTTTGACCGGTTATAACTTACAATCTACAACTGATCTAGGCCTGATTCTTGATCCAGATCAAAGCCAACATGGCAGACTACATATGTAAACCTTTAAACAACAAAAATAATACATGAACAAGGATCTGGGCCACTGACATTAGTTGTCAGACCACGGTTTGAACATTTCCCAAATTTTTGAAAAACACCAATCCGAGCTTCTAAATGTTATGGATCTAATCATCTAGCAACCCAGATCATCATTAGAAATTTTATATGACACATTTAACACAAAAAAAAAACAACATCAAAGATCAGATCATTGACATAAATTAAAGCTAGGATTTTATACCTTCTTGATCGATTTTTGATTTTGTGTTGCTGATTTGTTTATGGTGGACGTGGGGCTGTGTTTTGGGACTAAAATGCTAAGAAATTTCGTGGGTTTTAGTGAGAGAGACTCAAGGTTGTGAGTTTGTGCAAAATAAGTGGCCAAATGAGATTTTTCTCTCTCCAATTCTATATATAGATGTTATAATGCACATGGCTGCTGAGATTACTTGTTTTGCTAGAGATTTTAAGTCTCTAAAAAGTCAAGGTTAGCTCACCAACTCCAACAACTCATACACTTGTCAAAATCCAATAATTCAAGAGGATAAAATGGTCTTTTTGCTTGGAAATTTAAGGGCAATCTTGTAATCATGTAAACCCTTAGGGTTTAGGGTTTGGGTTTGGGTTTAGGGCTTGGACCATTTTAGCAAAAATCTAGGATTTCTATTTTAGGGTTTACTCAAAAATAAAATGAAATAAAAATTAAATAAATTTTAGTTTCTAAAATTTTGAAATTAGGGTTTCCTAATTATGATTAATTTTATAATTACCTTGTACAGGAACATTAGGGTTTAATATCTCTAATTATAATTAATATTGCTAAAATAGCAATTAGGGTTTACAATTTGTAATTAGGTCTTATAATTTCTAATTAGGGTTGCTAATTATAGAAATTAGGGTTTTCTAGAAATTAATATTTCAAATTGTTAATTAGGGTTTACCTAATTGTTCATACCATCATACAACATCGCTATATAGTAATCTCGAATTCATAATTGAGTTTCAAACTAGGGTTTACACTTAAAATTAGGACTTCTAGAATTTTAATTAGAGTTTACCTAATTAATCAAATCATTATATAATACTCATCATAAAACATATAACACGATTATATAACAATCTTAAACTCACAACTGATTTTTAAATTAGGATTTTTCCTTAGTAAAATTAGGGTTTAACCAAATAATACTAGGGTTTTGAAATTAAACACCATAATTGACCAATTATCATCAATACGTGCATGCAGTACATATTCATAGCACTGAAAAATCAAAATATAATTAATATTATATTATTATTCTCATACCTTGGCAATAATCCAAAATTAGGGTTTGGATACCATATTTGATTTATTCTTCCTATTTAACCTTAATAATTATGGTAAAATAATTAACTTAATAACCTGTACTAAAATTCATATAATAAAATAATTATTATAATTATTCTAAAAATCAGTTCATATATTATTTAAATAATATATGATTATATATTTTCGTGGAAAATAATTATTAAAATATTTCTACCATAAATTGATTATTATAAGTATATACTTTTTAATAATCAATAATTTTAAAATAAATTCATTTGTAAATAATTATGTAATAAATATATTTTTACTTACCACATACATACATATACACATAATCTTGTACAAATCCTCATCCTTAATAATAAAAAAAAATTATTCACAAAATTTTTTATTTATTTATATAGAAAATATCGGGTTGTTACATTCAAGGTCGATACAAAATTCAATTTCACGCTCTGGGGGTAGGCCAGGAAGTTCTTTAGGGAATACATCAGGAAATTTATTAACAATAGAAATATCATTCAAATCTGACGTATTTTTAGTTAAATCCGTAACATGGGCTAAAAATGCTTGACATCCATTTTTCAATAAACGAATAGCTTTATGGCTTGATATGACAGTGATTGATTTTAATGATTTGGTTACTTGAATTCGCATAATAGGTTGGTTAGGATTATGAAAGCTAACAACCTTACAAAAATAATCGATTTTAGCATGATAAATAGCTAACCAATCAATCCCTAAAATCACATCAAATGCAAGTATTTTCAAAGAAATAAGATCGACAGGTAACGTGCGGTTACCGATTTGAATCAGACAAGACTTATAAATAGTGGATGTAATGAAGGTTTCTCCCAACGGAGTTTCCAAAGATAAGTCAAAGTCTAATTTCTCCGGAGTCAAATTTAAACGTTGAGCGCAAGTAGGAGAAATAAAAGAATGGGTAGAACCGGTATCAAATAAGGTATATACTTCACTAAAGTTTATGGTTAGCTTACCCATGATCACCTCGTTCGGATTTCTCACTTTTTGGGAGGTTACGATAAATTCTCTCCCTTGAACTACCGATTTTGTCTTGTTTGGGACGCCCTTTGATGCCTCCATCCCAGCTGGACTTGACTTTGGTACATGACAAAATTGGGCTAGGTGACCTTCTTTTTCATAATATTAACACGCTTTGGACTACATCACGAAGTTTAGACTGATATGTCCCTCCCCTCCACATTTGTAACATACGTCCTTCCTTAACAACAGGTGCTGGTGCTGACGTCTTTCCATCATTTTTGAATCTTCTTTTCTTGAAATGTCCACTTTTATTGTCATGGGCATGATTACCACTGAAGTGATTACCATTTTTGGCATGTTGATTCCCTCCACGCTTGTTGTCACCGCTTCGATGACTGCTACCATTGGTATTATCATTTTGCCGGCTACTTTCTCTTGGTTGGGTCGACTCGTTATCGCGTTCCAATAACTGAGCCCTATTTACAACATATGAATACAAACACAGTTTGTGAGAAATTAAGTATTGGCGTATCTCTGGTTTCAAACCTCGTAGAAATATCCGTGTCATTCTCTCCTTGTTATCAACTAAGTGGGACGCAAACCGAGACAACTCAGTGAACTTTGCTTCGTACTGCGCCACGGTCATATTATTTTGCTCAAGCTTGATGAACTCTACCTCCTTCATGTGACGAATACTTTTAGGAAAGTACTTTTCATTGAACAGTTCTTGGAACTTCTCCCAAGACATCTTCAGTGCAGCAGGTTGAGTACGCTTTATGGATTTCCACCAGTAACCTGCCTATACTTGCAACATGAAGATGGCAAAGGGAACCTTTTGCTCCTAAGAGCATCCCAACACATCAAATATCTTGTTGATTTGCTTTATCCACGTCTCCGCCTTAAGTGGTTTTGTCTCTCCAAAAATCTCTGGTGGTCCCAGCTCCTTGAACTGCTTAGCGGTGACCATCCGAGAGTTGTCAGTGTTTTCACCTGCATTTTGGACATGAGCCGCCCTCGCCTGATGTTGCATAAATTGCATAAAACCTCTGAACGTCCCATCGTTTAACATTTGATCGTTGTTGTTTACCTAAGGATTATTATCTTCCTGTTGCACATTATCCTGGGTATTAATCTGTGGTGACTCAACGGTCTCATGTTAGGGTGAGAACTTACAAGCATTCTTAGAGCTTAGGAGTTCAAGTAGTAGCAAGTTTCATTTATATTGCAAAGGTATAATTTCATTCTATATTTTCAATTTCATTCTCTATAAAACTAAGTTTTAAATTCTTGAAATATCAATTATTGATTTGGTGGAATTGGATGTTAATAAGGTTGGGTATTGATTATATAGATGTTATATGATCATATAAGCATGTTGCAATTGGTTTATGAGTGTCTAAAATCCATTTAGTGAATAAATTTTGAGTTTTGGCTAGACAGTTACCGAAGCAGACTGTTCTGCGCCTGAACTAGGCACGGCGCAGCTGCGCCACATTTGTATTGAGGCACAGTGCAGCTGCGCCGGCTGCTGAACTCAGTTGAGCAATCTGTTTTCAAATCTGATCAATATTAGCTAGTTATTTTGACTCAAGCTAGCTTGCGAGCAAGTGTATAATGTATATATGGATATGTTAACCTAATGTGAGCATGTTTAGACTAGACTTGCATGATTAACGAAGGCGTATGGTTTACATGGAGATTTGGACTAAGTTTTAATAACAAACTATGTTAAAGATCATGTTCAACAATTGTGAACCTAGTAAGCTATGCATGACTGATTTTGCACATAGATGAGCACGTTGTAGTGTATATAGTTCCTTTGAGCATGATCAAACTTATTAAGTCTTATCATAGAAATATTTGCAATGAGAAGCTTAGCCTAGTGAGCTAACATACATGATTTGTACATGGTTTATATTTTGACTTTGAAAAAATGTGAGTATGACTTGGAAATGCATGAATAAACATTTAGTTTGTGTTTATTTGATTAGTAAGGAAACATAAGCATGTTGAACCTATTAGCAAGCTTTGAATGTGAATATTGTCAAGATACCATGAGGACTAGAATCTGACATTTGTAATCATGATTGATGACACTCTTAGACTCGCTCATGTAGCATAAACATATATATACCATGCTTGTGTAGCACATTTCAAGAAAAGCATGAACAAAGCCTATTTTCAACTAAAGCGGTGTTAGTTTCACGCATGTGTTATGAATACGCACAAACATGCCTAATATGAGCTTTATAACTATCTTGTATATTTAGAAAGCAAGCATGCTAGACCTTGTGAATTCATGACCTCGAATGGCCTTAAATGGTTGAAATATATTATAAAAGGAAACCTAGATTGACTGGAGGAGCATGAAAAGACCTTTAACATGACAAATATATCATGTATGCTTGTTTTTGGGCAAGCCGGACAGAGACCTCAAGGCGGCAACTGCATCTTAGCTTGGCCAGAGGACGACGCAGCTGCGCCGGTCCTAGGCTTATCCATGGCGCAGCTGCACCAGTCTGGAATCATAGTTAGTGAATTCTGACTTCTGCACAGTAACTTGTATGATGCCTACAAATGCTAAATGTGATCTAAAACCTACTGATGTATATATATATATATATATATATATATATATATATATATATATATTTGTGTGTGTGTGTGTGTGTGTGTGATGCTTAGTTGATAAGTTGGTGTTGCATTAAAATGAAAAGTCCATAAGTAAGGAGGTCTTCACCTTGAGCATTATTGATTTGCTTATGAAGTAACTAAGTATTTGATTTATGATGACGTATAAAATGATTTTGTACCTTATGTGCCTACTTGTATCATGTCAAGCTTGATTAAAGACAATGTTAGCTAATGAACATCTTGAACATATAATACGTTATAAATAGGATTCGAAAGTATTGAATTCTTAAACGAGGATAAACTACGCGTAAGGCAAGTATTCGAACCCTACTGTTATTGTGCAAGTATCTTTGCATTCTTTATTCGACGAATACCGTAAGCTTACCTCTTTGAATACAAGTTATATTGATTTCTCGTTCAAATGAGCCATTATGCTTAAACCTTTGTGAAAACTATTATTCCTAATGAACTTGGTATTGTTCTTGAATATTGTGAAAGAGTCGATGCCATTTGATTCGGCTAGACTATATGCATGTTTATAAAACTGTCCAAACCAATTGATTGGTACAAAAATCTAAAAACTGAGCTGGACAACCCTTATGGTAAGGGGATTGTATGTTGTTGGAAACCCCAACACATGAATATATTATTAATGTGGTGTTATGCATAACGTGGAGTATTGTAGACTGATCCTCTATAATACTTGTTCTTTTGGGTTATCAGTTTAATATTGGTAATTCTAGTAGATGCTCAATAGTCCTTAGTGACTGCTCAGTATAAATTGTTATCCAGTCGGATACCTTGATAGTCGTTAAATTCATATATATCAGTTGTTTTATATTGAATTATCGTTCTTATTACAAGAATTATTGTTATTCATTACTCATGATATTATTCTGAAACTTTGAACTATCCTAGAAATGACACTTTGATATTTCAAACCTTGTGATATTATATCCTACACCCTTGTTGTATATTACTTGCTGGGTAATTTGTGCTCATCCTTGCTTAATTAAAACCTTTCAGTTAAGGAAGAACATGGAGGTGTCTCTGGAGCAGACAAGGGTAAGGCTATCGACTAGCTTGTCCCTTTTTATGTTTAAGACTATTATGTTGTATTAAGACTATGTTTAAACTTAAGTAGGATTATGTAATAGGTCTTTATTCGATACTATTATGTAATCTTTTAAGTACTGTAGGTTGCGAGACTTGGGGGAATAATTATAATAAATCATTGTATATTATTCTAAATTAGATCTTTCGTTGTGAATGTGTAATTTTAGTTGTTATGGTGATTCCATGAGAACGTGACGAACTGAATTTGGGTGACCAAGTGGAGGTCAGAATTTGGGGGCGTCACAGCACATGCTCGCCGGGGCGGGCCTATAAGGCTTACTACCCCTTGCCGGGGTGGGGGTCCTGAATTCTAACAGATATTTTTGGCAGTTACAACTTCCATAAACCACCTCCCCACTTCTTCATTCTACTATTACTTCTTCCTCACAAACAATTCCCAATCCCATCACTTCTCTCCCACGTTTTGGATAAATAAATTCCATCATACCACTTAATTAGCACAACACACCACCTACCCACTACTACACTCCATTACTTCCACTTATATCTCTCTATCTCTATAAAACCTCTCCACTCTAACCTAATTTCACTACTCAACCTCAGACAGCTACGAATTAGGGTTCTTTGTGGAAGGAAATTATACAGCAATTGAGCGTGAGCATTTTGTCTACCAATTCATCCTCGCCTATCACTATTTAGTGAACAAAAATCATTAAGTTTGGGGATAAACCACTGTGCACACCAAGTGTTCGATAGATTATGTGAGTAAAGTTTGGGTAGGGAATAATGTACTAAGGCTTCCGAAATTCAATGGCATCTAAGCCTACATCAAAGAGGCAACGGGGAGAGAGTTGCACAACAACACCACCATCACGAACCTTCGACCGGTGCAAATTCAAAAGTGCCGTCGCCGTCGACCGTTACGACTACATGGTAACAAAGGCTCTTACACCGGAGTGGGGGTTGGCACCGAAACATGTCAACGGTGAAATGATGCAACAGATTTATCAGAAAGGGTGGAACAAGTTCACTAAGGAACCCAAGGTCGCCGTTGTAAGTGTGGTCAAAGAATTTTATACTAACACCGAGGACAAGGCCCCTTTCAATGCTTTTGTGCGGGGTAGATTGGTTCCGTTTAGTGTCGATGCAATTAACACTTATTACCACTTGAGAGTACCGAGACATTACCAGTATGCTCACTCACGTGACAACGATCCAGATTTTGAGGCTATTCTGAAGGACATGACTAAATCGGGAACCACATGGATCAAAGGTAGAAAAGGAGGCCTAATTTTTTATAGCAAGGATCTCAGTAGGTATGGGAAGATATGGTATGCCTTCTTATGTGCAAAACTGTTTCCATCCACGCACACCTCTGATGTGACCAAAGAGAAGGAACTACTTTTATATGCGATTGTGTAAGATTTCATCATCGACGTCGGGGCCATAATCAGTTTTTCAATTCGCCGATGCTTACGAGGAAATTTCTCGGGCAGCTTACCACACCCATCACTCATTTGTGGGTTGTGTCGCTAAGTGGGTGTTAGATGATCCGATGATGAACCCACTCAGATGCCGCTTCAGCTACTAGATTCCAGAATGATTACGCGGTATTTGGTGTGGGCCGAAGGTGACTCACATCTTAGATGATTATGCTTTATATTTCCATCAGCTACGGAGGACGAAGTTGACGCTGAAGACACCTCGGATGATGCTGAGTTTCAAGAGGATGCGGCGATGGGAGAGCAAGAAACAGAGGCGGCACCACAACTTGAAGCCATATCTAGCCCTTAGTTTCTTGCATTTCAACGTCAGGTGGATGAGCACAACAAGGAAGCACGCCAAGATATGCGTCGACTCGCAGCGAGGCAAGACCACATGTTTGAAGCTATGAATACGTCTTTTGCTTCATTGAATGCGACGCTCCAGAGCTTCAATCCAAATGCCCAATTCCTATACCAACAGTCCATGCCAATGCCAAGGTTTCCACCAAGTGACTCCGAGGAAGAAGATCAACCACCACTACCCCAGACTTAGGCGATTACAGGGAAGTCCGCACATTTTATTGCGTTATCCATACAATGAGGACATTGTTGTTTTCTAGTTTGGGGGAATTAGTTTTTTATTTTGCATTTCATGTTTGCATGCATAATGTCATTAGTTAGGTTTGCATTTGTTATTGCATTTTAGTTTTTCATGTTAGTTTAAGGATTTTTGACGTTGCATTCAAGTAATCATATAGTTGCATAGTAGCTTAGGTGCATAAATAGTTTAATTATTTTTGTTATTTCTGCATTTTGTTATGTTATGTTTGATATATATATATATATATATATATATATATATATATATATATATAAATTTAGTTAGAATTGTGTTGATTTGTATATGTCCAACGGTCATTGTAGTTCATGTTTATGTTGGCCAATGATGAGATTGGGATTAAGTAAACAAATACAGTACCCAGTATTGGAACTGTGATGTAGTTTTAAATTATGACTTGGATCTGGTGCTTGTTTGAAACTGGTATAAAAAGGGTAGTATGTAATAACATCTGTGTCGACTGATTAGTTTAAATTGATGCATAAATATTTTTTAAAGGATAATGCTAGTGTAAATAAGAGAATGACAAGAATAGGTAGTGAAGACCACGAATTAGGCAAGAACGTAAGTTTGGGGGAAAGAGTAGGGTCTATAAGCTTCAGAAAAAGAAAAAGAATAATATCTAGTTGAGTCTTGTGGTGGGTTGAGAAGAAATACTCCCCATAAACACAAGTGTGAGATGGAGCGTAAAACGCGCTTACCAACCATCTATCGAAAGAAAAAAGAAAAGAAAAGAAAAATAAAGAGAAGACGGGAAATAAGGGCAAAGAGCCCCCGTCAATGAATAAAAAAGGAGAAAGCATGAATACCCTATTCGGAACCCTAATCTTGGTAAATGTTTGATTTTAGTTGGAACTCGTCTGTTTTTGAAATTTTTGAGTTTATTCTGTATGATTCCTGATAAGAGATTGGTTATGTATTGAGTTTGAATTAAAATTAGTTAGCATAGATGTTTCTCACACACGCACTATATTAGTGATGACGGTCTAAGATTCGAGGATTGATGAGAAGTGATTGAGTGGTTTCGATATGAAGTGTTGTAGTGTTTGCTTGATTTTTCTGAGGCCGAAGGAATAAATTTGATTCTGTGATACTGTTGGATTCGTAAACATATACTTAGATACATTACATCTTATTGCATTGCATTGCATTACATAACATATTAGTCTATTTTGTGCTCGAGGACTAGCACGTTTTAAGTTTGGGAGATTTTGATAAATAGGGTTTATACCCGCGAATCAGTGCCTAATTCAAGCTTAATCGGTGTTAATTCCTTGTTTTAATGTTTATTTTTACTTGTTATTTGTTAATTTGTGTGTAGGTGTGGTGGCATGGCATATGATCACAATAAGGGTGGAATTGTGGTAAGGAATGGAGAAATAAGAGCAAAAACAAAGTCAGTGGACAGTAGCCTAGTGATGAATGGGTAATATACCCATAAATCGGATATACTTGGGTTTAATTTGTTATATTTTTGACTCATGTATGAATATTTTTACTGTGTTTATGTGTTGTATTGCAGATTCGGGAGCTGCAGGGACAAATTAGGGAGTTTAAGCTTAAAAAGGGTATTATGGTAATTTCTGGTCCTCAGCGCTGGGGCGCTCAAGATAGTGTATTCCTCAGCGCCGAGGCGCTGAGCCTCTGCTACAGTTGATTGGATACGCGTCTGACTTTCTGTTTGTCTTGGTTTGGCTTATGGAATGCAAAGTTGACATGGATTTGGAGGGGGGGAAATAAGGGAAGTATATAAGGTTTATGTTGCTGAATTAAAAGAGGGATCTAATCATTCATTCATTGGAGGCTACACAAAGGATTACTTGAAAACTAAGGATTGGCTCAGGAGTTTTCTTCTTCTCTTTATTTTCAATTTGTAATTCTTTAAGGATGTTTTACAAACGATTATTGGTTTTTTGTTCCGTTATGAACTAATTCTTTAATTAAGATTTCAATTAAACCTTTTATGGCTATAATTTAGTTATTCAGATTATTCCAATTATTTATGTTGAAGTGAATTGTTTATCATGCCTTGCATCTATTGATTAATTATTTGGCCGATAATTACCTTGTTACTCTAGAAGGAATTAAAAAAGGAATTCTAGGGTTATAACTGAGCATGATATCATGTGACTTAGTTATTTGTAAAGTGAATAATTAGGTTTGTGAATTGAATGGAAATATCTGTTCACATCATGTAACACATAAGGAATTGGAATGGAAGGAGTTTAATTCAATTGTTTTGCATAGGAATATAGCAAGATTAATTTGAGTTAAATAGAAGTCAATTGTTTACTTGGAAAAGGGCTTTTGGTGGTAGAGAATTCTTGTTAACAATTCAGTAGACATAATAATTGGGATAAATGGATAATTGGTTTATAAAGTCATAATTGGGGATATTGAAGTCTTAATCCTTATTTATCGGAGTTCATTCAAGTCATATTTTAGTTTATCTGTTTTCTTTAGGATAATCAGTTTAATTAGTTAATTTAGTTCTCTTAATTCGAAAAATCACAATTTATTGTTGTTTAAATAAAATTGGGTTGATATAGTACTAGTAGTTGGGATTTATTAATATAATTCTCTGTGGGAACGACATTCTATCTTATCACTTTATTACTTGTTGACCGTGTATACTTGCACATATTCATTGATTGCGAAATCGACCAACACCTAACCCGCCGGGGCGGGCATGTTTTGGCCTTACACCCCCGCTAGGGCGGGGGGTCTTCAACACCAGATTACTGGACCCTAGCCCGCCGGGGCGGGCCATTTACAAGCATATACTCCCGCCGGGGCAGGGGGTTCCGAAACTTGTCAGTCCTGGCTTGTTTTAAACTCTGCTGGAACGTGGATTTAATTGCTTAGAATGCGTTTGGACTCTAAATGACATGGGATTTAGACCAGAATTCATGTGTTGGATACATATTGAGCAACGAACAACAAGATCATCATCATGCAAAGCAATTAATAGAGATTAAGGACATATATTCATAGCGAGCATCGGAGTGAAGATTTTGAGGAACTTTCATAACGATTATGGATTAAGGCTAAAGTGAAGGGTGTTCTGCATTATTCTTCTTCTTTAGTTTTATATTTGTAATTGAAAAGATGATATCTTTAATTTATTCAGTTATTCTTTCATTTATGATGAACTAAGTACTTTTTAAGCTTAAGACGGACCTTGAAGTGGAACGATGATTATGTAACTTTGATTTTCAGTTTAATAAGCTATTATCCTATTTATCTATATTAATTTGAGTTTGAATTTATGAATTGCCTAATCAACGATTCTTTGTGGACTTGTATCAACTCGAGAGATGAAATACGAGTCTAGACTTAGTTAGTATAGCATGTGTTCTTGAATTTTGTGAATGAACAGAATCTTGATAAATGTTATGGTAGAGATATGCTTGACATCGCATGTAATCAGATAAAGAACCTGCACTTAAACCTTCTTTAATTATAATTCATATAGAGATATAATGAGTTAGTTGATTACGGTGTTTAACTTGATTCTATCTAATTTGTGGGTTTGAGTTAATACGGTATTAGTACATCGAGAGGTGGCTAGTTCTACATACGTGTTCTTGATTAATAAACTGGGATAGTGAGTTAAACTGGAATAAATGTGTAATAATCAGAGTGATGCTTAGAGTGAAGTCGAAAGCCTAATTCTTCAATATTTGTTTGAAAATTCAGTTTTTAGGGTTTGTTGATTGTTTGGTGATTTTAATATTTTTACTACTTTTAGCTACAAACTGGAAATTGAATAGTTTAATAAAACTAGGATTAATAGAAAGTTGGTAATTGTGAGGGTTAATTTCTTATTACAGTCTCTGAGAGAACGATACTCTACTTACTACTATATTACTTGTTGACCACGTATATTACAGGTAAAATCTAGTTACGCACAACAAGCAAGTATACGTGATAAACAAATAACATAGTAGTAAGTAGATTATCGTTCCCTCAGAGACTGTAATAAGAAATTAACCCTCACAATTACCAATTTTCTATTAATCCTAATTTTATTAAACTACTCAATTTCCAGTTTGTAACTAAAAGTAGTAAAAATATTAAAATCACCAAACAATCAACAAACCCTAAAAACTGAATTTTCAAATAAATATTGGAGAATTAGGCTTTCGACTTCACTCTAAGAATCACTCTGATAATTACACATTTATTCCAGTTTAACTCACTATCCCAGTTTATTAATCAAGAACACGTATGAAGAACTAGCCACCTCTTGATGTACTAATATCGAATTAAGTCAAATCCATAAATTAGATAGAATCAAGTTAAACACCTTAATCAACTAACTCACTATATATCTATGTGAATTACAATTAAAGAAGGTTTAAGTGCAAGTTCTTTATCTGATTACATGAGATGTCAAGCATATCTCTGCCCTAAAATTCATCAAGATCCTGTTCATTCACAAAATTCAAGAACACATGCTATACTAACTAAGTCTAGACTCGTATTTCATCTCTCGAGTTGATACAAGTCCACAAAGATTCGTTGATCAGGCAATTCATAAATTCAAGCTCAAATTAATATAGATAAACTAGATAATAGCTTATTAAACTGAAAATCAAAGTTACATAATCATCGTTCCACTTAAAGATCCGTCTTAAGCCTAAAAAGTACTTAGTTCATCATAAATGAAAGAATAACTGAATAAATTAAAGATATCATCTTTTCAATTACAAATATACAACTAAAGAAGAAGAATAATGCAGAACTCCCTACACTTTAGGTATAATCCACAATCGATATGAAAGTTACTCAAAATCTTCACTCTGATGCTCGCTATGAAAATCTATCCTTAATCTCTGTTAATTACTTTGCATGATGATGATCTTGTTGTTCGTTGCTCAATATGTATCCAACAAATGAAATTCTGGTTGAAATCCCATGTCATTTAGAGTCCAAACGCATTCCAAGCACTAAAATCTATGTTCCAGCAGAGTTTAAAACAAGCCAGCACTGTCAGGTTTCAGGACTCCCCGCCCCGGCGGGGGTATATGCTTGTAAATGGCCCGCCCGAGCGGGCTAGGCTCCTGTAATCTGGTGTTGAAGACCCCCTGCCCCGGCATGGGTGTAAGGCCAAAACATGCCCGCCCCGGCGGGCTAGGCTGCTGTCCACTGACTTTATTTTTCCTCTTATTTCTCCATTCCTTGCCACAATTCCACCCTTATTTTGATCATATGCCATGGCACCACACCTACACATAAATTAACAAATAACAAGTAAAAATAAACATTAAAACAAGGAATTAACACTGATTAAGCTTGAATTAGGCACCGATTCGCAGGTATAAAACCCACTTATCACCTGTTGCCTTGCATTGATGACCTGTTTGACCAGTTTTAAGGAGCTAAATTCTTTTCAAAGATCGATATTCGTTTCAGATATCATCAGTTAAAGATTAAAACTGATGACATTCCAAAGACTGCTTTCAGAACTCGGTATAGGCAATACGAATTCTTAGTCATATCTTTTGGATTGACTAATGCTCCTGCTGCCTTCATGGATATGATGAATCAAGTATTCAAGGAATATTTGGATCATTTTGTGATTGTCTTTATTGATGACATACTCATATTCTCCAAAAGTCGTGAAGATCATGAGCAACACTTGAGGCTGATACTCTAAAAGCTTTGTGAAAACAAGTTATATTCCAAGTTGAAGAAATGCGAGTTCTAGCTTGAGAAAGTAGCATTCCTTGGGAATATGATATCAAATCATGGAATATCTATTGACCTAACAAAGATTGAAGTAATTCAAAGCTGAGAGCAACCTAAGTCAGTAACCAAAGTACGTAGGTTTCTGGACTTAGCTGGTTATTATCGGAGATTCATGGATGGGTTTTCTTGAATTGCCACTCCGTTAACTCAGCTGACTCGAAAAGATACAAAATTCAGTTGGAGCGAGGAATGTGAGAAGAGTTTTCAAGAACTAAAGAGGAGACTCATTTCAGCACCTGTTCTGAGAATACCATCTGGTTCGGAGGAATTTGTCATATACAACGATGCTTCAGGCAAAGGTTTAGGATGTGTTCTCATGCAACATGGGAAAGTCATAGCCTATGCCTCACGATAACTCAAAGAATATGAGATGAATTATCCTACTCATGATCTAGAGTTGGTAGCTGTCATTTTCGCACTTAAAATCTGGAGGCATTATATGTATAGGGAGAAAGTGGAGATCTATAGAGATCATAAAAGCCTCAAATATTTCTTCACTCAAAAGGAACTCAACATGTGGCAATAATGTTGGCTTAAGCTGTTTAAAGATTATGATCATACCATTCAATACCATCCTGGAAAAGTGAACGTAGTAGCTGACGCGTTGAGTAGAAGATCGTATGCGGGTACGAGTGCGATATTGTCAACACAAATGCCCATTTTTTATGACTTAAAAAGGATGAAGATAGAGTTAAACACTCTAGCGACCCATGTGATGATGTCAAATATACGAGTAGAACCGACTTTAATCGATAAAGTTAAAGCTACTTAAGGTACAGACCTAGAGCTAATATGTATGAGGAAGAAAGTACAATAATGTGCTATTCCGGAAGCAAGAATCGATGAAGAAGGAATACTTTGAGTTAACTCCAGACTTTGTGTTCCTAACAACTCTAATTTAAAGTATAAAATAATGATGGAGGCGCACAACACACCGTTAGTAATCCATCTTGGGAGTACCAAAATGTATCGTGATCTTCGACATGCATTTTGGTGGAAAAATCTGAAGAGAGAGATAGCGGAGTTTATCTCAAGGTGTCTAACTTGTCAACGTGTTAAGGCAGAGCATCAAGTACAAAAAGGTCCATTGCAACCACTTAAAATTTTAGAATGGAAGTGGGAGCACATTACCATGGATTTCGTTACTGGTCTTCCCAAGGTTTCTCAAGGCATAGATGCAATTTGGGTTATTGTTGATAGAACCAAGTCTGCCAATTTTTTACCTATACGAGAAACTTATTCACTTGAATGTCTTGCTCGTATACATATAAATGAGATCGTAAGACTGCATGGTATGCCAGTATCCATAGTTGTTGATCGGGATCCAAGATTCACTTCACAATTTTAGGTTAGTTTGTAGAAAGCTATGGGAATGGATTTACGATTCAGTTCGGTATATCATCCTCAAACGGACAGGCAGTCGAAGTGGACTATTCAAACTCTTGAAGATCTATTAAGACTCTGTGTCCTTGACTTTAAAGGAAGTTGGAATAAGGTCTTGCCATTTGTGGAATTCTCCTACAATAATAGTTATTAAGCAAGTATAGACATGGCTCCATTTGAAGCGTTGTATGGTCGAAAGTGTCGTTCTCCAGTATGCTGGGATGAGATGGGTGAAGCAACGTTATTGGGTCTAGAATTGGTACGCATGACAACGAAAAAGATTCAAATGATCTGACAATGTATAAAAACCTCACAAGATCGACAAAAGAGTTATGTTGATCTTCATCAAAGGGACGTAAAATTCAATGTTGGAGATCATGTGTTGTTACGTGTTGCTCCATGGAAAGGAGTTACAAGATTTGGAAAGAAAAAAAATCTCAATCCTTGATTCATTGGCCTATTTGAAATTCTCGATCGAGTAGGACCTGTGACCTATAGACTCGCCTTACCGCCAAGTATGTCTCGTGTTCATAACATTTTTTACATATCTATGTTACGTAAATATGTGGAAGACCTGAACCACATTATTGAAATAGAACTAGACGAGATAGCGGAAGATTTAACGTATGAAGAGGTACCTGTTAAAATCATGGATAAGAAGGAACATATTCTACGCTCCAAGGTTATACCTCAAGTCAAAGTTTTGTGGAGAAACCATGATGTTGATGAAATGACCTAGGAGTTAGAATCTGAAATGAAATCAATGTATCCTCACTTCTCCGACATACCAGGTAGGTACACCAATTTTGAGGACGAAATTTCAGAAGAAAGGGAGGTTGTAAGTTCCCAACTTTTATGAATAAAGATTAATTTTCTCTAAATATCATTTTAAATATTATGGTGTGTATTTGATATAATGTTATAGTTGTGGGTAATATTTTCAAATTTTACAAAGTAAGCAAGTTGTCATAAAATATTCGTTTGGTCTGGAAATATTCGTTTTATCAGGGAATATTCGTTTTATTAGGGAATTGTCGGAGTTAGAAAATGACAGAAATAACTTTTTATAAAAATAACGGCAAAAGTTTTGCTGTTAACTGTTGAAATACTGGATGGTAAAAGTACATTAATACGCGTGGTTAAATAGTAGCATACAGTATTATACAATATCTTTGATTATTGATGCTTACGTGAGAAGTCAATCAGTTATACTCAATTATTGCCACAGTAATTGCTGCATAGTATCTCACGTTATTGATTCAATTATTGTCATAATATTTTATATTATTAAATCAATAATTGAGACGATAAAGTTATTCATATTATTATCTGCATTATTGACGATGTCTAGAAAGTTTTGTCGAGGAAAGGGTTTTGGTCACCTAATTGCATGCCAATAAGGAGAAGTCCTTATCGAAAAGCCCCCTTTTTTCTGAGAATGATCTGGTTGTTAATATTACAAGTTATAATATTAATAAAAAAAAATTTAAATTAAAAATATGTTTTGTGAAGTCAAGTGAATTGAGATAAATAGAGGGATATTTTATGAAGTATTTGTTGTAAATTTTGCTTATTACATGAACCCCCACGTATTCATTTTTCAAAATCATCGGTAGAAAGTTATCTCAGTTTTGTTTCATTACTTATATATATAAGTTTTGTTTTTTATATAAAATAGAATATATTATATTTTATTGTGCATAGTACTGCATAGTGTTGCATAGTGCAGCATAGTAAAATCAAAATTTTTAAAGTTTCTACGCCGAACTACGCCCGTGAATTCTCCTAGTCTGTAGTCCGTGATTTTTCCTAAATAGTACCATGTCATTCTCTTATAAATATGATGCTTAGTTTAGAAATGAAAATCACACCAGAATCAGAAATTTTTTCTTCTATAATATTGAGCGTATTTCATTAGAGTTTAAGGAAGCTTTGAGTGTAGAAAACAGTGCAAGTTTTCTTCTAGAATATTACCGCCATACCAGTCAGAAATACTCTCCTTTTAAGGTAAGAGATATTATTTTTGTTCAATATTCGTAAGAAATAATATTTTCTTCCATACTCTGTAGTATGTAAGTAATATTATTTCGTTTCAGATTCTGAATTCTACACTCATTTTGTTAAATATTGTTTATATACTCCTTGAAATTAGTAGAATATCCTTAAAATGTGCGCTTCATCTAGTATCGTTACACAATGATATTTTTTTAAATATTCTTGTTAAATTTTAATCTTTTCATGTTGGGATACTATTCATGGGGTACTATTCACAAAGTACTATTCACAGGGTACTATTCACTCGGGTACTATTCACCCTAGGTACGATTCATGACAAAAATTGATTTCTTTTATGTCCAAATTATTTTTACATGAATATTATTCTTGAATTTTACTCCATATAGCAGTTATCATGTTGACATTTTGGACATTCTTAAACTCTGTATAAATTGAATTATAAATCTTTAATATTTATCCTTGATCTCGTTTAATTGAATTCTTATATCATTATCATCATCCTCATGCTTATATTGTGATGAAAGTCATTTTTGGCCCGTAGTGCATAGATGGACTGTTGATTGGTATGATTATGGTTATGTATCGGTACAATCATGACCTGTAATGTTACAAATGAAGTGTTAAAAGTCCTCATTGGCCCGTAGTGCATTGATGGACAGTTGTTAGCATGATCATGACCACTGGTGATACTAACGAATATCCTTGGCCCGTAGTGCATGTATAATTCGTGGATGTGATAATAATGAATATCCTTGGCTCGTAGTGTATGGATAATTAATGGATGTGACACTAATAAATATCCTTGGCCCGTAGTGCATGGATAATTCGATGATGTGGATTATTTATTGAGTTGTGTTACAACGATAAAATATTAATGATGAACTTTTAAATCATAAAAGATAGTAGATATATATTATGCTCTACTTGACTCTTCTAATGGATTGCTTGTTCCGCTGCAATTAAACTTGTTGTCTATTGTATTCTATCAGTTTTACACTTTTAAAGGCTAATGATAATTTATTCTGCATTATCTTAGTCATAATATTCTTTACTGGGCTAGTTGAGCTCACCCTTTGCTTTCATTGTTCTCTTCAGGAAATGAGAATATAGTTGAGACTAGTCGGGGAAAGGAGTGATGGTTCGAGATGGTGGCTATTGTAGTCCTCACTATTTTATATAATAGTATGATAATAATTGTAATGAGGACTCCATTTGAGTTTGGATATTGTCTACGAGATAATATTCGTGTTAAAACTCTCAGCTATGTTTTGTCATATTTCACATGACAGTTGTATAATGAAGTTTGTAGTTGAATTTTGTACCATGTATTTGGCGACTCAGAATGGGTTGTGTATACCTATTTTGGGGGTGTCACACCTACGCGCACGTGGATTGTCCTTTTTACAAAGGAGACTCTGGCGAAATTTTTTCATGAGTCTAGGAAATGAATGATCATGCATTTTTAACTCTATAGTAGACGTACGTTAAAGTAATGCATACATGCATATAGATATAAAATGCATTTAATGAGCTCCAGGATAGAATTTACCACACCCTTTCTGTGGTGATTAGGAGATTTTTGTCCAGATATATGGATTCAGACCAGCCAAGTAGCTCCCGTAGGACGTCTTCAGGAGTGAGGAGGAGAGCTTCAGATGTGCCTCGACCTCACCCAGCCCGACAGCCTCGTCGGTTGACGGAGTCAGTGATTTGTCCTATCCGGGTTGAGAGACCATATCTTGAGGACGAGGAGGAGGATGTACCAGTTGCAGATCCTGCTCCTTCTGCTTCTATTCCCCGCATGGAGCTTTCAACTATAAATGTGACGATTATAGAGCTTCTAGATGAATTGAGTCGTCACCCCTTGATCCATCTGCATGCGAACGAGGTAAAAGCTGTGTGGTTCTTCCTTTTTCCCATTAGTGAGGAGCAATAGTTCTGATGTTGATTTGCACTATGATGCAGGTTCCCGGCTTTACGTAACCTCGAGGGAACTGGTTCATTATACCTTCTCTATACCAGACTCTTCATCCAGAGTACCGAGAGATTGTACATGCTTGGGGCTTTGAGGCATTCTTCTCCATCTTTCCTTGTCGTTGTCCTTGGGGTTACCTCGTGGCTTTGTCTGAGCAATGGTTTCACCAGACTCAGTCTCTCTATTTGCTAGATTGTGAGGTGATGATGACACCGATGGATTGGCTGTTCATCACTGGGATGAAGTTTTTCGGGGCGCCAATGCCTTGTGTGGCTGACATTTCCCTGATTGTCATCAGATCCTTGCTAGGAGTCCTGACTATGGTGCTCAAAGGCATAACAAATCATACTGGTCCTTTGAGTGTAGATGCCATGAGTGGGGCTTTGACTGAGCCATTTCCCGATGATCCGAGGGTCAGCGATCGCATTCTTCGGAGATTGTTCCTGATAATCCTTAGGGGTTGTTTCATGGAGGATAACTCTACCACGGTGTCATTCACTTTAGTTAGCGCCACACGGGAGGTAGACCGTATTGAAGAGTTTGATTGGGGTTCCTACACCTTTGCCTACTTCCTCAGGGGAATGTGTTTGCGCTCGCAGGGCTTGACAGAGGCTTGGCTATGATTTTACCCATTCCTGCTGGTGAGTATTTTCTCTTTTGATTTCCCTTGTTCGGGTTGAGAGGTTGATTGATCGCATATGTTTGATCTTGTATTGGCAATTTTGGGCCTATGAGAGGCTCCCATTCCTTCATCCCGTTAGCATATTAGGTTTAGACACCTATCTACGGGGACGCCGATGGCATCACTCCACTTTGATGAAGGTTCCTGTAGCTGAGGGTTTCACCCATTCACGCTTACAGTTGGAGCTGTTGACAGTCGATGTCATTACATGGGTTTCTTACTCTGAGGACCACTTGACAGTTAACTTTGAGGGTGGTTTCCTAACTACTGTCGAGTATGTCATGTCCACACGTCAGATTCTCTTTTCACAGACGGAGATTGGGAGCTCTATTTAGGAGAGTGTGCTATTAGGAGCACTATAGGAGAGATTCGTATTTCGATCTGTCCTCCTGCCAGGCACTATTGGCCTTTGTTACAGCTGATCATTGAGGTCCCATTGGTGTGTGTTGATGGCTTTACTTTGTTAGAGGAACCGTTCACTCAAGAGGCATTCTACCGATGGCGGTTCCCTCACACCATTGGAGCCCAGACACGCCCCACACAATTTATGGGGGATATGGTTCCTGGCTCCGTCATGATGACGGATTAGATTGCCTGCGTCTGAGAGCCTACTCATCTGACGTAGATTGATAGTTTGACCCATCAATTAGACCGGGCACATTTCTTTATCCGGCATTTGGGCAGAGATCCTTTCGAGGTGGATACTTTTGATCCTTCTAGTTCTGGTGCTGGCCCTTCAGGTGGCCCATATTCAGATTGTTTTGCCAGTGGAGTTTCTCCATTGTATCGGCCTGGTATCCCTATTGGCAGAGATTTAGTGACTCAAGAGTAGTTAAATCAGATGGATAGGTTGGATGATGTGGACATCAACACTATTGACTTCTTCTGATGCATTTCTCGCTATATCGTTTGATAGGCCTCTGTTAGATATTGGGCGCCTGTGCCCCATTCTCGGTATATCTTTTGATAGACCTCTATTAGATATTGGGTGGCTATGCCCCATTTCCCTGTATTTTCCAGTTGTTGTAATACCCGAGATTTTTATAAATTAGAAATAAAAGTGTTTGAATATTTATTTTGAACACATATGTATTTTGGTGGGTCATGAAAGGTGAAAATGAAAATTTAATTGAATCATGTTTGAAAGGATTAAGAAATTTATTGATAATATTGATAAGCTTGGTTACGATTGATTAAGCTTAAGTGTAAAGTCTTTTGTGGTGTAATTAAATTCTTAATGAGATTAATTGATGGATAACTTAATGAAGTGTTGGATCTAGGATAAATCCAAGCCCAACATTATTATTGTAACATACTTGCATAGTTGGGAGTTTAGCCCAAGAATTTGAATTGGTAGACTAATGTTTAACCCAATGTGTATAAGTGTTTGTACCTAGCCCAATTCAAATATTAATTTGGACAAACCCAATGTATATGGATTATATAAATACATATATAAGATAAGTATACTTATATATATAGGAATATATATATATATATATATATATATATATATATATATATATATATATATATATATATATATAGGTGTAGAGATGTATGTGTAAAGGTAGCAATAAGCTAGCACATGGTACAAATGATGGAATGAAAGTGCAACATATGGAATGCTATCCCTCATGGCCAAAATTTTGGCCCTATTAAGCCTAAGTGATGATTTTTGTTGCACAAAAATTCTTACAAGCAATCCCATGCGGGCTCGTGATGAAGAAGGACATAGTTGGTGAAGGAGTTGGTAATTCTTTTTACCTAATCACCTTTTAACCATGGTTAATACCTAGTTGGGTGTACATATACAAGTATTATACCAAGTATTAGTACATGTATTGTATACATAGAACTTGCCTATAAATATAACCCATCCTAGTTCATTGCTTCATTTACTTGAAATTTCATAAGTGTTAGTAGTATAATAAGAGCTAGAGAGAAATTGAGGGAAGTAGAAGGATTCTAGAGGAACTCTTGCACTTTGGTGGTTCAAGAGGAGTTCAAGAAGGAGAAGCAAAGGTGGAGAACTACTTAAGGTTCCTAGCCAAGAGGAAGAAAGCCTACAAGAAGTAAGATTCATAATCTAGATTTATTTTTGGCAAGCTAAGTTAGTATGTGTAGATATTAGTAAGAATGCATGCTTGATTGTGGGAAGTTTATGTGTTGTGTGATCATGATGGATATAAAAGTATAATGATGAGTATTGGAAGGAGAATATGTGATTTATATGGCTTGGTATGTGATCTAAGTTAAAATGAATCATGTAAAAGCATGTGAGCATGAAACCTAGCTTAGTATGCTTGAACGTTTGATAATCGTGATTAACATATGTAAGAGATATGTGTAATTCTAAAATGTTATATTAAGCATATATGAAATACGATCATAACACAAGTTGAATCATCAAATTCGGTCATAAAACGAACTCGTAGCAAAATAATTGGTAAGAGAAGCTAGCATGAGAACCTTTGCTTGGAAAAGTAAATAATTTGATTAAATAAATATTTTGAAAAATTGTTCAAGATATCGCATATTGAAGATATGTAAGTTTATGAGATAATGGAAGTGGTTTGAACTCATTTGGATATGAAATGAGCAAGTTATGATAGATTGAATCAAAAAGGGTCAAAACTGAAAATGTTGAAAAAATCGGATTTTTGCTTCTGCAGGGGAGCGCCTAGGCGCTCAACCCAGGCTTATTTCAAGCGCCTAAGCGCTAGGCCATTTTCAGTGTTGAGTCAGTTTGGTTCGGGTCGGGTCAAACGGGTCAAGACTTGTTTTTTTGGATATAATAAGATAAAATAAGATTAATAACAAGATAAAAATATAATATTAATACTAAGTAAGGTAAGAATACTTTATTTATGTAATGAGACATGGATAAATAAAACCAAGTGAACAATTGATTAAACAAGTAAAATGATAGAAGGTGTCTTCGGGTTCGGAGATGAAGTCTTCGACTTCGTAAGATGTCTTCGGGTTCGAACGTGGCGGGATGTCTTCGGATTTGGAAACAACATTGTGACATTGGAAAAGGCGGGATTAATTGATAAATATTATCAAATTGATATATGTTACCCACGCATGAACTAAACTAAAATTTTAAGTAGAGGGTTATACTAGCTGCGTCCGAATAAACTTAATTTAAAAGTTTCTTGGCACGTATGTGTGAACGACGTAATATAGAATGCGTAACCCAAGTAATGTTTCACGTATACAAACCTGAAATGAGTATATGAGACTTAAATTTGCTAAAATGTTGTTAAGGTTTTTAAAAGTAAGAACAATCTGAATTATACATCTATGAGTTCTAAGGTGCATGGATAGATATATGTGTAATAATTGCATGTTGAGATTTATGTCAGGATGTGTGGCTAATGAGTACCTATACATACATAAATAGGATAATATAGTTCGTTGAGGTGATTTTATGCTATAAGTGGTAATCAACGCTTAAGGCAAGTTCCCTAACTTACTCTCTTTTATATTGAGCAAGTATCCGAACCCTACTCTTATTGTGCAAGTATAATTGCATTCTTTATTCGACGAATACCGTAAACTTATTTCTTTGAATACAAGTTATATTACTTTCTCGTGCAAATGAGTTAATATGCTTAAACCCTTGTGAGAACTATTATTCATGATAAACTTAGTATTGATCTTGAATATTGTGAAAAAGTCGATGCCATTTGATTCGGCTAGACTATATGCATGTTTATAATAAAACTGTCCAAACCAATTGATTGGTGCGGAAATCTTGAAAACTGAGTTGAACAACCCTTTTGGTAAGGGGAGTGTATGTTGTTGGAAACCCCAACACATGAATAAATATTATTGTGGTGTTATGCATAACGTGAAGTATTGTAGACTGATCATCTATAGTACTTGATATCTTTGGTTATCAATTTAATATTGGTAACTCTAGTGAAAGTTCAATGGTCTTTAGTGACTGCTCAGTATAAAGTGATTATCCAGTTGGATACATTGTTAGCCGTTGAATTCATATACATCTGTTGAATTATATTGAATTGTCATATCCCTTATTCATGATGTTATCCTGACACTTTGAACTATCTTAGAAATAACCCTTCGATATTTCAAATCTTGTGATATTATATCCTCCACCCTTGTTGTATATTACTTGCTGGGCAATTTGTGCTCATCCTTGCTTATTTAAAACCTTTCAGCTAAGGCGGAACAGGGAGGTGTCTCTGGGAAAGACAAGGGCAAGGGCAAGGCTACTGACTAGCTTGTCCCTTTTATGTTTAAATCTATCATGTTGTAATAAGACTATTTGCAAACTATGTTTAAACTTAAGTAGGATTATGTAATAAGTCTTTATTCGATATTATTATGTAATCTATTTAGTAATGTAGGTTGCGAGACTTGGGGGAATAAGTATAATAAATCATTGTATATTATTCTAAATTAGATCTTTCGCTGTGAATGAGTGATTTTAGTTATTATGGTAATATCTTGAGAACGTGACGAACCGAATTCGGGTGACCAAGTGGAGGTCAGAATTTGGGGGCGTCACAGTTGTACACAGAGATGATGTATTTAGATGATTATGTACTTATGAATGTATGTATATTATTTTCCATTCCTTACATTATATTACCATATGTTGTTTATCATGCATTCATTATGTTTATGGACATGCATTTCAAGAGATGAGTTTAGCATTGACCCCTGGATGGTCTTATGACACGGCCCTACAGATGTCTTCATCGACAATTAAGCAGATTAATCATACCCCACCTGTATTGATGGTATCTTCATTGAGATTGTGGTATGACAGCTTGTCCTCCCTGGATCGGGTGACAGTTGATCAGCTGTTGCATCACTCTATGACCCTCCTAACATTCCAGGTTCCATCGGGCTTTGTAGAGGGCATGCTGGAGCATTGGGTACCGGATAGGCAGGTGTTCCAGTTTGAGACCCAGGAGTAGACTCCTACTTTAGAGGAGTACGAGCATCTTATAGACTTGCATTTGGATAAGGCTTACGCTCAGATGGCTATTGGTGATATGAGCAGATAGTTTATGACCCTCACAGGCTTAAGGCGTAGAGTTGCCCTGGATGAGATCTCCTCGGGGCATGTAGTGTCCATGAGTTTTTTGATAGACAGATTTGGGTCCTTGGATAGTTATCTGCGGCATTCCGTGGATTTCACCACTTCGAAGGATGATTGGCATGTTGCCCGAGCAGACATACTCTTGATGTGTATAGTGGCTTATCTGTACATGCCATTGTACATGGATCATTTATGTATCGGTGTGATCATGGTAGTGAAAGCTCTTCGGGAGGGACATACCATCTTACTGACAATTCTGGCAGAGACCTTGAGGTCGGCCACATATTGCCATACCCATTTAGCGAGGGTGTTTACAGGCAGCTCGGTCTTGTTGTACATGTGGTTTATGACACACTTGAGACCGATTGGCACTTTTCGATGCCATGGGTATTGTTTTTCCCAGGGGATAGCCGTGTCATACTCCTTTCAGCCGGTGGAGTGTACAAACGCATCTTCTTTATAGGCTTTCTTGTTAGGGATCGAGGATCCATTTGATATTTTACCGTGTTCAGGGATTAGCTCTCCCTACAGCTTTCATGCAGCTGACATGGATTATCTTCTCCTGGCCGATTTGAAGGGTGTGACCACATATCATCTATTGGCTGTGATGGCACAGTTTGAGCAGTTTCAAAATGATCATCCCTTTGAGGGGGCATTAGGTTAGCGTTTGTCATCTCGGCTTCTGTCAGCAAAGGATTTGTCCAAGATTTATACATGTTGGACCCAGCGTGAGAGGGCTGACATCTCTACTAGCAATCCAGGTCGCTCTACAAAGTAGTCTGCATGGTTGGAGGCAGAGATTGCATCAGCTTGGGTTATATCCTCAGAGCCGGGTGCTAATTCTGATAGTGGGAAGCCTATAGAATATCCTGATTCTCCCACTAAGGATGAGCTATTTTCTGGGTTGTCAGTAGCTCTTGTTGATTCTCCTAGTATTTTTACGGCTGTGACTCCACATTCTACAGAGTATTTAGAGCAGGGTTTACATCTGATGACGTTTGAAAGGGATCAGGTTAAGGCCTTGATGTTGACAACTCTTTCTGGTAGAGATGCCGGTATAGTTGAGAGAGATGATGCTCTAGGTCACAGGTATAGTGTGACGCCCCTAAAATAGGTATACATCACCCATTTTGAGTCGCCAAATACATGGTACAAAATTCAAATACAACTTAATTATACAACAGTTGTGTAAAATACGACAAAACATAATCTAAGAGTTTTAATAAGAATATTGTCATCTAGACAATATCCACACTCAATGGAGTCCTCATTACATTTATTGTCACACTATTTAATAGAATAGTGAGGACTACTAATGCTATCATCTGGACCGTCACTCCGTTCCCCGACTAGTTCCGGCTACGTTCTCATTTCCTGAAGATAACAGTGAAAGAAAGGGTGAGCTCAACTAGCCCAGTAGAAAATATTATGACTAAGATAATGCAGAATAAATTATCATTAGCCTTCAACAATGTTAAACTGATAGAATATAACAGACAACAAGTTTAACTGCAGCGGAATAATCAATCCATTAGAAGAGTCAAGTAGAGCATGGTATCTACTATCTTCTATGATTTAAAATGTTTTCATCAATTTTTATCGCTGAGACTCAGCTTAATAAATAAACCACATCATCGAATCATCCTTGCACTACGGGCTAAGGATATTCATTAAATCATCAATGGTTATGACTATACGGAATAATCCCTGATCATAATCATATCAACAACTGTCCATCAATGCACTACTGTAAGACCCCAATTTTTTTTTTTAATAAAGATGAATTTTCTATAAATATCATTTTTAAATATTATGGAATGAATTTGATATAATGTTATAGTTGTGGGTAATATTTATAAATTTTGCAAAGTACGCAAGTTGTTGTATAATATTCGATTGGTCGGAGAATATTCATTTTAATATGGAATATTCGTACGACGGCACAATCATTGGTGGACCCCACAATGGAATTATTGTCGGATTGAGAAAACGATAAAAATATTTTATGATAATAATGGCGGAAGTTTTACCGTTAATACTGTTGAACTACTCGGTAGTAAAAGTACGGTAATATGCGTGGTTACATAGTAGCACACGGTATTGATTATTGATGCTTATGTGATAAGTCACTCAGTTTTATTTTATTAGTATTATTAATGTAATAAAACAAAAAAGCTTTTTATATAAAACATAATATTTTTATAAAGTTATTCTATAAATAGAATATATTATATTTTATTATGTATAGTGTTGCATAGTACCTGCATAGTGTATTGCATAGTAAAATCTTTTTATATGAAACAGAATACTTTTATAAAGTTATTCGTTTTATTAGATTATAAATAGAATATATTCTATTTTATTTAAATGATTTTACTTTAAATATGGATCGTCCGATTAAAAGTAAATCAATCTAGACCGTTCATGAATTAGTTACTATGCAGTCCATTCTTCTATAAATAGAAGCTCATTCCTTCATTATTTCTTACGAATTCACTGAAACTCTAGAGAGAGAAATTATAGAAAGAAAGAAGAAAAATATTCTGCTACTTCACTACTCCTATATCCAGTACTCTTCTTCTTAAGGTAAGGGGTATTATTTCTTTTGTATTCATGAAGAGAACTTCTGTTATTCCATTATTTATTATTCTGTCGAAATATCCTGTCTGTGCGTTTACGTCAGACCTGGTTCCATTATTTATTATTCTGTCTGAATATCCTGTCTGTGCGTTTACGCCGGACCTGGTTCCATTATTTATTATTCTGTTGGAATATCCTGTCTGTGCGTTTTACGCCGGACCTGGTTCTATTATCTATTATTCTATCGGAATAACATGTCCGTGCGGTCTATCGCATGCCTGGTGATTTCTTTTGTTATTACAATCTTTATTATACTCAGTTGGTTAAAGTTTTGGCTTTTATACTCCATGAAATTAGTGGAATATCCTTGATATTTGCGCTTCATCCAGAATATTTTTATGGAAATATTCTTCTGAGCATTCGTGAATTTTACTGCACAAAGTAGTATCATGTTGACAATTTGGACGTTATTGGTTCATGGATTAATTAATTCTTGAACTTGTTTTATTGAATTCTTATATCATTGTCATCATCCTCATGTTTATATTTTGTTGAAAGTCATCTGTGGCATGTAGTGCATAGATGGAATTGGTATGATTATAACCAGGGATTATTCGGTGTAATCATGACCGTAATGTTACAAATTATGTGGTAAAAGTCCTCATTGGCCCATAGTGCATTGATGGACAGTTGTTGGCATGATCATGACCATTGATGAATACACGAATATCCTTGGCTCGTAGTGCATGTATTATTTGTGGTTGTGATACTAATGAATATCCTTGGCCGTAGTGCAGGGATGATGTGGATTATTTATTAAGCTGAGTCCCAGCGATAAAAGTGATGAAAAACCTTTTAAATCATAAAAGATAGTAGATTTTATTCTATACTCGACTCTTTTAATGGATTGCTTATTCCGCTGCAGTTAAACTCGATGTGTGTTATATTGTATCAGTTTAACACTGTTAAAGGCTAATGATAATTTATTCTGCATTTTTTAGTCATAATATTTCTTACTGGGCTAGTTGAGCTCACCATTTCATTCATTGTACTCTTCAGGAAATGAGAATGTAGCAGGGACTAGTCGGGGAACGGAGTGACGGTCCAGATGATAGTATTAGTAGTCCTCACTATTCTGTTAAATAGTGTGACAATAAATGTAATGAGGACTTATTCTGAGTGTGGATATTGTCTAGAAGACAGTATTTGTATTAAAACTCACAGCTCTCTTGTAATATATTAAAGATTGTATTTGTATTTTGTACCATGTATTTGGCGACTCAGAATAAGTGATGTATACCTATGTTGGGGGCACCACAGTTGGTATCAGAGCTTAGGGATATGATCCTTGGTTAAGATGTGAGACTAGAAGTAGGAGGGGAGAGACGGAAAATTCCTTCGCTAGTATGACCTACCTAAGTTTATTTGGTATTTAATTGGTCGGTTAGAGTATAGGGATATTATGTTACATATCAATTAATCTTTGTTTTGTGGCAGTATCTGAAAATGACATCCGAGAATGTTGAGAATAGAAATGGAGCACAAGAGACCGTTGAGGTTCCACATATCAATAATCAGGATAATGTGCACCAGGAAGGCGACAATCCTCATGTAAACAACAACACTGACCAAATGATGAATGATGGAATGTTCAGAGGCTTTTTGCAATTCATGCAACATCAGGCGAGAGAGGCTCCTATTCAAAATGTAGGGGAAAACACTGAAAATTCTCGGACGGTCACCGCTAAGCAGTTCAAGGAGCTGGGACCACCGGAGTTTATTGGAGAGCCAAAACCACTTAAGGCGAAAATGTGGATCAAGCAGATCACCAAGATATTTGATGTCTTAGGATGCGCCGAGGAGCAAAAGGTTCCCTTTGCCACCTTTATGTTGCGAGGAGAGGCAGATTACTGGTGGGAATCGGTAAAGCGTACTTAACCTGCCACATTGAAGATGTCTTGGGAAAAGTTTCAAGAACTGTTCAATGACAAGTACTTTCCTGAAAGTATTAGTCCCATGAAGGAGGTAGAGTTCATCAAGTTGGAGCAGAATAATATGACCGTGTCGCAGTACGAAGCTAAGTTTGCCGAGTTGTCCCGATTTGCGTCCCACTTGGTAGATAATGAGGAGAGTATGACGCGGATGTTTTTAAGAGGTTTGAAACCGGAGATACGTCAATATCTTATTTCTCATAAACTGTGTTTGTATTCAGATGTTGTAAATAGGGCTCAGTTATTGGAGCGCGATAACGAGTCAACTCAACCAAGAGAAAGCAACCGACAAAATGATAATACCAGTGAAAGCAGTCATCGAAGCGGTGATAACAAGCGTGGAGGGAATCAACATGCCAAAAATGGTAACCACTTTGGTGGTATTCATGGCCAAAACAATAAGAATGGACATTTCAAGAAGAGGAGATTCAACAATGACGGAAAGACGTCAGCACCAACACCCGTTGTTAAAGAAGGAGAACGACCACCTATCATATGCTTCAAATGTGGAGGGGAGGGACATATCAGTCCAAACTGCGCGATGCCATCCAAAGCGTGTTATAATTGTGAAAAAGAAGGTCACCTAGCCCAATTTTGTCGTGCACCGAAGACAAGTCCAGTTGGAACGGTTACACAAAATACCGTCCCTGACAAGTCAAAACCAGTAGTTTAAGGGAGAGCTTTTGTTGTGACCTCTCAGAAAGCAAGGAACCCAAACGAGGTCATCACTGGTAAGCTTATCATAAACTCTAGCAAAGTCTATACCTTATTTGATACCGGTTCTACCCATTCTTTTATTTCTCCTAGTTGTGCCCAACGATTAAATTTGACTTTCGAGAAATTAGACTTTGACTTATCTGTGGAAATTCTATTGGAAGAAACCTTCATTACATCCACTGTTTATAAGTCTTGTTTGGTTCAAATCGGTACCCTCACATTACCTGTCGAACTTATTTCATTGAAAATACTTGCATTTGATGTGATTATAGGGATTGATTGGTTAACTACTCATCATGCTAAAATTGATTATTTTCGTAAGGTTGTTAGCTTTCATATTCCTAATCAACCTATTATGCGAATTCAAGCGACCAAACCATTAAAATTAATCACGGTCATCTCAAGCCATAAAGTTATTCGTTTATTGAAAAACGGATGTCAAGCTTTCTTAGCTCATGTCACAGATCTAAACAGAAATATGTCAGTTTTGAATGATATTTCTATTGTTAATGAATTTCCTGACGTATTCCCTGAAGAACTTCCTGGCCTACCCCCAGAGTGTGAAATTAAATTTTGTATTGACCTTGAATCCGGTAAAAAAACCCATTTCCAAAGCCCCATATCGGATGACTCCTATTGAACCTCAGGAGTTAAAGACCCAATTATAGGAATTGTTAGATATCAGTTTAATTTGACCTAGTACTTCTCCTTGGGGTGCTCCTATTCTATTCATAAAGAAGAAAGATGGAAGTATGCGACTTTATATTGATTATCGGGAGTTGAATCAAGTCACCATCAAAAATAAGTACCCGTTGCCTCGCATTGATGGCCTGTTTGACCAGTTGCAAGGAGCACAATTCTTTTCAAAGATCGATCTTCGTTCTGGATATCATCAACTGAAGGTTAGAACTTAGGATATTCCAAAGACTGCCTTCAGAACTCGGTATGGGCATTATGAATTCGTAGTCATGTCTTTTGGATTGACTAATGCTCCTGCTGCCTTCATGGATATGATGAACCGAGTATTCAATGAATATTTGGATCACTTTGTGGTCGTCTTTATTGATGACATCCTTATATATTCCGAAAGTCGTGAAGATCATGAGCAACACTTGAGGCTGATACTCCAAAATCTTCGTGAAAACAAACTTTATGCCAAGTTGAAGAAATGCGAGTTCTGGCTTGAAGAAGTGGCATTCCTGGGGCACGTAGTTTCAAGTCATGGAATATCTGTTGACCCGGCAAAGATTGAAGCTATTCAAAGCTAGGAGCAACCCAAATCAGTGACCTAAGTACGTTGCTTTCTCGGCTTAGCTGGTTATTATCAGAGATTCGTGGAAGGATTTTCTCGAATCGCTACTCCACTAACTCACCTAACTCGAAAAGATACAAAATTCGGTTGGAGCGAGGAATGTGAGAATAGTTTTCAAGAATTCAAGAGAAGACTCATTTAAGCACCTGTTCTGACTATACCATCTGGCTCGGAGGGATTTGTCATCTACAGTGATGCTTCGGGCAAAGGGTTAGGATGTGTTCTCATGCAACATGGGAAAGTCATAGCATATGCCTCTCGACAACTTAAAGAAAATGAGAGGTTTTATCCTACTCATGATCTAGAGTTGGCAGCTGTTGTTTTCGCACTTAAAATTTGGAGGCATTACTTGTATGGGGAGAAAGTGGAGATCTTTACGGATCATAAAAGTCTCAAATATTTCTTCACTCAAAAGGAACTCAACATGCGACAACGACGTTAGCTTGAACTATTGAAAGATTATGATCATACCATTCAATACCATCCTGGAAAAGCGAACGTGGTAGCTGACGCATTGAGTAGAAGATCATATGCGGGTACGAGTGCGATATTGTCAACGCAAAGGCCCATTTTGTGTGACTTGCAAAGGATGGAGATAAAGTTAAAGACTCCGGGGGCCCATGCGATGATGGCAAATATACGAGTAGAACCGACTTTAATTGATAAGGTTAAAGCTGCTCAAGCTACAGACCTAAAGCTGATGCATATGACGAAAAAAGTGGAAGAAGGTGCTATGTCGGAAGCAAATATCGATGAGGAAGGAATACTTCGAGTCAACTCCAGACTTTGTGTTCCTAACGACCCTGATTTAAAGTATAACATTATAATGGAGGCGCACAACACACCATTTGCAATCCATCCTGGGAGTACCAAAATGTATCATGATCTTCGACATACATTTTGGTGGGGCAATATGAAGAGAGAGATAGCGCTGTTTATCTCAAGGTGTCTAACGTGTTAACGAGTCAAGACGGAGCATCAAGTACCAAAAGGTCCATTGCAACCACTTAAAATTCTAGAATAGGAGTGGGAGTACATTACCATGGATTTTGTTATCGGTCTTCCCAAGGTTTCTCAAGGCATAGATGCGATTTGGGTCATTGTTGATAGATTAACCAAGTCGGCTCATTTCTTACCTATACGAGAAACTTATTCACTTGAACGTCTTGCTCGTATGTACATAAACTAGATTGTAAGATTGCATGGTACGCAAATATCCATAGTTTATGATCGAGACCCAAGATTCACTTCACGATTTTGGGTTAGTTTGCAGAAAGTTATGGGCACAAATTTATGATTTAGTTCGGCATATCATCCTCAAACGGACGGGCAGTCGGAGAGGACTATTCAAACTCTTAAAGATCTATTAAGACTCGGGGTCCTTGATTTCAAGGGAAGTTGGGACAAGTTTTTACCATTGGTGGAGTTTTCCTATAACAACAGCTATCAAGCAAGTATTGGCATAGCTCCATTCAAAGCGTTGTATGGAAGAAAGTGTCGTTCTCTAGCATGCTGGGATGAGGTGGGTGAAGCAACGTTGTTGGGACCGGAGTTGGTACGTATGACTACGGAAAAGATTCAAACGATCCGGCAATGTATAAAAACCTCACAAGATCAATAAAAAAGTTATGCTGATCCTCATCGAAAGGACGTGGAATTCGATATTGGAGATCATGTGTTGTTACGTGTTGCTCCATGGAAAGGTGTTACGAGATTTGGAAAGAAAGGAAAGCTCAATCCTCGATTCATTGGCCCATTTTTAATCCTCGATTGAGTAGGAACCGTGGCTTATAGACTCACTTTACCGTCAAGTATGTCTGGTGTTCATAATATTTTTCATATATCTATGTTACGTAAATATGTGAAAGACCCGTACCACATTATTGAGTTAGAACCGGATGAAATAGCAGAAGATTTAACGTATGAAGAGGTTCCTGTTAAAATTTTGGATAAGAAGGATCATGTTCTACGTACCAATGTTATACCTCAAGTCAAAGTTTTGTGGGGGAACCACGATGTTGAGGAAATGACTTGGGAGTTAGAATCTGAAATGAAATCAAGGTATCCTTACCTCTTCGACATATCAGGTAAGTACCCTAACTTCGAGTGCGAAATATCATTTTTAAATATTATGGAATGAAATTGATATAATATTATAGTTGTGGGTAATATTTATAAATTTTACAAAGTATGCAAGTTGTTGTATAATATTCGATTGGTCAGAGAATATTCGTTTTAACAGGGAATATTCGTATGACGGCACAATCATTGGTGGACCCCACAATAAAATTATTGTCGGATTGAGAAAACGACAAAAATATTTTATGAAAATAACGACAGAAGTTTTACCGTTAATACTGTTGAACTACTCGATAGTAAAAGTATAGTAATACGCGTGGTTGCATAGTAGCACACGATATTGATTATTGATGCTTATGTGATAAGTCACTCAGTTTTATTTTATTAGTATTATTAATGTAGTAAAACAAAAAAGCTTTTTATATAAAACATAATACTTTTATAAAGCTATTCTAAAAATAGAATATATTATATTTTATTATGCATAGTGTTGCATAGTGCCTGCATAGTGTTTTGTATAGTAAAATCTTTTTATATAAAACATAATACTTTTATAAAGTTATTCATTTTATTAGATTATAAATAGAATATATTATATTTTATTTAAAAGATTTTGCTTTAAATATGGATCGTCCGATTAAAAGTAAATCAATCTAGACCGTTCATGAATTAGTTACTATGCAGTCCGTTCTTCTATAAATAGAAGCTCATTCCTTCATTATTTCTTACGAATTCACTGAAACTCTAGAGAGAGAAATTATAGAAAGAAAGAAGAAAATTATTCTGCTACTTCACTACTCATATATCCAGTACTCTTCTTCTTAAGGAAAGGGGTATTATTTCTTTTTGTATTCATGAAGAGAACTTCTGTTTTTCCATTATTTATTATTCTGTTGGAATAACCTGTATACGCGGGCTACCCTATACTTGGTAAAATTCTTCTGTTATGCCATTTATTTATTATTCTGTTGGAATATCCTGTCTGTGCATTTTACGCCGAACCTAGTTCCATTATTTATTATTCTGTCGGAATATCCTGTCTGTGCGTTTACGTCGGACCTGGTTCCATTATTTATTATTCTATCGGAATATCTTGTCTGTGCGTTTACGCCGGACCTGGTTCCATTATTTATTATTCTGTTGGAATATCCTGTCTGTGCGTTTTACGCCGGACCTGGTTCCATTATTTACTATTCTGTCAGAATAACCTGTATGTGCGGTCTATCGCATGCCTGATGATTTCTTTTGTTATTTCATTCTTTATTATACTAAGTTGGTTAAAGTTTTGGCTTTTATACTCCATGAAATTAGTGGAATATCCTTGATATTTGCGCTTCATCCAGTATATTTTTATGGAAATATTCTTCCGAGCATTCTTGAATTTTACTGCACAAAGCGGTATCATGTTGACAATTTGGACGTTATTGGTTCCTGGATTAATTAATTCTTGAACTTGTTTTATTGAATTCTTATATCATTGTCATCATCTTAATGTTTATATTTTGTTGAAAGTCATCTGTGGCATGTAGTGCATAGATGAAATTGGTATGATTATAACTAGGGATTATTCAGTGTAATCATGACCGTAATGTTACAAATTATATGGTAAAAGTCCTCATTGGCCCATAGTGCATTGATGGACAGTTGTTGGCATGATCATGACCATTGATGAATACACGAATATCCTTGGCCCGTAGTGTATGGATTATTTTTGGTTGTGATACTAATGAATATCCTTGGCCGTAGTGCAGGGATAATGTGGATTATTTATTAAGCTGAGTCCCAGCAATAAAAGTGATGAAAAACCTTTTAAATCATAAAAGAAAGTAGATTTTATTTTCTACTTGACTCTTTTAATGGATTATTTATTTTGCTGCAGTTAAACTTGATGTGTGTTATATTGTATCAGTTTAACACTGTTGAAGACTAATGATAATTTATTCTGCATTATCTTAGTCATAATATTTCTTACTGGGCTAGTTGAGCTCACCATTTCTTTCATTGTTCTCTTCAGGAAATGAGAACGTAGACGGGACTAGTCGGGAAACTGAGTGACAGTCCAGATGATAGTATTAGTAGTCCTCACTATTCTGCTAAATAATGTGACAATAAATGTAATGAGGACTTATTATGAGAGTGGATATTGTCTAGAAGAGAGTATTTGTATTAAAACTCATAGCTCTCTTGTTATATATTAAAGATTGTATTTGTATTCTGTACCATGTATTTGGCGATTCAGAGTAGGTGATGTATAACTATTTTGGGGGCGTCACAACTACAGGCCACTGAGGACTTTTACCACATCATTTATAACATTACAGGTCATGATTATACCGAATTATCCTTGGTCATAATCATATCAAGTCTATCTATGCACGTAAGCCAAAGATGACTTTCATCACAATATAAGCATGAAGATGATGACAATGACATAATAATTCAATAAAAGAAGTTCAAGAATAAATTTTAAAGATTTATAAGTTAATTTATCCTGAAATCAATAACGTCCAAATTGTCAACATGATACTGCTTTGTGGAGTAAAATTCAAGAATGCTCAGAAGAATATTTCCATGAAAAGATACTGGATGAAGCACAAATATCAAGGATATTCCACTAATTTCATGGAGTATAAAAGCCAAAACTTTAACCAACTAAGTATAATAGAATATGTGAAACTATAAATGGATTTTCGCCCGCCATGCGGTAATCCACGTAGACAGATCATTTCCATAATTTAATAAGGAATGAATACGAAGGATCATTCACCATGCATGCGGTAGTCCACACAGACAACTTATTCCAACAGAATAATAAAGAATGGAATAACAGAAGAATTCACCATGCGTGCGATAGACCGCACAGACAGGTTATTCCAACAGAATAATAAAGAATGGAACCAGGTCATGCGTAATTCGCACAGACAGGATATTCCAACAGAATAATAAAGAATGGAATAACAACAGAATTCACCAGGCATGCGATAGACCGCACAAACATGTTATTCCAACAAAATAATAAAGAATGGAATAACAGAAGAATTTCACCATGTATGCAGTACTTCGCATAGACAGGTTATTCCAACAAAATAATAAAGAATGGAATAACAACTCTTATGAGTATTGAAAGAAAATAACTCTCTTCATGAATACAAAGGAATAATACCCCTTACCTTAGAAGAAAACAGGATACTAGAATAGTGAGGTAGCAGGCTTCTCTTCTTCTTTCTCTCTATAATAATTGCTCTATAGCTTTTGTGAATTGGTGAGAAATGAAGGAAGAATGAGCTTCTATTTATAGGAAAATATAGTTTCTATAATTGCAGGTTTTGGGGCTAAAAATATTACAGTATAACACCTTCCTCTTTTTCTTCATTTTTAATTTAGTCCTGCAAGTATTATCAAACTTGCACCACCTCCCCTAATAGTAAATAATGTGAATTAATAGTAAATCATGTGAATCAATAGTTTTAGACATGTAAAAATACGAATTACAGTATAATACCTCCATCTATACCTCCATTTTTAACTTAGTCATGCAAGTATTATCAATCTTGCACCATCACCCCTAATAGTATAAGAATGTGAATCAATAGTATACACATGTGTACAAATAGTTATAATCATGTGAATTAATAGTAATTAATTGCTCATTTATGCGATTAATTACCCGATTGGTCAGTATAACTTTCAGACATCAATTAATATCGAAATAAATATCGATTTCCATTAACACTAATAATTCCCACACAATGGAACCATCAATTTCATCATTAATCAACACGAATTATTCATCATTAATATCATAACACACAATATTTAACAACCAGATCATTCCCAAGAAAGAAGGGGCTTTCCGATAAGGATTTCTCCTTATTGGTGCGCAATTAGGTGACCAAACCTCTCCTTGACAGAACTTTCTAGACATTGTCAATATTGTAAATAATAATATGAATAACTTTGTCGCCTCAATTATTGATTTAATAATATAACATATTATGCAGATGATACTGTGACAATAATTGAATCAATAATATGAGATATATGATGCAACAATTACTGTAGTAATAATTGAATATAATTGAGTGACTTCTCACATAAGCATCAATAATCAATACCGTGTGCTACTATGCATCCACGCATATTACTGTACTTTTACTACCTGGTAGTCCAACAGTTTAACGGTAAAACATTCGCCATTATTTTTATAAAAAGATAATTATGTCGTTTTCTAACTACGACAATACTTCCTTTGTGGGGTCCACCAATGATTTTGCCATCGTACGAATATTCTCTATTAAAACGAATATTCTCTGACCAATCGAATATTATATAACCACTTGCTTACTTTGCAAAATTTGTAAATATTACCCACAACTATAACATTATATCAATCCACACCATAATATTCAAAAAATATATTTCGAGAAAATTATTCTTTATTCATAAAAGTTGAGGTCTTACAACCTCCCTTTCTTATGAAATTTCGTCCTAAAAATTAGGGTACGTACTTGGTATATCGAAGAGGTGAGGATATCTTGACTTCATCTTAAATTCTAACTCCCAGGTCATTTATTCCACATCGTGGTTTCTCAACAAAACTTTGACTTGAGGTATACCCATGGAGCGTAGAATATGATCCTTCTTATCCAAGATTTTAACAGGTAACTCTTCATATGTTAAATCTTCCTCTATATTGTCTGGTAATAATTCAATAATGTGGTTCGGGTCTTTCACATATTTACGTAACATTGATATGTGAAAAATATTATGAACACGAGACATACTTGGCGGTAATGCAAGTCTATAGGCCACAGTTACTACTCGATCGAGGATTAAAAATGGGCTAATGAAACGAGGATTGAGCTTTTCTCTCTTTCCAAATCTCATAATTCCTTTCCATGGAGCAACATATAACAACACATGATCTCCAATATTGAATTTCACGTCCTTTCGATGAAGATCAGCATAACTCTTTTGTCGATCTTATGAGGTTTTTATACGTTGTCGGATCGTTTGAATTTTTTCCGTAGTCATACGTACCAAATTCGGTCCCAACAACGTTGCTTCACCCACCTCATTCCAGCATACAGGAGAACGACACTTTCTTCTATACAACGCCTCAAATAGAGCCATGCCAATACTTGCTTGATAACTGTTGTTGTAGGAAAACTCCACTAATGGTAAGAACTTGTCCTAACTTCCATTAAAGTCAAGGACACAGAGTCTTAATAAATCCTCAAGAGTTTGAATAGTCATCTATGATTGCCCGTATGTTTGACGATGATATGCCGAACTAAATCGTAAATCTGTGCCCATACCTTTTTGCAAACTAACCTAAAATCTTGAAGTGAATCTTGGGTCTCGATTAGAAACTATGGATACTGTGACACCTCCAAATCCGGGTACTTCGATTCCACGGAATTTGGTGTTCACTGTACAAGCATCATCTATCTATCTACCCATAAATAATATCAAACCATACAATAGATAGAAATCATAATAAAATCTCTTCCCTTAAGGGTTACATCAATTGAATCATAAATAAATCCTAGGCTACTCTAACCTTAAAACATCTGTGCGGAATTCTAAACAAATAAGTCTTAAACAACAACATAAGTCTTAAACATAAATACATCATCAATTAAAATAACAAGTCTTCATCACTTGCTAACTTTGCCCTTGCCTTTACTAGTGGAGGGTTCATCGCTTCTTTCATTCTTAACTGCAATGTTATTATTAAGCAAGAGTGAGCACAAATGCCCACAAGTATAAAAATAAAATAACAGTATAATAACATGCGAATAATCAAAGACATCTGAATAAATCTCAACTTTTGAATCAAGAATAAATAACATGAATCAAAAGAATACTGAGCATCATAAGACCTTGAACTATGTCCTGGGTTAACAAGGGTTATACTTGAAACCTTTAACAGTCATAAGACTATGGACCTTCTTCTCGTACTTAGGGGGATCAGCCCTTAGTACCATACTGTGCACAATATCTTAACGCTAAAGCGTAAATAATCCCCTATACAGGGTTGTTCATCTCAATTTGACATTCGAGTCCGCACCAAAGGAAGTTTGGTTTGGATAATTCATCAAGGGTTCTGAAATTTAGAACGCTCATCAACTATGGACTAGTTGAATCAATAAGGTTCACTAGTCTAATAAAGTTCAACAATAATTGATATTCGATTTGAATAATAACCTCAAAAGTATACAATAGGGCAATTATTGTATAACTGAATCATGCTTTGGAAAGATAATTAACCTTTAATATCATACTTGAACTTGAATAATAACAAGGATAATTTATTCAAGGTAAATAATAAACTTGAACAATAATGACAAGTGGGGTTAGGGAAACTTGCTCGACATAAAAGTAACGTTTAAGTTTAAATAAACTTGCTCAATAGAATGGAGTTAGGGATAGTATACTTGCCTCATGCGTAGATTACACTTTAACTAAGCACGTTCTTTGAATTAAATCCTACATACCATTCATATACACAATACCAGTTAATTATAAATTAACTAATCATTATAAACTCTTTCTCTTTGACTACTTTAATTATTCGACTAAACTTAGTCAAATTTTCACTTTGTCACATCATTTGTACTTCGTGAATTATCAAACTAATTATGTATTTAATAATTCAATTCACATATGATATTTTATTACATGTTAAGCAACTATTTTATCATCTCATAATACCTCTAACATGATTACATGTTCATTACATCAATCCACTAACACTTGTTAGACTTTAACATTTTAAAAATACATTTCTGACATTTTTTGGAGAGTGGCGCTGCGGCGCCACTAATATGCTAAGGAGTCGCGCTGCGGCGCGGTGGCGCTGCGACGCTATGGCGCCGTGGCTTGGGTCTTGGCGCTGCGGCGCCGTGGCGCTGCGGCGCGGGACTTCAGTTCTGAAGTTGGCGCCGCGGCGCGAGACCTCAGAAACTGTTTCCCAGATCGCGATGAACACAGAGTTCGGCGATTTACACATTTTATGATCACTAAACTCACTAATTTAACGTACCCACATGTTAATACTTCCATATAATCAATACCCAACATCTGTAGAGTAGTTTTAACTAATTAAAACACATAATCACATAATTAAAATATGTGAATTCACTAACTTTAATGTTCATGAAGTTTTAGAAAACTTTATGTGAAAATTCTCGCTACGAATTCGTTATAACACCGAATTTGTTCGTTTAAGGCTTGATCTCTTCGTATTAACATGCTCAATAATATAAGGGTGTAAAATTTATGAAAACACTTCTGTTTAACATACTAAAATCACGTATAAGGCCTTAAGGCCATAACCCATACTCTGTAATTTTGCAGAAATTATATACTACGTAAACTTATGAATTGATGATATGGAATTATATACAAAGTATATTAAAACACATTAAAATGACATCTTAACACATATATTCACATAAGCCTTACAAATTCCCATCATAAAACTTTACAGTACTTGAAAACCATTTGCATAAAAACTTAAATACGTAAAAGTAGAAATTGGGTTTGGGAGAAATTTACCCAGAGTATAGATTAGAAGATGATCAATGATAATCTTTACACTCGCAATCTTTTCTCAATCTCACGATTTTATCTCTGTCTTCTCAAACTCTCTAATTCTCTCCCTCTCTGTTTTGCAGACTTAGAAAGAAATAAGGAAAGAGAAGAAGACGTCGTAATAAAAGAAACTGGCGCATTAAGGTCAGTTACCCATCATGGGTAACTGCTCTCAACTCTCTCTAAGGCCATGTTTGGCTAGCAAGAGTAGATTATAAAATCATTTAATTTAATAAAGCTTTATCATATAGTTTAATTCATGTCACCCTCTTTATAAAATAATTCCCATATTTTATTTAATTTACTTTAAATAAAATATAATAATTACTCATAAATTCACATAATCATATAATTAATTATATCATTAATAAATAATGTCAATTTATTAAATTTCTAATTAATAATTAAATTAATTAAATAACATCATGCTTAATTAAATAATTTATTTAATTAAATAAGCTCACATAATTTCATACCTTGATAAAATTATTCTCTTCATTAATTTAATAAATGTAACATATATAATTAAATTAATCTATCACAATTGCATCAATTGATTATTTAATCTAATAATTAAATCATAAAAAAATATTTATTTAATTCAATAAATATTTAAAATAAATTACAAAATTCTCGTTCGTCACATCTTTCCCCCCTTAAGAGGATTCTGTCCCCAGAATCACGACTTAATATATTTCGACCCGTTACATTCTCTCCCCCTTACAAAGATTATGTCCCCAGAATCGCTTACAAATAATTAAGTAAATAAATGAGGGTAATTCTTCATCATATTCTCTTCGAGTTTTCACGTAGCTTCTTCAGCGTTGTGGTTCCTCCAAATTACCTTAACAGAAGGTATAATTTTATTTCTCAGAACTTGTTCTTTTCGGTCGACAATCTGGACAATAATTTTTTCGTAAGATAAGTCTTTCTCAAAATGCAGGGGTTCGTATTCAATTACATGCTTGTAATCAGGTTTGTAAGTTCGTAACACAGAAACATGGAAGACATTGTGGATATTCTCGAGTGCTGGAGGTAAGGCTACCTCGTACGCAACTTCTCCAATTCTTCGCAGTACCTCAAAGGGTCCAATAAATCTTGGGCTCAATTTTCCTTTCTTTCCGAACTTGATCTTTCCCTTCCAGGGAGAGACCTTCAAGAAAACATAACTACCTGATTCAAACTCGATATTTTTACGATGTGGATTAGCGTATTTCTTCTGTTGATCTTGAGCTGCTACCAGTCGTGCTCGGATTACTTTGACTATTTCTGCCATCTGCTGTACCAATTCTGGCCCTAGCAATTGTCTTTCACCAACTTCATCCCAATAAAGCGGAGTTCTGCACTTTCTGTCGTATAACGCTTCGTACGAAGGCATACCAATACTAGCGTGGTAACTGTTGTTGTAGCCGAACTCTACCAACGGTAGGTGATCATCCCAATTTCCTTTGAAGTCCATTACACAGGCTCGTAACATATCTTCCAGTGTTTGAATCGTTCGTTCGCTCTGTCCGTCTGTTTGAGGGTGGTAAGCTGTACTCATTCGCAGTTGTGTACCCATGCATTCCTGAAGACGTTTCCAGAAATTTGATGTGAAGCGCGGATCCCTATCGGAAACAATAGACACCGGCACTCCGTGCCTCGAAACAATCTCTTTCACATATAATCTTGCCAAGTGATCTAAGTTAAATCTGATTTTGATAGGAAGGAAGTGCGCGGATTTCGTCAGTCGGTCAACGATAACCCATACTGTGTCGTAGCCTTTCTGAGTCGTCGGAAGGCCAACCACGAAGTCCATCGTAATATGTTCCCATTTCCATTCTGGGATCTCCAACGGTTGTAGCAATCCACTCGGTCTCTGATGTTCTGCTTTAACTTTCTGACATGTCAGGCATTTGGCAACACATTCTGCAACATCACGTTTCAAATTCGTCCACCAGAAATGTTGTCGAAGATCTTGGTACATTTTTGTACTACTAGGGTGAATCGAATATCTTGAACTATGAGCCTTACTCAAAATTTCGTCCTTAATTTCTTGTACTGGCGGAACCCAAATTCTGCTTTCAAATCTCAATATTCCTTCCTTATCCATTTTAAATCTTGGTTCGGTTCCTTCAGATATCTTCGATGTTACCTTTTTGCATTCATCATCCTAAAGCTAAGCCTCCTTCACTTTATCTAGTAAAGTTGTACCAGATTGCATCTGAAATAGCTTCTCATCAATCTCCATAGGATACTTCACTTCTAACTCCAGTTTCTCCATATCTGCAATTAGCTCCTCCTGAGCAGTCAACATCATCAATTTCTCACGACCCTTTCTACTTAAGGCGTCGGCAACTACATTAGCCTTACCCGGATGGTATAAAATCTCGCAGTCATAATCCTTGATTAATTCAAACCATCTTCTTTGACGCATATTCAAATCTTTCTGTGTAAAAATATATTTCAGACTCTTGTGGTCCGTATATATTTCACACTTCTCTCCGTATAGATAGTGCCTCCAAATTTTCAAAGCAAAAACAACTGCAGCTAACTCCAAATCATGGGTTGGGTAACCCTTCACGTAATCCTTCAACTGTCGTGACGCATACGCAATGACTTTGCCGTTTTGCATCAGCACACAGCCAAGTCCTTTATGCGACGCATCGCTAAAAACAACAAAATTTCATGTATCATCCGGAAGAGATAACACAGGCGCTGTACTCAACCTCTTCTTTAATTCTTGAAAACTCTCCTCACACTTCTCCGTCCAAACAAATTTCATAGCTTTTCGAGTTAAATTCGTTAACGGAGTTGCGATCTTAGAAAAATCTTGTATGAATCTTCTATAATATCCTGCTAATCTAAGAAAACTTCTTACTTCTGACGGCATTCTTGGTTGATCCCAGTTAATCACAGCTTCTACTTTGGATGGATCTACCGAAATTCCATCTTTATCGATTACGTGACCAAGAAATTGTACTCTCTCGATCCAGAATTCGCATTTCAAAAACTTAGCATACAACTTCTCCCTTCTCAATACTTCCAATGTTAACCTCAAGTGTTCTTCATGTTCCTCTTTGGTTTTGGAATATACCAAAATGTCATCTATAAATACCACCACGAATTTGTCCAAAAACGGCTTGAATACACCATTCATTAGTCCCATAAATGCTGCAGGAGCATTCGTAAGACCAAACGACATTACTAAAAACTCATAATGACCATATCGCGTTCGGAACGCTATCTTCGGTACATCCTCTGGCCTCACCTTCAGTTGGTGATAACCACTCCTCAAGTCAATCTTGGAAAAGTATTTGCTCCCTTCAATTGATCAAACAGATCATCGATCCTTGGTAATGGATATCTGTTCTTAATCATGACCTTATTTAATTCTCTGTAGTCAATGCAGACCCTCATCGATTCGTCCTTCTTTTTCACGAACAACACCGGCGCTCCCCACGGCGATACGCTCGGTTGAATGTACTTTTTGTCCAACAATTCTTGTAGTTGTACCATTAATTCCTTCATCTCTACTGGCGCCATTCGGTATGGTGCCTTCGATATTGGAGCAGCTCCGGGCGCCAAATCAATCACAAAGTCTACTTCTCTATCTGGAGGAAGTCCTGGCAAATCGTCTGGAAATACATCGACGAAGTCCCTCACAATCGGTATCTCCTCTACCTTCGGGATCTCTTTTCGACTGTCGACTATGTAACCTAAATATCCTACACAGCCTTGTCTAAATAACTTCCTGGCCTGCAACATCGTCAGACAACTCGTTTGTCTAGGCGACTTGCTACCATAAAACACAACCTTTAACGGAGTCATAAGGTTAATACGCATCTTTTGGCAGTCAATTACAGCCCCATAATTGGATAGCCAATCCATACCCAATATAATGTCGAATTCCCCCAATCGAATAGGGATAAGATCTACGTTCATGATATTACCCTTAATATCCACCCTACAGTTCTTAAACACATACTTAACAGGGATTATTTCTCTATTCGCAATTTCTATGTTCATGGGGTAATCCAATTCATCCATAAGCAAATCTAAACTATTAGCAAAGTCATCGGATATAAAGGAACAAGTAGCACCCGAATCAAATAAAACGTAAGCATTAATTTCATTGATTGGAATGATACCTGACACCACTTCACGAGACTGGATTGCATCCTGCACCGTCATATTGAAAGTTCTGGCGGTTGGTCGGTTTGTTGCAGGTGGTCCGGTGATGGTTAAGGTATTTCCACTGCTATTTCCCCGGTTTCCTCCTTGTCCTGATCCTCCCGATCCCTTCTTGGGACAGTCTCTTACTAAATGATCTTTCGAACCACAGTTGAAACAAGCACCCTTCTTTGGGTTTGGACAATTTGGTGCTATGTGGCCTTCCTGACCACAATTGTAGCACACTCTCTTTCCCTTCAAACAAACTCCTAGATGTGCCTTGCCGCAAGTCGGACATGCTTCTATCTTCTTTTTCTTCCCTCCGTGTTGACTTCCAGCAGTCGAGTTATCCGTCCACTTCCTCTTCTGATTATTATTATTCCCCAGTATTACTTCCACCAATCTTGTTATTACCTTCATTCTCACTCTTTTTCTTTTTCTGTTCTTGGTTGTACTTAGTCACTGCATCACTTCCTCCTTCCGCGAGAATGGCCTTTTTCAAAACTCCCGCAAACGTGTTAAGTTGAAACATTGATACCTTGCTGTATACCCAAGGCTTCAGTCCTTGTTCGAATCGTCTGGCTTCCTCTTGTTAGTGTGTACTTGATACGGGGCAAACCTTGCCAACTCATCGAATTTAGCCGCGTATTCAGGCACGCTCATGTTTCCCTGTTTCAGTTCCAGAAATTGCACCTCCATCTGATTCTGCGAACTAGCTGGGAAATACATTTCGAAAAACATCTCTTTGAATCTCTCCCACGTAATTACACCTTCACCTCCTCGCATCTTGTTTGCCTGCCACCAGTAGCTAGCCTCAGACTTCAGCATAAATGTCGCAAAAGCGATCTTCTGATCTTCTCGAACCCTAGTAACGTCGAAAACCTTCTCCATTTCCATCACCCACGTTTGAGCCTCGATCGGGTTTTTGGAACCTTTGAACTCTGGCGGTCCCACCGCCTTGAAGTCCTTAAACGTTGCGCTAGGTGGAGCATGCAGTTGGTTATTCATTGCTCCAGCCAGTAGATTCACCAACTGCTGCACAGGATTAGCGTTGGCGTTAATGTTATTATTGGTTGACTCTTCCTGAGCCGGTTGACGTTGTTGTCTTCTCCTTGGCGGCATTTTTCTGTTAAATAAACGTTTATTAGAACTTTATTTATTTCTCTACATAGTTAAGACATTACTCAACAATTTAACATATCACTTAACACATCATCTCAAACAACTTGATATCTTTTCATTCAAATAAAAAGTTTTAACATTAAACTATAGCATACTGCTATTTACATCATCTATCCTGGAATAAAGAATCCACATGATTTAAAACGTTCAAATATTAACATATTCCTTAGTTCATAAACACATCGGAATTTACATAAAACTATATAAGTCTTTCACATGAATAAACAGATTCTATTCCTGTCTTCCAAGGTGCTCAATAGCCTTGCCACGCTCCTCATTCATGATACGAGACATCGTCCTGCGATCCAACATATACGATGGAAGTCCTTCAAATTGGATGGGGTACCTTAACACTCGCTCTTGAACCTCATCCATCGCATGATTAAGTGTGGCGTACGTGTCTTCAAGCATTGCCTTCTTTGCATGACTATCATTTTCTGCATGATCAACTCGATGTGATTCTCTTACCCATCCTTCCTCTACTATTTTCAGTCTTCTGGAGGTTTCCTTCAGTTCCTTCTTCAGCTTCTCTATCTCCTCGGTCTTATCTTCGGTTTGACCCTTCTCATGAACCAGATCCCACTCCATGTTTCCTAAACGTGTATGAAGGGTCACACTCTCTCTATTCTTCTCCTCTAAAGTAGACTGCTGAACAGTCGCTCGCTCAGTCAATTCCTGAATCTCATCTTGTAACTCCACGTTACGATCATATAGTGTGTCATACATCTCAGCATCAACAGTGTACCGTGGTAACTCCTCTTCTTCTTCCTCCTCATCAAACTCCTCTTCAGGATCCTCCTCAGGATCAATCTCTGGTTCATGCTCCTGACCAACAACGGTGATCAATGGAGATGAAACCCTCTGCACCAGCTGCTCCCTAACAACATGAATGTCTCGGGGCTCCTCCTCAGTCGATCCTACAAGTACACGAGATCCCTCCTCAGTAGGCACTATAGATAAATGGGGTCCCCCCACAGCTTGACTAGCTTCTCCATCATTCGTCATCCTGACAACAAAATTTTAAGATTTAGTTACTAAGTCATACTATCTAACGCATACTTAACACATAAACACATAATGTATTTTATTATCTTCAATGAATTACAAAAATTCATTTCTTAGAACTCGATAAGAGTTTTCAATTACTATCTTCTTCTATAAGGCTACTACCTAAGGTTGTTTCCCCCACCTATGGTTCATAACCTACAACTCTGATACCAACTTGTGACACCTCCAAATCCGGGTACTTCGATTCCACGGAATTTGGTGTTCACTGTACAAGCATCATCTATCTATCTACCCATAAATAATATCAAACCATACAATAGATAGAAATCATAATAAAATCTCTTCCCTTAAGGGTTACATCAATTGAATCATAAATAAATCCCAGGTTACTCTAACCTTAAAACATCTGTGCGAAATTCTAAACAAATAAGTCTTAAACAACAACATAAGTCTTAAACATAAATACATCATCAATTAAAATAACAATTCTTCATCACTTGCTAACTTTGCCCTTGCCTTTACTAGTGGAGGGTTCATCGCTTCTTTCATTCTTAACTGCAATGTTATTATTAAGCAAGAGTGAGCACAAATGTCCACAAGTATAAAAATGAAATAACAGTATAATAACATGCGAATAATCAAAGACATCTAAATAAAGCTCAACTTTTGAATCAAGAATAAATAACATGAATCAAAAGAATACTGAGGGTCATAAGACCTTGAACTATGTCCTAGGTTAACAAGGGTTATACTTGAAATCTTTAACAGTCATAAGACTATGGACCTTCTTCTCGTACTTAGGGGGATCAGCCCTTAGTTCCATACTGTGCACAATATCTTAATGCTAAAGCGTAAATAATCCCCTATACAGGGTTGTTCATCTCAGTTTGACATTGGAGTCCACACCAAAGGAAGTTTGGTTCGGATAATTCATCAAGGGTTCTGAAATTTAGAACGCTCATCAACTATGGACTAGTTGAATCAATAAGGTTCACTAGTCTAATAAAGTTTAACACTAATTGATATTCGATTTGAATAATAACCTCAAAAGTATACAATAGGACAATTATTGTATAACTGAATCATGCTTTGGAAAGATAATTAACCTTTAATATCATACTTGAACTTGAATAATAACAAGGATAAGTTATTCAAGGTAAATAATAAACTTGAACAATAATGACAAGTGGGGTTAGGGAAACTTGCTCAACATAAAAGTAACGTTTAAGTTTAAATAAACTTGCTCAATAGAATGGAGTTAGGGATAGGATACTTGCCTCATGCGTAGATTACACTTTAACTAAGCACGTTCTTTGAATTAAATCCTACATACCATTCATATACACAATACCAGTTAATTATAAATTAACTAATCATTATAAACTCTTTCTCTTTGACTACTTTAATTATTCGACTAAACTTAGTCAAATTTTCACTTTGTCACATCATTTGTACTTCGTGAATTATCAAACTAATTATGTATTTAATAATTCAATTCACATATAATATTTTATTACATGTTAAGCAACTATTTTATCATCTCATAATACCTCTAACATGATTACATGTTCATTACATCAATCCACTAACATTTGTTAGACTTTAACATTTTAAAAAATACATTTCTGACATTTTCTGGAGAGTGGCGCTGCGGCGCCACTAATATGCTAAGGAGTCGCGCTGCGGCGCGGTGGCGCTGTGGCCGGGCCCTTGGCGCTGCGACGCTATGGCGCCGTGGCTTGGGTCTTGGCGATGTGGCGCCGTGGCGCTGCGGCGCGGGACTTCAGTTCTGAAGTTGGCGCCGCGGCGCGAGACCTCAGAAACTGTTTCCCAGATCGCGATGAACACAGAGTTCGGCGATTTACACATTTTATGATCACTAAACTCACTAATTTAACGTACCCACATGTTAATACTTCCATATAATCAATACCCAACATCTGTAGAGTAGTTTTAACCAATTAAAACACATAATCACATAATTAAAATATGTGAATTCACTGACTTTGATGTTCATGAAGTTTTAGAAAACTTTATGTGAAAATTCTCGCTACGAATTCGTTATAACACCGAATTTGTTCGTTTAAGGCTTGATCTCTTCGTATTAACATGCTCAATAATATAAGGGTGTAAAATTTATGAAACCACTTCTGTTTAACATACTAAAATCACGTATAAGGCCTTAAGGCCATAACCCATACTCTGTAATTTTGCAGAAATTATATACTACGTAAACTTATGAATTGATGATATGGAATTATATACAAAGTATATTAAAACACATTAAAATGACATCTTAACACATATATTCACATAAGCCTTACAAATTCCCATCATAAAACTTTACAGTACTTGAAAACCATTTGCATAAAAACTTAAATACGTAAAAGTAGAAATTGGGTTTGGGAGAAATTTACCCAGAGTATAGATTAGAAGATGATCAATGATAATCATTACACTCGCAATCTTTTCTCAATCTCACGATTTTATCTCTGTCTTCTCAAACTCTCTAATTCTCTCCCTCTCTATTTTGCAGACTTAGAAAGAAATAAGGAAAGAGAAGAAGACGTCGTAATAAAAGAAACTGGCGCATTAAGGTCAGTTGCCCATCATGGGTAACTGCTCTCAACTCTCTCTAAGGCCATGTTTGGCTAGCAAGAGTAGATTATAAAATCATTTAATTTAATAAAGCTTTATCATATAGTTTAATTCATGTCACCCTCTTTATAAAATAATTCCCATATTTTATTTAATTTACTTTAAATAAAATATAATAATTACTCATAAATTCACATAATCATATAATTAATTATATCATTAATAAATAATGTCAATTTATTAAATTTCTAATTAATAATTAAATTAATCAAATAACATCATGCTTAATTAAATAATTTATTTAATTAAATAAGCTCACATAATTTCATACCTTGATAAAATTATTCTCTTCATTAATTTAATAAATGTAACATATATAATTAAATTAATCTATCACAATTGCATCAATTGATTATTTAATCTAATAATTAAATCATAAAAAAAATATTTATTTAATTCAATAAATATTTAAAATAAATTACAAAATTCTCGTTCGTCACATCTTTCCCCCCTTAAAAGGATTCTGTCCCCAGAATCACGACTCATTATATTTCGACCCGTTACAGATACTGGCATACCATGCAGTCTTACAATCTCGTTTATGTACATACGAGCAAGACATTCAAGTGTATAAGTTTCTCGTATCGGTAAGAAATGAGCAGACTTGGTCAATCTATTAACAATGACCCAAATCGCATCTATGCCTTGAGAAACCTTGGGAAGACCAGTAACGAAATCAATGGTAATGCGCTCCCACTTCCATTCTAGAATTTTAAGTGGTTGTAATGAACCTTTTGGCACTTGATGCTCCGCCTTGACTCGTTGACAAGCTAGACACATTGAGATAAACCCCACTATCTCCCTCTTCATATTGCTCCACCAAAATGTATGTCGAAGATTACGATACATTTTGGTACTCCCAAGATGGATTGCAAACGGTGTATTGTGCGCCTCCATCATGATTTTATACTTCAAGTCAGAATCGTTAGGAACACAAAGTCTAGAGTTGACTCGAAGTATTCCTTCTACATCGATTCTTGCTTCCGAAATAGCACCTTCTTGTACTTTCTTCCTCATACGCATTAGCTCCAGGTATGTAGCTTGAGCAGCTTTAACTTTATCGATTAAAGTCGGTTCTACTCGTATATTCGCCATCATCACTTGGGTCCCTGGAGTCTTTAACTCTATCTCCATCATTCGTAAGTCATACAAAATGAGTCTTTGCGTTGAAAATATTGCACTCGTACCCGCATATGATCTTCTACTCAATGCGTCAGCTACTATGTTCACTTTTCTAGGATGGTATTGGATGGTATGATCGTAATCTTTCAATAACTCAAGCCAATGTCGTTGCCGCATGTTGAGTTCCTTTTGAGTTAAGAAATATTTGAGGCTTTTATGATTCGTATATATCTTCACCTTCTCTCCATATAGGTAATGTCTCCAAATCTTAAGCGCAAAAATGACTGCTGCCAACTCTAGATCATGAGTAGGATAATTCCTCTCATATTCTTTGAGTTGTCGTGAGGCATAGGCTATGACTTTCCCATGTTGCATATCCTAACCCTTTGCCTGAAGCATCACTGTAGATGACAAATCCCTCCGAGCCAGATGATATTGTCAGAACAGGTGCTGAAATGAGTCTCCTCTTGAGTTCTTAAAAACTCTTCTCACATTCCTCACTCCAACCGAACTTTATATCTTTTCGAGTCAGCTGAGTTAATGGAGTAGCGATTCGAGAAAATCCTTCCACGAATCTCTGATAATAACTAGCTAATTCGAGAAAGCTACGTACTTCGGTCACTGTTTTTGGTTGCTCCCAGCTTTGAATTGCTTCAATCTTCGCTGGGTCAACAGATATTCCATGATTTGATATCATGTGCCTAAGGAATGCAACTTCCTCAAGCCAAAACTCGCATTTCTTCAACTTGTCATATAGCTTATTTTTACGAAGCATTTGGAGTATCAGCCTCAAGTGTTGCTCATGGTCTTCACGGGTTTTGGAGTATATGAGGATGTCATCAATAAAGACGACCACAAAGTGATCCAAATATTCCTTGAATACTCAGTTCATCATGTCCATGAAGGCAGCAGGAGCATTAGTCAATCCAAAAGACATGACTAGGAATTCATAATGCCCGTACCGAGTTCTAAAAGCAGTCTTTGGAATGTCATTAGTTTTAATCTTCAACTGATGATATCCGGAACGAAGATCAATCTTTAAAAAGAATTTGGCTCCTTGCAACTGGTCAAACAGGTCATCAATGCGAGGCAACGGGTACCTATTTTTGATGGTGGCATGATTTAACTCCCGATAATCAATACAAAGTCGCATACTTCCATCTTTCTTCTTCACGAATAGAACAGGAGCACCCCAAGGAGACGTACTAGGATAAATGAAACTGATGTCTAACAATTCCTGTAGTTGGGTTTTTAACTCCTGAAGTTCAATAGGAGCCATTCGATATGGGGCTTTGGAAATGGGTTTTGTATTGGATTCAAGGTCGATACAAAATTCAATTTCACGCTCTGGGGGTAGGCCAGGAAGTTCTTCAGGGAATACATTAGGAAATTTATTAACAACAGAAATATCATTCAAATCTGACGTATTTTTATTTAAATATGTGACATGGGCTAAAAATACTTGACATCCGTTTTTCAATAAACGAATAGCTTTATGGCTTGATATGACAGTGATTGATTTTAATGGTTTGGTTACTTGAATTCACATAATAGGTTGGTTAGGAATATGAAAGCTAGCAACCTTACGAAAATAATCGATTTTAGCATGATGAGTAGTTAACCAATCAATCCCAAAAATCACATCAAATGCAAGTATTTTCAAAGAAATAAGATCGACAGGTAATGTGCGGTTACCGATTTGAATCACATAAGACTTATAAATAGTGGATATAATGAAGGTTTCTCCCAACGGAGTTTCAACCGATAAGTCAAAGTCTAATTTCTCTGGAGTCAAATTTAAACGTTGAGCGCAAGTAGGAGAAATAAAAGAATGGGTAGAACTGGTATCAAATTAAGTATAAACTTCACTAGAGTTTATGATTAGCTTACCCGTGATCACCTCGTTCGGATTCCTCGCTTTTTGGGAGGTTACGACAAACGCTCTCCCTTGAACTACCGGTTTTGTCATGTCTGGGATACCCTTTGATGCCTCCATCCCAGCTGAAGTTGACTTTGGTGTACGATAAAATCGGGCTAGGTGACGTTCTTTTCCACAATTGTAACACGCTTTGGACGGCATCATGCAGTTTGGACTGATATGTTCCTCCCCTCCACATTTGTAACATACGACCGGCGGTCGTCCTTCCTTAACAACAGGTGTTGGTGCTGACGTCTTTCCATCATTGTTGAATCTCCTCTTCTTGAAATGTCCACTCTTATTGTCATGGCCATGATTACCACCGAAGTTATTACCATTTCTGGTATGTTGATTCCGTCCACGCTTGTTATCACCGCTTCGATGACTGCTACCATTGGTATTATCATTTTTCTAGTTACTTTCTCTTGGTTGGGTCGACTCGTTATCGCGTTCTAATAACTGAGCCCTATTTACAACATCTGAATACAAACACAGTTTCTGAGAAATTAAGTATTGGTGTATGTCAGGTTTCAAACCTCTTAGAAACATCCGTGTCATTCTCCCCTCATTATCAACCAAGTGGGACGCAAACTGAGAAAACTCAGCAAACTTAGCTTCGTACTGCGCCACGGTCATATTGTTTTGCTCAAGCTTGATGAACTCTACCTCCTTCATGTGACGAATACTTTCAGGAAAGTACTTATCGTTGAACAGTTCTTGGAACTTCTCCCAAAACATCTTCAGTTCGGCAAGTTGAGTACGCTTTACAGATTCCCACCAGTAATCTGCCTCTGCTCGCAACATAAAGGTGAAAAAGGGAACCTTTTGCTCCTTGGAGCATCCCCAGACAACAAATATCTTGTTGATCTGCTTTATCCACGTCTCCTCCTTAAGTGGTTTTGGCTCTCCAAAAAACTCTGGTGGTCCCAGCTCCTTGAACTGCTTAGCGGTGATCGTCCGAGAGTTGTCAATGTTTCCCCCTGTATTTTGGACAGGAGCCGCCCTCGCCTTATGTTACATGAATTGCATAAAACCTCTGAATGTCCCATCGTTCATCATTTGATCATTGTTCTTTACCTGAGGATTATTATCTTCCTGTTGCACATTATCCTAGGTATTAATCTATGGTGACTCAACGGTCTCATGTGCTTCATTGCTTATCTCAACATTTTCGGATGCCATTTTCAAATACTGTCACAAAACAAGGGTTAATCAACATATCACATATTATCCCTATACTCTGACTGGCCAATTAAATACCAAATAAACTTAGGTAAGTCATACTAGCGAAGGAATTCCCCGTCTCTCCCCTCCTAGTTCTTGTCTCACATTTCAGCTAGGGATCATATCCCTAAGCTTTGATACCAACTGTGACGCCCCCAAAATAGGTATACATCACCCATTTTGAGTCGCCAAATACATGGTACAAAATTCAAATACAACTTAATTATACAGCAGTCGTGTAAAATACGACAAAACATAATCTAAGAGTTTTAATAAGAATATTGTCATCTAGACAATATCCACACTCAATGGAGTCCTCATCACATTTATTGTCACACTATTTAACAGAATAGTGAGGACTACTAATGCTATTATCTGGACCGTCACTCCGTTCCCCGACTAGTCCCGGCTCATTAAAACAAGTTTAAGAATAAATTTTAAAGATTTATAAGTTAATTTATCCTGAAATCAATAACGTCCAAATTGTCAACATGATACTGCTTTGTGGGGTAAAATTCAAGAATGCTCAGAAGAATATTTCCCAAAAAAGATACTGGTTGAAGCGCAAATATCAAGGATATTCTACTAATTTCATGGAGTATAAAGGCCAAAACCTTAACCAACTGAGTATAATAGAATATATGAAACTGTAAATAGATTTTCACCTGCCATGCGATAATCCACGTAGACAGATCATTTCCATAATTTAATAAGGAATGAATACGAAGGATCATTCACCATGCATGCGGTAGTCCACACAGACAGGTTATTCCAATAGAATAATAAAGAATGGAATAACAGAAGAATTCACCATGCATGCGATAGACCGCACACACAGGTTATTCCAACAAAATAATAAAGAATGGAGCTAGGTCATGCGTAATCCGCACAGACAAGATATTCTAACAGAATAATAAAGAATAGAATAACACCAGAATTCACCAGGCATGCGATAGACCGCATAGATAGGTTATTCTAACAGAATAATAAAGAATGGATTAACAGAAGAATTTCACCATGTATGCGGTACTTCACATAGACAAGTTATTCCAACAAAATAATAAAGAATGGAATAACAACCCTTACGAGTATTGAAAGAAAATAACTCTCTTCATGAATACGAAGGAATAATACCCCTTACCTTAGAAGAAAATTGGATAAGGTAGCAGACTTCTCTTCTTCTTTCTCTCTATAATAATTGCTCTATATCTTTTGTGAATTAGTGAGAAATGAAGGAAGAATGAGCTTCTATTTATAGGAAAATATAGTTTCGATAATTGCACGTTTTGGGGCTCGAAATATTACAGTATAATACATTCCTCTTTTTCTTCATTTTTAATTTAGTCCTTCAAATATTATCAAACTTGCACCACCTCCTCTAATAGTAAATAATGTGAATTAATAGTAAATCATGTGAATCAATAGTTTTAGACATGTGAAAATACGAATTACAGTATAGTACCTCCATCTATACCTCTATTTTTAACTTAGGCATGCAAGTATTATCAATCTTGCACCACCACCCCTAATAATACAAGAATGTGAATCAATACTACACACATGTGAACAAATAGTTATAATCATGTGAATTAATAGCAATTAATTGCTTATTTATCCGATTAATTACCCGATTGGTCAGTATAACTTCCAAACATCAATTAATATCGAAATAAATGTCGATTTTCATTAATACTAATAATTCCCACATAATGGAACCATCAATTTCATCATTAATCAACACAAATTATTCATCATTAATATCATAACTCACAATATTTAACAACCAGATCATTCACAGGAAAGTGGGGGCTTTTCGATAAGGATTTCTCCTTATTGGCGCGCAATTAGGTGACCAAACCTCTCCTTGAAAGAGCTTTTTAGACATTGTCAATATTGTAAATAATAATATAAATAACTTTGTCGTCTCAATTATTGATTTAATAATATAACATATTATGCAGATGATACTGTGACAATAATTGAATCAATAATATGAGAGATATGATGCAGCAATTACTGTAGCAATAATTGAATATAACTTAGTGACTTCTCACGTAAGAATTAATAATCAATACCGTGTGCTACTATGCAACCACGCGTATTACTGTACTTTTACTACAGGGTAGTTCAACAGTTTAACGGTAAAACTTTCGCCGTTATTTTTATAAAAAGATAATTATATCGTTTTCTAACTACGACAATACTTTCGTTGTGGGGTCCACCAAGGATTATGCCGTCGTACGAATATTCTCTGTTAAAATGAATATTCCCCGACCAATCGAATATTATATAACCACTTGCTTACTTTGCAAAATTTGTAAATATTACCCACAACTATAACATTATATCAATCCACACCATAATATTCAAAAAATATATTTTGAGAAAATTATTCTTTATTCATAAAAGTTGGGGTCTTACATATACCACTGTTGTTGAGCTGGATGAGGCTCGATCATCTAGGGATGCAACTGTTACTGAGCGGGATGGTGCTCTAGCTGCCTGAGATGCTGCCCTTACAGATAGCACTACATTACGATCTCATACTGCTAACATCATTGCAGAGATGAGTACATTCCTTGATGTCCATAGTATCACCATGTTGTTGGTCGATTTCGCAACCGCAAAACACGCGCAAGTATACGCGGTCTTAACAAGTAATATAAAAAAGTAGAGTGTCGAACCCACGAGGACAAAGATTTAATCAGAAACAAATACTAAGGTAAAGTTGTTACTAAACTTATCTAAACGATTGGAGGTAAAGGTTGGTTAAGCTATTTTAATAAGAAAACTAACTAAGAGATGTTGGTTGTGCTAGGAAGGTAAGATGGGATTACAACTCCCCTAATGCTTCGCCTAATCTTCTAACTCTCCGCAATACAAACGAATCAAGGAATGGTCGACCTAGAACAATAATAGGCATAAACTTCTGTCGAAGGTCAAACGCACATCCCTAGCAAGCTAGAACACCATATGTCTATAGGTGGAACTAACTGGGTCGAGGTCATTAAGCACATTCACAAGGTCACACAAGGAAAATAAGGAAATGTCTATCCTATTGGCACATTAAGCCCCACATTCAAATGTCAAGGTCATAACAGGTGTTGCTACATTTAAAGACAAACAGTAATATCCATTTATCAATTTCCATTACTATCAGTACCAATTTCTTTATCAAGAAATCAGACAATATAAGCAAAATACGGCAACCCATTCCAAAATGCTTCATTATATAAAACGAGAGAAAAAGTCGATTAAGCTATTCAAAAGGTTACATTGCAATCCTAAAATGGAGTTAGTTCATAACTATGGTACTAACACAAATTTCTACTGCACTACCCATTATCAGACAAATACAATAAAAACAATATTTGCAATAAGAAAAACAATCTTCACGCACACAGTCGGAAAATGTGGAGAGCAATTGATCTTTTTCTCCTTCAAGCTTCTTCCTTCTCTCTTGTTATCTATTTTCTGGTATATGTCTGTTGTGTGCCTTTTTTTGCCGCCTGCCCCTTCTAACATCTTTTCCCCCTTTTTGCTAGGTCAAACAGAGTCCTTGTCTGCCTGGGAACCGGAGGTGGCACCGCGGCGCGGGCCACCAAGTATTGAGTAGCGCTGCGGCGTAACATTATGAAATGGGACACGGAGATTGCGCTGCAACGCGAGACAAAGGGGGGATGTGTGGCGCGGCTTACGTTAGCTGGGGGCAGGCCATGGCGCTGTGGCGCGACCATTAAGCCTGGAGATGGCGCCGCAGCGCGAACCTTAACATAACTGTTTTGTCCCTTTAAAGCTGCAAAAATATTGTGAAGCTCTGCAATGCAACGATTAAACACACTCACACTATAATTCTATGATACTACATAAAAACTACAAATTCAGGCAAATATTTAAGTCATAAGGTATCCGATTCGCGGGTTTAAATCACACTCATCAAATACCCCTAAACTAAAGTCTTTGCTTGTCCTCGAACAAACTATCTAACACAATTATAACAGTAGACACTAAGAATGCAAAAGGAATATATATATATTTATACTAGCATCGTGGCTACGAATCTCTAAATAAGCTACTCCCCAAGAGTAAGTCAAACACGGGAATGAGTAAGGGTTCATTATATTTCAAGCATAAGACCGTATTCGATCCATTCTAAGTGCGTGTGTGAATACCAACCATCCTGACTAATCATAGCTAAACTAAGTTTGTGCAGTTGAATGATAAAACCAAGCAAACTCTGCAACTTAAACATTCAACAAACATTAAGAATAAGACGCAAATGCAGGAGAAGATCAAAAGTCTCTAGCATGCCGACAGCAAAATCAGACTCGGACAGTACTCAATTACCTTAGGCTACAGAACTACCCATGAATGAGCTTTTGATCAGTGACTCCCAAGCCAGACGACTTTAGGGCACTAGGTGTAGAACACCCCTAAGAATCTAATAACTCCAGCAGTAAAGGCCACGTAATCAACATAAGCCAACTGAGACTTCACAACAAGAACGAAGATTAATCAGCGAGTGCGTTTTACGCTCCATCTCGATATCGGCCCTGCGTTTATGGGCGAGTGCGTTTTACGCTCCATCTCGACCCACCGCAAAACTTTCGATATGCAATTTTTTTTTTCAAGCTAAACAAGCTAGAATCCAAGATCCAACACTGCAAAAATACCTAAATCTTTTATTACCTTGCACAAATGAAAGTTTATAAGAGTGAACAAATTTTCAACACAATAAACACACAAACTATACTCGAACAATAATTAGTTAACACACTTGGTCGGTGCTTGCTAGAAGGACAGATCAATAACAGTCTAAACTTATCAACTAATAAACCCCTAACACATGTCATGTTTGACACAACTCTACGAGAGACATACTCATTTGGCGCTACATATAGCCACAATCAAAAAAATTAGCAATGATAAATATAACACCCTTGCTAAATAGCAGCTCAAAATAGGGTGAAAATGCCATTTACATGGCACAAGCATATAAATCTGAATAACCCCCAAAAAGATGGCTAGAAACCACAATCATGCTAATAAAATTGAAATAAAACCAAAAGCAGTTTATGGCATCCATAAAGATAAAAATATTCAACATAATCCCGCAGTTCAAAAGACTGCACCACAATACTAATAACTACAAACATAATAAAGATAGTAAGTCTGGCAATCTTAAAATGGCAATAATGAGATAGACAGATAAAGGCTAAAACACCCCCAAACTTGAAGTGAGCAATGCCCTCATTGCTAAACATAAAGCAATTGAATATAAGAGGGCTTCCCTGAAGATCGCTCACTCAGCAGCGGCGTCGGCTTCGGCTTCTTCCTCGTCTGGCGCGTCCTGATCAGCTTCGGCAGGCGGTGATGGTGGAGGGTATGGTGGAAAAATAGAAGGGTCGGGAAACTGGTATGGCGTGAACTCAATGCCCTCGCCACAAAAGTCAATGTAGATGCTCTGTATTGTGTTCACTAACTCAGCCTGGTACTGCATTGCTATCTCCTGCCTCTGAGCCACCGCTGCGATATGCCTCCGCTGCCTCTGTGCCTCAGCGTCCTGCTTCTGATGCAGCAGGGTGAGGGATGCCATGATGTCTGCTAAAAAACCCTAACTAGCTGGGCCTGCCTCAGGTGCTTGAGAGGGCTCTGGCTCTGGGCCGGCTGAAGGAGGCGGCTCTGTAGGTGGTCCGTATCCTTCGCCCCTGACATGAGATTCTGCCCTGTCCCAAACAGTGAAACGCTTGATCGCTTGATGGTCGATAACAGTCATAGGAGGCGAAGCTATCTCATCTGGACCCCACTGTACCCCGCCCTGCTTGCACAAAAGTGTGATCACGGATGGATGGGGAAGTCCTGCAACGAATGTACTCTTGATAGCCTTGATGATCGAGTCATGGATGAGAACTCTGATATCCACATTTAAACCCGTGACAATGGCAAAAAGCAGAATCGCCCTTTCTTTAGTCACATCGCTTAGGTGACGAGTCGGGAGCATGGTGGCACAAATAAAACTGTACCATGCCTTTCCATAGCGACTGAGCGCAGCAGCCCGGAAGCTAGTCTTTTCACCGGTATTAATATTTTTCTTCCAGGCCGTCCCGGGCTTGCAGAGCCTTTGGATGACATCTTCCTGGTCATAGCCATAGAATCCGAGCTGCATATAATTATTTCCCGCGTAGTTTGGTGCCCCGAATAACGCATTGATGGATATACTGTCAAATGCTACGGACCTTCCCCTAACTTGAACCACAGTTGGACCCTCAGGACTGGCATTGGCATAGAATTCCCAAACCACCGGGACAACAACTGATACTGGCGGTTTGGTGAAGTCAAGCCACTTGCGCTCCATGATCATATTCATGATTTCCCCATCTTTTCGATCCGGCCGCAACCCCCGCTCGGGAGTCAAATTGCGCTTACCGAAAGAGTCTCTGTACCACTTGAAAGTTTCCTCACTAACAAACTTGGCGGGGTCCCAAGCCTGTGGTGGAGCCGCGAAAGATAAAGAAGAACCACCGACGCTAAATCGTTGCCTTTTGGGTGCCATGATGTAATTTGTTGATGAGGTTCCCATTAATAGCCCTAAACAGTGCCAATAATCTGAAGAGATGACTCCTGAAGCAATGCAAAACAAACCCCCAATACAAACCAAGTGAAAACAAGCCAAAACAGTTCGATTACTCTTTGAGGTAAATAATCAAACACCTTGTGTGCGTTTTCCAAACTATACTTGGACAACCCTTTGCTTGTTGTTACGCTAACCAGATTTCCAGTAGTGGAAATCACCCCAAATCAAACAAGAAGAAGAACACCGAGAAGCAATTAAACCAACAAAATCTCTGATAGAATGAAAACCCTCAAAAATACCTTAAGTATTAAACCCTTGCACTTGAGTGGGGTTGCCTTTGACAAACAATCGATGCTATGGTCTGATTTTGTAGGTTGAGAAGAGACACGATTGATGTTTGCTCGGATTTGTTGGGAGTGGTACGGCTGATGGGTCGTATTCTTTTAGGCTGCCGAGAGAGAGAGCTTAGATTGTTGAGAGAATTGAGGAGTCTTAGCCGAACAGCCTGCTTATAACTGCACTTGGAATTCAAAAACACGCTACCGGTGCCGCGGCGTGAGTGTTTGTTCACAACTCGGCGCTGCGGCGCGAGTTTTCAGTGGCCGGCGCTTCTTGTGGCGCCGCGGCGCAAAAGATAGTAGAGCCGGCGCCCTTGTGGCGCTGCAGCGCGAAAGGTAGTATAGGTGTCAGCGCCGCGGCGCGAGTGCTGAACTCTGCGCTTTTTCATCTGTTATCTGCACATACCAAAACAAGAACAACCACTATACTACACAAGCAAACATACACTGTTAAAAACATAGTAAACACTATTATAATATGCAGATTATTATACGAAACATGTTGCCCGTAAATGAGAGACACAAAACATAAAATTCATCAACTATGTTATATAATAAAATAACAGTCACTAAGTAAACTAGAAATGAGTGAAGAAATATATAAAATTTATACTGAGATGGGGGTGCCTCCCCACCAAGCGCTTGTTTTATAGTCATCGGCTTGACTATCATCCCGACTTAGATCGGGTCTCCAAGTGTAATGGAGGTATGTTGACGGTCAACCTCGCTGCCCCAGTAGTGCTTTACACGTTGCCCATTCACCTTGAATGTTGAGTCAAAAGTTGGGTCCTTAAGCTCTATTGCTCCATGCGGATAAACCTTGGCAATAGTGAAAGGGCCCGACCATCGGGACTTTAGCTTCCTAGGAAACAACTTTAGCCGGGAGTTAAACAAAAAACTTGCTGGCCCAGTTCAAAATGCCTTTCAAGGATCTTCTTGTCATGCCATTTCTTGGTCCTTTCCTTGTACAACTTGGCATTTTCATACGCCTGCAGACGAAACTCATCTGCTTCATTTAGTTGTAACAGCTGCTTTTCCCCGGCTGCCTCAAGATCAAAGTTAAGCTTTTGAATCGCCCAGTAAGCGTTGTGCTCCAATTCGACCGGGAAATGACATGCTTTACCATAAACTAGCCTATACAGAGACATTTCGAAGGGCGTTTTATAAGCTGTGCGGTAGGCCCATAATGCATCATCCAGCTTCTTCGACCAATCCTTACGGGTTGGGTTAACAATCTTTTCCAAGATTCACTTCACCTCTCGGTTCAAAATTTCAGCTTGGCCGCTGGTCTGAGGGTGGTAAGCAGTGGCTATTTTATGAGTTACCCCATACCTGGCTAGCTAGAAGGGCTTCAAAATACTTATTGCAGAAGTGCGACCCTTCATCACTAATTATGGCCCGAGGTGTGCCAAAACGGGTGAAAATATTCTTTTTGGGGAACTGAAGCACTACCTTAGCATCATTTGTCGGCAAGGCAACTGCTTCCACCCACTTTGAGACATAATCCACTGCCACAAGGATGTAGAGATTGTTGAACGAAGACGGGAATGGTCCAATGAAATCTATGCCCCAGACATCAAACAACTCTACTTCCAAAATATTCTGCAGTGGTAGCTCATGCCGCCTTGAAATAGTGCCCACCCGTTGACATCTGTCACAGTGCATCGCATAGGCGCATCTTTAAATAGGTTGGGCCAATAAAATCCTGACTGTAACACTTTAGCAGCAGTTTGCTGGCCTCCAAAATGACCTCCATAAATAGACGAATGGCAATGATGCAACACACCTTCCATTTCTTCTTCAGGCAAACATCTACGCAAAATCTGATCCGAACACTGATTGAATAAGAAGGGCTCATCCCATAGATATTGCTTGGCATCTTTAAGGAATTTCTTCCTTTATTGGAAACTCAGGCCCTGAGGGATAACTTGGCAAGCGACGTAATTTGCGAAGTCCGCATACCACGTGACCTTGCCATTCACCACAAAGAGCTGCTCGTCTGGGAAAAAATCATTTATAGCCTTGTCGGCTTCGCTTGAAGATGTGGTGTTTTCCAATCTACTTAAATGGTCGACAACCTGATTCTCAGTTCCCTTCTTATCTCTGATTTCTAAGTCAAATTCATGTAGAAGCAGAACCCACCGTATCAATCTCGGCTTAGCGTCCTTCTTTTCAATCAAATACTTGATCACCGAGTGATCGGTGTATACGATCACCTTCGTCCCGATGAGGTAGGAACATAACTTATCAAAAGCATATACCACCGCTAGCAGCTCCTTCTCAGTAGTGGTGTAATTTAACTGAGCATCAGTCAATGTCTTACTGGCATAATAAATGGTATGGAAAACCTTCTCCCTTCTCTGGCCCAAAACTGCCCCTATAGCATAGTCACTGGCGTCACACATCAGCTCAAAAGGGTAGGCCCAGTCTGGAGCTACCACGATAGGTGCCGAGACAAGCCTTTTCTTTAATAACTCAAAAGCGCTCAGGCAGGCGACATTGAACTGGAAAGGCATGTCCTTTTCCAAAAGAGTGCACAACGGTTTAGTGATCCGAGAGAAGTCCTGTATAAACCTTCTGTAAAAACTGGCGTGCCTGAGGAAACTCCTCACCCCTTTTACTGAGGTGGGCGGTGGAAGGTTATTGATCACATCTATCTTAGCCTTGTCAACTTCAATTCCTCCTACAGAAACCCGATGACCCAAAATAATGCCCTCTTCGACCATGAAGTGGCACTTCTCCCAATTTAACACCAAGTTTGTTTCAACACATCGATGGAGAACTGCCGTCAGATTAGTCAAGCAATTTTCGAATGAGCTCCCAAAGACTGAGAAGTCGTCCATGAAGACCTCCAAGGTCTTCTCAACCATGTCAGAGAATATTGACATCATACACCGCTGAAATGTGGCGGGAGCATTACATAACCCGAATGACATTTTCCGGAAGGCAAAGGTCCCATAAGGACATGTAAATGTCGTCTTCTCCTGATCTTCCAGAGCAATAGAAATCTGATTGTACCCCGAATAGCCATCAAGCAAACAGTAGAATTCGTGCCCAGCCAACCGGTCCAGCATCTGATCAATGAAAGGAAGGGGAAAGTGATCCTTACAGGATGATTTGTTCAGCTTCCTGTAATCCATGCACACTCTCCACCCGGTCACCGTCCTGGTGGGAATCAGTTCGTTATTTTCGTTGGACACCACTGTCATCCCCCCCTTCTTTGGCACACATTGGATTGGACTAACCCAATGATTGTCTGAGATGGGGTAAATAATGCCCCCATCTAGCAACTTAATGATTTCTTTCCGGACAACCTCCTTCATAATAGGATTTAGCCGCCTCTGATGCTCTATAGATGGCTTCGAGCCTTCCTCCAAAAGAATTTTGTGCATAAAGAGGGTTGGGCTGATCCCTTTTATATCAGCGATAGACCATCCTAAGGCCGTTTTGTACTTCTTGAGCACAAGCAACAACTTTTCTTCCTGACACTTGGTTATAGATGCAGAAATTATCACAGGTAATGCAGGTGAAATTCCTAAATAAGCATACCTCAAGTGAGTAGGCAAAGGTTTGAGCTCAAGGACAGGAGGTTCGATGATAGATGGCTGAGCTTTGGATGTAGAAGCCTCATTATCATTCAGAGAATCGAACTGTCGGTGGAATTGCTTTGATCTTTGAGGTTCATCGAGCCACATAGCATATTCCACATGCGAAGGATCTTCTGTAGTATTAGCCCTAGTTAATGAAGCTTCCAAGGGGTTTGGAATGCAAGTTTCTGAGAATACCCCCTCCATTGATTTATAAATAGTGCTAATCTGGAAACAATCCTCAGGGGTATTAGGATATTTCATGGATCGGAAGACATTGAACGTCACTTCCTGATCGTTAACTCTCATTGTCAACTCCCCCCTTTGGACATCAATGAGGGTCCTCCCAGTTACCAAGAACGGCCTTCCCAATATTATTGGGATTTCCCTATCCTCCTCAAAATCAAGGACTATGAAATCTGCCGAAAAAATGAACTTGTTGACTTTCACTAGCACATCCTCTACAATTCCCTTCGGGTATGTCAGAGATCTATCAGCTAATTGAAGGGTGACACTTGTTGTCTTGGCTTCATTTAGGCCTAGCTTTTTATAAATGGAGAGGGGCATCAAGTTGATGTTGGCCCCTAAATCACAAAAGAGCCTTCCCAATAAACTGGTCCCCAATGGAGCACGGGATTGTAAAACTTCCCGGGTCCTTGAGCTTCAGCGGAAGCTTGTTTTGAAGGATGGCACTACACTCTTATGTCAGCGCCACCGTCTCATAATCCCCCATTTTTCGTTTCTTGATCAGAATATCCTTCATGAACTTGACATAACTAGGCATTCCCTCCAATGCCTTTGTAAATGGGATGTTTATGTGCAGTCTTTTGAGCACCTCCAAGAATTTGGAAAACTGCTTATCCAACTTCTGTTTCTGCACCCTCTGGGGGAATGGTAACTGAGGGAGAGGCTGCATGACCACGGTCGTTAGAGGAGATGGTGATGAAGGGTTGTCTTTACCACTTTCCTTACCCCCACTAGTTTCAGCATTCTCCTTCTCAAAAAATTCCTCGTCAGACGCTGTCTCTACTGCCACAGGAATACCCTCTCCACCTTGCACATTAGTGGTTCTCCCACTTCGTAGGGTCACTGCTTTACACTGCTCCTTGCCTTCCCTCTTTGGGTTGACATCAATGTCGCTTGGCAGTGCGCCTAGTGGTCGACTATTCAAGGCAGTAGCCAACTGACCCATCTGTACTTCAAGATTCCTAATGGAGGCTTCTTGATTATTACTTCTGGTTTCGTTCTGGGCTATATACCTCGACAGAAGATCTTCTAAACTGGGCTTCCTTTCCTGTTATGGTGGAGGATGATGAAACTGATTCTGATTGCTCTGTGGATGTGGGTTGAACTGAGTCTGAGGTTGGAATCCAGGAGGATTAGCATAATTTGGTCTGGTAGTTGGAGGTTGTTGTGGATTAGGGTGGTTACTATTGTTGTTGGAATTGTTACCCCATGAAAAGTTTGGATGATTTCTTAACCCCCGGTAGTAATAAGTGGGAAGGTTAGAGTTTTGTTGTCGCCCGTAGTTGAAAACAAATTGAACTGACTCAGGGCATATCGCACACAGATCCGTAGGGTGGCTCCCTTGGCATAATTCACATTGAACTATGACACTCTGCACGTTCTGAACCGCTGAAGGTTCCTGGTTATCTAACCTTCTCGTTAGTGCTGCTTCCTGAGCCGCTAACGCAGTGATAGAGTCAACTTCATAAACCCCCGCTGGTCTTCTCGGGGCTTATCTGTCATTTGGCCATTGGTAATTATTGGCCGCCATGGTCTCCACCAGCTCATATCCTGCTATGTGATGTTTGTCTATGAAGGCCCCTCCAGATGCGGCATCAATACTCGATTGAGTTGATCCTGCCAAACCATTGTAAAACGTTTGGATGGGTAACCATTCGGGAAATCCACGGTGCAGGCATTTCCTTAGAAGATCCTTAAACCGCTCCCACGAGTCGTTTAAGGATTCTTATTCGAACTGAATGAAGGACGTGATCTCATGCCTGAGCCTGGCTGTTTTAGCTGGCGGAAAGAACTTTGCCACAAATTTTTTTGCCATGTCAGTCCATGTGGTAATGGAGCCTGACGGTAATGAATGTAGCCAGCTCTTAGCTTTGTCCCTCAAGGTGAAAGGAAACAACCGGAGTCTGATGGCATCGTCAGACACTCCGTTGCATTTAAATGTGTCACAGATCTCCAGAAAATTGATTAAGTGATCATTAGGATCATCATTCGGTTGTCCCCCAAACTGAATATTGGTGCACATTTGAATGGTGCCCAACTTGATCTCAAAATTATTAGCTTGGATGGCGGGCCTAAGAATGCTCGCCTGGAGATCGTCTGTAATAGGCATAGCATGCTCCCTCAAGGACTTTTGCAGTGGTTCAACCATAATGATAGGAGCATGTATGTCCCCAGATTTTTCTCTCCGTAGTCGTCTGAATGTTCTTTCAACCTCGGGATCGAGAGGAATTATATTTCGTCCCTTCCGAGGTGGCATAAACAATGAGGACTACCTGAAAAGAGAAATTAAACAGAAAATTCAGTTTAAAGTAAGATCGTAATGACTTAGTTTTAATAATGTAAAACAATTAATTCTAAGTCCCCGGCAACGGTACCAAAAACTTGTTGGTCGATTTCGCAACCGCAAAACACGCGCAAGTATACGTGGTCTTAACAAGTAATATAAGAAAGTAGAGTGTCGAACCCACGAGGACAAAGATTTAATCAGAAACAAATACTAAGGTAAAGTCGTTACTAAACTTATCTAAACGATTGGAGGCAAAGGTTGGTTAAGCTATTTTAATAAGAAAACTAACTAAGAGACGTTGGTTGTGCTAGGAAGGTAAGATGGGATTACAACTCCCCTAATGCTTCGCCTAATCTTCTAACTCTCCGCAATACAAACGAATCAAGGAATGGTCGACCTAGAACAATAATAGGCATAAACTTCTGTCGAAGGTCAAATGCCCATCCCTAGCAAGCTAGAACTCCATATGTCTATGGGTGCAACTAATTGGGTCGAGGTCATTAAGCACATTCACAAGGTCACACAAGGCAAATAAGGATATGTCTATCCTATTGGCACATTAAGCCCCACATTCAAATGTCAAGGTCATAACAAGTGTTGCTACATTTAAAGACAAACAGTAATATCCATTTATCAATTTCCATTACTATCAGTACCAATTTCTTTATCAAGAAATCAGACAATATAAGCAAAATACGACAACCCATTCCAAAAAGCTTCATTATATAAAATGAGAGAGAAAGTCGATTATGCTATTCAAAAGGTTACATTGCAATCCTAAAATGGAGTTAGTTCATAACTATGGGACTAACACAAATTTCTACTGCACTATCCATTATCAGACAAATACGATAAAAACAATATTTGCTATAAGAAAAACCCCTGTAGAAAGAAGTTATCTTCTGCCAAATATTCTCTTCACGCACACAATCGAAAAATGTGGAGAGCAATTGATCTTTTTCTCCTTCAAGCTTCTTCCTTCTCTTTTGTTATCTATTTTCTGGTATATGTTTGTTGTGTGCCTTTTTTTGCCGCCTGCCCCTTCTAACATCTTTTCCCACCTTTTTGCTAGGTCAAACAAAGTCCTTGTCTGCTTGGGAACCGGAGGTGGCGCCGCAACGTGGGCCACCAAGTATTGAGTAGCGCTACGGCGCAATATTATGAAATGGGACACGGAGATCGCGCTACAGCGCGAGACAAAGGGGGGATGTGTGGCGCCATGGCGCGGCTTACGTCAGCTGGGGGCAGGCCATGGCACTGCGACGCGGCCATTAAGCCTGGAGATTGCGCCGCGGCGCGAACCTTGGCATGACTATTTTGCCCCTTTAAAGCTGCAAAAACACTGTGAAGCTCTGCAATGCAACGATTAAACACACTCACACTATAATTCTATGATACTACATAAAAGCTACGAATTCAGGCAAATATTTAAGTCATAAGGTATCCGATTCACGGGTTTAAATCACACTCATCACATGTAGATGGCCGTAGATCTCTTGGCTCGCTTGGACACCCTAGGGCAGGAGCTCATAGAGTTACCTCCATCTTCTGAGAGGGATTCCATGTTAGACTTGATGGCTCGCTTATCTACTAGTTTATAGATTAGCTTTGATTTTCCTACATAGACTACTTTAGCCATTTTTGTCAGGACACATTGTATATATCAAACAATATTATATGGCGAGGAAATATGTTTTAATTCACTTCCCTTTTAGTTATGCTTTATTACTTGTTTGGTAGTTACCTGTTCTCCAGGGCTTGTGATCTTGATGTATTCTGAACTCCTCCTTGATGGATGGACATTGAGATGTCTTAGGATCTTTCAGAATGGATCGATGATCTTTGTAATCCCCTACCCTTTTGTGTCTAGGGACTAGTTTTTAAATGTGGTTATGGATATGATTGTAGCTTTCCTCTCTGAGGTTGACCGCCCCACAGATGGTCGCCAGTACTCCTTTGTATTGGGGAGCCCAGATAGTTCCATCTCTTATGAATTGGTGTTTCTCTATGAGGATTCAACCGCATCTTAGATGGTCATCAATTTTTTCTCCCATTTATATGGGGAGACCAGGTAATTCCATCCCTTTGGTCTAAGCCAATGATATGTGGTTTAACCGCCCCACAGATGGTCGCCGATGTATTCTCGTGTATTAGGGAGATCAGGTATTTCCATCTCTTGTAGTTCGATTTGAAAGTGGAATGATGATACCAATACTGTTAACAGTGTTTTGTGTTTTTGGTAGGGGTGAGACCGCACCATAAATGGCTGCCTACGTATTCCCATTGATGAGGGGGAGATTAGGTTAGTGTAGTTCCAACCTAGCGTGAAAAGGTTGAAAGTTGTATGTGGTAAAGAGGGTGTAGAGAGATTTTTTTGTTTTTCTGTAGTTAGACCAGACCATAAAAATGGCTGCCTACATACTCCCGTGTATTGGGGACATCAGGTCTGCATAGTTTGTCCCTGGTGGGACAAATTTGAAAGTTGTGAAGGGTGTAGATTTTTTTGTTTTTTCTGTAGTTAGACCGGACCATAAAAATGGTTGCCTACATACTCCTGTGTATTGGGGAGATCAGGTCTGCGTAGTTCATCCCTAGTGGGACAAACTGAAGTGGTGAAAAGGTGTAGTGAGAAAGGTTTTGAAAACCTGAATTAACTAATGGATTTGATGATCCAGAACAATGATGCTAGTTTGTAGGTAACTTCAGACATAGTACCATTTCACGGTGTCCGAGTTGATGAATTGGGGAAATTCCTTGTCATCCATCTCTTGTAATCTGAGGGCTCCTCCTATTAATACCTCCTTGACAACAAATGGGCCTTACCAGTTTAGGGAGAATTTTCCTTTAGATTAATCTTGATTGTCCGGGGCTTTCTTCAAGACCAAGTCATGTTATTTGAACTGCCTTAGCCAGACTTTCTTGTTGTAAGATCGAGCGATCCTCTGTTGGTATAACTGACCGTGGAAGATAGTTGGCGCCCACCTCTCATCTATTAGAGACAATTGGTGGTACAGATCTTGTAACAATTGATTTTCATCCAGCTGAGCATCTATCAACACTCTCAGGAATTCCATTTCCACCTCTATGGGGAGCACTGCTTCCATGCCATAGGTTAATGAATAGGGGGTTACCCCAGTGGAAGTGTGCATTGACATTCTGTAGGCTAATAGAGTCAGAGGAAACAAGTCAGGCCATCCTTTATGATTGGCGGATATCTTTTGCATAATCTTTTTGATATTCTTATTAGCCGCTTCAACAACACCATTCATCTTTGGACGATAGATGATGGAGTTGAGATGTTTGATGTGGAATTTACTGCATAACTCCTCCATCATTTAATTATTGAGGTTTTTGGCATTGTCTGATACAATCACCTCTGGTTGTCCATATCGACAAATGGCATTGTTTCTGATGAAACCAATGATCACCTCTTTGGTAACTCTAGGGGAAGAGGTTGCTTCGACCCACTTAGTGAAGTAGTCGATTATGGTGAAGATAAACTGATGACCATTGTTGGCTTTGGGGTCGATGGGCCCGATCACGTCCATTCCCCGCATTGAGAAGGGCCAGGGCGAACTTATATTGTGGAGCTCCCTTGGAGGGACGTGGATATCATTTCCATGAATTTGGCATTGATAATATCTCTTGACATGATCATCACAGTCAGCTTTGAGAGAAAGCCAGAAATGTCATGTTCTTAGGATCTTCTTGACAAGTAGATGGTCGCTCGGGTGTGGGCCGCATACTCCACCATGGATTTCAGCCATGAGTCTCTGAGCTTGGTCTTTGTCTAGGCATCTGAGAAGTCCTAGTCCTACATCTCTTTTATAGAGTGCGTCTCCGCTCAGGTAGAATTTTATGGCCATTCTATGGGTCCGCTTTCTTTCACCTTGACTCGCCTCAGCAGGTGTAGATCCATCTCGTAGATACTCCTTGATAGAGTGATACCAAGGGTGTTGGGTGGGAGGCAGAGCATCCGATACTTCTCCGATTTAGCTCCGGTAGACAGGAGCCTTTTGCCTGGAAAAGGTGATATTTGGCAAGTCTTCCTTGTCAGATATGTTGATTAAGGAGGCCAAATTTGCTAGTGCATCAGAAAAGTCATTCCTCTTCCGAGGAATGTGAAGGACGGAAATTTCTTCAAACTCTGAAGCCATCTGGATAACTTGTCGATGGTAAGGCAGCAAATGTAATTCCTTAGTGTTATAAATCCCAGTTGTGACGCCCCCCAAATAGGTATACATCACCCATTCTGAGTCGTCGAATACATAGTACAAAATACAAATACAAACTTAATTATACAACATGAGCTAAGAGTTTTTACACGAATATTGTCTAGTAGAAAATATTCAAACTCAAATGGACTCCTCATTACAATTATTATCACACTATTTTATAAAATAGTGAGGACTACTACAGCCACCATCATAGACCGTCACTCCATTTACCGACTAGTCCCGACTACGTTCTCATTTCCTGAAGAGAACAATGAAAGCAAAAGGGTGAGCTCAATTTGCCAAGTAAGAAATATTATGACTAAGATAATGCAGAATAAATTATCGTTAGCCTTCAACAGTGTTAAACTAATAAACAACAAGTTTAACTATAGCGGAACAAGCAATCCATTAGAATAGTCAAGTTGAGCATGATATCTACTATCTTCTATGATTTAAAAAGTTTATCAACAATTTTATCGCTAAGACTCAGGTTAATAAATAGTACCACAACCACGAATTATCCATGCACTACGGGCCAATGATATTCATGTTTTCACCAATGGTCATGATCGTACCAACAACTGTCCATCAATGCACTATGGGCTAATGATGACTTTTACCACATCATTTGTAACATTACGGGTCATGATTATACCGAATGATCACTGGTCATAGTCATACCAATCAACAGTCCATCTATGCACTACGGCCACATATGACTTTCATCACAATATAAGCATGAGGATGATGACAATGATATAAGAATTTAATTAAATGAAAGCAAAGGATAAATTTCAAAGATTTATAATTTAATTTATCCAGAATTTAATAATGTCAAAATTTTCGACATGATACTGCTTTCTGGAGTAAAATTCAAGAATAATATTGTATCAAAAATGATTTGGACCAAAAAAAATAATTTTTGTCATAAATAGTACTTCGGGTGAATAGTATCCCGTGAATAGTACTTCAAGAATAGTACTTTGTGAATAGTACTTTGTGAATAGTACTCGTTAATAGTACCCGTGAATAGTACTTTATGAATAGTACCCTATGAATAGTACTTATGGACAGTACTCCGACATAAAAAGGTTAAAATTTCACAAGAATGTGTAGAAAATATCATTGTGAAACGATACTAGATGAAGCGCAAATTTCAAGGATATTTGACTAATTTCACGGAGTATAGAAGCAATACTGTAACAAAATTAGGGTATAATCAGGAAAACGAGATGAAATAATATTACTCACATACTACAGAGTATGGAAGAAAATATTATTCCTTATGGATACTGAACAAAAATAATATCCCTTATCTTAGAAGAAGACTGGATACTAGAATAATGAAGTTGTAGACTACTCTTCTTCTTTCTCTCTATAGCTTCTCTCTCTATAGCTTCTCTCTCCATAATTGCTCTTGTGAGTCTTAGTGAATTGGCGAGAATGAAAGAAGAATGAGCTTCTATTTATAGGAAAATATAGTTTCGATAATTACACGTTTTGGGGCTCGAATTATTACAGTATAGTACCTTCATCTTTTTCTCTATTTTTAATTCAGTCCTGTAAGTATTATCAATCTTGTACCACCTCCCCTAATAGTAATGCATGTGAATCAATAGTTCCATTCATGTGAGCAAATAGTTATATGCATGTGAACTAATAGTAATTAATTACTCATTTATTCGATTAATTACCCGATTGGTCAATATAATCTCTAGAAATCAATTATTATCGAAATAAATGTCGATTTTCACTAACACAAATAATCTCAACACAATGTAAATATTAATTTCATCTTTAATCAACTCGAACTTATTCATCATTAATATTATAACTCACAATATTTAATGACCAGATCATTCCCAGGAAAGAGGGGGCTTTCCGGTAAGGATTTCTCCCTATTGGTGCGCAATTAGGTGACTAAACCTCTCCTCGACAGAACATTCTAGACATCATCAATATTGCAAATAATAATATGAATAACTTTGTCGTCTCAATTATTGATTTAATAATAATAAATATTATGCAGATGATACTATAACAATAATTAAATCAATAATATGAGAGATATTATGCAGCAATTACTGTAGCAATAATTCAGTATAACTGAGTGACTTCTCATGTAAGTATCAATAATCAATACCGTATGCTACTATGCAACCACGCGTATTACTGTACTTTTATTACCGGGTAGTTCAATAGTTTAACGGTAAAACTTTCGCCGTTGTTTTAATAAAAAGATATTTCTATCATTTTCTAACTACGACAATACTTTCGTTGTGGGGTCCACTAATGATTGTGTCGTCGTACGAATATTCCCTGACCAATCGAATATTTTAAAACCACTTGCTTACTTTGCAAAATTTATAAATATTACCCACAACTATAACATTATATCGAATCCACACCATAATATTCAAAAATATATTTCGAGAGAAATTAATATTTATTTATAAAACTTGGGGTCTTACACCAGTGGTTTGTTTCATTACCAGTTCGGAATCTCCAAGGACAGCTAACCATTTAACACCCATAGATTGGGCTAGTTTCAACCCCATGATACAATCTTCATACTCAGTTGTGTTATTGGTGTTGACAAACTACAATTTGATGGCAACAGGATACTGCTCTCCCGAGATAGATACTAGAACTACTCCAGCTCCAGCACCTTCCATGTTTACTGCTCCATCAAAATACATCCTCCATGATTGGGTTGTATTATCCTGATGGTGTTACTAAATTGTCATTACCCCTTCATTAGGAAAATATGTTTCCAAGGGTTTGAAATCCCCGGAAGGTGCGGTGGCATGTTGATCCGTAATTCCTTGACCTTAGATAAACTTTTCAGTCACGTAGATGATGTCAAATAGCTGGAGGATCAACTGCCATTTGGACTGTCTACAATTCAACATGGGTTTGCTGAACACGTACTTGAGAGGATTCATACGGGATATAAGATGGGTTGTGTGACCATGGAGATAATGCTGTAATCTCATGAAAGCCCATGCTAAAGCACAATAAGTTTTCTCAATCAAAGTATACTTGTGCTCACTGATGCTAAATCTTTTGCTGAGGTAATAGATAGATCTTTCCTGGCCTCTATCATCTTTTTGTCCCAGCATACAACCCATGGCATTGTCATTGATTGACAAGTACATATATAGGGGATCGTCATCCCTGGGATATACCAAAATAGGAGCTTTAACTAGTTGCTCTTTGATAGAAAGGAAGGCTTTTTAACACTCTTCGTTCCATTTCTTGGAGGAGTTCTTCCTTAACAACTTGAAAATGGGTTCACAAGTTAATGTGATTTGGGAGATGAATCGGCTGATGAATTTGATTCTTCCCAGAAATCCTCGTATTTCCCTGTCTGTCTGGGGTATGGGCATCTCAGTAATAGCCTGGATTTTTGTAGGATCCAACTCAAAGCCTTTATGGCTTACTAGGAATCCCAGCAACTTGCTTGACTTGACGCCGAAGTCACACTTGGCCAGATTTAGCTTCAAGTTATACTTACGCAACCGGTTGAAGAGCTTTTTGAGATGATCTAGGTGGTCTTCCTCCCTTTGGGATTTGACAATGATGTCATCCATATAAAACTTCTATCTCATTGTGTATTAGATCGTGGAAAAGGTACTGATAGGTAGCTCTGGCATTGATTAGGACAAATGACAATCGTCTATAGCAAAAAGTTCCCCAAGGAGTGAAGAATGCTATTTTCTCACTATCCTCTTCAACAACCATAATTTGACGGTACCTAGCAAAGCAGTCAACAAAGGAGTACATGTCATACTGAGCTGTATTATCAATGAGTATATAGATGAATGACACGTGAAAGCTATCTTTGAGACCAGCTTTATATAGATCCCTGTAATCCACACAAACTCGCACCTTTCCTCCGGGTTTAGGTACGAGGACTATGTTGGATAGGCACTCGGGGTATGTTGATATCATGATGATGTCAGCTTTAAATTGTTTCACTATTTCTTCCTTGACTTTCAAACTCCACTCAGGTTTTAATCACCTGAGTTTCTGTTTAACTGGCTTAAATCCCTCTTTAATGGGTAGGCGATGAATGACGATGTTAGTGGACAAACCGATCATGTCTTCATGGGGCCATGCAAACACATCTTGAAATTAGATCAATAGAGTAACCATGTCATTCCTTTGGCTTGGAGTAAGGTCTGCACCAATCTGGATTTGTTTGGGGTTTTCTAAGGTTTCGAGGTTAAAAGAGGTGGTTTGATCAAGATTTGGCTTGGATTTGTCTTCGATCCATTCTTTGATCTCCTAAGGCACCTCATAGTCCTCTTGCTCAATCTCCATCAAGTCAGAGTTCAACTTTACATCACAGTTGTAGTCCTTGTGAAGAATTGGCATTCCGTTAGTAAGTTTAGGCATATCTAACTTTAGAGTTCTGAAATAAAATGCTTTCACTTAATATATGATATTGTTCAATCATACAGAGTGTTAACATGATATAACAAAAACAACTGCTAATACTATGCAACAAAAGTAAGAAGTTATTGTTATCTACATGGCAGAGGGACTTTTTACCCTTTTCGGCAAATGCAAGTATTGCTGCTCCAATCACCAAGGGTCAAGTCCTGGTGGACAATTGTGACGAAGGGGCCGTTACCGTCATCTTCCTCTCGAATAATAACCATGATGTCTGGACAATCATCAACTGGAATGTCTTTGTTCATACCCTCTGTATGGATCAGGAAGCGCATGTTTGATAAATGCCTCTTTATCTCTTGTTTGCGCCTTTGATTCCTTTCCTCCATGTCTGGGTCTGGAAATAGGACTTCCTTCCCTTTAACCGGTATCGGCTTAGGAAATAGCATACCTGCCACAGATGTAGGAATTTCCCTTAGAGGCCGTACGGAATCTGCATCTGTAGGTTTAGGCAATAACCTTGTAGATGAAGGAGCCGGTGTATGCTTGTGCGGGTTCCTGTGACTGGACACAGAGGAGTAGCCTAGTTCGGCTGTCCCTATCTAGTTGGGAACTTGAATTAGGCATTTAATTCCTTGCTGATTCTTTCTTAACCCTTGTCCTGGTTGGAAACCCAAGGATATAATCTCTTGACTGGCCTACATTACTTCGGGGGAAACTCTAGGTTTTTTTAATAACCCGATATTTTCTATATAATGAAATAAGAAATTTTGCGTATAATTTTTTTTATTTTAAATGTAGAAATATGTGTAAGGTAATGTGTGTATATGTATATATGTTTGTGACAAATAAAAATCTATTTACTACATTAATAATTACAAATAATTTTATTTTAGAATTTATTGATCATTATAAATTATATTTTTATAATAATTAATTTTGTGGAAGAAATGTTTTATTAATTATTTTCCATGAAAATATGATTATATATTATTTCATTAATATATGAATGATTATTATAATTATTATAATAACTATTTTATTATATAAATTTATTTCAGATTAAGTAAGTTAATTATTTTAACTTAAAAATGGTGTATAGGAATGTTATATCAAATATGGAATCAAAACCCTAATTCTGGAGTTTGGACAAGGAATGAGAATAATAATATAATTATAATATTATTTTCAATGCTATAAATATATAATGTATTTTTGTACAGATAATGGTTGGTCAATTATGTGCATAATGTCAAAACCCTAGCATTAATTGGTTTAATTCTAATTTGAAACTCAAATCGGAGTTTATGATTGGTAAGAAATTGTGTTAGGTGATTAATGTTAATATAGATATTAATTTTAATTAAGGAAACCCTAATTATTAATATTTGAAAACCCTAATTGTTAGAAAACCTAATAGCTAATTAGAAACCCTAATCGCTAACCCTAATTTGCTAATTGGGAGTCCTAATCGCTAATGTAGTCATCTTAATGCTAATTAGTAACTCTTTAAACCTAATTAGTAAGTATAGATAATTAGAAAACCTAATTTAATTAGGAAAACCTAATTTACTATTTTTAGAAATTGAGTTTTACTTGTATACCAAATTAAGAAATCCTAGAAAAGCAAATATTGAGACCTTAGGGTTAAACCCTAAGGGTTAAATTCTAAGGGTCAAACCCTAAGGGCTGTGACAAGATTACAATAATACCATTAAAAATTACAAGCATGATGACCATTTTGCCCTTCTTGTATTATTTAATAGGTTACTTGCAAATCTTGATAAAATATGGAGTGCGTGACCAACCCTAGATATCCCATGTGCCAAAATCTATACACATCAGCCAAGTAATGACAGCTACACCAGCCATACATTGAATCTAGATCAATATATATAGATTGAAAGAGAGCGAAAGTTCATTTTTTCCCCATTTGTACACTAACTCTCTACCAAGTCCCTCTCTCTCTAAAACCCACGAATTAATATAGCATTTCAGTTCCAAAACCAAGCCCCATGACTTCCATTAACAGATCAGTAGCCAAGAATCAAAAATTTTCAAAGAGAGGTATAAAACCCTATTTGCAAAATCTGATCTTTGATCTTTTATTAAATGTTGTGTTTTTATGTTTAATCATGTGGCATAACGTGTTAATCAATGATCTGGGTTGCTAGATGTTGGATCCATAACATCTAGATACTCGAAATTGAAGTTTTCAAAAAATTGGAAATTTTTGTTTTTGTGGTCTGACAATGAATGTCAGACCCTATAGATTTCATTCTGTTTATAGTTTTTGTGTTTTAAATGTTTGTATTAGTAATATGTTGTAAGGACTTTGATCTGGAATTGAAATCATGCTTAGATCAGATCTAGATTACAAGATATTGTTGGTCAAACCTAGTAGACCGAGCTTGACCGAGCGATTTCTGGGTAACCTAGAAATTCGTAGGCAGCGTTTGACAAGATTTGCTAAGCCTTAGATCTGTCAGGATTTAAGAGATTTGATGATGTTGTTATATTCATGTTGTAGCCTATTGTATGGACTCTAGATCCATGTCTTTAGACCCTTCAAAACATCATCAGATCGAATGCAACAGGTGGTCAAAGTAGGCCACTCGTCGTTGGTTTTACGTTTCTAGAAAACCCAAAAACCGTAAGAACAATTTTTCTTACTTTGTTTGACCGAATAATAACTTGTGATTGTGTTATAGTTGGACTGATATGTTGTTATATATATGATATGTGACATTAGTACTACATTTTTAAACAATGAGATCGACCATTTAATGATCAGAACGTAAAGAAAATTGAGCAAGAAACTGGGCACTCGAAACTGCTTGGGTTTCTGGGTTACCCAGAAAACCCAGGAACCTTTTGATAGAAACTTTGGAGACTCAGATCTTTTTGATTAATTATGTTTAGACTTGACCATTGATTGAAGCATGATGTCTATTAGTTACTCTACACAGCCCGACGTCTAGAACACATTTAACATGAACAGATTGCATGCTAGAGGGCCATCAAAAGCGTTGACCGGCCATGACCTTATTTTCTAGGCAGCCCAGAAACGTGAAGAACAGCTCTGAAAGCTTGTTTTTGAGCTTAGATCTTGCATTTAGTGTATTTTTTGACTATGTTTGTTGTTAGATCATGTAGTATTACATCAGTACTACAACATCTAACCATTAACTAGACCAAAAACACATTACACACTGAATAATTGATGGTCAAACATAGCCCCTCGATAACTGCTTAAGCATGTTCCTGGTGCTCAAGAACACCTAAGGCGACACTTTCTGTCGCCAAAGGCTTTAGTGACAGACTTAATAATTTTAATGAATTTAATTTCAAAAAATCATTTAAAAATAGTAAATAAATTCTGAAAATTACAAAAAAATAATTTTAAAAATTATTTTAAGTTATAAAAATTAAATTTTAATAATTTGACATATTTTTCAAAAATATTAGTATTTATCGAGAATATTATTGATATTTAACTTAGTTATTAAATGCATTAAATAAATTAATTAAAAATAATTTTATTATATTAAAAACTATTTTAAATGATAATAAGGTATTTAATAATATTTTAAGTTATAAAACATAACTTTTAATATTTTAAGATAAATTTTAATAATTATTTAGTATTAAAGATATTAGATTTATTTAATACTTATATTAAATAAATTAGTTTAAAAATAATTTTAATATTATAAAAATTATTTTAAATGAAAATTAAGAGTTTAAAAATATTTTAAGTTATAAAATATAACTTTTAATATTTAAAGGTATATTTTATTAACAATTTGATATTAAATTTATTTAATAATTATATTAAATAAATAGTTTAAAAATAGTTTTATTAATTTAAAAATCATTTAAAAAGGATATAAATGGTTTTAAAATATTTTTAAGTTATAATAAATGACTTTTAATATTTTGATAAATAGTATATTAATATTTAAATATTAATAATAATTATTTAAAAATAATTTTAAATGTTTAAAAAAATCATTTAAGGGTAATAAAAATGTTTTAAAAATATTTTGAGTTATTATAAATAACTTTGATATTTTGACAATGGTTTCATTAATAATTTAATATTAATTAACTATTAATGATAATAGAATTATTCAATATTTAAATCATTTAATAATGATTCCAGTGTTTGAAAAATCATGATTAATTATAATAATTATTTAAAAATTATTATAAGGCTATGAAAAATAATATGACTCGTATTTAAAATATTCAGAATAATATTGAACTACACGATAGAGTTTTAGACTCGATAATTACCCAATAAAGTCATTGGTACACCAAATTGACTCCGGAACTGATCCAGACCTAGATATTTTGGCTTGATATCTGATTGTTTATGATCCAATGACAGATATAACTATGTAACAATGTAATTAGGTTATGTGATGACTATAAATAGCAGTATTATGTGTTATGATATGTATTTATAATCGATAGAATGATCTTATTAATGATAGGTCTCGGTATAAAAGATAAAACTAAGTTGCGTAACTGTAAGCAGCAGACCAGATAAGTATCTAACCTTTGCATTTACTTTATGCAATGGACATGTGTAAGCCAGCTTCAGAACTCTATTGTTATTGTTATTGTTCATGTATCTATATTTTTGTCGATATGCCAGTTCTTGAATTCTATCCAATCATTGGTTATCAAGTCAGTATTATTGTACAAATCCAAATATATATTCTGTTCGTTAATTTCTAAAATTTGTTAAACAAGTGACCTCACTTGAATAATCATTATATTTAATCACATGTGGATACGTACTTATTATTTCCAGTATGTATATATTAATTAAAAGTTGTCTAAGCTATTTGACTCGACTAGACATAGATTTAAAGATAGCGTTGAGATATGTCTTAGCTAATTATTCTGGCTAGATGAATATTTGTTAAAACTTGATAGGTTCGAGGAAAGAACTCAATTATTATTGTCAGGTCAATGCTAATTGCTTCGGCTAGATCGAAAAAGCGATAAGATATTGAAATCATAGTATTTCGTTGTTATAATTCAAATTCTAATTGTAAGACTGAGAAGAACTGTAACGCCCCCAAAATAGGTCCATTCCATCCAACCTATTCTGAGTCGTCAAATACATGGTACAGAAAACAACTACAACTTTATTACAACAATTGCCGTGCAAAATACAACAACACATATGCTGTGAGTTTGGATACAAATATATACCAAATGTGACTCATGTTCCAACCGTGGATAGCACGTCACAATGACACATTACATAAAGGTATAGTCAAAAACTGTTTTAGAAATTAGAATCTTTGGGAAGTGCTCAAAGAAACCTTCATATATGGGAGACCATGCATCTAGGTTATGATAGATATCATATGCCCACAGAATTATCCTCGGTTGACCCAATAGACCCCAAAGAAAAATGAGAAGATTACTATTATATTCTTTCCAATGGTGAGTCTTCTCTTGACATATCATTATCTCCACTGTCTCTAACTGAGAATTATACTTCAAACAAACACCAAGATAATATAGGTAGTGCTCGTAGATATACTCGGCAAGTGGATGAGTACATCCATGTCTTATGATGACACGAGGTTGTATGTCGTTAGACATCTTGTATAATAGTGGCAAATCACCCTTCCAACGCTGGGTACACCTTACCCTATTGGATTCACCAAATAAAACTACTAAATGAACTTTTCTATACTGCTTCGGGAGAACATCCACAGCTAGAGACCACCGTTCTATTTCCCCGTTACCCTCGCTCGACCCAACTACACTCTTATTACCTGAAAGGAATTGTGAAGCAAAAGGGTGAGCACAACTAGCTCAGTAAAGAATATCCTGGCTAAAGATAATTAAATTATCAATAGCCTTCATCAATAATAAATCAGAGATTTAGAACATATGGCAAATGATAAAAATTTCAACCATAATTGCAGCGGAACGAGCAATCCATTAGAAGAGTCAAATAGACCATAAAGTCTATTATCTTCTCCATGTTAAAAGTCCACCAACAATGTTTTATCCCTGTAACATCAATCAACAGTTCCTTTCCACAATCATATGAATATTTCATAATCATAATTGTGATTCTAAATTTCGCATCCAAGACGAAGATAATTTTCATCACCTGTCTTTACCTGAAACATCAAATATCATGGTTATACCAAATCACAGTTCCTGTTCATAATCATACTAATAAATTCATCTTTGCACCACGGGCCAAAGATATTCATCAACAGTTCATCTTTACACTACATGCCAAAGATATTCAACAACAAGTCATCTTTGCACTACGGGCCAAAGATATTCATCAACAACTCATCTTTGCACTACAGGCCAAAGATATTCCTCAGTAGTTCATATTTGCACTACATGCCAAATATATTATTATCTCAATAAAATATATAATCATTTCAGAATTTATATAACCAATAATTATAACCATGTTGATCATTTCACCTTTGTACTTAAGCTAAAGATATTCAATTATAAATTCAATGGTCATGATCATACCAATCAAAAATTTAACTTTGCACTACTGGCCAAAGAGAACTCATAGTCATGATCGTACCAAAAATCTACCCATCTTTACACTTAAGTCAAAGAGAAATATCATCATTATAGTTATAAAAATGTTATATATAATAATAAAAAATAATATGATCAACATATAGTTTTAATCTCAAGAGTAATATTCATAAATCAACTATAATTTGGTTAGAAAAAAAACTAATTTTGTCATGAATAGTAATCCATGAATAGTAACTCGTGAATAGTAACTCATGAATAGTAACTCGTAAATAGTAACTCATGAATAGTAACCCCGACATGAAAAGTTTTAAATTTGATAAAAAGTTCAGATCAATACTTCGGCATAATGATATTGAAGAAAATAATATCATTTAAGAAGAAATAACATCCCTTACTATCCCTTACAATCCCTTACAATCCCGTACCTCAAAAGAGCAGTACTCCTGACTGGAATAACGCTGAACGAACTTGCACCATATAGCAACACTCAAGATATCAAAATACTCATAAGAATACACTCGATAATATAGAGAGAGAAATAGAGAGAAAATTTTTGTTTCTGGTGTGATTTTCAATTCTAACCTAAGTACCTTATTTATAGGAAAATGCTTAGAATACCAAAGCAGAAAATTGACTATAATAATATTTATATTTACAAAATTGTCAAGCCGACCTCTTGAAATCTGATTTCAGCTCATTGCACATGTTTAATGCAGCCCACCAAGCAAAAAAAATGATTTTGTAAATAAGAATAATTAAAACTTTCAAAAACCAATTATTTCGGAACTTCAGAACTTCAATAATTCATAATAAATAGCCCTTTTATCAGAAAATTCGAATCTCGCGAGTTTTTATAGGAAATTCAATTCTCTACAACTTTTCAGAAGAAAGTTTTTCTAAATTCTAAACAGAAATTGACCGAAATCTACAAACGGGCGATTTTACAGTCAATAATAAATTTTCGGTCAAGAATTGTGTCCACCAACACACAAAACATGTGTTAATCATTTAATGCCACAAAAATACTCTTCCTCCTCATATACTCATATATCCCACCTTCATTGTAAAAATACCACCATCAATATATTATTAAAATAATATATTTAAATGAATTATTTTATCAGAAAAAGATAAAATATTAATTTTCAACAATTGTCACATTAAAAATTTTCTTCATCTATATCCACATAAAATTAATATTTCCTCATCATATAAATCAATAATTAATTATACACAAATAATATTACAGAATCACAGTACTGGCAACCAGGCCGTTCCCAGGAAAGAGGGGGCTTTCCAATAAGGATCTCTCCTTACTGGAGCGCAATTAGATGACCAAACCTCTCCTTAGACAGAACTTTCTAGACATTGCCAATAATGTTATCTAATAATATTATTCAGATAATATGAATTATTGTTCCGATAATAGAAAATACTGTGTAGTGACAATTATTAAAACAACAGTAATATAAAATATCAACGCAGCAATTATTGAATCAATAAAATAAAATACTGAACAGTAATTACTGTAACAAGTATTGAGTAATGCCTTCTTACGTAAAAATCAATAATTGGTGCAATACCGTGTGCTACTGTGCAATAACGCGTATTACTGTGTTTTAACCACCGGGTATTCCAACAGTGTTAACGGTAACAACTACGCCATTATTTATAAACAACTTACTCTTGTCGTTTTCTTCATCCAATCGCTTTCCGTTATGGGGCTCACAAAAGACTGCGCCGTCGTACGAATATTCTCCGACAGTAAGAATATTCCACGACCAAGCGAATATTCCCCGACAACAATGAATATTTTATAACCACTTGTGTATTTCGAAAAAAAAATTCATATATCACCCTTAACTTTAACATTTATCAATTTAACCATTTACTAAATAGTAATTATAAGAAAAATTTAATACTTTTATTTCATAAAATTCGGGGTCTTACAAGAACAACCTTTAATACAAAGGGAAAACTATTGGTCGTAATCGGCTATTGCGCACAGTTAAGTATTATGAATAATATAGGGTATAATTAAGATGATCACTTGTTATACTTGTAGAGGGGTATGACTTAATCTTAATGGTTATCTAATACACCTGGGTATATTAAAGCAAATCTTTGATAGTTACTCGAGAATTAAGTTCAAGATCCTTAGGGATCACTCAGCATAAACTCTGGAAAATATTCCACTTTGTTAGTGCGTATAATTAATTCTTGTGATTCAGTTGAATATCAAAAATTGAAAATAAAGTTCATAGTCTGTTGACAGCTCTCCATTTATAGTCAGTACGTAGTTTCAAAATTTGAAATAGATTTGGTATGTAGTTATTATCGGTTCAGCTTACTTCACAATTGTTGATTCGTCGTAGACGTGTCATTCACAGAAAACATTTACTTCTTTCAGCTAACATTTTTTGTCTGCTATTACTTGCTGGGCACCCAAATGCTCATTCTTGCTTTAAATGTAAATGTTTTTAGCTAAGCGTGATAAATTTGAAGGTTCAGGTAGAAACAAGGGAAAAGGAAAGCAAACAGAATAAACTTGTGGTATCTTATGTAATAGTTAGTCTATATTAAGATGATAATATTTATTAGCTATCATGTAATGTAATGTAGTAAAGGTTGATAAACTGGGTATAGACTCTGATATATGTAAATTAAGTTTGGTATTTATATTATTGTTATTATTATTAGTATTATTCCGCTCATAGAAATGGTATCGTGAAGCACTGAGTTTGGGTTTCAAGTACCTGAATTTGGGGGCGTCACAACATGGTATCAGAGCTTAGGGTTAGAAACCTTAGGTGGGATAGACCTTAGGCTATAACCTTAGGACAGAGGGAAACGTTGAGAATACAAATAACTCATATAGAGTTTAAAAAGGAGATGAATTGAATAAATTCATCGTAGAACAAAATAAAAGATATCTTATATAAAACTATTATGTGCTGTGTGTATATATTATTTGGTAATCAGGATAATTCATATGTGGATGTCAGATAAAAAGAATTAGGATACTCTCAGATTGTAAAGAAGGAGTCAATCTCCATAACCGAGCCAATATCAAAGTCAATAGCTGAAATAGAGGCTCACTTTTAAAGCAACCCTGATGAGGTGGTTATTGTGGAAATGGTAGAATCAGATCCAGAAACGGTGGTAAGTTTGACGAACTTGGTATAGTTATGTGTGTGAATGGATTATTGAGGATAATGAGAATATATAGATTACTAAGCAAGTAATCCTTAGTGAAAGCGTAGGAAATAAGTAGTATTAGTATTACTTGAATATGTCTGTTCTATGATGAGTAATGTAATATTCTCAACTTTGTATAAGTTATGGCAGGGATTCCTGACTTTTGTGTCACCACGGGATACCAGATGTTTAAAGTAGTGTATGATATGATATATGGTGTAAAGTACTATGAATTAGTTGGATGAATATGATTTTATTTAATCAGATAATGCCACCAAGAGGAAAACGAAACCAAAGGGCAGAAGAACCTGTCAACAAAGCTGGAGGACAACCAGACTTGATATAGAATTTGACGAATATGGACGCTCAAGTTATGCCGAATGGAATACCAATCGCGAGAAATCAACCAGATAATCAATTGGCAAACTTCAAAGACTTCAAGGCAATCGAACCTCCAGGATTTAGAGGATCAACTGACCTTGTAGAAGTGTTTGTGATAGCTAATGTAACGGAGGGGCAAAAGACAGCTTTTTCCACCTATACAATGAAAGGGGAGGCGAATTTTTGGTGGGAGACAAATCAAGTTAAAGCCGTAGAAGGGAGTAGTGGTAGTAGAACTGGAAAGAGGATAAAAGATAAGGTTAGGAATGCCGGAAATAGACCATGAGGTGGAAAGAAACAGGTTGTCCAGTGTAGAAATTATAGAAAGAATCATACAGGAGTGTGTTTAAAGGAAAAATTTGTGTGCTACAAGTGTGGGCAGGAGGGACATATCTCTTCTAATTGCCCCAATTTAAGAATATATAGTGGGTGTTTTATTTATAAATCAATGGAGCATAAGGTGAAAGACTGTCCAAAAGGTAGAAGGGAGGTAGGGAGCGCGAATATAGGGAAAAGCAGCGGGACACACTACAACAAAAAGGGTTATTTCTAACGGAATATTTTGTCGGTAATAAGTATATTCCGTCGAGATTAACATTAATTCCGACGGAAGATTCGGTCGAAAATTCAGTCGTATACAAGATGGTCGAAATTAAGTCCGTCGATCTTTCGGTCGGGGATAGTTAACATCGATGGACATATCCTTGATCGAATATTTAGTCGAGGTTATTATATGGCCGACTGAAAACCTTCGGTCGAGGCTATTCGGTCGATGATAGCTGTGACACGTGGCAGCGTGATAAAATTTGCAGATTCCTTAAACTCGACGGAATTCCGTCGAGCGTATCACTATTTCGTCGAGAATAGATGCGACACGTGTCGCATGGTCAAAATGGGAAGGACTTATTTCCGACAGAATTCCGTCGAGAATAGTACTATTCCGTCGAGAATAGTGGTTTTTTTAATATTTTATTTGTTTTTGCAATATTCAGGGATTTAACCCACATCTTGTACTTGTACCTGTACCTGTATTCCCAACAGCACATACACATACACAAGCTAACAATATAACCAATAACATGAATTACAATTACCAAGGCCGACAATATGTCAAAAACCAAAATAATGCCAAGGTTTAAACTATAATACATAAAAAATAATGTAAACTACAAAATAATGTAACTCAGAATGTAAACTAAGTCAAAAATAATGTAAACTACAAACGAATGTAAACTAAGTAAAACTAGTAGAGCCCCCCGGTATGAGGAGGATCATTGGGCGGGCGTCGACGCTGCTCTGGAGTATGAAAATTGCCACCATCATCATCTCGCTCGTCAGTCCGCTCGTCACCCTATTGATACAATATAATGTAACTCAATAGTCCATATATATGATTCAGTTAAAGATATTTAAAATGAATAGTATACCTGAACAGTTGAGGGCTGCCTCAACATCGGCCCAAACGCGTCCTCGACTAAGGTAACCACCATCCGAACAATCTCGTCGCGTATCACAACCCACTGCTCCGGAGGGATACCCGTACTCGTAGCAGTGGCACCAGCTGTAACGTCCTGCGCAAGCTGATGGAGGCGAGAACGGCTGGGCAGGTCCTGACGATGGAACAGCGGATCGATCTTAAACCTCTCTGACACCGCAGCCATAACACGCTGGAACAAAGCATCGTCTAAGCCAGCGCCCGTATGTGATGGCCCCACGGGGGCTCTCGGATGCAGACGCTGGCTAGAGCCTACAAAAATGAATATAACATGAATAATATGGCGAATTTTCTTTATTCATAAACAAGAAATAAACTAAAAATATTATGCCTCTTGGCAGTGTATAGGCTGGTATCCTTGGTAACCCCAGCACTCGATACCGGCCGCTAGTACTAGTGGGGGTATCCTGAGACGCGACCCAAAGAGCCGTCTCCTCGTCTTGAGATAAACTAATCTCGTGCGGAGGGACGGTGGAATCTAACGTCTCAGCATCGCCCCTAGCAGCCTGCAACTCTGCTATACGCTGGTTGCAGATCTTCTCAAACCGCTCGTGTAATTTGATATATGTACGTGTGAGTTATCTTGGTATCATCATATAAATTACGTAATATTATCCTAAATAATATTTATTATAGTAAATGTATTACCCGTATAGATAGTGCTGCTGGAGACATCGTCGACCCCAAAGTAGAGCCCTTCGGCGTATGGACTCTATACCAAAACTCCATCATAGTAGGAGGTCGGCCCAAGCTACTCCGCATGGTCTAAATCATATACATTAAATAATATCACCTTAATTTACTATAGTTGCAGTTTAATATTAAACTAAACTAAAGGTAAATACATACCGCCTTCACCTCCTAAAACGACTGCGAGCCAGAAGTATGTACAACTTGCAGCTTGCCTCGATTCTTCTTCATCTGCTCTGACTTGGTCTTGAACATAGCATCATCCCAGTACACACACATCGCAGCCCATGCTGGATCTGATATTGACGACGGCTGATGCTCTCGAAAAGTAGTCCCGGGCGATTCTTCTACAGCCCGGACTGCCCTCTGTCGCATCTCGTAAAGCCAGCAGGCATAATTCTTCGAGATGTGGGCAATGATAACGGCGTCACCATCTACCTCAGTGATGCCGGTCTCATATCTATAGTATCTCTATCAAACTGACATAACATACGTATAATTAATTATTTGAACAATATGTAAATAACATGGACCTTAATTGTATATATGTAATTCGACTTACGCGAAACTCCAGCAACACTGTCACCATGAAGCCGGCATCGTAACACGAGTACTGGCTAAATTGCATGCAGCCAGTAGGGAGATGCGCCAGGCAGATGGCGTGTACGGTCGCCTTAGCGACATGATCCAAAATGTAACGCCCCCAAAATAGGTCCAATCCATCCAACCTATTCTGAGTCGCCAAATACATAGTACAGAAAACAACTACAACTTTATTACTACAATTGTCGTGCAAAATACAACACCACATATGTTGTGAGTTTGATACAAATATATACCAACTGTGACTCATGTCTCAACCGTGGATAGCACGTCACAATGGCACCTTACGTAAAGGTATAGTCAATAACTGTTTTAGAAATTAAAATCTTCGAAAAGTGCTCAAGGAAACCTTCGTGCATGGAAGGCCATGCGTCTAGGTTATGATAGATATCATATGTTCACAGAATTATCCTTGGTTGACCCAATAGACCTCAAAGAAAAACGAGAAGATTACTATCATATTCTTTCCAATGGCAAGTCTTCTCTTAACATATAACTATCTCCACGGTCTGCAATTGAAAATTACATTTCAACCAAACTCCAAGATCATATAGGTAGTTGTCGTAGATATACTCAGCAAGTAGATGTGCACAACCCTGTCTTATGATAGCATGAGGTTGTATGTCATTAGACATCTTGTATGATAGTGACAAAACACCCTTCCAACGTTGGGTTCGCCTCACCCTATTTGATTCGCCAAATACAACTACTAAATGATGTATAAAATACAACACAATTTTCTATACTGTTTAGGGAGAACTTCCACCGCTAGAGACCACCGTTCTATTCCCCTGTTACCCCCGCTCGACCCAGCTACACTCTTATTACCTGAAAGGAATTGTGAAGCAAAAGGGTGAGCTCAACTAGCCCAGTAAAGAATATCATGACTAAAGATAATTAAATTATCAATAGCCTTCATCATTAATAAATCAGAGATTTATAACATATGATAGATGATAAAACTTTTCAACCATAGTTGCAGCGGAACGAGCAATCCATTAGAAGAGTCAAATAGACCATAAAGTCTATTATCTTCTCCATGTTAAAAAAATCCACCAATAATGTTTTGTCCATGTAACATCAATCAACAATTCTGGTCCACAATCATATGAATAACTCATAATCATAATTGTGGTTCTAAATTGCTCTTCTCATCCAGGACGAAGATAATTTTCATCACCTGTCTTTAACTGAAACATCAAATATCATGGTTATACCGAATCACAGTTCGTGTTCATAATTATACTGATAAATTCATCTTTGCATTTCAGCCAAAAATATTCGTCAACAGTTCATCTTTGCACTATTGGCCAAAGATATTCAACAACAGATCATATTTGCACTACAAGCCAAAGATATTCAACAACAGATCATCTTTGCACTACAGGCCAAAGATATTAATATCTCAAAAAAATATATAATCATTTCAGAATTTATATAAATAATAATTATAAACATGTTGATCAATTCACCTTTGCACTTAAGCTAAAGATATTCAATTATAAATTCAATAGTCATGATCATACCAGTCAATAATTCATCTTTTCTCTACTGGCCAAAGAGAACTCATAGTCACGATCATACCAATAATCTGCCCATCTTTACCCTCAAGTCAAAGAGAAATTTCAACACCAGGGTTATAAAAATGTTATATATGATAATAAAAATAATATGATCAAAACAAAGATTTTATTTCAAGAGTAAGATTCATAAATCAACGATAATTTGGTCAGAAAAAGAAATTAATTTTGTCGTGAATAGTATCTGTGAATAGTAATTCGTGAATAGTAACTCGTGAATAGTAACTCGTAAGTAGTAACTCATGAATAGTAACTCATGAATAGTAACTCATAAATAGTAACTCATGAATAGTAACTCGTGAATAGTACTCCGTATTCGTATATAGTACCGCATACGTAAATAATATCATATACGTAAAGAGTGTCATATACATGAATAGTGCCATATACGTGAATAGTGTCGTATACGTGAATAGTGTCGTATACGTGAATAGTAACTCCGACATGAAAAAGATAGAAATTCCACAATAAAATCTACATCAATATTTCAATATAATGATATTAAAAGAATAACATCATTATGAAGAAAATAACATCCCTTACTATCCCTTACAATCCCTTACCTCAAAAGAATAGTACTTCCGGCTGCAATATCAGATATAAGGCTGAAAAAAACTTGCACTGAGGAATAACAACTCACAAAGTATCTAAATACTCACAAAATACGCTCGATAATATAGGGAGAGAAAACTTATGTTTCTGGTGTGATTTTCAATTCTAACTTAGCACTCTATTTATAGGAAAATGTTAAAATACCAAAGCAGACTTGACCTGTAACCTGATGACTTTACCTGCTATTATTCCCACCCACCACATTTGAAATAAAATTTTAGCATATTTCTTCAGCAACCATAGGTGGGGCCCACTCATTCTAGAATTTTCCACCAAATAAATTTAGAAACTTCAACAATTTCTGAATCAGTCACCTCTTAAAATTCATAACAAATCATACGTTCATTTTTAACGGTTCAAAATTTGTGGACATATACTCAACTTATATATGTATAACATATATCCAAAAATCACAACAATCCAACGGTCAGATTAAAATTATAACTCACGCAATATATCTCAAGAATACTGATTTTTCAGATTAGGAGTCCTTTGAACCAGTTTCCTTCAAACAGTCACCACGAAAAATTCACAAAGAATTTTTGGGTGATTCAAATTTCTACGATTAGTTACTTCCAGTGCTTTCTTTTGATATATGGCTCATCTCCTAACTCGTTATACACAGAGTTATAGATTTTATAAAATCAAGTAATAAACTAATTTTTTTGAAAATCCCATATTTCGTTCTTCATTTCGACAAAATACTAATAAAACACCTCAACATTAATTCCTTTATTTATATCCACATAAAAATAAATATTTCCTTATCATATAAATCAATAACTAATTAATTACAAATAATATTACAGAATCACAATTATGATAACCAGGCCATTTCCAGGAAAGAGGGGGCTTTCTGATAAGGATTTCTCCTTACTGGCGCACAATTAGGTGACCAAACCTCTCCTTGACAGAACATTCTAGACATTGCCAATAATGCTATCTAATAATATTATTTAAATAATATGAATTATTGATCTGATAATGAGAAATACTGTGCAATGACAATTATTAAAACAACAATAATATAAAATATCAACGCGGCAATTATTGAATCAATAAAATAAAATATTGAACGGTAATTACTGTAACAATTATTGAGTAGTGCTTTCTTACGTAAGAATCAATAATTCAAAAATACTGTGCAATACCGCGTGCTACTGTGCAACAACGCGTATTACTTTACTTTACCCACCGGGTATTCCAATAGTGTTAACGATAACGATTACGTCGTTATTTATAAAAACTCAAATTTGTCGTTTTTTTCATCCGACAGTTATTCTGTTACGGGGCCCACAAATGGCTGTGTCGTCGTACTAATATTCTCCGACAACAAGAATATTCCACGACCAAACGAATATTCTCCGACAAAATGAATATTTTATAACCACTTGCTTATTTTGAAAAATATTCATATATCACCCTTAACTTTAACTTTTAATCAATTTAACTATTTACTAAATAGAAAAATTGAATACTTTTATTTCATAAAATTCGGGGTCTTACGTACCTGGTATTTCAAAGAGTTGAGAATACCTTGCTTTCATTTCAGATTCTAACTTCCCTGCCATCGTGATTTCTCCATTGCTCATCTCCTGGATTTCAGATATCATTCTAGAATACAGCTTCAAAATAAAGGTTAATTGACATATCACAATTAGTCAACTTAAGTAAGAAAATTCAGCTTAGGTAGGACACACACTAGCGAAGGATAATACTCGTCTCTCCCTTCCTAGTTCTATTCCCCGATCTCCGCCAGAGACCATATCCCTAAGCTCTGATACCAAATGTAACGCCCCCAAAATAGGTCCAATCCATCCAACCTATTCTGAGTTGCCAAATACATGGTACAGAAAATAACCACAACTTTATTACTACAATTATCGTGTAAAATACAACAACACATATGTTGTGAGTTTGATACAAATATATACCAACTGTGACTCATGTCCCAACCGTGGATAGCACGTCACAATGGCACCTTACATAAAGGTATAGTCAATAACTATTTTAGAAATTAAAATCTTCAGAAAGTGTTCAAGGAAACCTTCGTACATAGGAGGCCATTCGTCTAGGTTATGATAGATATCATATGTCCACAGAATTATCCTTGGTTGACCCAATAGAGCCCAAAAAAACGAGAAGATTACTCTCATGTTCTTTTCAACGGCGAGTCTTCTCTTGACATATAACTATCTCCACGGTCTGTAATTAAAAATTATATTTCAACCAAATTCAAAGATCATATAGGTAGTGCTCGTAGATATACTCAGCAAGTGGATGTGCACAATCCTGTCTTATGATAGCACGAGGTTGTATGTCATTAGACATCTTGTATGATAGTGGCAAAACACCCTTCTAACGTTGGGTTCGCCTCACCCTAATTGATTCACCAAATATAACTACTAAATGATGTATAAAATATAACACACTTTTCTATACTATTTAGGGAGAACTTCCACCGCTAGAGACCACCGTTCTATTCCCCCGTTATCCCCGCTCGACCCAGCTACACTCTTATTACCTGAAAGGAATTGTGAAGCAAAAGAGTGAGCTCAACTAGCCCAACAAAGAATATCATGACTAAAGATAATTAAATTATCAATAGCCTTCATCATCAATAAATCAGAGATTTATAACATATGATAGATGATAAAACTTTTCAACCATAGTTGCAGCGGAACGAGCAATCCATTAGAAGAGTCAAATAGACCATAAAGTCTATTATCTTCTCCATGTTAAAAAAATCCACCAACAATATTTTATCCCTGTAACATCAATCAACAATTCTGGTCCAGAATCATATGAATAACTCATAATCATAATTGTGGTTCTAAATTGCTCTTCTCATTCAGGACGAAGACAATTTTTATCACCTGTCTTTAACTGAAATATCAAAGATCATGGTTATACCAAATCACAGTTCCTGATCATAATCATACTGATAAATTCATCTTTGCATTACGGCCAAAGATATTCGTCAACAGTTCATCTTTGCACTACTGGCCAAAGATATTCAACAACAGATCATCTTTGCACTACAGGCCAAAGATATTCAACAACAGATCATCTTTGCACTACAGGCCAAAGATATTAATATCTCGAAGAAATATATAATCATTTCAGAATTTATATAAACAATAATTATAACCATGTTGATCAATTCACCTTTGCACTTAAACTAAAGATATTCAATTATAAATTCAATGGTCATGATCATACCAGTCAACAATTCATTTTTGCTCTACTGGCCAAAGAGAACCCATAGTCACGATCATACCAATAATCTACCCATCTTTACCCTCAAGTCAAAGAGAAATTTTAACACCAGGGTTCTACAAATATTATGTATGATAATAAAAACAATATGATCAAAACATCAATTTAATTTCAAGAGTAAGATTCATAAATCAACGATAATTTGGTCAGAAAAGAAACCAATTTTGTCGTGAATAGTAATTCGTGAATAGTAACTCGTAAATAGTAACTCATGAATAGTAACTCGTGAATAGTAACTCATGAATAGTAACTCGTGAATAGTACTCCATATTCGTATATAGTACCGCTGTTGAATGATTTCGCAATCAATGAATACGTGCAAGTATACACAGTCAACAAGTAATAAAGTGAAAGTAGAGTATCGTTCCCACGAGGAGTTATTTAATAAAAATCACCAAGTACTAATTCTTAACCAAATCAATTTTATTTAAATAACCAATAATTGTGATTTCTAGATTTAAGAAAACTAAATTAAACAAAATAAAAAGATTATTCTAAAAGAAAGCAAATAAACAACTAAGAATTGATGAAAGTCAGATAAATAAGAATTAAGACTCCAATATCCCCAATTATGAATTATAAATCAATTATTCAACTATCCCAATTATTATATCTACTGAATTGTTAACATGAATTCTCAAATGTCAAAAGCCCTCTCTCGAGTAATCAATTGCCTTCTATTTAACCCAGATTAATTTTGCTATATCTCTATGCAAAACAATTGAATTAAACTCGCTACAAACCCAATTCCTCTTATGTTACATGCGGCAAATAGATATTCTCATTCTATTCACAAACGTAATTATTCACTGTGCAAATAACTAAGTCACATGTCACCAAGCCCAGTTCTAACCCTAGAATTCCTTTCCCAATTCCTTATAGAGTAACAAGGTAATTATTGATCAGATAATTAATCAATAAGCTCAAAGCAAGATGAACAATTCACTTCAACACAAATAATTGGAATAAATCAAATAACTAATTTATAGCCATAGAAAGTTCAATTGAAATCTTAATAAAAGAGTTAGTTCATAATTAATGAATTAAAACCAAGAATCCACAATTGAATAAACATTAAAAGATAAAAGTATGATAAGAGAATATAATAGGATCTGTTGTCAGTAAATCTGATGCTCCCATCTTGCTCGTGCTCTTGATCTTCAATGATCTCCAAGTTGTTTCAATCTCCAAAACTAATAAGAACTAGGGTTAATGTCTAATCTAATGGAGTGTATCTCTAATCTAAGCTATCTAATCCCCCTTATTTTATGCCTCCCATCATGTATTTATAGGTTACAAGTCAAATTTTTAGGTTAGGAACAAACCCAATCCAATTTGGTGTCAAAATTCGCCCAAAATGCGTCCAGGCCGCACCAAACCCTTCCCCCAGTGCCCCAGCGCTTGGCTTAACGCTCAGACACTGCCTTATAGCGCCCCGGCGCTGGTGCTTTTTTAGAAATTTTCTGCTCCGACAGACTTTGGGAATATGGCCATAACTTCTTCGTCCGAACTCTGATTTCGACAATTCAAGATGTTCCGGAAAGAGGAGACGTTGATCTACAACTTTTATTCTTTGAGTTTTCCGAAATAATGTCTCGAGCAATATTTAAATTGGCTCTGAAGTGACTGCTATGTAAATGGCAAGCCGAAAACGCGAATCTAGCCACCCCAAACGCCGATCCAAGTAACTTTTGTCCCAATTCCTACAAAACAATGTAAAACATGCATGAATGGGCACGAACACTTAAAAACTATTCTAAAAGACTTGAGAACAATAATAAATTAAGCCCGAATGTATCCAATTCATGTGTATAAAACTCACTCATCAACCGCATACATAAATAATGTTATATATGTAAAGAGTGCCATATACATGAATAGTGCCATATACGTGAATAGTGTCGTATACGTGAATAGTAACCCGACATGAAAAAGGTAAAAATTCCATAATAAAATCCATATCAATATTTCAGTATAATGATATTGAAAGAATAACATCATTATGAAGAAAATAACATCCCTTACTATCCCTTACAATCCCTTACCTCAAAAGAACGGTACTTCCGGCTGAAATGTCAGGTATAAGGCTGAAGAAAACTTGCACTGATGAATAGAAACTCACAAAGTATCTAAATACTCACAAAATACGCTCGATAATATAGGGAGAGAAAACTTATGTTTCTGGTGTAATTTTCAATTCTAACTTTGCACCTTATTTATAGAAAAATGTTAGAACGCCAAAGTAGACTTGACCTGTAACCTGATGGCTTTACCTGCTACTATTCCCACCCACCATATTTGAAATAAAATTTTGGCATATTTCTTCAGCAACCATAGGTGGGGCCTACTCATTCTAGAATTTTTCACCAACATGATAAATTTAGAAACTTCAACAATTTCTGAACTAGTCACCTCTTAAAATTCATAACAAATCATATGCTCATTTTTAACGGTTCAAAATTTGTGGACATATACTCAACTTATATATGTATAACATATCCAAAAATCACAACAATCCAGCGGTCAGATTAAAATTATAACCCACGCAATATATATCAAGAACAATGATTTTTCGGATTATGAGTCCTTCAAACCAGTTTCCTTTAAACAGTCACCACGAAAAATCCACAAAGAATTTTTGGGTGATTCAAATTTCTACGATTAGCTTACTTCCATGGCTTTCTTTTGATATATGGCTCATCTCCTAACTCATTATACACAAAGAGTTATAGATTTTACAAAATCAAGCAATAAACTAATTTTTCTGAAAATCCCATATTTCGTTCTTCATTTCGACAAAATACTAATAAAACACCTCCGCATTAATTCCTTTAATTATATCCACATAAAAATAAATATTTCCTTATCATATAAATCAATAACTAATTATTTATAAATAATATTACATAATCATAATTATGACAACCATGCCGTTTCCAGGAAAGAGGGGGCTTTCTGATAAGGATTTCTCCATACTGGCGCGCAATTAGGTGACCAAACCTCTCCTTAACAGAACTTTCTAGACATTACCAATAATACTATCTAAAAATATTATTCAAATAATATGAATTATTGATCTGATAATGGAAAATACTGTTCAATGACAATTATTGAAACAAAAATAATATGAAATATCAACGCAGCAATTATTGAATCAATAAAATAAAATATTGAACAGTAATTACTATAACAATTATTGAGTAGTGCCTTCTTACGTAAGAATCAATAATTCAAAAATATTATGCAATACCGTGTGCTACTAAGCAACAACGCGTATTACTTTACTTTACCCACTGGATATTCCAATAGTGTTAATGATAACGATTACGCCGTTATTTATAAAAACTCAAATTTGTCGTTTTCTTCATCCGACAGTTATTCTGTTATGGGGCCCACAAATGGTTGCGCCGTCGTACGAATATTCTTCGATAACAAGAATATTCCATGACCAAACGAATATTCCTCGACAAAATGAATATTTTATAACCACTTGTTTATTTTGAAAAACATTTTGATATCACCCTTAACATTAACTTTTTAACCAATTTAACCATTTACTAAATAGAAAAATTGAATACTTTTATTTCATAAAATTCGGGGTCTTACACATAATACTAGAATACAAAATTTATTAAGAACATTTTAATTTATTAATCACATAATAATATAATCGCGATTGAACATAAGTGATAGTTGAAACCTACACAGACGATCCGACATCAACTGGAATGACATCAGGCACTGCCGGCGGACGACCTAATCGATCGAGGTTAGGCCCTCGCTGGCGCCGACGTCTAGCATATGTATATTTAATATAGTTATGACATTGTCAATGAATGTATAATATAGTTATGAAAAAAACGTTACTGAGCCAAAAAAGAAATCAACTCACTAGCATCTGAAGACGACCCGCCCTAGGAGCCGTCACCCGATCCGGAGCGGCCACCACCACGACCACCTCCACCGCTATGTCGAGGCATAGCTGTAACAAATATAGATACGATGACATTAATTAAATTTCATTGCAATCATTATATCTAATTTCGTTGTATAATATTTACAAAAAACCAATTAGTGAAGTAATACGTCGTCAAACCCGTCAGAATCAAAATCATTTTCATTTCCATCTTCTGATTATGTCTCTTCCTCTTCTGTATCAATTTCTTCCTCAGTATCATCTTCTACCACCACATACGGACTGACAACCACATCTTCCTCCACTTCGTCAACATCGAGTACGTCAACGACATCATCAACCAACAAATCGTCATCATATAGCACAACGTGGCTGGGATTGCTAACTTGTTCTTGCAACGGGTCATCCGTACCATCAAATGACCGAGTCTTCATTGTCACAACTGTATACTGGGGGGTTCTATAATTTACGATATTAGGGGCGTAGTACACTTGAGTTTCTTGGCTGGCTAACACAAATACGTCATCAGACTATAAATTCGATTTTATATCTAATGTGACGATTCTATTACGATCAACTTTAACACCCTTTGCAGTATCAAACCAACGACACTTAAATGTAATGACCTTTTTAGCACCTGGATAATTGAGCACAACCACTTCCTTTAATCTTCCATAGTAATTGGACTCAGAATCTCCATAACAACTTCCCAACACGATAACGCCAGAGTTGACTGATGTCAATTCATTCAAGTCATCAACCTTGAATCTATACCCATTCACGATACAACTTGGAAATGAACTAACGAGTTTGTACGGGCCTAAAATGACATCTCTAAAACTTTCATAATCGTTCTCTTCTTCGACCCTTCTCTTAAACCACTAATGAAAATTGTCATTAGTGAATGTTTCCATCTGTGATGTAGTCAACCCTGGGTTAGAAGCTCGCGATTGCAATTCAAATGTGCTGCGTACAATAATATGGCAATTGTTTAATTATTTAATTAACGTAAGAAAAAATCATTTTTAACTTGAAATAATACATACTTGATGTACGACGATACTTCAGGCATATTCAAAAGCACGTATGTAGATACAATCTTTAAATCTTTATCAGTTAGGTAAGTCGTCGTCTCATGTCCAAATGGTTTGGCCAGATAAGTGAATACAACCAACTCATCAACACGTGTTTGGGGATCGACGATGACCTCATTCTGACTTAGACGATTGTGCTTAGTTGAGACTACATCGTCAAAGTATAGCGAGTAGAAGTTGACAAGCTCTTCCTCCGTATAGCGTTCAGCTATAGAACCCTCTACACGAACTTTGTTTTTAACTTTCTATTTTAATCGACGCATATACCTGAAATATGACAATATATCAGCTAAAACAAATATTCAGGTGATGATTATAACACAATATCCATGCTGGATACTACCGGAAGTTCAGTATCAACCCCGGATTGCAATCTGGGAGTAACAATTCCAATCTCGGAGATAACCCCGAGGCATACAGATACAATACCGGAACACACACCGAAGAAGACCGATTAATCTCAGAGATAACCCCGAGGTATCCAGTCTCAGTCCCAACCATGGGAATTGCCACTAACCTTGGTGATAACCCCAAGGAATGCAATTTCGACGATAACCCCAGAAATGCTTATTACAAATACAACCAGCTTCAATCTCGGTGCTCACAACGAGATACACTGTACCAGGTCGGCAATAACATCGGGAAGACAGACACACCTCAAAGATAACAATGAGGACCTTCAACAAATTGCAGCAGTCCAATCTCACTGAAGCTGAGCAACGTCTGCTTTATCAGCCCAATCCGGCGATAACACCAGTGAGGGGCAACATCGTCATCTGACCAACACAATGTCACGCCACGTCGCCTCAACATATCTACGCAACAATGTCCCACAAGACTAACCAATCCCGAGTGACTATTGTGCGGGGTAACGAATGAAAGTTGAAGTTTGAAGACCGGAGGACACCGTCCCATCTTTAATGACTTCGCACAACCTCTAATCCCATGCCATCGTACAACTCTCGACAATGCCGGTCTAAAATAGGTCATGTATACCTCAAACGGATGCCCGAATTGCACTTTTGAAAGTCCGAGTGGACATTACAGTGCTTGAGTGCACGTACTTCGAGACGACCCTAGCTAAAAAACCCAGGCCCACCCGGGTTGCCTCTGGTACACCTGTGGCTCAGCCGCAGGTCCACCATCTATAAATAGAGGGCTTGGGGTGTCCATTTTGTAAGAGAAAAACGGCGAGGAAGCCCTGCCCAATTTGCTCTATACTCACCCCGGACTGAGTACTTTCTCATTTTAAACACTTGTGAGCTCACATATAGCTTATTTTGTACCTACAAAAGCCAGTGTTTACCCACTTTAAAGATATTGAAGTCTTCTTTGGCAGCCCATTGTAAGCCATCTTTCACACTTTAAAGTTTCTCTTCATCTTTGCACACACCCTTCTACACGTTGAGAGTCGTGTTGTATATTTTGCCCGGACTCCGGCCCGTGGTTTATTTTTAGTTTGTATATATATATATATATATATATATATATATATATATATATATATATATATATATATATATATATATATATATATGGACTAACATTATCAAGTTATGCCTCGATTGAGCCTAAACTTCGGTCTGGAGCGTTTAATTGCTTTTTTATATATATACACTTATATATATGAACTGCGTGTCGAACTCTGTTCGATGAGCCTAGACTTATGTTTGGTGCGTTTAATGGCTTTCTTATATATATAATTATCTATGAACTGCTATCGAACTTTGTTCGGTGAGCCTGGATTTCACATCCGGTGCGTTTACTGCTTTAATATATATATACTTATATATATTAATTGTTGTTGGACTTTATCCGATGAGCCTGGATTTTATATCCGGTGTGTTTACATGCTTATATATATATATATATATATATATATATATATATATTTTACATTTCGTCACACCTGGAGTTTACTTCGTGGTGGTTGACCGTTTTTACAGCTTTCTGTACATTTCGTCCCGCCTGGAATTTCCTCCGTGGCGGTTGATAGCTTTAACAGCTTTATTTACATTTCTGATCCCCCATGGTGGTACTTTGAGGTTGTTGACCATGTCTGTATATATATATTTACAGCTTTTATATATATATCTGCTTACTGCTTTCATATAAATTGAAGTATTCTGTGCGCCTAGGAATCATGTGATCACAGATTCATCCCATTGGATCTAGATTCGGTTCCCGTGATGGACATTTTTAGCTGCAAGCAGCTTGTAAATTATTCTGCATTGTCTGAATTTCCTCAGATGGTTTACATACCCACGAGGAATTCAACACCTTTTTGTATATTATTTTCGTACGGAAGCCTCGTATCTGTCAAATAAAATCAATCCAGCCGAATACGGAATAAAATGGGAGTGTAAAAGGTCTCAATTACTATTGAGCATCAGGGTTTGAAAAACCTCTTTTATAAAACATCACTACCATATCTTGCTAAAATTGAATTTTTACATAAATTCAAACCCTGTGTATATAGGTGCGAACAAGGCCTCACACTACTTCCCAATAACAGCACATTGACCCACACACACACACACATTCAGATAACAGTTTCTTGAAAAGAGGTAGTCACCGTGATAACACAGATGTCGGGGGGTGCCTAACACCTTCCCTCCGCATAACCAAGTCCCCGGACCCTAATGAATCTCGGTTTCACCGACCCGTTTAGCAGTGTCACATCACTGGGTCAATGTGCAAACCTTTTCATGGTTGTGTTGGTACAACCATTTAAAAAATCAACTGGCGACTCTTATAGTCCAATCATCGACATTATACATGTCGGACCTTTTTCACTTGTTTTTTCAAACGAATCTCACCTAAAATGAGAACATCAGAGAACAAGTAACGGAAAGGGACAATTAAAAAATCCCGACGTTGACAGGTGGTGACTCTGCTGGGACTCCAGTAAGAGGACTTAAGCCGCTATTACAATTTTTTCAAAATTGTTATCTGCTTGTGTGTGGATGTTGCATTTACATTTTATGATGAATGTGTACGAATGCATTTCCTTACTTAGTGCTTCGCACTATAAACTACCTGTGATCTTAGTGCTTCGCACGATAAACTGCTTGTGATATTAGTGATTTGCACTATAAACTGCTTGTAAAATTAGTGCTTCGCATATGTCATCATGTCATACGGTGAGACGCGATGTATGTGAATGTATGTTGTGTGGTCCTTCCACTAGGAGGCTATCCCGTCGATGTTTGATTACTGGACTCGTAAGAAGACTAATTCTCCGTGGCTCAGGAAAGGCACCACCCAAATTCGCTCCAGTTGAAAGACCGAATTAACTTCCCGTCAAGTGGATTACGATGATTTGGGAACCTTTATGCCAAAAAGCCGCGAGAGTAACCTAAGATAGGTCAGCCTCTGATAAACCCAAAACGAAGGAAAGTCTCTGCATGCTCTTATTTTAAATTACTTGTAAAGCACAATTACTTATAATTATCTTCCATATTTATCTCCACGTAATGAGAAATATGAAGAAATGTGCACACATACATTCTATAAACAGCTGACATCCATTTTGCAGGATAAAATTCCTAAATTGGACACATCGTATAGCATGTTATTATCCACCTTCCCTAAAGACTAAACTATGCAAGTCTTTTGCAGGGAATCAATCGGACCTACCACCCGCTCAAAGTCCAAAAAGGTAACAGGCCTACAGTCAATCATGTCGTCATCCGACCAGACTGAACTTAATCCAGTTTCTCGCAAAGAATTTGACGGATTAAGCAAACAAATTACATATTTGGCTGTTCTACTAAAAGAATTACACCAGTCTACACAGGGTCAGAAAATACCCGTACATGCTGAATCCTCCACACAAGGAGGAACCCAGGTCGTTACAATACCTGAACTGTAGTTGGATCCGACCAACGAAAGTCATGATGCTACCCATCCCACTGGAGACCCAGACACTAGTGACATCAAAAAGAAAGTCCTCCAAATGGAAGAGACCCTTCGCACTATCAAAGGAATTGGAACACACGGGAGTGTTTCATATGCTGATCTGTGTATTTTCCCTGGTATTCATTATCCAGAAAAATTTAAGACTCCTGACTTTAAAAGATATGACGGGTTAGGAGATCCTTACACACATCTAAAGGTGTTTATTGGAGAACTTGGATCTTATGTAGAGGATGAAAAACTCAGAATGCAACTATTCCAAAAAAGTCTAACTGGAGAAGCCCGTTCGTGGTACACAAGATTAGACAATTCAAAGATCCATAGTTGGGAAGAGCTAGCACACGCTTTCCTTACTCAATACAACTTTCAATCTCAAATGGCTCCTGATCAGTATCAAATTACCAAGGTCAAGAAACAGTCTAATGAGTCTTTCAGAGAGTATGCTCAGAGGTGGAGACGCCTGGCTGCCCAAGTTAGTCCTTCCATGATAGAATCAGAGATGGTCATGACTTTCATAGACATACATGAAGCACCTTTCTATGAAAGAGTTTTAGCCGGCATCGGCAAACCATTTTTTGAAATGGTCAAACATGGGGAGATGGCAGAAATGAGATTGAAATCCGGAAAGATTCAAGACCTAGCTGCACTCAAAGCGGTTGCTGATCACGTCCAATCTGGAAATTATGGGAACAACCCTTGAAGGGTCCATAAAAAGAAAGAAGAGGATGTTTCCCTGATACTACAGGGTCAAAAAGGCAATCAGAACATGCCTATGCAGAGGAGAAATTACACTCCCTTTCAAGCACAGTCTTCAAACCCTTCAGTACCAAAAGGTGGAGAAGTCAAACGACCACGAGTATTCACACCCTTAGGGGACACCCTCGAGAACATTCTCAATCTTCTAACAACACAGAAGAAAATTACGCATCTTCTTCCACCAGCCAGCCCTAATGGTCGGGGTTTTAATACTGCTCGGAAATGTGCTTATCATGTCAGGGCACCTGGACATGATACTCAGGATTGATGGGTCTTGAAACACAAAATCCAAGACCTGATAGACAACGGTGAAATCGTGGTCATCAAACTTGATCAACCTCACGTTCAAGACAACCCTCTTCCTCAACACAAGGAAGAAGAGATAAACATGATCAATTGGAGCAGTGGACAGAGTTCCAATTTCAGCTGTGAATCCTCCCAGACCCCCAAAAATAATGATAACATATGGGATTATGCCAAGTTTCAATTCACAATGGAACGAAAGATGAAAGCTCTTTGTAAACAAATTGAGCAATTGGCAGAACTGGTGACTTATCAGCATCAAGTGACTCGTCAGCTAATCAGTCATCAGCATGCCAGTCTCCTACCAATTCTCATGAATATTCCCTCTTCACTTTCAGAAAATGAAATACTGGAAGATAAAGTAACGAAGAGAGCGAATGCTAAGGCCCATCGGGATTTTGCCAACAAAAGGGAATTCACATATTTGGGCCAACCTATGGAGGAAATCCTTCATATGCTAATCAATGAAGGAAGGATTAGTTCCCTACTACCTCCAATCAATCCCCGTTCAGGACGATACAACTCTAAGAGAGTATGTCAATATCATTCTCAATCTCGCTGTTACAACACAGAAAAATGCTGGGCACTCCGCCACCTTATTCAAAATTTAATCGACAGTGGCGTACTGTGCCTGGCAGATAACGACACTATGTTATGGGCAAGTGAGGATTCGTGTCCTACTAAGTGGAAGAGTGTAGTAGCAGTCATATCCTCTGAAAGTGATGGGGGTTAACAAATCACTTGTCATGCCAGTAATTTAACTCAAGGGAATCAACAATCCTTTGAAAGTGGTCGCTCTCGAGCCAATCAACTTGCCGTGTAGAGCACAATATCCTATTATTAGCTTGCGCGCAGTTCCGTGGAATTATGGAGAAGGTGAAGGATGCACCTCGCATACAACTGCTGCAGTGTCGAAGGAAAATTTACCGTATCTTCCCCAACAGGTAATAAAGCCTGTCATCAAGTCTAAGGGGAAAGTAGCCATTAAGAAGATTGAAAATTTCCTCCGCACTATGGGTCATAGCGAAACCAAGGTGGTTTTAAGCTTGAAAGAAGCTCCACAATAGATATCAATCTTGGACTTGGCCCTGACTTCCGAGAATCACTGGAAGGTCTTATTAAAGGTTTTAGAAGAAGCCTATTTACTGACATCAGTTGATACGAAAAAGTTTCAACATCTGGTTGATCACATTTTTAACAACAATGTGATATCCTTCACTGATGATGATACACCGCCCGAAGAGATCGGTCATTGCAAACCGTTACACATTACGGTCTTGTCCTTCGGATATATGGTGGCGGGAGTTTTAATAGATGGAGGTTCCTCTCTGAATATCTGCCCATATGCTACCTTGGTGAAGATGAATATCAATCCCAATCGAATTCGGAGTAGCCATACCATCATCAAAGCTTTTGATGGAGCCTGCTATAACTCGGTTGGAGTAGTGGCCAATTGAGATTGGTCCTCATACATTCTGCGTATCCTTCCATGTGCTCAAGATAGATTCGGGATACAACCTGCTCTTGGGACGACCATGGATTCACACGGCAGGGGCAGTCCCCTCCACTCTTCACCAACAGTTGAAATACATCATCAACAATAGCCTGGTCATAGTCAACGCTGAACCAGAGATTCCTCAGCATGGGGACATGCCGCTCATCAATGCCAATAAGGAGGTTGAGCCAATTAGTTTTCATGCTTTAGAAATAAGCAATACCCAATACCATGCTATTGGAACGCCATTGCCCGAAACCCAGATTTCTGCCGAGGTAATGTCAGCCACACAAGAAATGATGTCGTTGGGTCATAAATCGGGACAAGGGTTGGGTAAAGATTGCCAGGGTATCAAGTACCCTATTCGCTTAACCCAGCAAATTGGGACAACTGGACTAGGCTATTCTGCCAAGTCTAGTCAGAGGAATCCTCATAAGCATCAGCAGATTCCTTCAGCTTCAACCATGCGGCGTTTAGCTTCTCCTTCAAGCTCTGAGTCCGCACAACCTCTCGTAAAGGTGCCAGCCAATATAATGGCAATGTTATTTCCCAAGCCGGTACCGGTGAAGGAGAAAGAAATCTTTATTCCAGATCCCGTAATGGAGGAAGAGGAACGAAGAATCAAGCAAGACGTCATCGGGATGATGTCCGGCATACGCATCATCGTTCATGATGAGCATAGCAATAGATATATCCCATATGATGATTGCCCAAACGCAATGGCTATCATTCAGGATAGGGAAGATGATGATAATCCCTCTATCACTGTGGTTCACCCGAAAGTTGCTCTTGCCAATTGGAACAACATTCCTAGCATTGGTCGTCAAGGGTAAAGCGGGCAGAAACTCTTTCTGCCCTGTAGATATAATAACTGCTTACTTTTCAGTACAGTATTAGGGGTTTATTTTGCCAGTATATGCTAACACTGTGTATGATCAACACATTTCATATATACTAAGTGAAAGCATATTTTGTTTCAGGACTCTGAATTTAGATGTGCCTGTGCTTGCTGATACGGTGCCTCTTCTCCACAAGGATTGTACCTTTGATGTCGAGATAAATTCAGCCTTGGTGGATATACCAGATGACATTGAGGTGCCTCCAGAAATTCAAGAATGGGTCAAAGACAAACCTAAACCCAACCTTGATCAAACCACTCCTTTCAATCTCGGAACCTTAGAAAACCCTAAGTTAATCCAGATTGGTTCAGACCTTACCCCAAACCAACGGAATGACATGTTTATGCTACTAACCCAATTCCAGAATGTGTTTGCATGGTCTCATAAAGATATGATGGGTTTGTCCACTGACATTGTCCTTATCGCATTCCCATCAAAGAGGGATTCAAACCAGTCAAGCAAAAGCTTCGACGATTGAAACTTGAATGGAGTTTAAAGGTGAAAGAAGATATTGTGAAACAATTTCAAGCCGGCAGCATAATGGTGTCTACCTATCTTGAGTGGATATCCAACATCGTGCCCGTACCTAAACCTGGAGGGAAGGTGCGAGTTTGCGTGAATTATCGGGACTTGAACAAATCTTGATTAAAAGATAGCTTTCCCGTGCCATTTATCCACATTCTCATTGACAATATTGCGCAATACGACATGTACTCCTTTGCAGATTGCTTTGCGGGGTATAATCAGATCATGGTTGCCGAGGAAGATCGTGAAAAAACTACTTTCATCACTCCTTGGGGAACTTTTTGCTATAGAAGGTTGTCATTCGGCCTCATCAATGCCGGAGCTACCTATCAACGAGCTATGATTTCCACGACTTAATGCATAAAGAGATCAAGATCTACGTGGATGACATTATTATCAAATCCCGGAAGGAGGATGACCATATAGACCATCTTAGGAAATTGTTTAACAGGTTGCGTAAGTACAACTTGAAATCGAATCCAGCTAAGTGCGCCTTTGGCGTTAAATCCGACAAGTTGCTAGGATTTCTAGTCAGCCACAAAGGGATAGAGATGGATCCTGCCAAAATCCATGCTATCATGGAAATTCCCATTCCTCAGACAGAAAAGGAAATACGGGGATTTTTGAGAAGAATCAACTTCATTAGCAGATTTATTTCTCAACTCACAGCAACCTATGAGCCAATCTTCAAGCTATTAAGGAATAACTCCTCCATGAAGTGGAATGAGGAGTGCCAGAATGCCTTCCTTACAATCAAGAAATAGCTAATCAAAGCTCCCATCTTGGTACCACCCAGGGATGATGTTCCCCTGTTTATGTATCTGTCCGTAAGTTACAATGCCATTGGCTGCATGCTGGGACAGAAGGACGATAGAGGCCTAGAACGAGCTATCTATTTCCTCAGCAAAAGATTCAGCAGCAGTGAACACAAGTACACTCTAATCGAAAAGACGTGTTGTGCTTTAGCATGGGCTGCCATGAGGTTACAGCATTATCTCCATGGTCACACAACCCATCTCATATCCCGTGTAGATCCTCTCAAGTATGTGTTCAGTAAACCCATACTGAATTGTCGACTGTCCAGATGGCAGTTGATCCTACAACAATTTGACATCGTATATGTGACTCAAAAGTCCATCAAAGGTCAAGGAATTGCGGATCAATTGGTTGCCGCACCATCAGGGGATTTCAAACCCTTGGAGACATATTTCCCCGATGAAGGAGTAATGATAATTCAGCAACACCATCAGTATGATACACGCAAAACGTGGAAGATGTATTTCGATGGAGGTATTAATATAGAAGGTTCTGGAGCTGGAGCAGTTCTAGTATCTGATACGGGGAAGTAGTATCCCGTCGCCGTCAAATTACAATTTGTCAACACCAACAATATGGCTGAGTATGAAGGCTGTCTCATGGGGCTAAAACTTGCCCATTCAATGGGCATCAGGCGGTTAACTGTCCTTGGAGATTCGGAGTTGATAATCAGACAATCCACAGGAATCTATTAAACCAAGGAACTACATTTGCTGCCTTACCATCAGCAGGTTTTAAAGATGGCTTTGGGATTCGAAGAAATATCCTTTCTACACATTCCTCGTAATAGGAATGATTTCGCAGACGCGTTAGCAACTTTGGCCTCCTTGATTCGCATATCAAAAAAGGAACATTTGCCAAGCATCACAATTTCCTTGCACAAGGCCCCAGCCTACGGGAATTACATTGGAGAAGTATCGGATGAGCTACCTCCCATCCAACATCCTTGGTATCAGCATATCAAGGAATATTTGCGAGATGGATCTACACCCGCTGAGGCGAGCCCGACTGAGAAAAGGCAGATCCATCGATTTGCTATGAAATTCTACATGAGTGGAGATGCGCTCTACAAAAGAGATGCAGGATTAGGTCTCCTCAGATGTTTAAACAAAGATCAAGCTCAAAGGCTTATGGATGAAATCCATGGCGGAGTCTGTGGCCTCCACATGAGTGGCCCCCTCCTTGTTAAGAAAGTCCTCAGGACGAGACATTATTGGCTATCTCTCAAAGCTGATTGCAATAACCACGTCAGGAGATGCTATCAATGCTAGATTCATGGGAATACTATACACGCCCCTCCACGGGAACTTCATAATATGAGTTCACTTTGGCCCTTCTCAATGTGGGGAATGGAGGTTATCGGGCCCATTGAGCCTAAAGCCAGTAATGGACATCGATTTATCTTCACCATGATCGACTACTTCACCAAGTGGGTAGAAGCAGCCTCCTTCCCCAGGGTTACTAAAGAAGTCATCATTGCTTTCATCAGAAATAATGTTATCTGTCGATATCAGTCTAAGGGAAAATTTGCTCCTAACTGGGAAGGCCCGTTTATTGTCAAGGAAGTATTGATAGGAGGCGCTCTCAGATTGCAAGAAATGGACGGCGATGAATTTCCACAACTCATCAACTCAGACGTCGTGAAACGGTACTATGTGTGAAGTTACCCTCAAGTAAACATCCTGGTGGTAGACCATCAGGTCACCAGTCATTCTGGTTCTTTAAACCTTTACCACAAACAACTTTGCTACACTATGCCCCTCAGGTAAACATACCTTTCAAGCCTGCAGCCTGGCTTTCTCCTTTGCGTTACTACAACTTAGGTCATCCCACCGTGGATTGAACCTCTTGCGTATACAGTTTGGCTACCCATATCTGGGATCAAACTTTTCACCTGTAGTTTATCCTCAACCCAGTATTAAACTCTCTCCTCCCCGTACTCTGACATGCACATGGGATTACGCTTTTCATCTCGCCCTGAGGGGCGAACTACGTTGACCTGATCTCCTTTTTAATAGGAGTATGTAGGCAACCATTTCATATGGCCCGGTCGAAATAAAACAAAAACAATAAAAACATTCCTACACCATTCCTGCCACATACAGCGTTGAACCTCTTACACCAGGTTCGAACTACGCAGACTTGATCTCCTCTTCAATAGGAGTACGTAGGTAGCCATTCATGGTGCGGTCTCACCCCCTACCAAAACATAAACCCTTGTCAGTTGGTACTGGGATCATTCCTCAATCCACTATATTTTATTTGGCTTCAGACCAAAGGGATGGAATTACCTGAACTCCTCCCAAATAGGAGATTCGGCGACCATCTAAGCAGCGGTTGTACCTCGAAGAGCAACACCAATCCATAAGAGATGGAATTAACTAGGCTTCTCCTGAATAGAAGTGCTGGCGACCATCTGTGGTGCGATCAATCTCAGAGAGGAAAGCCACACTCCTCTCCTCATTTCCATACAAAAACTAGTCCTAAGACACCGAGATATGGTAGGGATACATACAGATCGATGATCCATTCTAAACTATCTAGAGACAACTCAATATCCATCCACCAAGAAGGAATTCAGAATACATCATAAGCCCTGAAGCAGCAGACAAAATATCAAGCAAGCAGCAAGGCATATCTAAAAGGGAAGTGATCAAAAATATATTTTCCTGTCATATATATAATGATGTTTGATATACACAATGTAAACTGTGCATGACAAAATGGCTAAGCTAGTTTGTGCAGGAAAATGCAAGATCATCTACAAGTCAGGGTATATGCGAGCTAACAAGCCCAACATGGCGTCCCTCTCAGAAGATTGGGGTAAAGTTGTGGTCTCCTGCATGAGAATATCCATACAACTCAACAGATCTATAGCCATCTGCATAGTGACCATATGATCATCAATTTATGTGCTCATCTCTGCGATCATACCAGTGGTAAGGTACCTCACTGCAGTACTATCTGTGATGGTTACATCCCAGGAAGATATGGCGATATCCCGCTCAACTATCACTGCATCTCTGGCTGATATAGCCTCATCTCGCTCAACAACGACGACATCTCTACGAGCCAAGGCCTCGTCTCTCTCCAATAGAGCGGCCTCCCTCCCATCAAGAGCAGTCGACATCATAGATCGAATTTGATCTCTCTCAAAGGTCATCAGATGAAGACTCTACTCTAAGTACTGTGCCGAGTGCTGAATCACAACAGTACTGGTACTAGGAGAATCCGAAAGAAATGCTGGCAACCCAGCAGTGGGCTCCTCCTCGATGTAGGTATCAATGTCCTCCATGGGCTCTACATCATCTAACTAGCTCTCCGGTACTGTAAATACTGCTGCAGTCGATAAAATCTCTGTCTCCATCCACGCGGAATACTCTGCAGAATAACCAGGATGACTGACAGAAAAAGCCGCTATCTCACGCCGATCCCAGCAGGCGTATACCCGAGATCGGTCCTCTGCTGAGAGATACCTAGAAGCTGAACGCTGACCTGTCGCCCCCTCAAAAGGATGAAAATCCTAGAACTAGTCAAACTGCGACATCACGGCCAATGGGTGATAAGTGGTTACTCCCCTCAAACCAGCCAGAGGGAGATAGTCCATGCCCGGAGTATGAGTAATGAAGCTGTATGGTGAGCTAAGCCCCAAACACAGCAATATGCTGAATGGATCTCTAATATCTGCCAAGAATGTGGACCAGGACAGAGCATCTATACACTCTGATGGCTGAAAAGAGTATGACATAGCTACATCATGGGTGAAGCAGCACCCATACCGTCTAAAAGTGCCAATCGGTCTCAAGTGTGACATGAACCACACATATAGTATGACTGAACTCCCTATGAACACTCCTATAGGATACGTGCAACAATATGATGTCGACCGCAGGGTCTCTGCTACAATCATAGGTACAATGGTACGACCCTCCCTGAGAGCTCTCACGGTCATGACAACGCCTATATCTATCTCATCCATATACCGCGGCATATACACATATGATAATACACGTAGCATCAATACGCCAACTCTGGCCAAGCGCCAATGAGCCTCTGGTGCGGTGAAATCCCCGGAATGTCTTGAATAGCTATCCTCCGAGCCAAATCTGTCGTACAAAAAATGCTGGGATATCACGTGGCTAGATGTCAACTCATCATATACCACTCTGCGCCTCAATCTTGTGAGGGCCATGAATTGTCTGCTCATGTCCCCCAAAGCCAAATGCACGCAAGGTCTATCTAAAGGCAGCATCGTCAAACGTGCATACTCCTCCAGAGTAGGAGTCAACTCATGGATGCCGAATCGGAATACCTGCCTATCCGGTAGCCAATGGTCTATCATCCCATCTACAAATCCTGCGGGAACCTGAAAAGTCAAAAAGGTCATGGTATGCTACAATAAATGATCTACAGTCACCCTGTCTGGTGGCGACATGCTATCATACCACGATCTCATAACCGATGCCACCACTGACGGTGGGGTATGATCTATGCGGCTAATTATCGAAGAAGACATCTGTGTGGGTCGTGTCATAAGATCATCCAGGGGTCAATGCCGAATATCTCTGGACATACATACATATGCATAACATGATACATGTATAACAGATAATAGATGGCAATATGATATAGGGAATGAAAAAAAATAGTGCATACATTCCTAAATATATCGTCATCTAATACATCATCTCTGTACAGCTACAAATACATGGAAATAGGGCACAGACGCCCTACTACTGACAGAGGCCTATCAAAAGATATAGCGAGAATGGGGCATAACCAACCAATATCTAACAGAGGCCTATCAAAAGATATAACGAGAATATACATCAGAAGAAGACAATGGTGTCGATGTCCACATCATCAATCCTGTCCACCTGATGTAATTCCTCCTGAGTCACTGGATCTCTATCAACAGGGATGTCAGGCCTATATAAAGGAGGATCTGCGCCGACAAAACCGAATGGGTCACCTGAGAGGCCAGCGCCTGAGCTAGAAGGATCAAATGAAGCAGCCTATGTTGGGTCTCTGCCCAAATGCCAAATAAATATATGTGCCTGGTCCAACTGCCAGGTCAAACTATCAATCTGGGTCATATGAGTCGGATCTCGGACACAAGCTATCCAATCTGTCATCATCAAGGATCATGGAACCATTTCACCCATAAACTATGTAGCACGGGACTGAGCTCCAATAGTGAGAGAGGACCACCACCGATGGAACGTCTCCTGAGTACATGGACCCTCTAACAATACAAAACCGTCAACCCCTAACAATGGGATATCAATGATGGGTGACTGCGATACAGGCCAATAACGCCTGGCAGGAGGCAAGTTCAGTATACGAATCTCCCATGTGGTGCTCCTAATAGCACGCTCTCCTAAATAGAGCTCCCAGCCTCCATCTGTGAAGAGAGAAACTCTCCTAGTGGAAATCACATACTCGACTCCAGACAGGTATCCATCCTCAAAACCTACGGTCAGGTGTGCCCCGGAATAGGGAAGCCATGTGATGGTGTCGGCCGTCAGCAACTCCAGCTGCATACGGCAATGAGTGAATCCCTTAGCTACAGGGACCTCTGGCAGAATCGAATGATGCTATCATCGTCCTCGTGGATAGGTGTCTAAACCTAACACACTCATGGGACGCAAGCATGGAAGCCTTTCATAGGCCCAAAACTGCCAGCACAAAGGCAAACATCTGCAGTCAGTTAACACTCTTAACCTATACATGGTAAATGACAAGAGAAATACTCACCAGTAGAAATGGGTAAAATCCTGGCCAAGCCTCGGTCAAACCCTGTTAGCGTATACGCATGCCCCGGAGGAAATAGGAAAAGGTGTAGGAGCCCTAATCATACTCTCCAATACGGTCCACATCCCGTGTAGCGCTGATCAAAGAAAAAGATACCGTGGAAGAGTTATCTGCTATGAAGCAGCCTCTAATGATCATCAGGAACAATCGCCGCAGAACGAGATCCCTGATTCTGACATCATCAGACATAGGCTCACTCAATAGCCCGCTCATAGCATCTACGCTCAAAGGACCTGAACAGACAGTCCTTCCTTTGAGCGCTGCCACCGGAACTCCTAATAAGGATCTAACGGCAGTAAGGGTAATATTTGGCTTGCAAGGCACTGGCTCCCCTCCAAACTCCATACCTGTGATAAATCGCCAATCCATAGGCGTCATCATCACCTCGCAATCCAACAGATGGAGTGACTGAGTCTGATGAAACCATCGCTTAGACAATGCCCTGAGATAACCCCAGGGACAACGACGGGGAAATATGGAGAAAAATTCCCCAAATCCCCACTCATGCACTATCGCTCTATAATCAAGATGAAGCGCCTGATACATGGAGTGAATGCTGAACCAGTTCCCTCATGGCTGTGTAAAACCAGGAACCTACATAAAATGCAGATCAACATCAAAACCCTTTAATCCTCATCAATAGGAAAGAAGGAAGATCAAAGTCTAACGCCATACCTCATTAGCATGCAAATACATCGATGGATGTCTGCCCAATTCATCCAGCAACTCTAGGTTCACCACCTGAATGCTTGGAAGCTACCTACGAGGGACATGTACAGCAAGAGCGGGATTCGAATCCACCAACCGTCGAGGCTGTCTGACAGAACGGGGACGAGGTACTTCAGAAGCCCTCCGCCGTACACCAGAAGTGGTCCTATAATAACTGCTCGGCTGATCCGGATCCATAGTATCTAGACAACAAGTCTCCCAATCACCTTAGAAAGGGTGTGGTATTTCCTTACCTGGAGCTTTGCATTTTATGACTATATGCATGCATACATTTACTTTAACATATATAGCAGAGTTAAAATGTATGACTACCCAATGCCTACATTTGGAAAATTTTTGCCATAGTCCTCTCTAAAAATAGGACTATCCACATGCATACAGACATGTCTAGTTGGCCATTCAGTAGCACACCTGCCCCAAAGTCATATACATAATATATGCATTAAAAATTAAAATCATCATGTATCAGGCCAACCTCAATACTAGGAGTATTTTGCCTTGCTACCTTATGCTCATTGGACCTCAAATAGGACAAAAAATAGCAGAAAAGGTTTAATACTAACATTTACTATGTTGAATATTTTTTATCTAGTCGTTTGTGCATACATAATCACTACTATGTGTTTAGATGCATTTCATGCGATAACTCAAGATCCAACGGACAGAAATGAGAGAAAATACAGGCATATGTTACCAGGATAGTGTAGAACACTCGTATGGTGACAGAATTTGCAGAAAATAGCCCGAACTCAGCAGATCTAAAAGAGGCTCACGTATTTTCCTTCGCGCAACAAGTATAAAGTGACTTGTGAGGCCAACCTATTGGAATTTATCATCCACGATTGGCCGCAGGCCCATCTGCAGCTGCAGCAAGTGCACCTGTGGCACTCTTATGCGGGTCCCATCACTCCGGCTCGGTCCAGTTCGAGTTGCAAAGGAGTTCTTACAAGCTGAAAAGGCCAAACCCGGGATAAAAATGCTACGCGATTGAGCAGAATAGCCTGAAACCTTGGTTTTTCTGGATCCATCTGTGGCTTTCTTTTCATCCATTGGTATTCGACCGAACACATGGTTTACTATACCAATGATTCAAGTCTTTGCATACCATATTCGGCAATACCGTATAGAGGTCCGATGCCGCCAACGTAAGGTTGTCACCCCAATCTTTTCACACAAGAAATCCCCGACGGGGGTTACAACGTGAAATCCCCGACGGGGGTTACAACGTGAAATCCCCGACGGGGGTTACAACGTGAAATCCCCGACGGGGGTTACAACGTATGCTCATCCGTTGACACACAAATCAACGAAGGTCAAGCAGCCTTGACGTTGTTTCAGCCGATGGCAAGTAAACCCATCGAAGCATGGAAAGTTGTCCAATCATTGCGTACATTTATATTCATCACTCCCCAGTGGATCCCCGACGGGGGTTACAATATGAAGTCACGGCAAGGGGTTACAATGCATGCTCATCCGTTGACACACAAATCAACGAAGGTCAAGCAGCCTTGACATTATTACAGTGGATAGCGATTTAAACCTATCAGAGCTCTGGAGCTATTCGAGGTTTTCACACCTGACCGCTCAGATCCCCGGCGGGGGTCACAACGCAATGTTCTGGTGATCTACATGATAGCGGAGGTCAAGCAGCCTTGAGAGTATATCCTACAGGATTTTTCAGCCGTTGATGCACGTGTTGGTGAAGTACACATCAACGAAGGTCAGACATCCCTGACAGCATTTGCTGTTGGCAGTAAACCCAACAAAATCTTGGCATATTTTGGCGATACTAACCAGGAGAGGTCAATGTCATCAAAAAGGATAGATGATGTAATATGTTATACACATCCTCAAACAGATCAAGCTTTATCCCCAGAGATCCCTTACACAAAAGAGGTACATCTGCTGGATCAAATCATTATCCAGGAAGTTGATGATAACTCCAAAATCAACATCCTACCAGAGTCAGATTACACATCAAATCTAGTCATCATTGCCAATCCCTAGTTGAAGCAATAGGGAGCCAGCAATCATCCCCAGCATGTTGGGCCACAACCCCGTACATATGCATCATACATTTGCATCATGTTGTTATCCATAGTATCATGTTTATCTTGTTGCATTTCAAGTGTCTAGGATTCTTTATCCTACCCATGCATCGCCATGCATGAGTATGATAAAGAGGGGCATCTGTAGACACTCAAAATTTTCTGTACACCTGTCACTAACATTGCAGGAGGACAGATTCGTCTTTTAAGAGGAAACCCTGAAAGACGATCCATATCAATGCCGGATACTACCGGAAGTTCAGTATCAACCGCGGATCGTAATCTGGGAGTAACAATTCCAATCTCGGAGATAACCCCGAGGCATGCAGTTACAATATCGGAACACACACCAGAGAACACCGATTAATCTTGAAGATAACCCCGAGGTATCCAGTCTCAGTCCCAACCATGGGAATAGCCACTAACCTTGGTGATAACCCCAAGGAATACAATTTCGGCGATAACCCCGAAAATGTTTATTATAAATGCAACCAGCTTCAATCTCGGTGCTCACAATGAGATACACTGTACCAGCCCGACGATAACATCGGGAAGACAGACACACCTCAAAGATGACAATGAGGACGTTCAACAAATTACAGCAGTCCAATCTCAGCAAAGCTGAGCAACGTCTGGTTTATCAGCTCAATCCGGCGATAACACCGGTGAGGGGAAACATCGTCATCTGACCAACAAGATGTCACGCCATGACGCCTCAACATATCTACGCAACAATATCGCACAAGACTAACCAATCCCGAGTGACTATTGTGCGGGGTAACTGATGAAAGTTGAAGTTTGAAGACCAGAGGGCACCGCCCCATCTTCAATGACTTCGCACAAACTCTAATCCCATGCCATCGTATAACTCTCGACAACGGCGGTCCGAAATAGGTCCTGTATACCTCAAACGGATGCCCAGATTGCACTTTTGAAAGTCCGAGTGGACATTACTGTGCCTGAATGCACGTACTTCGAGACGACCCGAGCCGAAAAACCCAGGCCCACCCAGGTTGCCTCTGGTACACCTGTGGCTCAGCCGCAGGTACACCTGTGGCTCCACCCTCTATAAATAGAGGGCTTAGGGTGGCCATTTTGTAAGAGAAAAACGGCGAGGAAACCCTGCCCAATTTGCTCTGTACTCACCCCAGACTGAGTGCTTTCTCATTTTAAACACTTGTGAGCTCATATATAGCTTATTTTGTACCTACAAAAGCCAGTGTTTACCCACTTTAAAGATATTAAAGTCTTCTTTGGCAGCCCATTGTAAGCCTTCTTTCACACTTTAAAGTTTTTCTCTTCATCATTGCACACACCCTTCTACACGTTGAGAGTCGTGTTGCATATTTTGCCCAGACTTCGGTCCGTGGTTTATTTTTAGTGTGTATATACATATATATTTATATATATATTTATATATATGGACTAACTGTGAGGTCCCCAAATTCGGGTACCTTTTTACCACGAATTTGGTATACTAAATCCATAATTATTGCGGAAGATATAAACATAAATTGTTTAAACATTAAACTTTTACAACATAAATTCCAAGGTCTACAACCTTAACTTAATGCATACCTTCAATATCTTAAAGGTTTACAATATCATTTGTATCAGAAAATTTAATAGTTCTAACTGCATCAAAAATTAATCTTGCACTTTGTCTTTGCTTCTATCTTTACTCGAGCTTTCATCTTAATCTAAAAATTTTTATCATGATATAGCAAGGGTGAGCATCAAATTTGCCCAGCAAGTTAAATTTATTTGAGGATATATCATGATTGAAAGAATATGAATAAAAGGCTAGCTACGTCCAACAATATAATTGTGAACTAGCAGGAATCAAATTTCATAATTGAATGATCAGGACGACATGAATAAATGTCAATAATGAATATGAATAATTCAACTGGAGTAGATGGTAATGAAGGTGATCAACCTTTCATACCTGATGAACATATGTAACATGCACTAAGTGCGAATCAATAATCAGTATAGATGTGAATAATCCACAATAATTATTCACTAATATGCTTTGAAATATAACTCGAGTTTGAGTTAAGGAAACTTTCATGCATAGTCGATTACCGCTACGCAATTTAATTTATTCTCTTTATTGAAAAGACCTATCAGGTATAAGATTGATCTTTCAATTAGCATATCATACTTTATTTCATAATACTATCTAACACTTAATCACATAGTCAAATATTAGATAATCTTAACACCCTATTCATTTACTTACTTATAATCTCATCACCTTATATTAACTTGTCTAATATTTACTCACAAAGTTAAGTATTAGACATCACACCTTAGTCTTAGTATTATCATTATACTTTGATAATCTTACAACTTATACTTTATAAGTTTTCCCCTTTAGATGTTATCTTAGTAAGCGAGATAACTTTTCAGTAAACTGAAATATCATTTCAGTAAAATGAATTACATTTCAGCATCCTGAAATCACTATTTCAGCAAACCAAAATCAGATTAGTAGACTAAATTCAATTTCAGCAACCTAAATTCAAAATCTTCAATTTCAGCAACCTGAATTCACTATTCTTTTGCACGAAAATAACAAATCAACTTATTATTTTTCTATCTTTTGGCCAATCATATACACATGTATTCCATACACAAAAAGTATTTTTCCGTCATTTTTCAACTCCCTTAATTATTTTTCAAAAATCAATTTCTAGTTAATTCCTTTAGAAATTAGCTACCTCGTGCTTAACTCCAAAAATTCCCATCTCTTGACATAATGTTATACATGTTAACGTGACCGTCCAGTTTAAATTTCGTGACCATCGGAGTTATAGAACTCCGGTTATAGCGATTTTCGTCAAAAAATCACAAAAATTGAAATGGTCATAACTTGGTCATTTTAACTCGGAATGAGCTCATTTTTGGACAACCTACTTTATCCCATATATTTTCATCCCCCAAAAGGCCGGATTTTATCTCATTAAATAAGTGGCCGAAACAGCCCTTCCAATATTTTGGGCAGCAACTTTTTAAGCATTTTCTTATTTTTCATCATTTACCAAAATCATTCCACACGAAAATCTGTAAAATCCTTTTTAAGTAATTCCACTTGGATATTTTAGAAGACTCATATATATAACTCCAGAAATTGACCACCCTCAAAAATTCAAAGTAGAATGAGAGATATGATCATTTCCATATCATACTTTGTTTTCAAAAAAATCTGTTTTTCAACATTTGGTGACTTTTAAGAAAACTTCTATATTTTCACATAAAATCAACATAGCTCAACATAATACTTAAAATAACTCTTATAGTCATGGATCTAACATGATCCATGGTTTAATTCACCAAATAATCAACAATCATAAGATCAAACACAACAAAAGCTAAGAAAAATTTGATTTTCAAACTTTTGAAAAACCTAACTCATATTTCTTAGTTTAAATTCAACTTTTGATCCATAAAAGAGTTGGATCTAAATATAAAACACTTTTAAACACCAAGATCTAAGGTTTTAAGCCTCAAGATCATAGTTTTACAAAAATCAAAACTCAAATCATCACAAAGAGGAATTAAACTATAAAAGTAGGGATTTTTTATACCTTCTCTTGATTCCTCTTCTTCTTCTTTCTAATACTTAGATTATAGAACTTGAAAACTTACAAACTCTCCCTCTCTCTTCCCTACTATGGCTGAAACCCTCTTGGCACTCTCTCTCTCTTACTTTGTTTTGTTAGCTTTCTAGGAGATAAAAGTAAAGAAAAACTTTTGCTAGATAATTAAATGAGGTATTTATAATGGGAAAATATATATATATATATATATATATATATATATATATATATATATATAATCTTCCAAGATCTCTCATTCTTCTCTCTCTTAGTCATTGGTGGTTGTTTGTAGCCTTAGCAAAATGTTGCTTGCAAGATTGGTTATAAGTGGTGTTTAAATGAAAAATTGACATGTGGGAAAGTTGGTGACCAACTAAAGTAACATGATTAAAGCACATGCCCCTTTCCTTTTCTCCTTGTTTGGGCCGGCCATGTGGCTCTTCTTTTAAAAAAATTTGCTTCCTTTTATGCTCTATATAATGATAAGAATAACCCTCCTTAAGTGGATTTTAATTTTGCCAAGTTTGGGCTCCCTTTTATTTCTTCTTGGGCTTGCACTTTCTTATTCATTTGCCTACTAATTGAAATGAGCTTGGGCTCCTCCACCAAATGAATTGGGTCATCACTAAACTTGCCCTTTATATTAAATATTGGGCTAGCTCAATAATTTAATTGTTCTTAAATTAATTAACTACAAATCTCATGCTTAAATAAACACTTGGGCTACAAATTAATTCTTTGAGCCTAAAAATCAACTTAGTTCTATACTTATTAACTTTTTATCCATTCCCCATTATTTAATTAGGGTTCCCTTACACACATTAGTAAGTTAATTTCTTACTCATACACACTTATTTCCTTTACCCAATTAGACTTGCTTTAATTAGGTTATAAAATTAATTAATTGAGATGTATAAAATAAATCTTTTAATGTTAGTATATATATTTATATACTAATATTCTCCCATATTATAACATCTTAGGTTATTTACTTATCACACTTAATATATATATATATATATTAGGTTACATAACTTAATTCTTAATTCACTTACTCACATATTCATACAAAATAAATTATTAAATTGAGACATGGTCCACAATTCCTAGATTAGGTCACTAGTATATAATTAAAATACTAGAACCACATACATATAATCTTATGACTCATACACTAAACATATACCTCATTATCAGAATATCACTTATAGTCTATCAAATCATTCAAGTTCTTATCCAAAAATTTTGAAATCCTTAAAATTCCTTTACAGAAATATCAAATCCATACACTTATTTTCTGTCTAGGTTCATCTTATAACCTTTATTCAATCTTTTAAGATTTTATAAAATTGTCCAAATTTTCGGGTTGTCACACTAACATTATCGAGTTATGCCTCGATTGAGCCTAGACTTCGGTCTGGAGTGTTTAATTGCTTTTGTATATATATACACTTATATATATGAACTGCGTATTGAACTCTGTTCGATGAGCCTAGACTTATGTCTGGTGCGTTTAATGGCTTTCTTATATATATAATTATATATGAACTGTTATCGAACTTTGTTCGGTGAGCCTAGATTTCACATCCGGTGTGTTTACTGTTTTAATATATATATATATATATATATATATATATACTTATATATATTAATTGTTGTTGGACTTTGTCCGATGAGCCTGGATTTTATATCCGATGCGTTTACATACTTATATATATATATTTACATTTCGTCCCACCTGGAGTTTACTTCGTGGTGGTTGACCGTTTTTACAGCTTTCTGTACATTTAGTCCCGCCTGGAGTTTCCTCCGTGGCGGTTGATGGCTTTTACAGCTTTATTTACATTTTTGATCCCCCATGGAGGTACTTCGTGGTTGGTGATCATGTCTGTATATATATATTTACAGCTTTTATATATATACCTGCTTACTGTTTTCACATAAATTGCAGTATTCTGTGCGCCTAGTAATCATGTGATCACATATTCATCCCATTAGATCTAGATTCGGTTCCCGTAATGGACATTTTCAGCTGTAAGCAGCTTGTAAATTATTCTGCGGTGTCTGAATTTCCTCAGATGGTTTACATATCCACGAGGAATTCAGTACCTTTTTGTACATTATTTTCGTACGGATGCCTCGCATCTGTCAAATAAAATCAATCCAGCCGAATACGGAATAAAATGAGAGTGTGAAAGGTCTAAATTACTATTGAGCATCAGGGTTTGAAAAACCTCTTTTATAAAACATCACTGCCATATCTTGCTAAAATTGAAATTTTACATAAATTCAAACCCTGTGTATATAGGTGCGAACGAGGCCTCACACTACTTTTAAATAACATCACATTGACCCACACACACACATTCAGATAACAGTTTCTTGAAAAGAGGCAGTCACTGTGGTAACACGGATGTCGGGGGGTGCCTAACACCTTCCCTCCGCATAACCAAGTCCCCGGACCCTAATAAATCTCAGTTTCACCGACCCGTTTAGCAGTGTCACATCACTGGGTCAATGTGCAAACCTTTTCTCGTTTGTGTTAGTACAACCATTTAAAAAACCAACTGGCGACTCTTATAGTCCAATCGTCGACATTATACATGTCGGACCTTTTTCACTTGTTTTTTCAAACAAATCTCACCTAAAATGAGAACACTAGAGAACAAGTAACGGAAAGGGACAATTAAAAAATCCCGACGTAGACATAGGTGATATTACTTCTAAAAAGGATACATCCATCGATATTGCACCGGTCCTCGAAGCTTAAGTTCATATGGCAGATGAATAGGCAAATGCTTCATCGAGTCAAAGAACCCTGGAGGTAAGATCATTTCGAGCTTACACATTGTCAACACTATATTTTTCTCCATCTGCTCCACATCACTGTACCTTATAACAGTAGAGCAAATATCCTGAAAAAAATTTGAAAGTGCGGTAAATGCATCATTAATATTCCTCGGTAATACTTCACGAAAGGCAATTGGAATCAACTTCTACATGAATACATGACAGTCATGACTCTTGAATCCGGTAATTTTTAACTACTCAACCTTGGTACATCGAGAGATGTTAGAAGCATAACCATCTGGTAGCTTCAATACACTGAGCCACTTGCAAATGTTTTCAACCTGTTGCTTGGTAAGACAAAATGGACCTTTTGGTTTTGAGTTGTTAGGACAGAGCCACAATTCCCGCCTGATGTTCATTTCCTCCAAGTCTTTACGTGATTTATCATTGTCTTTTGTTTTACCACTCGTATCTAGCACAGTGTAAAACAAGTTCTCGAACACATTTTTCTCTGTATGCATGACATCTATGCAATGACGACGTGCTAGTGTGCCCAGAATGGCAACTCAAACTAAATGGGCGAGTGTCCAATTATGAGCTTTACCGTACCCTATTGCTCTCAACTTACCATGCTCCTTCCTAGGTGGTGGAAATGTCAAATCATTTAGCCATTCCAGTACATCGCTTCCCGACAAGCGACCAACAACCCCCTTCTTTTCTATTTTTCTATTGAACTGTGTAGATATCTTTCTATAACTATGCTCCACAGGTAAGAATCTTCGAGCAGTTCCAAGAAAACTAGTTTTTCACTCATGACGCAGTTGTGTGCCCTGCACATCCCCCATACAGACTGGACATAACAATTTACCAAGGGACAACCAACCACTGACCATCCCAAGTGCCGGAAAGTCAATGATAGTCCACAACAAGGCTGCCTTCATCAAAAAATTCTGCACGACAGATTTATCAAAAGTCTGAACCCTTGTTTCCCACAACATCTTAAGTTCATCGACTAATGGTCTAAGGTACACGTTGATGTCTTTTGTAGGACTCTTATCCCTCAGTATTAGTAAAGTCAACAAAAGATACGGATCCCTCATGCACATTGACGGTGGAAGATTGTAAGCTACCATAATCACTGGCCAAACAGAGTATGGCTGACTAAAATTATTAAACGGGCAAAATCCATCTGTAGCCATGCCAAGCCTGGCATTCCTAACATCGTCGTCAAATTGTGGAAAATTAGAATCAAAATTCTTCCACTCATCTCCATTTGCTGGGTGAGTAAGCTGCCCAGGGACGACGTCCCTTGTCCTATGCCAATGCATACTGGGTGCAGTATGCGAAGACATGAATAGACGCTGCAACCTTGGCGCAAGAGGAGAGTACCGTAATATCTTATTTAGAACATGTTTCTCCATCCCCCCACGTTTTGTGATTTTGTACCGAGGCAAATTGCATACATCACACTGCACCTTATCTTTGTCCTCCCAATAGTATAACATATAGTCCTGCTCACAAGCATCGATCTTCTCATACCCAAGATTCAACCCCTTAACCATCTTCTTCATTGTATAGTAACTCGCGGGCAGGGTATTTTTGTTGGTTGATTTCACAATCAAAGCAAACGTGCAAGTATACACGATCAACAAGTAATATAGTGATAAATTAGAGTGTCGATCCCTCAGAGAATTCCAATTAATAAACTCCAACTACTAGTACTGTATCAATTCAATTTTATTTAAACAACCAAAAATTATGATTCTTAAAACTAAGAAAACTAATTTTAATAAATCAAAAAATTATTCTAAAAGAAAACAAAGAACAAATCAAGAATTATTTAAATGCAAATAAATGATAATTAAAACTCTAATTTCCATAATTATGATTATTAAATCACTTATCCAATTATCCCAATTATTAAATCTACTAAATTTTTAACAGAAATTCTCAAATGCCAAAAGCCCTCTCTCGAGTGATCAATTGTCTTCTATTTAACCCAGATTAATTTTACTATATCTCTATGCAAAACAATTGAATTAAACTCGTTACAAACCCAATTCCTTTTATGTTACATGCGGCAAATAGATATTCTCATTCTATTCACAAGCCTAATTATTCACTGTGCAAATAACTAAGTCACATGTCACCCTGCCCAGTTCTAACTCTAGAATTCCTCTCTCGATTCCTTCTAGAGTAACACGGTAATTATTGGCCAGATAATTAATCAATAAATACAAGGCATGATGAACAATTCGCTTCAACATAAATAATTGGAATAAATTAGATAATCAATTCATAACCATAAAAGGTTCCATTAGAATCTTAATAAAAGGAATTATTTCATGAAGGAAATAAAAACCACAAATAATTGATAAATCATCCTTAATGAGTTACACAATTTAAAAGAATAAAGAAGAAGAAGAACTCCAAGTTTCAAGCCTTCAGATCTCCTCTTCCTCCTTGATCAATCCCCTATTCTGTCGAATACCCCTTTGAATTCAGCGACATAAACCTTGTATAGCCTCTCCCAATCCTAGTCCAAAATAACTTCCCAAATAAGCTTGCATTGTACAGTCAAACCCTTCGTCAACGCGCAAACTCGGTCAACTGAAATCCCGACGCAGCGCCCCGGCGCTGGGAATAGTACAAGCCAAAGCGCCCCGGCGCTAGGAAGCAGAAAGTGCCAGTCATGCCCTGTTTTAGTCCAAATGCTCCCAAATGTTCCTACAGCTCCCAAACCTGCAATAGCACAACTAAACACAGTAAAAACGCTACTAAAGGACTCAAGAATACACAAATCTAAGCCCAAGTATACCCAAGTCATGGGTATATTACCCAATCATCAAATACTCCCAAACTTAAATCGTTGCGTGTCCTCAAGCAACAAAACACAAATTAATACTAAACAATACGAAAACGACAACTCATGCAAATGCAACTAACTAACTGATCGTAATTCCAGCAATCCAATAGCTCACGTATATCCATAGGCCTCATAAAAATCACAAAAATATGCTAATACATCATGTTACTTGCAGCTCAATAATAGTCCAACAATCAATCAATCCAAATCTGTTATTACTGATATTGTGAGTGTGTGTTCAACAACCATGCTAACTATTGAATAGCAAAAAGCTGAAAGATAATAAAGTACATAAAAAGCTTCATACAGTTCTACTCAAGAGTTCATCAAATAAACTAGATTCAACTGAAATTAAACAATCACCAAAATTCAGGGGTCAACATGTTATGCTTATTGTTATTTTTTTAGACGGGGGCATTTTGCACTTTTCCCGTTTATTATTATTATTATTATTATTATTATTATTATTATTATTATTATTATTATTATTATTATTATTATTATTATTATTATTATTATTATTATTATTATTATTATTATTATTATTATTATTATTATTATTATTATTATTATTATTATTATTATTATTATTATTATTTCTCTCATGACTATGCATTGTCTTATTTCCTTAGGCTTTTCAATGCTACCTTAACGAGCTTTCGACCAACGACTCCCAAGCCATTAAGACCTTAGGGCGCTAGGTGTAGAGACAGTCCCATCGGGCTTACTCGCTCAAGTAACAAAGGCCAAAAAACTAGACAAGCACGCCACTGTATTTTTTTCTTTTTTTATAGCTTATATACTCCATATATTTTTTCCCCAAACTTGAGTTCATATCTAAATTCAGGCTTCACTAACTATTTAACTTGCTCTTTTATTTCACTAGCATTCATCCTTTAGACCTCTATTATCTATCCATTTAAACTATCATAGCTAACTTGGTCATCTTTCCAAATGTGTTATCCTTGAAATATCAGTGTCAAACAAATAGAGATTCAAATCATATCAAGAACATCATATTACTGACTCAACAATCCTTACTAGACTTGTTCATGCAATTCTAATTTCATCATTGGCCTTCAAATGTACTCACTATCAAAAGCTGGAATTACATGCAATCTTAAATGCAACATTTATAAAAATTAAAACATCCATAAGCTATTAATAATCACAGTTTACTCATGTAAATAAAAATAACACTAAACAACTACCCCCAAACTTATCTAGAGCAATGCCCTCATGCGAGAGATAAAATAAAATAAAACAGAGGACTTCCCTGATGAGCCTAAGCCTCGGGTGGAGCATCATCGTCTGTGGTCATCTCTTGATCGGAAGGGGGAACTACTAGCAGAACAAGAGCAGTTGGGAAATGGCTAAGTTGAACGCCTGGATGTGATTGGACGGTCAATGCATTCTGGGCAGCAAATTGGTCAACTAAAAATTTGAAAATCACGTCTTGACGTTCCGAGAAGCGCACATTCTGGGACTCCATATTGTAAAACCAGCCGTTTATCTCCCGCTGGACAGCTTCGGGGACCACACCATGATGAGCTGTTGTAGATGGGCCATAAATAGGTGGAGCCTGAGGTGGTGGTGCTTGTGTAGGTGCAACTTGGGGAATTATGAAACCCAATCCCCTAGGGTGATTTGCCCCACCTGTCCACAGTTTATACCTGCTGATCAACTTATGGTCCAAAATTGGCATAGGCGTTTGGATCATCTCATCCAATTTCAATTTTACTCCGAACTTAGCACACAAAACGCAGATGAGAGACGGATGTGGTAACCCTCATGTGGTCCCTCCTCGGGATGCTCGGAGAATAGACAGCTGAATGACGTGTCCGACGTCAATTTGCAAGCCTTGAATAATGGCATATAGCAGCACCACTCTTTCTTTGGTGACATGGCTCACATGTGTGCAGGGCATGAGTTTGGCACAGATAAAGGCATACCACGCCTTCCCATACTGACTGAGATGAGAATGGGGGAAGGTCATGCTACCACGTTCATGCACTGTCCATGTGGTACCCGGTTAATAAAGCTCACGTATTATCTTTTCATAGTCTGGACCTTGACTTAGAAGACCAACATATTCGTCGTTAAGATCCTCCAAATCCATTTGATAGCACCCATTTATGTCCTCTTCTCCGATTTCCACAATTTTTCCTCTGATAAACTCTTCATAGTGATCGTGTTCGGGAACGTTGGCATAGAATTCCTTCACGACTGCAATCATTGTCGGATCAGGTTGTTCAGTTAGGGCAAACCAATTTTGCTCAGCAATCATTACCACTATTTCCCCATCCTTTGATTGATCGGGTCTCAAACCATGTTCGGGAACTAGTTAGCGGGTAGCCATGCGGTTATAACGTTCTTGTGCCGTGGCGGAGACAAATCGACGGCTATCAAATCTGTGTTGTGGAGTTGACGCGGTTCTTGAACCTTCACCACGTTGACGTTTGGATGCCATGTCAGAAATTCTGTAATTATAAACATATTTATGTATGAGCATTGAACAGAATTTGAGTGTGGATAAACTTATGTATGACTTTACCCCCAAACTTTATAATATGTGTATATGTTGAGTATAAGGTTGGAGAGGAGGTATGAGGATGGCAATCATATCGAATAGGTTTCTGTACTATTAAACTTCTGCATTTTGAGAGCAACATGCATAAGTCGTTCACAAAGTTTGTCGTGCAAAGCAACATGTTCTAGAGTATGCATCAATACCATGTAAATCTTCCCATAAACTAGTTAGATAGTATGACGATGTCAAGGTAGGCCACAAACATGTGCATGTAGGCTTGATGTGTTTGAATTTGGGCATGATCATTGACTTAGGTAATTCATCAAACATCTAAGAGGCAACTCATAAATTACTTAGAATCTCACTAAGTTGCTATCAATTCATACATCTTTATTGTCAAAAATATTCCATGAATGCAATCACTACTTATAAGTGAGCAAATTATGGCCATTATGCAGTATAGAAACATGAACCCTTATTTCTAGATGAAGGATGATGCATATTCGGATGAAGAACACTCACTAATTACATCAATAACCATGTTTGTTGCACAAAAAAATGGATTTATAGCATACAACATACCTTGGTAGATGATTGTTAGAGAGATGAGAATGATTGCACTATCGCAGGAACTTAGCCCTAGAATTGTATGGACAACGCTTACAATTTTCGGTGTTACCAATTGAGAGAAGATAAGTCGTGTATGAGAGGGAGGGGTAGAGACGTACTAAGTAAAAGGAATAATAGAAGTAACTGTTTAGCAGTTTACAAACGTGTAGGACTCAGAACCGCCCCCCAGCGCCGGGGCGCTAGGGTAATACTTGAAACAAGCGTCGGGGCGCTGGGCAACAGGGTCGTGTGTAGGGGTAGCGCTGGGGCGCTGAAGTCTAGTTCAAATGGAGCGCCGGGGCGCTGGGCTGCCGTGACTTCATGAATCAAATACATGTTCTCCAACCTGCAAATTGAGACTAAGTAAATAAGGCCATGCAACCATGATACAACTCAAGACTCAATCACCCAAAATTTTTAACTAGCTCTACTACCTAATACTAAAATAGATAAATGATATGCACTAACTAAAAAAAATAGAATAAACTAAAATAAAATATAAAATGATTGGGTTGCCTCCCAATAAGCGCTTGGTTTACTGTCGTCGGCCCGACTTTGCTGGTATGCTCAATTGTCCACTGGATCGGAGAGGTTCATGACCGTAGTTTGACATTCAATAGGTCCACTCCAGTAATGTTTGAGTCTTTGACCATTAACCTTGAATGTGCAATTTGAATTTGGTTTTTCGATCTCGATGTTACCATGTGGTGCAACAGACACGACTTTATAAGGTCCCGACCAAAGAGATTTCAGTTTTTCAAGGATTAACCGCAGTCGAGAATTGAAAAGCAAGACTTGTTGGCCCGGTTCAAATGTCCTATTGAAAATTTTCTTATCATGCCAAGCTTTGACTTTCTCCTTGTAGAGTTTTGCGTTTTCATAGGCGTTGAATCGGAATTCATCCATCTCGTTGAGCTGCAGCAACCTTTTCTCACCCGCTGCTTGTACATCGAAATTGAGCTTCCGAATGGCCCAGTGTGCACTATGTTCTAGCTCGACTGGGAGGCGGCACGCCTTTTTGTAAACCATTCGATAAGGTGACATGCCGATCGGATTCTTGTATGATGTACGATATGCCCATAGAGCATCGTCAAGACGTAAAGACCAATCTTTTCATGACGGATTGACCACCTTTTCCTGAATTCTCTTGACCTCCGTATTTGAGACCTCAGCTTGGCCATTGGTTTGGGGATGATACGCAGCTGCAATTTTATGACGAACCCCATACTTCACTAACAATTTTGTGAACTGCTTATTACAGAAATGCGTTCCCTCATCACTTATTATTGCTCAGGGAGTCCCAAATCGTGTGAAGATGTTCTTCTTTAAGAATCAAAGAATAACTTTGGCGTCATTTGTGGGTAAAGCTGCGGCTTCTACCCATTTGGACACATAATCCACCGCCAACAAAATATACTGATTATTAAAAGATGAGGGGAACAGTCCCATGAAATCGATTCCCCAAATGTCAAACAGTTCTACCTCCAATATAGAGTTGAGTGGCATTTCATTTCGCTTGGAGATATTACCTACGCGTTGGCATCGATCACACTTTAGCACATAGAGATACGCATCCTTGAATAACGAAGGCCAGTAAAATCTTGATTGTAACACCTTGACTGCCGTTCGATCACCGAAATAATGAACTCCATAGTCTGATGAGTGGCAATGACCCAATATGCTATCCATCTCTTCATGTGGCACACAGCGTCGAATCATTTGATCTGCGCAGGCTTTAAACAAGAATGGTTCATCCCAATAGTACTGTTTCACGTCATGGAGGAATTTCTTTCGTTGTTGCGAGTTCAAATCTGGTGGTGACACCTTAGCAACCACATAGTTCACATAATCAGTATACCAAGGCAGTGTTGTGATTACTCGGAGAAGTTGTTCGTTCAGAAATTTCTCGTTAATCAGTGCATTATCTTGGCTCTTTACCTCTGCATTTTTCAACCGCGAAAGATGATCTGCCACTTGGTTTTCTGTACCCTTTCTATCCCGGATCTCCAAATCAAATTCTTGCAGTAGTAACACCCACCGTATTAACCTCAGTTTGGCATCCCTCTTTTCGATCAAATATTTGATTGCAGAATGATCCGTGTAGACAATGACCTTGGTCCCAATGAGATATGCTCTGAATTTGTCGAAGGCAAACACAACTGTAAGTAGTTCTTTTTCGGTGGTTGTATAGTTCAACTGAGCGTCTATCAACGTTTGGCTGGAGTAGTAGATTGTGTGAAAGATCTTGTCGTGACGTTGTCTAAATACTGCTCCCACTGCATAATCGCTGGCGTCGCACATCAATTCGAATGGTAAAGACCAATCGGGCTCCACAATGATCGGAGCAGATACCAACTTCTTCTTTAAAATCTTGAATGCCTCGATATATGACTGATCCATTTTGAACGGGACATTTTTCTCCAACAGGGAACATAAAGGTTTTGAAATTTGTGAAAAATTTTTGATGAAGCGTTTATAGAAACCTGCATGCCCCAAGAAGCTCCGGACTCCCTTTACTGATAATGGAGGAGGTAATTTTTCAATAGTCTCTATCTTTGCCTTATCCACCTCTAACCCTGCTGCAGAAACCTTATGCCCTAGAATAATCCCTTCTTACACCATAAGTGACATTTTTCCCAATTGAGAACCAGATTAGTTTCCACGCAACGTTTCAATGCTAAAATTAGATTTTTCAGGCAAAGATCAAAGCTATCACCAAACACAGAAAAGTCGTCCATAAATACCTCCAAATTTTTCTCGACCATATCGGAGAAGATTACCATCATGCACCGTTGAAAGGTTGCCGGTGCATTGTATAAACCAAAAGACATACGCCGAAGTGCAAATGTACCATATGGGCATGTGAACATCGTTTTCTCTTGATCCTCTAGTGCTATAGCAATTTGATTATATCCCGAATAACCATCCAAGAGACAATAGAACTAATGTCCAGCTAGCTTATCCAACATTTGATCAATGAATGGCAAGGGGAAATGATCCTTGCGTGTGGCTTTATTTAGCTTGCGGTAGTCCATGCATACTCTCCATCCTGCAACTGTTCGAGTCGGGATGAGCTCATTAGCTTCATTCTTCACCACTGTCATACCCCCTTCTTTGGTACACATTGTACAGGACTTACCCATGAACTATCTTAGATCGGGTAAATAATGCCAACATCCAACCACTTTATAATTTCCTTTTTCACCACCTCCTTCATGATGGGGTTTAGCCTTCTTTGCATCTTGATGGTTGGTTTTGCCCCCTCTTCCATTAAGATTTTATGCATACAAAATGACGGGTTAATACCTTGAATGTCCGTTATAGTCCACCCAATTGCTGTTTTGAATTCTCGCAAGACCCGTAGCAATTTCTCCTTTTGCGTATCAGTCAAATCTGTCGAAACAATCACTAGTAGGGTATCGTCTTTTCCCAAATATGCATACTGCAGGTGGGATAGTAATGGCTTTAAGTCCAGCACCGGTGGCTCTTCTATTGAGGGTTTAAACTTTTTACCTTCCGCTTCGGGCCTCTCTATGGTGTCGAAAGATTGAGTGCTCTTCCGAAAGACTGATGGTGTGTCTAGCCATTTGACATATTCGATATCCTCTTCACTACCATATTCGTCTGTCCCGAGCAAAATAGATTCAAGTGGGTCCTCCGAATAAGTTGTGCTAAATTTATGATTCACCCATTCCTCCATGACATCAACCCGCATACATTCACCTTTTTCTTTTGGGTAAGACATTGACTTGAAAATGTTAAAGGTGACCTGATGATCTTCAACTCGCATTGTCAATTCACCTTTTTGAACATCAATCAATGTTCTACCTGTTGCCAAAAATGGTTGCCCAAGAATGATCAGATTTCACTGTCCACTTCACAATCCAGAATAAAGAAATCCGCGGGAAAGATAAATTTATCCACTTTTACTAGCACATCTTCAATAATAACTCGTGGATATGTAACTGATCTATCCGCTAACAGTAAACTGATATTTGTTGGGCGTGGAGCCTGAAGTCCGAACTGGCTGTAGACGGATAATGGCATTAGATTTATATTGGCTCCCAAATCACATAATGCTCATCCCGAAAACTGATTTCCAATCTCACACGGTATATTAAAGCTACCTGGATCCTTGAGCTTCGGAGGTAACTTATTCTGAATGATGGCACTGCATTCTTCGGTCAATGCTACTGTTTCGAATTCACCCAATTTCCTCTTCTTCGACAAAACCTCCTTCATAAACTTCGCGTAACTCGGCATCTGTTCCAAGGCTTTGGCGAAGGGGATGTTGATATGCAACTTCTTGAAGATATCCAAAAATTGTGAGAACTGCTTATCCAACTTGGATTTCTAAAATCTCTGCGGATACGGTATGGGAGGCATTGTACTGGTTGGTTCCGAATTTTTCTGCTGTAAGGTCTCATCTTGACGCTTTTCGGTCTCCACCACTTCCTCTATTTCAATTGATGCCTTGTCCTCCTTTTCCCTATCCGTGACTGACTCTTGTAGTTCTTTTCCACTTCGTAGAGTTACCGCCTTACAATGCTCATCTCTGCCCGGGTTTTTCTTGGTGTCGCTTAGAAGTGTTCCAAGTGGTTGGTTATTCAATGCATGTGTCATTTGTCCCATTTGATTTTCCAGATTTTTGATTGATGCATCCTGACTTTGTATACTTAGCTCCATTTGATTAAATCTCTTATCACTCTCCTCACTCCTTTTCTCAGTTACTTTAACAAATCTTTCCGAGGCTTCTTCCCAACTTGCTTTTCGCACAGGTTATTGTGTCTGGTTTTAAAACCCAAAATTATTTTGTTGTCTCGGCGCTTGTTCTGCAGCTTGGTTGTTACTCCATGAAAACCCCGGATGATTTTTCCACCCGGATTATATGCATTTTGATTCGGATAAGGCTGAGTGGACCGACTATAACTCCCCATATACTATGCTGCTTCAGCATTTATGGCACATTGATCCGTAGTATGACCCCCAACACATATTTCACAAACCATCGCTACTTGCTGAGTGGATTGTGGACGTAATAATTCTATCTGCTTAGCCATTGCGGTCATTTGCAATTGTAATGATGTTATCGCATCTACCTCATACTTTCTCGCTGTTTTCGGAGGATTAGTCTTTGTCATGGGCCACTGATAGTTGTTGGTGGCCATCGTTTCTAACAACTGATATGCCTCGTTTAAATTTTTAGACATAATCGCTCCTCCTGCTGCCGCATCAATACTTGCCCTCGTGGATGCTTGTAAACCATCATAAAATATCCCCAATTGCATCCACTGTGGAATTCCATGGTGTGGGCACTTGCGAAGCATATGCTTAAACCTTTCCTACACCTCATACAACGATTCTGAATCAAAATGTGCGAAGGTATGAATATCATTCCGTAGTTTTGCTGACTTTACCGGTGGGAAAAACTTAGCTAGAAATTTTTGAGCTAAATCGTCCCAAGTGAGGATTGAGTCCGAAGGCTGAGAGTGTAACCAACTTCGTGCTTTATCTTTCAAGGTAAATGGGAACATTCTCAACCTTATAGCATCTTCTGACACGTTGTTGAATTTGAAGGTGTCACAAACTTCCAAGAAACTTAAGATATGCTCATTCGGATCATCTAATGAACTACACCCAAACTGACATTGATTCTAAAGCATTTGAATGGTTGCTGGTTTAATCTTAAAGGTGTTAGCATTGACTGTCAGCCTCCTAATACTCGACTGAATATCCGTGACATTCAGCATGGCATAGTCCCGAAGTGATTTCTGATCGTTCCCTGCCATGTTCACTAGAATTTCTTATTCTGCCAGTTTTTCTTCCTCGGGTGGTGCCGTACTAGTCGATTGCGCTTTCTGGAACTTCCTTTCAATTTCGTCTGTATAAGGAATAAGTTCCTTTCTCGCCCTTGATCTAGTGTGCATACACTTGCAAAGAATTCCTGCAAAGACAAGAAGAAAAATAAGTAACGTTTAAATTAAGACCGAATTGATTATAACTAATATGGAATTAATATTAACAAAAGAGTTCCCCGGCAACGGCGCCAAAAACTTGTTGGTTGATTTCACAATCAAAGCAAACGTGCAAGTATACACGATCAACAAGTAATATAGTGATAAATTAGAGTGTCGATCCCTTAGAGAATTCTAATTAATAAACTCCAACTACTAGTACTGTATCAATTCAATTTTATTTAAACAACCAAAAATTGTGATTCTTAAAACTAAGAAAACTAATTTTAATAAAGCAAGAAATTATTCTAAAAGAAAACAAATAACAAATCAAGAATTATTTGAATGCAAATAAATGACAATTAAGACTCCAACTTCCCCAATTATGATTATTAAATCAATTATCCAATTATCTCAATTATTAAATCAATTATCCAATTATCTCGAGTGATCAATTGCCTTCTATTTAACCCAGATTAATTTTACTATATCTCTATGCAAAACAATTGAATTAAACTCGTTACAAACCCAATTCCTTTTAAGTTGCATGCGGCAAATAAATATTCTCATTCTATTTACAAACCTAATTATTCACTGTGCAAATAACTAAGTCACATGTCACCCTATCCAGTTCTAACTCTAGAATTCCTCTCTCGATTCCTTCTAGAGTAACACGATAATTATTGACTAGATAATTAATCAATAAATACAAGGCATGATGAACAATTCGCTTCAACATAAATAATTAGAATAAATTAGATAATTAATTCATAACCATAAAAGGTTCCATTGGAATCTTAATAAAAGGAATTAGTTCATGACGGAAATAAAAACCACAAATAATTGATAAAATCATCCTTAATAAGTTACACAATTTAAAAGAATAAAGAAGAAGAAGAACTCCAAGTTTCAAGCCTTCAGATCTCCTCTTCCTCCTTGATCAATCCCTTATTCTGTCGAATCCCCCTTTTAATTCAGCCACATAAACCTTATATAGCCTCTCCCAATCCTAGTCCAAAACAATTTCCCAAATAAGCTCCCATTGTACAGTCAAACCCTTCGTCAACGCGCAAACTCGGTTAACTGAAATCCCGACCCAGCGCCTCGGCGCTGGGAATAGTGTAAGACCCCGAATTTTATGAAATAAAAGTATTCAATTTTTCTTATAAGTACAATTCAGTAAATGGTTAAATTGATAAAATGTTAAAGTTAAGGGTGATATATGAATGTTTTCAAAATACACAAGTGGTTATAAAATATTCATTGTTGTCGGAGAATATTCGTTTGGTCGTGGAATATTCTTTCTGTCAAGGAATATTCGTACGATGGCGCAACCATTTGTGGGCCCTATAACATAATAACTGTTGGATGAAGAAAACGATAAATTTGAGTTTTTATAAATAACAGCGTAGTTGTTACCGTTAACACTGTTGGAATACCCGGTGGTTAAAACACAGTAATACGCGTTGTTGCATAGTAGTACACGGTATTGCACCAATTATTGATTCTTACGAAGGAAGACACTACTCAATAATTGTTACAGTAGTTACTGTTCAATATTTTATTTTATTGATTCAATAATTGCTGCATTGATATTTTATATTATTGTTGTTTCAATAATTGTCACTGCATAGTATTTTCCATTATCAGATCAATAATTCATATTATTTGAATAATATTATTAGATAACATTATTGGCAATGTCTAGAAAGTTCTGTCTAATGAGAGGTTTGGTCATCTAATTGCGCGCCAGTAAGGAGAAATCCTTACCGGAAGGCCCCCTCTTTCCTGGGAACAGCCTGGTTGTCAATATTGTGATTCTGTAATATTATTTGTGAATAATTAATTATTGATTTATATGATGAGAAAAATATTAATTTTATGTGGATATAGATGGAGAAAATTTTTAATGTGACAATTGTTAAAAATTAATATTTTATCTTTTTCTGATAAAATATTTCATTTAAATTTATAATTATATTTTAATAATATAATAATAGTGATAGTTTTACAATGAATGTGAGATATATAAGTATATGAGGAGAAAGAGTATTTTTGTTGCATTAAATGATTAAAACATATTTTGTGTGTCGGTGGACCCCATTTCTTTACTAAAATTTGATTATAGCTTGTAAAATCATCCGTATGTGGATTTCGGTCAATTTCTGTTTGGAATTTGGTAAAGCTTTCTTCTGCAAAGTTGTACAGAATTGAATTTCCTATAATAACTCGCGAGATTCGAATTTTCTGATAAAAGGGCTAGTTATTATGAATTATTGAAGTTCCGTAGTTCCAAAATAATTGATTTTTGGAAGTTTTAAATATTTTATTTATGAAAAACGTTTTTCTTACCATTTTTCTAGAAGTTTAGCATGTGTTTATGGCTGAATTCAAGTATCTAGAGGTGGGCTTCAATATTTTGTAATTATATTAATATTATATTCAATTTTCTGCTTTGGTGTTCTAAACATTTTCCTATAAGGGTGCTTAGGTTAGAATTGAAAATCACACCAGAAACTAAAGTTTTCTCTCTATTTCTTTCTCTATATATCGAGCGTATTCTTGTCAGTATTTTGATATCTTGAGTTTTGCTAAACGGTGCAAGTTCGTTCAGCGTTATTCCAGTCAGAAGTACCGCTCTTTTGAGGTAAGGGATAGTAAGGGATAGTAAGGGATATTAAGGGATGTTATATTATTCATAATGATGTTATTCTTTTAATATCATTATACTAAAATATTGGTATAGATTTTATTGTGGAATTTCTACCTTTTTGAGTCGGGGTTACTATTCATGTATACGACACTATTCACGTATACGGCACTATTCATGTATATGGCACTATTTACGTATATGACAGTATTTACGTATACGGTACTATGTACGAATACGGAATACTATTCATGAGTTATTATTTATGAGTTACTATTCACGAGTTACTATTCACGAGTTACTATTCACGAGTTACTATTCACGGGTACTATTCACGACAAAAATTGGTTTCTTTTTCTGACCAAATTATCGTTGATTTATGATTGTTGCTCTCGAAAATAAATGCAGTTGTTGATCATATTATTTTTATTATCATATATAACATTTTTATAATCCTGATGTTGAATTTCTCTTTCACTTGAGTGTAAAGATAGGTAAATTATTGGTATGATCATGACTGAGGAATGTCTTTGGCCAGTAGTGCAAAGATGAATTGTTAACTGGTATGATCATGACCATTGAATTTATAATTGAATATCTTTAGATTAAGTGTAAAGATAAATTGATTAACATGGTTATAATTATGATGTATATAAATTTTGAAATGATTATATATTTCTTTGAGATATGAATATATTTGGCCGGTAGTGCAAATATGAACTGTTGAGGAATATCTTTGGCCTGTAGTGCAAAGATGAATTATTGATGAATATCTTTGGCCCGTAGTGCAAAGATGAATTATTGATGAATATCTTTGGCTCGTAATGCAAAGATGACTTGTTGTTGAATATCTTTGGCCTGTAGTGCAAAGATGAGGTGTTGATGAATATCTTTGGCTCGTAATGCAAAGATGACCTGTTGTTGAATATCTTTGGCATGTAGTGCAAAGATGACTTGTTGATGAATATCTTTGGCCGTAGTGCAAAGATGAAGTTATTAGTATGATTATGAACATGAACTATGATTTGGTGTAACCATGATCTTTGATGTTTAAGGTAAAGATAGGTGATGAAAATTATCTTCGTCCTGGAAGAGAAAAGGAATTTAGAACTATAATTATGATTATGAGTTATTCACATGATTGTGGACAGGAACTGTTGATTGATGTTACAGGGCTAAAACGTTGTTGGTGGACTTTTAACATAGAGAAGATAATAGACTTTATAGTCTATTTGACTCTTCTAATGGATTGCTCATTCCGCTGCAACTATGGTTGAAAAGTTTTATCATCTACCATATGTTCTAAATCTCTAATTTAATTCTGTTGAAGGCTATTGATAACTTATTTATCTTTAGTCATGATATTCTTTACTGGGCTAGTTGTGCTCACCCTTCTGTTTCACAATTCTTTTCAGGTAATAAGAGTGTAGCTGGGTCGAGCGGGGGTAACAGGGGAATAGAACGGTGGTCATAATTTAGTAGTTATATTTGGTGAATCATCTAGGGTGAAGCGAACCCAACGTTGGAAGGATGTTTTGCCACTATCATACAAGATGTCTAACGACACAGAACCTCGTGTCATCATAAGACATGGTTGTTCACATCCACTTATCGAGTATATCTATGAGCACTACCTATATAATCTTGGTGTTTGTTTGAAGTATAATTCTCAGTTAGAGACAGTGGAGATAATGATATGTCAAGAGAAGACTCACCATTGGGAAGAATATGATAGTAAACTTCTCGTTTTTCTTTGGGGTCTATTGGGTCAACCAAGGATAATTATGTGGTCATATGATATCTATCATAACCTAGAAGCATGGCCTTCCATGTACGAGGGTTTTCTTGAGCACTTCCCAAATATTCTAATTTTTAAAACAATTTTTGACTATACCTTTATGTAAGGTGTCATTGGGACGTGCTATCCAAGGTTGGGACATGAGTCACAGTTGGTATATATTTGTATCCAAACTCACAGCATATGTGTTGTTGTAATTTGCACGACAATTATTGTAATAAAGTTATAGTTGTTATCTGTACCATGTATTTGGCAACTCAAAATGGATTGGATGGAATGGACCTATTTTGGGGGCGTTACAAATAGTACTAGCCAGAGCGCCCTGGCACTAGGAAGCAGAAAGTGCCAGTCATGCCCTGTTTTAGTCCAAATGCTCCCAAATGTTCCTACAGCTCCCAAACCTGCAATAGCACAACTAAACACAGTAAAAACGCTACTAAAGGACTCGAGAATACACAAATCTAAGCCCAAGTATACCAAAGTCATGGGTATATTACCCAATCATCAATTATCCTTAGGTAAGAACTCCTTGAAAATAGCAAGCAAATCATTGAATCCTCTCTCACTGCAATAATGCTCATTCTTGTAGTGTAAAAGCTTCATCACTGCAGAAAGCCTGGTGTGCTTGTCGTGTTCAAGATATAATGGGGTCCCTGATTCAGATGGCATCTTGTAGAAGGCAGCAGCTGAATTATTTGGCTTTTATTGATCAGCACTGCTTGACGCAAGCTCATTTTCAGCCGAATCAATATTCGTAGTGCCATACGCATCTATCAACATCTCCACGACATCACAGTTATCTGACTGGTCTACAGTATTGTCTGACTGTTCTCTAAACTCAACTGATTCCCCGTGATGAATCCATACCGAATACCCATCCACTAACCCATGTGAATATAAGTCAAATTTCACTTCATCGACAGTCTTCCATATCATGTTCTTACACTTGAGACACGGCCATCTCATCTTTCTATTCAGATCATCAGCATGTTCTATTGCTTTGTTCATAAAATTAGACACCCCGTCACGGTACGCATCAACTAATCCCCTCCCATCAATCTTTATCCTACGGTACATCCAACCCCGGTCGGCATCCATCTTTAATTGAAGAAAATACCTAATTAGATCAAGAATAATCATGAATCTGGTCCAAGCATGAATTTAGTTTACCTAGTTTATATCTCCACTCTATAGGGGTTATGCTTCTATCCCGTTCCTGGATGTGTCTCCTCACTAGTGCCAATCTTAAGCACGTTTCTACTATTTTTAGAAATTTTCAGCAGCACCTTCCTATGGTCTCCAAGTACATGAAATAGACCAAGAAAACTTAGTCTAAGTATGCACTCGGAGAACATGTAGAGACACCAGCTGAAAGTTCCTCAAAATTTATAAAAACGCACCTTGTGCATTGGCACCGACCTAAGTGAGAGACGTAACATCCAGAAATAGTCCCAAACTGGGGACTATTCGACATTCACTCTTAATGAGTGAATGTCGAAAGAGTTTCTAAGTTGACACCTCCAAAGCATGTATGTCTTCATCAAGATAAACTAAGTATATCATTTGCATGTATGTCTTAATTGTATTTTATTTTATTTTATTATATTTTATTTAATTTTGATTTTATTTAACTAAGTAAGTGCTACTTAGTTTAATTATATTTATTTTGTACTATATTATATTAAATTAAATTAAGTCAATTTTTTTTGAATTTAATTTAATTTGTATTATCTTAAATTAAATCATATTTTTATTTTATTTTATTTTATTTTATTTAATTTTGACTTTATTTAACTAAGTAAGTGCTACTCAGTTTAATTATATTTATTTTGTATTATATTATAATAAATTAAATTAAGTCAATTCTTTTTTGAATCTAATTTAATTTAATTTAATTTAATTTGTATTATCTTAAATTAAATCATATTTTTATTTTATTTTATTTTATTTTGATTTTATTTAACTAAGTAAGTGCTACTCAGTTTAATTATATTTATTTTGTATTATATTATTTTAAATTAAATAAAGTCAATTTTTTTTAATTTAATTTAATTTAATTTAATTTGTATTATCTTAAATTAAATCATATTTTTATTTTATTTTATTATATTTTATTTAATTTTGATTTTATTTAACTAAGTAAGTGCTACTCAGTTTAATTATATTTATTTTATATTATATTATATTAAATTAAATTAAGTCAATTTTTTTTTAATTTAATTTAATTTGTATTATCTTAAATTAAATCATATTTTTATTTTATTTTATTTAATTTTAATTTTATTTAACTAAGTAAGTGCTACTCAGTTTAATTATATTTATTTTGTATTATATTATAATAAATTAAATTAAATCAATTCTTTTTTGAATTTAATTTAATTTAATTTAATTTGTAATATCTTAAATTAAATCATATTTTTATTTTATTTTATTTTATTTTATTTAATTTTGATTTTATTTAACTAAGTAAGTACTACTCAGTTTAATTATATTTATTTTGTATTATATTATTTTAAATTAAATTAAGTCAATTTTTTTTAATTTAATTTAATTTAATTTAATTTGTATTCTCTTAAATTAAATCATATTTTTATTTTATTTTATTTTATTTTAAATTATTTATTTTAACTTAACTTAATTTAATTTATTTGTATTTGTATTATGTTATATTATAATATTTAATTTATTTAAATTTTATTATATTAAATGTGATAAATTTAATTTGTATTATATTATATCATATTTTTTATTTTATTTTAAATTTAATTAAATTTTTTATTATACTATATAATTTAATATTAAATAAAATATTTAAATTTAATTATCTTAAATTAAATTAAGTCAATTTTTTATTTTATTTAATTAAACAAAATTTATATTATATTATATAATTTAATTTATTTAAATTGTATTTTAGTATTGAGAAACTATTAACTATACATTAATATAATAAAAATGACTCACATAAATTGCAATTGATGAATTCTAACAGAATTTCGTCGGGAATTCCGTCGGATATAACAAATATGCATATAATACCAATATTCAGTTACGTAATTCCTGCATATATACAAAAAACAGTGCAATCTTATACCAATTTTAGACAAAATTGATCAACTTAGCCCTATTTTATACCAATTTCAGTCCTATTTCATAGCTTCGGTACCAATATATCCAATTTCAATCCTAATAAAAACCAATTTCAGTACAATCTTCAGACCCACTAATTTTCAGACCCAAGTTAACATATATACAAAATACCCACTAATTTTCAGATCCAAACATGCATATATACAAAATACATAGCAATATATACTGTAATAAAATGACAGATTCATAGCAATATACTATAATAGAATAACAGATTCATAGCAAAACACATAGCAATATGTCAAAATCAAATGACAAATTCATCAAATATACCTGATTTGCTTTAATTTTTAGTAAAAAGTAGAAGCTTTCGCGCGTAGCAGGTTGCTGGAGGTGTCGTCAGAGGTGTCATCGGAGGCGATGGCCGGAGGCGACGTCGAAGATGGTGGTCGGGGCGGTGGTTGGAATCCGGCTAGGTGGTTGTGTGGGCGGAGTGATGAGATGATGGAGTTTTAGTGAGAGAGAGAGAGAATGAGAGTGACTGTGAGAGATAGGGAATGAGAGGGTGAGTGACAAGAGGAGGCGCTGGAGAAAATATTCTGATTATTCCCGACGAAATTCTATCAAGGTTAATTCAGTCGACATTAACTTAATTTCGACGAACTATTTCGTCGAGGATAACACATATTTCATCGATTTTATACTCGCGCTGGCGGGAAAGCTTGGCGCCAAGTAGGGGGCTTAATTACGACGGATATCCGTCGAGGATACATTAAGGTTGACTGATGTAAGCTCGACAAAATATTCAGTAGATGTTATCTTAACGTCGACTGAATGTGTTCAGTCGAGATTACTTCCGTCAGAAATAAAGCTTTTTCTTGTAGTGACAGTGGTGATGACGGGACCAACTTCAACAAGCAAACCAACTAAATCAACCGCCGGAGTCTTCAACAAGACAATGCAGGATACGGTAGCAATTGGGGATGGAACTCCAGGTATTATTCAAATAAATTTTTATTTTCTTATATATGATTTTCTTATATATAGTAAATTATTTTATAAATAAATTTTTGAAGGAAGAATTTGAGTTCTATTAGAAATCAAACTTCTGTATAATCAGATAGACAAGCTTTAGGCTGAATAGTTAAATATCAGTTCGATCAAATTTGATCGAGATTTACTTGCAATGACTGTGTATGCTATGTACCCTGGTATGTATAGGTTTTGAAACGGTGATTCCGAGGATAGAATCCTTATAAGAGAGGGTGAATGTAATAACCCGATATTTTCTATATAATGAAATAAGAAATTTTGCGAATAATTTTTTTTTTATTTTAAAGGTAGAAATATGTGCAAGGAGGAATTACATCAGGTGACCCATTCGATTTTGCCGGTGTAGATCCTCCTTTATATAGGCCTGACATCCCTGTTGATAGAGATCTAGTGACTCAGGAGGAATTACATCAGGTGGACAGGATTGATGATGTGGACATCAACACCATTGTATTCTTCTGATGTATATTCTCGTTATATCTTTTGATAGGCCTCTGTTAGATGTTGGGTGGCTGTGCCCCATTCTCGCTATATCTTTTGATAGGCCTCTACCAGTAGTAGGGCATCTGTGCTCCATTTCCCTGTATTTGTAGATGTACAGAGATGATGTATTACATGACGATATATTTAGGAATGTATGAACTATTTTTTTTCATTCCCTATATCATATTGCCATCTATTATCTGTTATGCATGTATCATGTTATGCATATGTATGTACGTCCAGAGATATTCGGCATTGACCCCTGGATGATCTTATGACACGACCCGCACAGATGTCTTCTTCGACAGTTAGCCGTATAGATCATACCCCACCATCAGTGGTGGCATCGGGTATGAAATCGTGGTATGATAGCATGTCACCACCAGACAGGGTGACTGTAGATCATTTATTGCAGCATACCATGACTTTATTTATTTTTCAGGTTCCCGTAGGGTTTGTGGACGGGATGCTAGAGCATTGGCTACCGGATAGACAGGTATTCCAATTCGGCACCCATGAGTTGACTCCTACTCTGGAGGAGTATGCACGTTTGACGATGCTACCTTTAGACAGACCTTATGTGCATTTGACTTTGGGAGACATGAACAGACGATTCATGACCCTCACTGGATTGAGGCGTGGAGTGGTACATGATGAGTTGACATCTGGCCACATGATATCCCATCGTTTTCTGTACGACAGATTTGGCTCGGAGGATAGCTATTCACGACATTTCGGGGATTTTACAGCACCGGAGGCTCATTGGCGCTTGGCTAGAGTTGACATATTGATGCTATGTGTATTGTCATATGTGTATATGCCGCGGTATATGGATGAGATAGATATAGGCGTTGTCATGGCCGCGAGAGCTTTCAGGGAGGGTCGTACCATTGTATCTATGATTGTAGCAGAGACCCTGCGGTGGACATCATATTGTTGAACGTATCCTACAGGAGTGTTCACAGGGAGTTCAGTCATGCTATATGTGTGGTTCATGTCACACTTGAGACCGATTGGCAGTTTTAGACGGCATGGGTACTGCTTCACCCATGATGTAGCTATGCCATACTCTTTTCAGCCATCAGAGTGTATAGATGCTCTGTCCTGGTCCACATTCTTGGCAGATATCAGAGATCCATTTAGCATATTGATGTGTTCGGGGCTTAGCTCACCATACAGCTTCATTACTCATGCTCTGGGCATGGACTATCTCCCTCTGGCTGGTTTGAGGGGAGTGACCACTTATCACCCATTGGCCGTGATGTCGCAGTTCGACCAGTTCCAGGATTTTCATCCTTTTGAAGGGGTGAAAGGTCAGCGTTCAGCTTCTCAGTATCTCTCAGCAGAGGACCGATCTCGGGTATACGCTTGCTGGGATCGGCACGAGATAGCGGCTTTTTCTGTCAGTCATCCTGGTTATTCCGCATAGTATTCCGCGTGGATGGAGACAGAGATTTTATCGGCTGCAGCAGTATTTGCAGTACCGGAGAGCGAGTTATATGATGTAGAGCCCATGGAGGGCATTGATACCTACATCGAGGAGGAGCCCAGTGCTGGGTTTCCAGCATTTCTTCTAGATTCTCCTAGTACCAGTACTGTTGTGATTCAGCACTCGACACAGTACTTAGAGCAAAGTCTTCATCTGATGACCTTTGAGAGAGATCAGATTCGATCTATGATGTCGACTGTTCTTGATGGGAGGAAGGCTGCTCTATTGGAGAGAGACGAGGCCTTGGCTCGTAGAGATGCCGCCGTCGTTGAGCAGGATGAAGCTATATCAGCCATAGATGTAGTGATAGTTGAGCAGGATATCACTATATCTGCCCGGGATGTAGCCATCACAGATAGTACTGCAGTGAGGTCCCTTACCACTGGCATGATCGCAGAGATGAGCACATATATTGATGATCATATGGTCACCATACAGATGGCTACAGATCTGTTGAGTCGTATGGATATTCTCATACAGGAGACCACAGCTTTACCTCCATCTTCTGAGAGGGACACCATGTTGGGCTTGTTAGCTCGCATATACCCTGACTTGTAGATGATCTTGTATTTTCCTGCACAGACTAACTTATCCATTTTGTCATGTACAGTTTACATTGTGTATATCAAACAGAATTATATATATGATAGGGAAATATATTTTGATCACTTCCCTTTTAGATATGCATTGCTGCTTGCTTGATATTTTGCCTGCTGCTTCAGGGCTTATGATGTATTCTGAATTCCTTCTCGGTGGATGGACATTGAGTTGTCTCTGGATAGTTCAGAATGGATCATCGATCTGTATGTATCCCTACCATATCTCGGTGTCTTGGGACTGGTTTCTGTATGGAAATGAGAATAGGAGTGTGGCTTTCCTCTCTGAGATTGACCGCACCACAGATGGTCGCCAGCACTTCTATTCAGGAGAAGCCTAGTTAATTCCATCTCTCATGGATTAGTGTTGCTCTTTGAGGTACAACCGCCGCTTAGATGGTCACCGAATCTCCTATTTGGGAGGAGTCCAGGTAATTCCATCCTTTTGGTCTGAAGCCAAATGAAATGTAGTGGATTGAAGGATGATCCTAGTACCAACTGACAAGGGTTTGTGTTTTGGTAGGGGGTGAGACCGCACCATGAATGGCTGCCTACGTACTCCTATTGAAGAGAAAATCAGGTCTGCGTAGTTCGAACCTGGTGTAAGAGGTTCAACGCTGTATGTGGCAGGAATGGTGTAGGAATGTTTTTGTTATTTTTGTTTTATTTCGACAGGGCCATATGAAATGGTTGCCTACGTACTCCTATTGAAGAGGAGATTAGGTCGACATAGTTCGCCCCTTAGGGCGAGATGAAAAGCGTTATCCCATGTGCACGTCATAGTTCGGGGAGGAGAGAGTTTAATCCTGGATTGAGGATAAACTATAGGTGAGAAGTTTGATCCCATGTATGGGTAGCCAAACTGTATATGCAAGAGGTTCAATCCACGGTGGGATGACCTAAGTTGTAGTAACGCAAAGGAGAAAGCCAGGCTGCTGGCTTGAAAGGTATGTTTCCCTGAGGGGCAAAGTGTAGCAAAGTTGTTTGTGGTAAAGGTTTAAAGAATTGGAATGATTGGTGACCTGATGGTCTACCACCAGGATGTTTACTTGAGGGTAACTTCAGACATAGTACCGTTTCATGGCGTCTGAATTGATGAGTTGCGAAAATTCATCGCCGTCCATTTCCTGCAATCTGAGAGTGCCTCCTGTCAATACTTCCTTGACAATAAACGGGCCTTCCCAGTTAGGAGTGAACTTTCCCTTAGACTGATCTTGGTTGTCCAGTATTTTCTTCAAAACCAAATCATGTTGTCTGAATTGCCGTAGCCGGACTTTTTTGTTATAGGATCTGGCAATCCTTTGCTGATATAACTGACCATGGAAGATAGCCGTGGTTCGCATTTCGTCTATTAGAGACAATTGGTGATACCTATCTTGTACTCATTGGTTTTCATCCAACTGAGCGTCTATCACTACTCTGAGGGATTCCATCTCAACTTCTATGGGGAGCACTACTTCCATCCCATAGGTTAATGCGTAGGGGGTTGCCCCAGTGGAAGTACGCATTGAAGTTCTGTAGGCTAACAGAGTCAGAGGCAATATGTCAGGCCAATTTTTGTGATTGGCGGACATCTTTTGCATAATCTTCTTGATGTTCTTGTTAGCCGCTTCAACAAAACCATTCATCTTCAGACGATAGATGACTGAGTTAAGGTGTTTGATGTGAAATTTACTGCATAATTCCTCCATCATTTTGTTGTTGAGGTTCTTGGCATTGTCAGACACAATCACCTCTGGTTGTCCATATCGACAGATAACATTGTTTCTGATGAAAGCAATGATGACTTCTTTAGTAACCCTAGGGAAGGAGGCTGCTTCTACCCACTTGGTGAAGTAGTCGATCATGGTGAAGATAAATCGATGTCCATTACTGGCTTTAGGCTCAATGGGCCCGATAACGTCCATTCCCCACATTGAGAAGGGCCAAGGTGAACTCATATTATGAAGTTCCCGTGGAGGGGCGTGTATAGCATTCCCATGAATCTGGCATTGATAGCATCTCCTGACACGGTCATTGCAATTAGCTTTGAGAGATAGCCAATAATGTCCCGTCCTGAGGACTTTCTTAACAAGGAGGGGAGCCACTCATGTGGGGGCCACAGACTCCGCCATGGATTTCATCCATAATCCTTTGGGCTTGATCTTTGTCTAAACATCTGAGGAGACCTAATCCTGCATCTCTTTTGTAGAGCGCATCTCCACTCGGTAGAATTTTATAGCCAATCGGTGGATCCGCCTTTTCTCAGTCGGGCTCGCCTCAACGGGTGTAGATCCATCTCGTAGATATTCCTTGATATGCTGATACCAAGGATGCTGGATGGGAGGTAGCTCATCCGATACTTCTCCAACGTAATTCCCGTAGGCTGGGGCCTTGTGCAAGGAAATTGTGATGCTTGGCAAATGTTCCTTGTCTGATATGCGGATCAAAGAGGCCAAAGTTGCTAACGCGTCTGCGAAATCATTCATATTACGAGGAATGTGTAGAAAGGATATTTCTTCGAATCCCAAAGCCATCTTTAAAACCTGCCAATGGTAAGGCAACAAATGTAGTTCCTTGGTTTGATAGATTCTGGTGGATTGTCTGATTACCAACTCCGAATCTCCAAGGACAGTTAACCGCCTGATGCCCATTGAATGGGTAAGTTTTAGCCCCATAAGACAGCCTTCATACTCAGCCATATTGTTGGTGCTAACAAACTGTAATTTGTCGGCGACGGGATACTGCTCCCCCGTACCAGATACTAGAACTGCTCCAGCTCCAGAACCTTCTATATTAACAGCTCCATCGAAATACATCTTCCACGTTTGGCGTGTATCGTACTGATGGTGTTGCTGAATTGTCATTACTCCTTCATCGGGGAAGTATGTCTCCAAGGGTTTGAAATCCCCTGATGGTGCGGCGGCCAGTTGATCCGCAATTCCTTGACCTTTGATGGACTTTTGAGTCACATATACGATGTCAAATTGTTGTAGGATAAACTATCATCTGGACAGTCGACAATTCAGTATGGGTTTACTGAACACATACTTCAGAGGATCCACGCGGCATATGAGATGGGTTGTGTGACCATGGAGATAATGTTGTAACCTCATGGCAGCCCATGCTAAAGCACAGCACGTCTTTTCGATCAGAGTGTACTTGTGTTCACTGCTGCTAAATCTTTTGCTGAGGTAATAGATAGCTCGTTCTAGGCCTCTATCGTCCTTCTGTCCTAGCATGCAGCCCATGGCATTGTCACTTACGGACAGATACATAAATAGGGGAACATTATCCCTGGGTGGTACCAAGATAGGAGCTTTGATTAGCTGTTTCTTGATTGTAAGGAAGGCATTCTGGCACTCCTCATTCCATTTCATGGAGGAGTTCTTCCTTAACAGCTTAAAGATTGGCTCACAGGTTGCTGTGAGTTGAGAAATAAATCTGCTAATGAAGTTGATTCTTCCCAAAAATCCCCGTATTTCCTTTTCTGTCTGAGGAATGGGCATTTTCATGATGGCTTGGATTTTGGCAGGATCCAGCTCTATCCCTTTGTGTCTGACTAGAAATCCTAGCAACTTGCCTGATTTAATGCCAAAGGCACAGTTAACTGGATTCAACTTCAAGTTGTACTTACGCAACTTGTTGAACAATTTCATGAGATGGTCTATATGGTCATCCTCCTTCCGGGATTTGACAATAATGTCATCCACGTAGATCTCAATCTCTTTATGCATTAAGTCGTGGAAAAGAGCCATCATAGCTCGTTGATAGGTAGCTCCCGCATTGATGAGGCCGAATGACAACCGTCTATAGCAAAAAGTTCCCCAAGGAGTGATGAAAGAAGTTTTTTCATGATCTTCCTCGGCAACCATGATCTGATGAAACCCCGCAAAGCAATCTGCAAAGGAGTACATGTCGTATTGCGCAGTATTATCAATGAGAATGTGGATAAATGGCACGGGAAAGCTATCTTTTAAACAAGCTTTGTTCAAGTCCCGGTAATCCACGCAAACTCGCACCTTCCCTCCAGGTTTAGGTACGGGCACGATGTTGGATATCCACTCAGGATATTTAGACACCATTATGATGCCAGCTTGAAATTGTTTCATAATTTTTTCTTTCACCTTTAAATTCCATTCAGGTTTCAATCGTCTGAGCTTTTGCTTGACTGGCTTGAATCCCTCTTTGATGGGAATACGATGAAGGACAATGTTAGTGGACAAACCAACCATATCTTTATGAGACCATACAAACACATCCTGGAACTGGGTTAGTAGCGTAACCATGTCATTCCGTTGGTTTGGGGTAAGGTCTGAACCAATCTGGATTAACTTAGGGTTTTCTAAGGTTTCGAGATTGAAAGGAGTGGTTTGATCAAGGTTGGGTTTAGGTTTGTCTTTGACCCATTCTTAAATTTCTGGAGGCACCTCAACGTCATTTGGTATATCCACCAAGGCTGAATTCATCTCTACATCAAAGGTACAATCCTTGTGGAAAAGAGGCACCATATCAGCAAGCACATGCACATCTAAATTCAGAGTCCTGAAACAAAATATGCTTTCACTTAGTATATATATGAAATGTGTTAATCATACACAGTGTTAGCATATACTGGCAAAATAAACCGCTAATACTATACAGAAAAGTAAGCAGTTATTATATCTACATAGCATAAAGAGTTTTTGCCCGCTTTACCCTTGACGACCAATGCTAGGAATGCTGTTCCAATTGGTAAGAGCAAATTCCGGGTGAACCGCAGTGATAGAGGGATTATCATCATCTTCCTTGTCCCGAATGATAGCCATTACATCTAGGCAGTCATCGTCTGGGATATATTTATTGGTATGCTCATCATGAACGATGATGCGTATGCTGGACATCATCCTGATGACGTCTTGCTTGATTCTTCGTTTCTCTTCCTCCACTGCGGGATCTGGAACAAAGATTTCTTTCTCCTTCACCGGTATCGGCTTGGGAAATAACATTGCCATTATATTGGCTGGCACATTTACGAGAGGTTGTGCGGACTCAGAGCTTGAAGGAGAAGCTAAACGCCGCATGGTTGAAGCTGAAGCAATCTGTTGATACTTATGAGGATTCTTGTGACTAGAGCTGGCAGAATAGCCTAGTCCAGCTGTCCCAATTTGCTGGGTTAAGCGAATATGGTACTTGACACCCTGGCAATCTTTACCCAACCCTTGCCCCGGTTTTTGACTCAACGACATCATTTCTTCTGTGGCCGACATTACCTCGACAGAAATCTGGGGTTTGGGCAATGGCGTTCCAATAGCATGGTATTGGGTATTGCTTATTTCCAAAGCATGAAAACTAATTGGCTCAACATCCTTATTGGCATTGATGAGCGGCATTTTCCCATGCTGAGGAATCTCCAGTTCAGCGTTGACTGTGACCAGGCTATTGTTGATGATGTATTTCAACTGTTGGTGAAGAGTGGAGGGGACTGCCCCTGCCATGTGAATCCATGGTCATCCCAAGAGCAGGTTGTATCCCGAATCTATCTTGAGCACATGGAAAGATACGCAGAATGTATGAGGACCAATCTCAATTGGCAGCTCAACTACTCCGACCGAGTTACGGCGGGCTCCATCAAAAGCTTTGATGATGGTATGGTTACTCCGAATTCGATTGGGATTGATATTCATCTTCACCAAGGTAGCATATGGGCAAATATTTAGAGAGGAACCTCCATCTATTAAAACTCCCGCCACCATATATCCGGAGGACAAGACCGCAATGTGCAACGGTTTGCAATGACCGATCCCTTTGGGCGGTATATCATCATCAGTGAAGGATATCACATTGTTGTTGAAAATGTGATCAACCAGATGTTGAAACTTTTTCGTATCAACTGATGTCGGTAGATAGGCTTCTTCTAAAACCTATAACAAGACCTTCCGGTGATTCTCGGAAGTCAGGACCAAGTCCAAGATTGATATCTATTGTGGAGCTTCTTTCAAGCTTAAAACCACCTTGGCTTCGCTATGACCCATAGTGCGGAGAAAATTTTCAATCTTCTCAATGGGTACTTTCCCCTTAGACTTGATGACAAGCTTTATTACCCGTTGGGGAAGATACAGTGGATTCTCCTTTGACTATGCAGCAGTTGTATACGAGGTGGATCCTTTACCTTCTCCAAAATTGCACGGAACTGTGTGCAAGCTAACAATAGGATTTTGTGCTCTACACGGCAAGTTGATTGGCTCGGGAGCGGCCACTTTCAAAGGATTGTTGATTCTCTTGAGTTGAATTACTGGCATGACAAGTGATTTGTTAACCCCATCACTTTCAGTGGATATGACTGCTACTACACTCTTCCACTTAGTAGGACACGAATCCTCACTTGCCCGTAACATAGTGCTGTTATCTGTCAGGCGCAGTACGCCACAGCCGATTAAATTTTGAATAAGGTGGCGGAGTGCCCAGCATTCTTCTGTGCTGTGACCGCGAGATTGAGAATGATATTGACATACTCCCTCAGAGTTGTATCGTCCTGAACGAGGGTTGATGGGAGGTAGGAGGGAACTAATCCTTCCTTCATTGATTAACATATGAAGGATTTCCTCTATAGGTTGGCCCAAATATGTGAATTCCCTTTTGTTAGCAAAATCCCGACGGGCCTTAGCATTCGCTCTCTTCGTTACTTTGTCTTCCAGCATTTCATTTTGTGAAAGTGAAGAGGGAATACTCATGACAACAGGTAGGAGACTGGCATGCTCCTGACTGATTAGCTGACGAGTCACTTGATGCTGATAAGTCACCAATTTCGCCAATTGCTTAATTTGTTTACAAAGAGCTTTCATCTTTCGTTCCATTGTGAATTAGAACTTAGCATAATCCCATCTATCATCACCATCTTTAGGGGTCTGGGAGGATTCACAGCTGAAATTGGAACTCTGTCCACTGCTCCAATTGATCATGTTGACCTCTTCTTCCTTGTGTTGATGAAGAGGGTTGTCTTGAATGTGAGGTTGATCGGGTTTGGTGACCACGATTTCACCGTTGTCTATCAGGTCTTGGATTTTATGTTTCAAGGCCCAACAATCCTGAGTATCATGTCTAGGTGCCCCGGCATGATAAGCACATTTTCGAGCAGCATTAAAACCTCGTCCATTAGGACTGGCTGGTGGAAGAAGATGCATGATTTTCTTCTGTGTTGTTAGAAGATTGAGAATGTTCTCGAGGGTGTGAATACTCGAGGTCGTTTGACTTCTCGACCTTTTGGTACTAGAGGGTTTGAAGACTGTGCTTGAAAGGGAGTGTAATTTCTCCTCTGGATAGGCATGTTCTGATTGCCTTTTTGACCCCATAGTATCAGGGAAACATCTTCTTCTTTCTTTTTATGGACCCTCCGGGGGTTGTTCCCATAATTTCCAGATTGGATGTGATCAGCAACCGCTTTGAGTGCAGCTAGGTCTTGAATCTTTCCGAATTTCAATCCCATTTCAGCCATCTCCCCATGTTTGACCATTTCAGAAAATGGTTTGCCGATGCCGGCTAAAACTCTTTCATAGAAAGGTGCTTCTTGTATGTCTATGAAAGTCATGACCATCTATGATTCTGTCATGGAAGGACTAACTTGGGCAGCTAGGCGTCTCCACCTCTGAGCATACTCTCTGAAAGACTCATTAGACTGTTTCTTGATCTTCGTAATTTGATACCGATCAGGAGCCACTTGAGATTGAAAGTTTTATTGAGTAAGGAAAGCGTGTGCTAGCTCTTCCTAACTATGGATCTTTGAATTGTCTAATCTTGTGTACCACGAACGGGCTTCTCCAGTTAGACTTTTTTGGAACAGTTGCATTCTGAGTTTTTCATCCTCTGCATAAGATCCAAGTTCTCCAATAAACACCTTTAGATGTGTGTAAGGATCTCCTAACCCATCATATTTTTCAAAGTCAGGAGTCTTAAATTTTTCTAGATAATGAATACCAGGGAAAATACACAGATCAGCATATGAAACACTCCCGTGTGTTCCAATTCCTTTGATAGTGCGAAGGGTCTCTTCCATTTGGAGGACTTTCTTTTTGATGTCACCAGTGTCTGGGTCTCCACTGGGATAGGCAGCATCATGAGTTTTGTTGGTCGGATCCAACTGCAGTTCTGGTATTGTAACGACCTGATTTCCTCCTTGTGTGGAGGATTCAGCATATACGGGTATTTTTTGACCCTGTGTAGACTGGTGTAATTCTTGTAGTAGAACAGCCAAATCTGTATCCTGTTTGCTTAATCTGTCGAATTATTTGCAAGAAACAGGATTAAGTTCAGTCTGGTCGAATGATGACATGATTGACTGTAGGCCTGTTGCCTTTTTGGACTTTAACCGCGTGGTAGGTCCGATTGATTCCCTGCAAAAGACTTGCATAGTTTAGTCTTTAGGGAAGGTGGATAATAACATGCTATACGATGTGTCCAATTTAGGAATTTTATCCTGTAAAACGGATGTCAGCTGTTTATAGCATGTATGTGTACACATTTTTTCATATTTCTCATTACATGGAGATAGATATGGAAGATAATTACAAGTAATTGTGCTTTACAAGTAATTTGAAATGAGAGCATGAAGAGACTTTCCTCCGTTTTGGGTTTATCAGAGGCTGACCTATCTTAGGTTACTCTCGCGGCTTTTTGGCATGAAGGTTCCCAAATCATCGCAATCTACTTGACGGGAAGTTAATCCGGTCTTTCAACTGGAGCGAATTTGGGTGGTGCCTTTCCTGAGCCACGGAGAATTAGTCTTCTCACAAGTCTAATAATCAAACACCGACGGGATAGCCTCCTGGTGGAGGGACCACACAACATACATTCACATACATCGCGTCTCACCGTATGACATGATGACATGTGCGAAGCACTAATATCATAAGCAGTTTATAGTGCGAAGCACTAATATCACAAGTAGTTTATAGTGCGAAGCACTAAGATCACAGGCAGTTTATAGTGCGAAGCACTAAGTAAGGAAATGTATTCGTACACATTCATTATAAAATGTAAATGCAACATCCACACACAAGCAGATAACAATTTTGAAAAAATTGTAATAGCGACTTAAGTCCTCTTACTGGAGTCCCCAGCAGAGTCGCCACCTGTCGACGTTGGGATTTTTAATTGTCCCTTTCCGTTACTTGTTCTTTGGTGTTCTCATTTTAGGTGAGATTTGTTTAAAAAAAACAAGTGAAAAAGGTCCGACATGTATAATGTTGACGATGGACTGTTAAGAGTCGCCAGTTGGTTTTTTAAATGGTTGTACCAACACAACCGAGAAAAGGTTTGCACATTGACCCAGTGATGTGACACCGCTAAACGGGTCGGTGAAACCGAGATTCATTAGGGTCCGGGGACTTGGTTATGCGGAGGGAAAGTGTTAGGCACCCCTCGACATCCGTGTTACCACAGTGACAGTCTCTTTTCAAGAAACTGTTATCTGAATGTGTGTGTGTGTGGGTCAATGTGCTATTTTTTGGAAGTAGTGCGACGCCTCGTTCGCACCTATATACACAGGGTTTGAATTTATGTAAAAATTCAATTTTAGCAAGATATGGCAGTGATGTTTTATAAAAGAGGTTTTTCAAACCCTGATGTTCAATAGTAATTGAGACCTTTTACACTCACATTTTATTCCGTATTCGACTTGATTGATTTTATTTGATAGATGCGAGGCATCCGTACGAAAATAATGTACAAAAAGGTGCTGAATTCCTCGTGAGTATGTAAACCACCTGAGGAAATTCAGACACCGCAGAATAATTTATAACCTGCTTACAGCTGAAAATGTCCATCACGGGAACCAAATATAGATCCAATGGGATGAATCTGTGATCACATGATTCCTAGGCGCACAGAATACTGCAATTTATATGAAAGCAGTAAGCAGGTATATATATAGAAGCTATAAATAAAATATATATATATATATATATATATATATATATATATATATGTATGTATATATATATACAGACATGATCACCAACCACGAAGTACCTCCGCGGGGGATCAGAAATGTAAATAAAGCTGTAAAAGCTATCAACCGCCACGGAGGAAACTCCAGGCGGGACGAAATGTACAGAAAGCTGTAAAAACGATTAACCACCACGAAGTAAACTCCAGGCGGGACGAAATGTACAGAAAGCTGTAAAAACGGTCAACCGCCACGAAGTAAACTCCAGGCGGGACGAAATATACAGAAAGCTGTAAAAACGATTAACCACCACGAAGTAAACTCCAGGCGGGACGAAATGTACAGAAAGCTGTAAAAACGGTCAACCGCCACGAAGTAAACTCCAGGTGGGACGAAATGTGTGTGTGTGTGTGTGTATATATATATATATATATATATATAAGCATGCAAACGCACCAGATATAAAATCCAGGCTCATTGGACAAAGTCCAACAACAATTAATATATATAAGTATATATATATATATATATATATATATATATATATATATATATATATATATATATATATATATTAAAGCAGTAAACGCACCGGATATAAAATCCAGGCTCACCGAACAAAGTTCGATAGCAGTTCATATATATAATTATATATATAAGAAAGCCATTAAACGCACCAGACATAAGTCTAGGCTCATCGAACAGAGTTCGACACGCATTTCATAAATATTAGTTTATATATATACAAAAGCAATTAAACGCTCCAGACCGAATTCTAGGCTCAATCGAGGCATAACTCGATAATGTTGGTCTATATATATAAATATATATGTATATACAAACTAAAAATAAACCACGGACCGAAGTCCGGGCAAAATATGCAACACGACTCTCAACGTGTAGAAGGGTGTGTGCAAAGATGAAGAGAAAAAACTTTAAAGTGTGAAAGAAGGCTTACAGTGGGCTGCCAAAGAAGACTTCAATATCTAGAAAGTGGGTAAACATTGGCTTTTGTAGGTACAAAATAAGCTATATGTGAGCTCACAAGTGTTTAAAATGAGAAAGCACTCAGTCTGGGGTGAGTACAGAGCAAATTGGGCAGGGCTTCCTTGCCGTTTTGTCTTACAAAATGGCTACCCCAAGCCCTCTATTTATAGAGGGTGGAGCCGCAGGTGGACCTGCGGCTGAGCCGCAGATGTACCAGAGGCAACTCGGGTGGGCCCAAGTTTTTCAGCTCTGGTCGTCTTGAAGTACGTCCAGTCAGGCACTGTAATGTCCACCCGGACTTTCAGAAGTGCAATCTGGGCATCCGTTTGAGGTATACAGGACCTATTTCGGACCGCCATTGTCGAGAGTTGTACGATGGCATGGGATTAGAGTTTGTGCGAAGTCATTGAAGATGGGACGGTGCCCTCCGGTCTTCAAGCTTCAACTTTCATCCGTTACCCCACACAATAGTCACTCGGGATTGGTTAGTCTTGTGGGACATTGTTGCGTAGCTATGTTGAGGCGATGTGGCGTGACATCATTTTGGTCAGATGACGATGTTGCCCCTCATCGGTGTTATTGCCGGATTAGGCTGATAAAGCAGACGTTGCTCAGCTTCGGTGAGATTGGACTGCTGCAATTTGTTGAAGGTCCTCATTGTCATCTTTGAGGTGTGTCTGTCTTCCCGATGTTATCGCCGGGCTGGTACAGTGGATCTCATTCTGAGCACCGAGATTGAAGCTGGTTGCATTTGTAACAAGCATTTTCGGGGTTATCGCCGAAATTGAACTCCTTGGGGTTATCACCAAGGTTGATGGCTATTCCCATGATTGGGACTGAGACTGGATACCTCGGGGTTATCTTCGAGATTAATTGGTCTTCTCCGGTGTGTGTTTTGGTATTGTATCTGCTTGCCTCGGGGTTATCTCCGAGATTGGAATTGTTACTCCCAGATTGCGATCTGGGGTTGATACTAAACTTCCGGTAGTATCCGGCTTGGATATGGATCGTCTTTCAGGGTTCCCTCTTAAAAGACGAATCTGTCCTCCTGCAATGTTAGTGACAGGTGTACAGAAAATTTCAAGTGTCTACTGAAGACACTATTTGTACAGAGAGAAATATGAGATACACACGGACCACAAAAGTCTGAAATATATCTTCACACAGAAGGAGTTGAATATGAGTCAGAGGAGGTGGTTGGAATTAATCAAGGATTACGACTGTGAGATTCTCTATCACCCGGGAAAGGCAAACGTAGTTGCCGACGCTCTGAGCAGGAAAGGAAGGGAGAAATTGTTTCAATTGACGAATCAGGAGGAGTTAATAAGAGATATGGAGATGTTGGAAATAGAAGTGAAGGGACCCGAGAGGTCCAAAGAGAAATTATTCATAGTGGAAGCTTGTCCGACATTGTTGGATAAAGTAAAGGAGGCACAGGAGAAAGATGGAGAATGTGAGAAAATCAAGAGCAGGATCGCGAAAAATGAAGAAGAAAATTTTTAATAGATAATGATGGTATCTTAAGATTCGAAGGGAGAGTATGGGTACCAACGGTAACTAAGTTGAGAGAGGAAATTTTTCACGAGGCACACAATACGACATATTCTGTTCATCTAGGAAGCACTAAAATGTACCGAGACTTGAGGTAACATTTTTGGTGGCCCAATTTGAAACGGGAAGTCGCAGAGTGCGTTAGTAGATGTTTGACTTGTCAACGCGTAAAAGCAGAGAATCAGCGGGCGAGTGGGTTCCTACAACCGTTGGAAATACCAGAGTGGAAATGGGAGCATACTACGATGGATTTCGTGGTAGGACTTTCGGTTATGCAAAAAAGTTTGGATGCCATTTGGGTTATCGTGGATCGACTTACAAAGACCACACATTTTCTACCGATCAAGATCCGCTACAGTTTGAATCAATTAGCGAGTCTGTACGTAAAGGAGATTGTTTCACGACATGGAGTGTCGGTATATATTATTTCTGATCGAGACCCGCGTTTCACGTCAAAATTTTGAAAAGCTTGCAAGAGGGGATGGGAACATAGTTGAGGTTGAGTACTGCTTATCATCCTCAGATAGACGGACAGAGTGAGCGAACAATACAAATACTGGAGGACATGCTTAGGACTTGCGTGATGGACTTCAAGGGAAATTGGGACGACCATCTACCCTTAGTCGAATTTGCGTATAATAATAGTTACCATGCGAGTATCGGCATGCCACCATACGAAGCTCTTTACGAAAGAGAGTGCAGAACATCGTTATATTGGGACCAAGTCAGAGAATGACGAATACTCAAACCAGAGTTAGTACAACAAATCGCGGATGTGGTGATAGTGATAAGGGCTAGACTAGTGGCAGCTCAAGATCGCCAGAAAAAGTACGCGGATTTACATCGGGAAGATCGAGATTTTGAAGTCGGCAGTTTTGTATTCTTGAAGGTATCTCCATGGAAGGGAAAGATCCTTTTCGGCAAGAAAGGAAATCTAACTCCAAGATTCATAGGACCGTTCGAGATACTAAAGTGAGTGGGCGAAGTAGCGTACAAAGTTGCACTACCACCTGAGTTGGAGCACATCCATAATGTGTTTCACATGTCCGTGTTGCGTCTATATAAGCCTGACTACAAACAAGTGATTTCTTATGAGCCCATTCAAGTGGAGAAGAACTTAGCGTACAAAGAAATTCCTGTCCAAATTCTTGATAGGAAAGAACAAACCTTGAGAAATAAAGTCATTTCTTCTATAAAAGTACTTTGGCATAACCATGATGTCGAGGAGGCAACGTGGGAGTTAGAAGATAGGATGATGAGGAATTATCCCCATCTGTTTGTGTAACCTTGTATCAATTCCGGGACAGAATTTTTATAAGGGAGGGGGTAGGAGGATGTAATACCCGAGAATTTCCACGTATTATAAAATGAACATATTAATGGAAATAATATTTCTGTGATTATAAGTGTTATTATTTTGTAAATCGATTAAATCAATTGATTCGAATTAGATCAATGCCTATTAAGAGGTGTGAAGTGACAATGAGAATTCTGAAATGCATTGTGTGGCATAATGCGAAACGAAGAAATCTGTTAAGCAAATTAAAACGAGAGTTAAGAAGATTAATCATGTTGATCAGGTGATTTCATATAAGTAATCAATACATTCGTAGGCTCGTAGTAACACTCGTGCGGACAGTAATTCATGTCGTGTAAAATGAGTATGACATTAGGGGTTGACACTGGCTTAAGCTAAACCAGTCTTGGCACTACCAGGGCACGGCGGTACAAACTGGCGCAGCTGCGCCAGTAGTCAGTTGGAAGAAACTAAATTGTTCACTTTGGAAATTCAATGAAATAATTACGTGATATGTGTAATATTGATAAACCATGAATTAAAGTATGTTATGTTCGATAACGGAATTATTAATCCATTAATTAATATTAATTAATTGTGGTGGAATATGGATTACTTGGTAATTAATTCGTAATATACGATTGTTATTACTTGCAATATATCTATAAATATAATATGAATTATATCAATAGTTAATGGTTATGGAAATCCATAATTTCGTCAATATTAAATGGATTAATTACTATCGGTGTAAATTAATTAAGGAAGTACATGATTTATTTATTTAACATAAATAAGTAAGTTAGTAATATAATAATATTATATTGACAATTATGTGCATATGAGCAATAACATAACTATACTATATAGTGTAGTGTAACATTATGTGACTATATATTAAGTCTTATAAAATTATATTGTATGAGGGAATGCGATTAAATATATTGGAACTATATGTTATAAATACGTTAGGAAATATCTATGTGACAATATGTATGTGGGAATATATTAAAATAAAATACCATGAGCATATTATAAATTATTATTTTTAATGAAGTGTACCAGTGTGATAAAAATGTACATGGATTATATGTATGATACATTTCCATATTATATCTACTACCTTGGAACATTTATTATTAAATTGTGACATTAAGTTGTAACTAATGTATGGTTGATATAGCATAAGGTTGGAAATGTGTACAAGTGTATGGGCTAAGTATTGCAAGCATACTAAGTTAATTTATTTGCCCCAAAATGAGTGTCCAATTGCCTCATTTCTCAGTTACGTATAAACCAAAAAGGCTAAGCCTACTTCTTCTTCTAAGCTTCTAGCTAATGATTATGGGGGGGGGGAGTGGTGTTCATGATGCAAACCAACAACTAATTACCAACTCCTCCATAACCTTCATGTAATCCTACAATCCATGGGTTTGATTCAATGGGAAAATGCAATGTCTGGTTTTGTGTTCTTCTATAAATAGTAGCTATACTTCTTCATTTCTTATTGCTGAGAATTGTCTGATAAATTGCTAAGTAGTAGATTAAGAGCTTTCTAAGAGCTTGAGAGTTCAGTTAGTTCATTGCATGTTACGAATGTATAATTCCATTCTTTGCTTTCCATTTCTGTTTCTGTAAATAGAGTTTTAAGTTCTTGAAATTCAAAATTTTGATTATGTGGAATTGGATGTTAATGAGGATGGGTCATGTTCATATTGTTGTTATGTGGCTTTATGAGCATGTTTAAACTGATACATGAGTGTTTAGAATAAATTTCATGGGTAAATTTTGTGTTTGGGCCAAACAGTTGCCAAAGAAGACTGTTCCTGGCTCGAACCAGGCGTGACGCAGCTTTGCCGGTTGATGAATTTTGTTTTGAGCTTCTATTTTGCAGATTGTTACAGTACCATGTAGTGTACTAGCATGCAAGCATGTATAAGGGGTATATATAGATATATGAGCCTAATGGGAGCATGCTAGACTAGCTTAACATGATTAAATGAAGTATGTAGCTTAAAAATGGATTTGAGGACTTAATAACGAACTTAAAATGAATATATGCCATGCATGTATTCTGACCTTGAAAGCATGATAGTATGACTTAAAAATGCATGAATAAACCTTTAGGTTGTGTTTATATGATTTGAAAGAAAATATGAGCATGTTGAACCTACTAGCAAGCGTAGAATATGAATATTCTCATGAGGCCTTGAGACTAGAATCTGACATTTGTAATCATGTTGGGTAATACTCTTAGACTCGATCATGTAGTATAAACGTATATATACCATGCTTAAGTATCACATATTAAGAAAAGCATAAACGAAGCCTATTTTCAACTAAAGCGATATTAGTTTCACATACATGGTATGAATACTAGTACGCATGCTTAATATGAGTGTTATAACTATCTTGTATGTTAGAGAACAATCATGATAGATTTAGTGGTTGCACGACATGTTAATCTTTTAAATTCCATAGAAAGTCATAAATTAAAGAACATGTAAAATGAGCACAAGAATGGTAATGTGGTATGTGAAAGCTTCTAGCATGCATGTTAAACTATAAGTATAGTGGTATATTAGAATGGGGCAGAAACTGTAAGGGAACAGCTCAGTCCTGGTCTGGCCAGGGGACAGCGCAGCTGCGCCGTCCTTAGGCCTAGACAGGGCGCAGCTGCGCCGTGCAGCAGTCACAACTGAGTTCTATTTTTTTTGAACTGATGTTTGACGCATGCTTATGTGATGTCTTTAACTTGTAATATATGATCAACATTCTATGTAATGTGTTAAGGAACATGCCATGTGATAGAAATGAAGGTTATTCATAACTTTCGGTTAATAAGTCCAAAAAAGGATGTTTACATGATGTCAAACCATGATATGTAAGTTGAACTTGTGATGAAGTATAAACTGATTTTGTACCATATGTGCTTACTTGTATCATGCCAAGCTTGATTAAAGACTATTTTAGCTAATGAACATCTTGAACATATAATGTTAAATTTGTAATATTCATGAACGCAATCAAATTGCACAAAATAAGTGGAAACGTGGAAAATCAGAGTTTTAAAATTTTTACAAACCATATACCCGGATCATCCTTTATGCACAATTATTAATTAAACGAAAAGATAAAGAATGAGAATCATACCCTTGAAGATTCGAGCTTCCTCAGGTACAAGTTCACCTCCAAATCCTTTTCGTGTTCAAATTGAATCCAACGGGTTTGGCCTCTAGAGATAACCCACCAAGGAAGAATAAAGATTCAAGAATATGGGTGTTTGGCAAAACCAGAGCCAATCATTTTGCCATTCAGACCACAATATCCTGTTGTCAGCTTACAGAAAGTTCCTTGGAAATATGGAGAATCTGAAGGATCCACATTTCATACAACTGCTGCAGTGTCAAGATAAAATCCACTATTTCTTCCCCAACGGGTGATGAAGCCTGCTATCAAATCAAAGGGGAAAATTCCCATGGAGAAAATTAAAAAATTCCTCCATGCTATGGGTCATAATGAAGCCAAGGTGGTTTTAAGCTTAAGAGAAGCTCTACATCAAATTTCAATATTAGACTTGGTTTTAACTTCCGAAGATCACATGAAGATTCTACTAAAGGTTTTGGAAGAAGCCTACTTGCCGAAATCAGTGAATGTGGAAAAATTTGAACATCTGGTTGATCACATTTTCAACAACAATGTGATCTCTTTCACTGATGATGACATACCGCCTGAAGGGACCGATCATTACAAGCCATTACACATTGTAAATTTGTCCTCCGAATACATATTAGCTGGAGTCTTGGTAGATGGAGGTTCGTCTTTAAATATCTATCCTTATGCTACATAGCTGAAGATGAATGTCAATCTCAAGCGAATCCGAAGTAGCCATACGATCATCAAAGCTTTTGATGGATCCCGTCGGAATTCAGTCGGAGAGATTGAGCTGCCAATTGATATTGGTCCCCATACATTTTGTGTATCTTTTCACGTGCTCAAAATAGATATAGGATACAACCTGCTTCTAGGGAGACCGTGGATTCATATGGCCGGGGCAGTCCCCTCCACTCTTCATCAACAACTTAAATACATTATCAATAATAGCCTAGTCACAATTAACGCTGAACCGAAATGTCCTCAACATGGTGACATCCCACTCATCAATGTCAATTCAGATGTTGAGCCGGTCAGTTTTCATGCTTTGGAAATACCATTCTATTGGGACGCCATTTCCCGTACCTAAGATTTTTGCCGAAGTGATGGCAGCTACTCAAGAAATGATGTCATTGGGACACCAGCCGGGACAAGGGCTGGGTAAAAATCATCAGGGTATTAAGCACCTGATTCAAGTGTCCAGTCAAACTGGGACAGCCGGACTAGGCTATTCTGCCAGTTCCAGTTACAGGAATCCACATAAGCATAAGCAGATTCCTTCAACGTCAGCCGTACGGCGGTTATCTCCACCTGTAAATCCAGAATCCGCACAATATATGGTAAAGGTGCCAACCAACGTTGTAACGACCCCAAAATAGGTTCATTCCACCCAACCCATTCTGAGTCGTCAAATACATGGTACAGAAAACAACTACAACTTTATTACAACAATTGTCGTGCAAAATACAACAACACATATGCTGTGAGTTTGGATACAAATATATACCAAATGTGACTCATGTTCCAACCGTGGACATCACCTCACAATAACACCTTACATAAAGGTATAGTTAAAAACTGTTTTAGAAATTAGGATATTTGGGAAGTGCTCAAGGAAACCTTCGTACATGGGAGGCCATGCGTCTAGGTTATGATAGATATCATATGGCCACAGAATTATTCTTGGTTGACCCAATAGACCCCAAAGAAAAACGAGAAGATTACTATCATATTCTTCCCAATGGTGAGTCTTCTCTTGACTTATCATTATCTCCACTGTCTCTAATTGAGAATTATACTTCAAACAAATACCAAGATTATATAGGTAGTGCCCATAGATATACTCAGCAAGTGGATGAGCACAACCTTGTCTTATGATGACACGAGGTTGTATGTCATTAGACATCTTGTATGATAGTGACAAAACACCCTTCCAACGTTGGGTTCGCCTCACCCTATTTTCTTCACCAAATATAACTACTAAATGATGACCACCGTTCTATTCCCTTGTTACCCCCGCTCGACCCAGCTACACTCTTATTACCTGAAAGGAATTGTGAAGCAAAAGGGTGAGCACAACTAGCTCAGTAAAGAATATCATGACTAAAGATAAATAAATTATCAATAGTCTTCATCAATAATAAATCAGAGATTTAGAACATATGGTAGATGATAAAAAAATTTCAACCATAGTTGCAGCGGAACATACAATCCATTAGAAGAGTCAAATAGACTATAAAGTCTATTATCTTCTCCATGTTAAAAATCCACCAACAATGTTTTATCCCTGTAACATCACTCAACAGTTCTGGTCCACAATCATATAAATAACTCATAATCATAATTATGATTCTAAATTCCTCTTCTCATCCAGGACAAAGATAATTTTCATCACTTGTATTTACCTGAAACATCAAAGATCATGGTTATACCAAATCACAATTCTTGTTCATAATCATACTAATAATTTCATCTTTGTACTACGGGCCAAAGATATTCGTCAACAGTTTATCTTTGCACTACTGGCCAAAGATATTCAACAACAGTTCATCTTTGCACTACATGCCAAAGATATTCAACAACATATCATCTTTGCACTACAGGCCAAAGATATTCATCAATAGTTCATATTTGCACTACAGGCTAAATATATTCATCAACAGTTCATATTTGCACTACATGCCAAATATATTAATATCTCAAAGAATTATAATCATTTTAGAATTTATATAAACAATAATTATAACCATGTTGATCAATTCACCTTTGCACTTAAGCTTAAGATATTCAATTATAAATTCAATGGTCATGATCATACCAGTCACAATTCAACTTTGCACTACAGGCCAAAGAGAACCCTAGTCATGATCATACCAATAATCTACCCATCTTTACACTCCAGTGAAAGAGAATTTTAACATCAAGATTATAAAAATGTTATATATAATAGTAAAATCAATATAATCAAAACATCTAGATTTAATCTCGAGAGTAATATTCATAACTCATGAATAGTAACTCGTGAATAGTAACTCATGAATAGTAACCCCGACACAAAAGATAAAAATTCCACAATAAAATCCATTACTATCCCTTACTATCCCTCACAATCCCATACAATCCCTTACTATCCCTTACAATCCCATACAATCCCTTACCTCAAAAGAGCAGTACTTCTGACTGGATATCGGATATGATGCTGAAGGAAACTTGCACTGATGAATAGCAACTCACCAAGTATCTAAAAACTCACAAAATATGCTTCATAATATAGAGAGAGAAAGAGAGAAAGCTTATGTTTCTGGTGTGATTTTCAATTCTAACTTAGCCCTCTATTTATAGGAAAATTTTGGTAGGTTTGACCTGCAACCTGATGGCTTTACCTGCTACTATTCCCACCCACCACATTTGAAATATAATTCAGCACATTTCTTCACCAACCACAAGTGGGGCCCACCAATTCTAGAATTTTCCACCAAAATGATAAACTCCGAAAATTCAACAATTTCTGAACCAGTCATCTCGTAAAATTCATAACAAATCATACGTTCATTTTTAACGGTTCAAAATTTGTGGACATATACTCAACTTATATATGTATAACATATCCAAAAATTACCACGATCCAACGGTCGGATTAAAAATTATAACCCCCGCAAAATATCTCAAAAACCCTGATTTTTAATACCTCCATTCCGACAAAAATACTGGTAAAAACCTCAACATTAACTCCTTCATTTTTAACCACAAAAATATATCCCTCATTTATATCCACATAATATAAATATTTCCTTATCATATGAATCAATAATTAATTATTCACAAATAATATTACAGAATCACATTTATGACAACCAGGCCGTTCCCAGGAAAGAGGGGGCTTTCCAATAAGAATTTTTCCTTACTGGCGCGCAATTAGATGACCAAACCTCTCCTTAGACAGAACTTTCTAGACATTGACAATAATGTTATCGAATAATATTATTCAAATAATATGAATTATTGATCTGATAAAGGAAAATACTGTGTAGCAACAATTATTGAAACAACAATAATATAAAATATCAACGCAACAATTATTGAATCAATAAAATAAAATATTGAACAGTAACTACTGTAACAATTATTGAGTAGTGCCTTCTTACGTAAGAATCAATAATTTCAAAAATACTGTGCAATACCGTGTGCTACTGTGCAATAACGCGTATTACTGTATTTTAACCACCGGGTATTCCAACAGTGTTAACGGTAACAACTACGCCGTTATTTGTAAAAACTTAAATTTGTCGTTTTCTTCACCCGACAGTTATTCTGTTATGTGGCCCACAAATAGCTACGTCGTCGTACGAATATTCTCCGACAGAAAGAATATTCCACGACCAAACGAATATTCCCCGACAACAATGATTATTTTATAACCACTTGTGTATTTTGAAAAAAAATCCATATTTCACCCATAACTTTAACATTTATCAATTTAACCATTTACTGAATAGTAATTATAAGAAAAATTGAATACTTTTATTTCATAAAATTCGGGGTCTTACAATCTCCCCTCCTTATGAAATTTCGTCCCCGAAATTTACGTACCTGGTATTTCAAAGAGTTGAGAATACCTTCCTTTCATTTCAAATTTCATCTTCTCTGTCATCATAATTTCTCCATTGCTCATCTCCTGTATTTCAAATATCATTCTAGAATACAGCTTCAAAAACAAAGGTTAATTTAACAAATTAACATATCACATCATATCCCAATAGTATGACTGACCAACAAATAAGCTTAGGTAGGACACACTAGCGAAGGATTTACTCATCTCTCCCCTCCTAGTTGTATTCCCCGATCTCCGCCAGAGATCATATCCCTAAGCTCTGATACCAAATGTAACTCTGGACACCAACCTATGTCAGCACCTTACATTGATACCTATCAGCTTGCCACCGCATAACGGCGTCCCCTACGGAGAGTCTGGCTTCGGTGCATCCCCCATCAACAGGAAGTCACCAGCGAGAGGCTCGGGGCTCTTTACTTATAGCTCTGATACCAAATGTAACGACCCCAAAATAGGTTCATTCCACCCAACCCATTCTGAGTCGTCAAATACATGGTACAGAAAACAACTACAACTTTATTACAACAATTGTCGTGCAAAATACAACAACACATATGCTGTGAGTTTGGATACAAATATATACCAAATGTGACTCATGTTCCAACCGTGGACATCACCTCACAATAACACCTTACATAAAGGTATAGTTAAAAACTGTTTTAGAAATTAGGATATTTGGGAAGTGCTCAAGGAAACCTTCGTACATGGGAGGCCATGCGTCTAGGTTATGATAGATATCATATGGCCACAGAATTATTCTTGGTTGACCCAATAGACCCCAAAGAAAAACGAGAAGATTACTATCATATTCTTCCCAATGGTGAGTCTTCTCTTGACTTATCATTATCTCCACTGTCTCTAATTGAGAATTATACTTCAAACAAATACCAAGATTATATAGGTAGTGCCCATAGATATACTCAGCAAGTGGATGAGCACAACCTTGTCTTATGATGACACGAGGTTGTATGTCATTAGACATCTTGTATGATAGTGACAAAACACCCTTCCAACGTTGGGTTCGCCTCACCCTATTTTCTTCACCAAATATAACTACTAAATGATGACCACCGTTCTATTCCCTTGTTACCCCCGCTCGACCCAGCTACACTCTTATTACCTGAAAGGAATTGTGAAGCAAAAGGGTGAGCACAACTAGCTCAGTAAAGAATATCATGACTAAAGATAAATAAATTATCAATAGTCTTCATCAATAATAAATCAGAGATTTAGAACATATGGTAGATGATAAAAAAATTTCAACCATAGTTGCAGCGGAACATGCAATCCATTAGAAGAGTCAAATAGACTATAAAGTCTATTATCTTCTCCATGTTAAAAATCCACCAACAATGTTTTATCCCTGTAACATCACTCAACAGTTCTGGTCCACAATCATATAAATAACTCATAATCATAATTATGATTCTAAATTCCTCTTCTCATCCAGGACAAAGATAATTTTCATCACTTGTATTTACCTGAAACATCAAAGATCATGGTTATACCAAATCACAATTCTTGTTCATAATCATACTAATAATTTCATCTTTGTACTACGGGCCAAAGATATTCGTCAACAGTTTATCTTTGCACTACTGGCCAAAGATATTCAACAACAGTTCATCTTTGCACTACATGCCAAAGATATTCAACAACATATCATCTTTGCACTACAGGCCAAAGATATTCATCAATAGTTCATATTTGCACTACAGGCTAAATATATTCATCAACAGTTCATATTTGCACTACATGCCAAATATATTAATATCTCAAAGAATTATAATCATTTTAGAATTTATATAAACAATAATTATAACCATGTTGATCAATTCACCTTTGCACTTAAGCTTAAGATATTCAATTATAAATTCAATGGTCATGATCATACCAGTCACAATTCAACTTTGCACTACAGGCCAAAGAGAACCCTAGTCATGATCATACCAATAATCTACCCATCTTTACACTCCAGTGAAAGAGAATTTTAACATCAAGATTATAAAAATGTTATATATAATAGTAAAATCAATATAATCAAAACATCTAGATTTAATCTCGAGAGTAATATTCATAACTCATGAATAGTAACTCGTGAATAGTAACTCATGAATAGTAACCCCGACACAAAAGATAAAAATTCCACAATAAAATCCATTACTATCCCTTACTATCCCTCACAATCCCATACAATCCCTTACTATCCCTTACAATCCCATACAATCCCTTACCTCAAAAGAGCAGTACTTCTGACTGGATATCGGATATGATGCTGAAGGAAACTTGCACTGATGAATAGCAACTCACCAAGTATCTAAAAACTCACAAAATATGCTTCATAATATAGAGAGAGAAAGAGAGAAAGCTTATGTTTCTGGTGTGATTTTCAATTCTAACTTAGCCCTCTATTTATAGGAAAATTTTGGTAGGTTTGACCTGCAACCTGATGGCTTTACCTGCTACTATTCCCACCCACCACATTTGAAATATAATTCAGCACATTTCTTCACCAACCACAAGTGGGGCCCACCAATTCTAGAATTTTCCACCAAAATGATAAACTCCGAAAATTCAACAATTTCTGAACCAGTCATCTCGTAAAATTCATAACAAATCATACGTTCATTTTTAACGGTTCAAAATTTGTGGACATATACTCAACTTATATATGTATAACATATCCAAAAATTACCACGATCCAACGGTCGGATTAAAAATTATAACCCCCGCAAAATATCTCAAAAACCCTGATTTTTAATACCTCCATTCCGACAAAAATACTGGTAAAAACCTCAACATTAACTCCTTCATTTTTAACCACAAAAATATATCCCTCATTTATATCCACATAATATAAATATTTCCTTATCATATGAATCAATAATTAATTATTCACAAATAATATTACAGAATCACATTTATGACAACTAGGCCGTTCCCAGGAAAGAGGGGGCTTTCCAATAAGAATTTTTCCTTACTGGCGCGCAATTAGATGACCAAACCTCTCCTTAGACAGAACTTTCTAGACATTGACAATAATGTTATCGAATAATATTATTCAAATAATATGAATTATTGATCTGATAAAGGAAAATACTGTGTAGCAACAATTATTGAAACAACAATAATATAAAATATCAACGCAACAATTATTGAATCAATAAAATAAAATATTGAACAGTAACTACTGTAACAATTATTGAGTAGTGCCTTCTTACGTAAGAATCAATAATTTCAAAAATACTGTGCAATACCGTGTGCTACTGTGCAATAACGCGTATTACTGTATTTTAACCACCGGGTATTCCAACAGTGTTAACGGTAACAACTACGCCGTTATTTGTAAAAACTTAAATTTGTCGTTTTCTTCACCCGACAGTTATTCTGTTATGTGGCCCACAAATAGCTACGTCGTCGTACGAATATTCTCCGACAGAAAGAATATTCCACGACCAAACGAATATTCCCCGACAACAATGATTATTTTATAACCACTTGTGTATTTTGAAAAAAAATCCATATTTCACCCATAACTTTAACATTTATCAATTTAACCATTTACTGAATAGTAATTATAAGAAAAATTGAATACTTTTATTTCATAAAATTCGGGGTCTTACAAACGTAATGACTATGTTATTTCCTAAGCCGATACTGGTAAAGGAGAAGGATTCCAGATCCCAAGGTGGAAGAAGAGGAACGGAGAATTAAATAAGTCATCGTCCGAATGATGTGAGGCATACACATCATTGTCCATGATGAACATACAAATAGATACACCACAGACGATGATTGCCCAGACATAATGGTCATCATTCGAGAGAAGGAAGACGATGACAGCCCCTCCATCACTATAGTCCACCAGAACTTTGCCCTTTCTAATTGGTGCAACACTCCTTGCATGGGTCGACAAGGGTAAAATGGGCAGGAACTCCTTCTGCCATGTAGATATCATAATTGCTTACTTTTCTGTACAGTATTAGCAGTTGTTTTATCTGTACATGCTAACACTTTGTATAATTAAATAGTTTTATATATATTAAGTGAAAGCATATTTTGTTTCAGGACTCTGAACTTAGATGTGTTTGTACTTGCTGATAAGATGCCTCTTCTCCACAAGGATTATAACTTTCATGAAAAATGGGACTCAGACTTAATGGAAATATAAGAGGACATCGAGGTGCCTCCGGAGATCAAAGAATGGGTCGAAGATAAACCTAAACCTAACCTTGATCAAACCACCTCTTTCAATCTCAGAACCTTAAAAAACCCTAAGTTAATCCAGATTGGTTCATACCTTACCCCATACCAACGGAATGATATGGTTATGCCATTAACCCAATTCCAGGATGTGTTTTCATGGTCTCATGAAGATATGGTGGGTTTGTCCACTGACATTGTCCTTCATCGCCTTCCCATTAAAGAGGGATTCAAGCCAATTAGAAGAAGCTCAGGCGATTGAAAGCTGAGTGGAGTTTAAAGGTGAAAGAAGAAATTGTGAAACAATTTCAAGCTGGTATTATCATGGTGTCTACATATCCTGAATGGATATCCAACATCATTCCCATGCCTAAGCCTAGAGGAAAGGTGCGAGTTTGCGTAGATTATCGGGATCTGAATAAAGCTTGCCTTAAAGATAGCTTTTCCGTGCCATTTATACACATTCTTATTGACAATACTGCTCAATACGGTATGTACTCCTTCGCTGATTGCTTTATGGGATACCATCAGATCATGGTTGCTGAGGAGGATCGTGAGAAAACTGCTTTCATCACGCCTTGGGGAACCTTTTGCTACAGACGGTTGTCTTTTGGCCTCATCAATGCCGGAGCCACCTATCATCGAGCTATGATGGCTCTTTTTCACGACTTAATGCACAAAGAGATAGAGATCTACTTGGATGACATTATTGCCAAGTCCCGAATGGAGCAAGATCATTGAGACCATCTTAAAAAGTTCTTCAACAGGTTGTGTAAGTATAACTTGAAGTTGAATCTAGCCAAGTGTGCCTTTAGCTTTAAATCAGGCAAGTTGCTAGGATTCCTAGTCAGTCACAAAGGGATTGAGCTGGATCCCACCAAAATCCAAGCCATTACGGAAATGCCCATTCCTCAGACAGAGAAGGAAATACTGGAATTTTTGGGAAGAGTCAACTTCATTGGTAGGTTCATTTCTCAACTCACAGCAACATGTGAGCCTATCTTCAAGCTGTTAAGGAAGAACTCCTCCATGAAATGGAATGATGAGTGTCAGAAGGCCTTCCTTACGATCAAAGAGCAGTTAGTCAAAGCTCTTATTTTGGTACCACCCAGGGATGATGTTCCCCTATTCATGTACTTATCCATAAGTGACAATGCCATGGGCTGCATACTGGGTCAGAAAGACGATAGAGGCTGAGAACGAGCTATCTATTACCTCAGCAAAAGATTTAGCAGCAGTGAACACAAGTACACTCTGATTGAGAAGACTTGTTGTGCTTTAGCATGGACAGCCATGAGGTTACAACATTACCTCCATGGGCACACAACCCATCTCATATTCCGCGTGGATCCTCTTAAGCATGTGTTCAGCAAGCCCAAACTGAATTGTCGACTGTCTAGATGGCAGTTGATTCTGCAACAATTTGACATCGTTTACGTGACGCAAAAGTCCATTAAAGGTCAAAGAATTGCTGATCAACTGGCCGCCGCACCTTCAGGGGACTTTAAACCCTTGGAAACATACTTCCTTGATGAAGGGGTAATGACAATTCAGCAACACCATCAGTACGATACACGTCTAACATGGAACATATATTTTGATGGAGCTGTTAATATGGAAGGTTCTAGAGCTGGAGCAGTTCTAGTATCTGGTACGGGGAGCAGTATGCTGTCGCTGTCAAATTATAGTTTGTTAGCACCAATAACACAGCTGAGTATGAAGGCTGTATCACGGGGCTAAAACTTGCCCGTTCAATGGGCATCAGGCGGTTAACAATCTTTGGGGATTCTAAGTTGGTAGCCAAATAATCCACGGGAATCTATCAAACTAAAGAGCTACATTTGTTGCCTTACCATCGGCAAGTTTTACAGATGGCTTCGGAGTTCGGAGAGATTTCCTTTCTACACATTCCTCATAATAGGAATGACTTCGTAGACGCATTAGCAACTTTGGCCTCCTTGATTCATATACCTGACAAGGAACACATGCCAAGCATCACATTAGCCCTGTAAAAGGCACCAGCCTATGGAAACTATGTTGGAGAAGTATCGGATGAGCTACCTCCCATCCAACAACCTTGGTATCAGCATATCATGGAATATTTACAAGATGGATCTACACCCGCTGAGGCGAGCCTGACTGAGCAAAGGTGGATTCATCGACTAGCTATGAAATTCTACCTGAGTGGAGATGCTGTGACACCCCCAAATCCGGGTTACCTGACCCCCGAGTTTGGTGTTCATGATCCACAATATAATACCATTTAACTACACATTCATATATAAATAGGAATATATAAGTCATTAACATAAGTTGTTAATACATAAGTCCTAGGTTTGCTAACCTTAAAATTACAAACATACCCCTTAGATAAACAAAAAGGGCTTACAATACAACATAATAATGATGTTGTTCATTATACTACTCTGGCATCTTGCCTTTGCCTTTGTTCTTCTTTAACCCGCTGGCCTCTTCGTTCCTAGCTGAAATGTTTTATTTAGAGCAAGGGTGAGCAACAAGTTTTTCCCGTAAGTTAAGACATATAATAAATGTATACGAATTAACAAGAACAGACTATCTATTTTGATAGAATGAAACCAAAGTTCGGTAAACTTTGAAATGGCTGAACAAATCGTTAATCAATAATAAGTTTTCTCTTATTCTAGGCAACACAATAATTTGATAATGAAATAGTACAACACTTTCAAAGTTTCTACGATATTCTATTGAATAATCAAGAATCAATTCTACGCAATAACAAAGTGGAATGTTTTTCAGATTTATGCTGAGCGATCCATTGGATCTAGAACTTCTACTTTCTTGGGTATCTATCAAAGATTTACTTTGATACATACGCAGGTGTATCAGATAACCATAAAGATTAAATCATAACTCTCTGTAAGTACTTAGAGCCGATAAACTCCTTGTACCCTATATTATGCATAATACTTAACAGTGCGTAATGATAGAATATACGACCTAAAATGTTCCCTTTTTTTATAAAAGGTTATTCTTCTCAGTCTCAGAATCAAGATTTTGATTTACCAACGAAATGCAATGATTTCAATTTCTATTTACTTATCGATGTTAGCCAAAATAATTGGCAATGATCTATCAATAACAACTAAATTCTCTTCTCGAATTTATCAAGCTCTAACAAATGTTCATCTAGCCAGAATAATTAGCTAAGACATTTCTCAACATAATTTGACAATAAACAGGAATTATTTGTACTGTCAATTCTATCTTTTACAAATATGAATATCCAACAACAATTATTCTACAAATGTATATTCTACGAATCAGTAATTTAATTTGAATTATTAAACATGCACTAACTGCGAATAATCAACAGTAAATCCGTGGACGTGGTATAATTAGCAATAATTAACCATTATAATAATTGAATGAATATAACTCAAGGTTGAGTTAGGAAACTTGCCTTTTGCGTTGATTACAGCTACACAATATAATTAACTACGTTCGTAAGACCTATAATCAATAATGTCGGTCTCACAATTAGCACAATCATTTATAACACGTAACACTGTATTCTACAGTCAAACTTCTCCTAGGCACATTACCACATAATCACATCAGTGTTTATAACCTATATAAACACTTATCCAGTTTAACTATTTCGGTCTAGTTGGATTTCGGTCCATTCTTGGTGTTCTGGTCACCCTATCCGATAATTAACACATTGATTGTCAATCAAACTTGGTCTCTAAGCTTTAATATTATTTTAGATAAGTCAAATATCGTTTTTAATATTTTTCGGAAGCTTTTAATAATTTATAAACAATTATTATAATTTATAATCATTTTTCAAACACTTAAATCATTTTTAAATGATTTAATTATCAAATAATCTTATCACTATTAATATTTAAGAATATAAAAATATTAATAACATACTTGTCAAAATATTAAAGTTATTATTAATAACTTAAAATATTTTTAAATCATCAATATTCTACTTAAATAATTTTTAAAGTAATTAAAATCATTTTTAAATCATCACTATTAATATTTAAATATTAATAAAATTATTATCAAAATATTAAAAGTCATTAATTATAACTTAAAATATTTTTAAAATATTTTTCTCATTTTTAAATCAATGAAATCACTTTTAATTCATTTATTTAATATAATAATTAAATAAATCTAATATCATTAATATTAATTTATTACTGAGAATTCTCCAAAAATATTGAAATATATATGTTATAATTCAAAATATTTTCTAACACTTAATTCTTATTTAAAATGATTTTTCATAATATTAAATCATTTTTCTCTAATTCATTTAATACACTAATTAAATAAATTAAATATCTTTAATATTTAAATAATTATAAATATTAATGAAAAAATGTCCCAAATAATTAAAAATTATTTTTCAGAATTTAAAATGATTTTTAAAACCATTTTTAGTAATTTTTTATAATTTATTTCTATTTTTAAATTATTTTCGGAATATTCAGAAAATAAAAATATTAAAAACCGTCACTGTAGGCCTTTAGCGATACAAAGCGTTGTTGTTGGTGTTCTTGAGCTCAAGAACACTGACAGCTTCGTGTTCATGGTTGCTCGTTTGACTATCCATGATTCTCAGCTCAGGCATGATCTGGGCTAACTTGAACATTGATGTTGTAGTAGAAATGCAGTACTACAACTATCAATCACTAAATTGGTCATAAGACATCACAATAAGGAGATCAAAGCCTCCAAAATAGTTGTCAGATGGTTTCTGGGTTTTCCAGAAACCCAGGCAGTTCGACTATCTACTTTCGTGCTCAATTATCTATACGTTCAGGTCATGATGTTGGTGGTTTAATGGTTTATAGTTAGAGTCCACATGTCATAGAACATTTACAAAGCAACATCTAAGTTTAACATCAGCAGAAACATAATTTATGAGCCGGTCAACGGCTGTCAGAAAGCTTGCTCATGCCTAGTTTAACCATCTGTTGTGTTCAATCCATTGAGGATTTATGGTATCTAAAAACCCGAATCTCTAGTGCACATTACAACGTACATATGTATTACAACAATAATATCAAACATTTAATCTGACAGATCAAGGGGCTTAAAGAAGTTGTCAAACACTGGTAAGCCGTTTCTAGGTTACCCATATTGTACTCGGTCATGGTCGGTCAACCGACTATGACCGAGTATATCTTGCCATCTAAACATTAAACGACTCTAATTTCACTTCCAGAACCAAGAACTCATACCAAATTACAGATCCCAGACATAAAACAAGAAAAATCTTAAACAAACTAGAATCTGTGACGCCTGACATTTGCTTGTCAGACCACAATTTTTGTTCTTCACAGTTTTGAAAGTCATCACTTTTAAAGCATTTTGATGCTATAGATCTATGTTATATCAACATAGATCATCATTAAACATCATCTAGCAAAGATCTAAACACATAAACAAAAACTTTTTCATAGCAACATGGATCAAAATAAAAATTAGGTTTATACATTTTCTTGCCAAATCATAGATCTTAGCTCTTCAATCTGAACTTGATGTTCCAGGAGGCTACTTAGTGACTGATTTACTTAAGAATTTCGGAGGTTGGGAGAGAGAGAGAGAGTTTGTTGAGAGTAAGATAGCAACTTAGCCAACTTTAGTAACTTTCTCTCTCTTAATCTCTTATAGTCATTTGGTGCAACGAATCTAAGCATGCTAGGTGTCCATTTGGATAAGATTGGAGCTTATTTCTAGCACATGGGATAAACCTTAAGTGATGACTCACTAGATTTGTAAATCTTTTTACTAAAAATCTAAGAAAAAGGGTATTTTGGACTTTGTACACGTAATCTTAATGGCATACTTGGAATTTACCAAACCCTTAGGGTTTTAACCCTAAGGTTCTAATCCTTAAGTTTTACACCCTTAACTTCTAGGATTTTCTAAATTAGGACTTTAAAAATAGAAAATCAAGATTTCAAAAATATAATTGGTGTTTCCTAATTATATTACATGTTTACTAAACACATTAATGTTTACTAATCACTTTATGGCTTACTAATTAGGATTAGGGTTTCCTAATTAGGGTTTAAGATTCTTGAATTAAATTTTTAGGGTTTCCCGACTTTCGATTAGGGTTCCTAACTACTCGTTAGGGTTTTTAATCTTAAGATTAGCGTTTCTAATCCCTTACTAGGGTTTACTAATATTGTACCCTACCCGATCAATCATTGATCAATAATATTATACAGTACAAACACACACTCATCAATATAATTATTTTAATTATATTTTATTTATCGAATCCCTTTCCATAAATTAGGACTAGTGTTTCTAAAGCTGTTTAGCACAACTCTACTCTAAATTTATTAGTCAATACACAAATTGACCTTCTCGAGACTCGTATCACAGATACTTATCACAAAATTAATAATCAATATTAATATATTAATAAACAAAATTTATTCGTAAAATTTTGATTATTTGAAATCCCGGGTTATCATAGATGCCCCTCCTTAAAAGGATTCCGTCGTCGGAATCACAGCTTTTGTATTCTCTACAATCTTTTAAAGTTGTATCATCAATTCGTTTTTAACAACATAATGTTAAATTGTCTCAAATTCTAATATGTGACTTGAATCTATAACAGAAAACAATCCACAACAATATCTAACTCATATTACTCGCGTAATTTAAGTGTTAAGCGAAATCGTTACCTGCTGCGACCTCCTGAGTAGCCACTGCATCCTGCACCGTTATATTGAATGTACGGGCTGTTGGTCTTCCTGGTTGTGCAGGTCCTCGAATTACCAAGGTTCCGCCACTGGGTCCCTTGCTACCACTTTCCTTCTCAGCATTCTTCTTCGGACAGTTACGAACCAGATGATCAGTCGATCCGCATGCAAAGCAACCTTGAATTTTCTTCAGATTGGGGCAACTGGGCGACATGTGCCCCTCTTGTCCACAATTGTAACAGACTCCTTTCTTCTTCAGACAAACTCCAGCATGGTTCTTCCTATAATTTGCCAATGGCTCCCTTCCTTTCCTATTATCTTCTGTTTTATTACCCGACTGGGTATTCTCACTCCATTTCCTCTTATTCGGATTACTTCCACCATCATTTGTCTTCTTCTTCTTATCCTGATAAAATAGAGATGCAGCTTTGCTCCCTCCTTCAGCAATTAACGCTTTCTCCATCAATGCCGCAAACGTATTGATCTGTAATACCGCTACCTTGTTGAATATCCCTGGCTTCAGCCCATTCTCAAATCTTCTCGCTTTTCTTGCTTCTGTATCCACCTGATGAGGTGCAAATCTTGCCAACTCATTGAATTTGGCAGTGTATTCAGATACCGACATGTTCTCCTCCTTAAGTTTTAAAAATTTGACTTCCATCCTGGATTGCATACTCGGTTAGAAGTAATTTTCAAAGAACAACTCCTTGAATCTTGTCCACAGCAACACTTCTGTACCAGCTCTTGCTCGGTTCGTCTCCCACCAGTAATTAACTTCTCCCTTCATCAGATAAGTTATAAAAGTCATCTTTTGCTCTTCTACCACTCGTGTAACGACGAATGCTTTCTCCATCTCCTTTACCCAAGTTTGGGCTTCAATCGGATCTGTGGTCCCCTAGAATTCTGGCGGTCCCACTGCTTTAAAGTCCTTCAAATTAGCCAATCTATTAGTTGGCTGATTTCTCGCTCTTCCTCTTGCTGGAGCCCTATTTTCCATAGCTTCGGCTATCATATCTGTAAAGTTTTGCATTGGGTCCGCTTGACCCCCTTCGTTATTCACTGACTGATCTTCTCGCTGGTTTCGATTATGTCGTATAGGCGGCATGATCTAATTTAAATAAAAATCTTATATTAATTCTCTTTCTTTACACATATTCTTAACACAATAAGAATTTAACGCATAATTCTCATATAATTGCATATTCATTCATATAGCACATAGTACATATAGTACTTAACATATTTACTATTCCTTATTAAATCATACCAGGATTAACGACACAACTTTACACAAAAAGTTGTAATTCTCCATTTACACATAGTTATTACCAGTTCGTCAAACTTACCACACTTATGAGTTCAGTAACTTGCCACAATTATATGAGTGTATGAACTTATCCTAGTCAGACCTTTGGCGTCCATTCGCCGAGGGGTTCAAAACATTTCATATAATTATGAGTCATTAACTTACCATAAGTATGAGTTTTAAGAACACACAAATTAATCTTAATCTTATATTCATATAGAAAATAAAGATTTCATTCATAAAACATATATATATTTACATATGCTTCAACATCGTTCTCGATATTACAACACTTAATATCATAAACTTCTACCAAAAGATACTATTACATATATCTAAGTTATCTACCGACCACTCCCTTTACCAATTTTCTTCTTGTTGGGACACTTGTTGAATCTGTGACCCGTTTGCCCACATGAAAAACATTTCCTCAAATTTGGCTTAGAACAATGCAGAGAAATATGTCCTTCCTGCTTGCAGTTGAAGCAAACATTCTTCCACATCATGCACTCTCCCGCATGAGTCTTCCCACACTTGTTGCATGCTTGTTTCTTCTTTGGGTTTGACTTTTCAGAATTAGGGTTGTCATTGTCCCTCTTCCTCTTATTCTTGCCTTTCTGCTGCTTGATTGTTCCTTCAGTCGATCCACCACCTTCAATCTTCATCCTTTCCACCTGCGTCTTGAGCCCGTTCCGTTCTTCAGTCATTTCGCGTAACGCTCGCTCTGTCTTCCATAGCTCCTCCAAGAGAAACACTTTACTTCAGAGTTCCTTGACTTCTGCAGATAGCTGATCTTGTTCTCCAACTTTGATCTTATTCTTTAACTCCATATTAGCTTCTTTAGACTCCGCCTCTTCATCACTACTCAGATACATCTCGGGATAATCGTCATGATCACTCTCGAGATTAACCATGGGTCCATCTTCTCCCACCTTCTCAACTGATTCACTCTGTGTTGGCACCTCGGCTACTGGCACTGGTGCGACAGCTGCTGGAATCTCCGTACTCATTTGATCTTCTTCAGACATCCTACAATCAGTTTAAAAAACTTGATTAGTAATTCACCAGTACAAAATTCCCACACTATGTGTCCACTTATCTCACTATTGATGCATTCCGGCAATCCCTCACTTAGAACTCTAAATGAGTTTTCTCTATCTCACGTATGGTTATAATCCTAGGGTTTTCCCCCCACCCCACTTAAGGTTTATAACCTACAACTCTTCTACTAACTTGTGACACCCTGGTCACTATAGCTTTGATACAAACCTGTGACACCCCCAAATCCGGGTTACCTGACCCCCGAGTTTGGTGTTCACGATCCTTAATATAATACCATTTAACTACCCATTCATATATAAATAGGAATACATAAGTCATTAACATAAGTTGTTAATACATAAGTCCCAGGTTTGCTAACCTTAAAATTACAAACATACCCCTTAGATAAACAAAAAGGGCTTACAATACAACATAATAATGATACTGTTCATTATACTACTCCGGCATCTTGCCTTTCCCTTTGTTCTTCTTTGACACGCTGGCCTCTTCGTTCCTAGCTGAAATATTTTATTTATAGCAAGGGTGAGCAACAAGTTTACCCCGTAAGTTAAGACATACAATAAATGTATACGAATTAACAAGAACAGACAATCTATTTTGACAGAATGAAACCAAAGTTCGGTGAACTTTGAAATGGCTGAACAAATCGTTAATCAATAACAAGTTTTCTCTTATTATAGGCAACGCAATAATTTGATAATGAAAGAGTACAATACTTTCAAAGTTTCTACGATATTCTATTGAATAATCAAGAATCAATTCCACGCAATAACAAAGTGGAATGTTTTCCAGATTTATGTTGAACGATCCATTGGATCTAGAAATTCTACTTTCTCGGGTATCTATCAAAGATTTACTTTAATACATACGCAGGTGTATCAGATAACCATAAAGATTAAACCATACCCCTCTTTAAGTACTTAGAGTCGGCCAACTCCTTGTACCCTATATTATGCATAATATTTAACAGTGCGCAATGGTCGAATATACGACCTAAAATGTTCCCTTTTTTTTTATAAAAGGTTGTTCTTCTCAGTCTCAGAATCAAGATTTTGATTTAACAACGAAATGCAATGATTTCAATTTCTATTTACTTATCGATCTTAGCCGAAATAATTGGCATCGATCTATTAATAACAACTGAATTCTCTTCTCGAATTTATCAAGTTCTAACAAATGTTCGTCTAGCCAGAATAATTAGCTAAGACATTTCTCAACATAATTTAATAATAAACAGGAATTATCTGTATTGACAATTCTATCTTCTACGAATATGAATACCCAACAACAATTATTCTACAAATGTATATTCTACGAATCAGTAATTTAATTTGAATTATTAAACATGCACTAACTGCGAATAATCAACAATAAATCCCTGGACGTGGTATAATTAGCAATAATTAACCATTATAATAATTGAATGAATATAACTCAAGGTTGAGTAAGGAAACTTGCCTTTCGCGTTGATTACAGCTACACAATATAATTAACTGCGTTCGTAAGACCTATAATCAACAATGTCGGTCTCACAATTAGCACAATCATTTATAACACGTAACACTGTATTTACAGTCAAACTTCTCCGAGGCACGTTACCACATAATCACATCAGTGTTTATAACCTATATAAACACTTATCCAGTTTAACTATTTCGGTCTGGTTGGATTTCGGTCCATTCTCGGTGTTCTGGTCACCCTATCCGACAATTAACACATTGATTGTCAATCAAACTTGGTCTCTAAGCTTCAATATTATTTTAGATAAGTCAAATATCGTTTTTAATATTTTCTGAAAGCTTTTAATAATTTATAAACAATTATTATAATTTATAATCATTTTTCAAACGCTTAAATCATTTTTAAATGATTTAATTATCAAATAATCTTATCATTATTAATATTTAATAATATAAAAATATTAATAGCATACTTGTCAAAATATTAAAGTTATTATGAATAACTTAAAATATTTTTAAATCATCAATATTCTACTTAAATAATTTTTAAAGTAATTAAAATCTTTTTTAAATCATCACCATTAATATTTAAATATTAATGAAATTATTATCAAAATATTAAAAGTCATTAATTATAATTTAAAATATTTTTAAAATATTTTTCTCATTTTTAAATGATTTTTAAATCAATAAAATCACTTTTAATTTATTTATTTAATATAATAATTAAATAAATCTAATATCATTAATATTAATTTATTAATGAGAATTCTTCAAATATATTGAAATATATATTTTAGAATTCCAAATATTTTCTAACACTTAATTCTTATTTAAAATAATTTTTCATAATATTAAATTATTTTTTTCTAATTTATTTAATACACTAATTAAATAAATTAAATATCTTTAATATTTAAATAATTATAAATATTAATAAAAAAATGTCCCAAATAATTAAAAATTATTTTCCAGAGTTTAAAATGATTTTTAAAACCATTTTTAGTATTTTTTTTATAATTTAGTTATATTTTTAAATAATTGTCAGACACTGGTAAACCGTTTCTAGGTTACCCAGATTGTACTCGGTCATGGTCGGTCAGCCGACTTTGACCGAGTATATCTTGACATCTAAACATTAAACGACTCTAATTTCACTTCCAAAACCAAGAACTCATACCAAATTACAGATCCCAAACATAAAACAAGAAAAATCTTAAACAGACCAGAATCTGTGACGCCTGACATTTGCTTGTCAGACCACAATTTCTGTTCTTCGCAGTTTTGAAAATCATCACTTTTAAAGCATTTTGATGCTATGGATCTATGTTATATCAACATAGATCATCATTAAACATCATCTAACAAAGATCTAAACACATAAACAAAAACTTTCTCATAGCAACATGGATCAAAATAAAAATTAGGTTTATACATTTTCTTGCCAAATCTTAGATCTTGGCTCTCCAATCTGAACTTGATGTTCCAGGAGGCTACTTACTGACTGATTTACTTAAGAATTTCGGAGGTTGGGAGAGAGAGAGAGTTTGTTGAGAGTAAGATAGCAACTTAGCCAACTTTAGTAACTGTCTCTCTCTTAATCTCTTATAATCATTTGGTGCAATGAATCTAAACATGCTAGGTGTCCATTTGGATAAGATTGGAGCTTATTTATAGCACATGGGATAAACCTTAAGTGATGAATCACTAGATTTGCAAATATTTTTTACTAAAAATCTAAGAAAAAGGGTATTTTGGACTTTGTACACGTAATTTTAATGGCATACTTGGAATTTACGAAACCGGTTCTAATCCCTAGGTTTTACACCCTTAACTTCTAGGATTTTCTAAATTAGGACTTTAAAAATAGAAAATCAAGACTTCAAAAATATAATTGGTGTTTCCTAATTATATTACAGGTTTACTAAACATATTAATGTTTACTAATCACTTTATGGCTTACTAATTAGGATTAGGGTTTCTTAATTATGGTTTAGGATTTCCGAATTAAATTTTTAGGGTTTCCCGACTTTCGATTAGGGTTTCTAACTACGCGTTAGGGTTTTTAATCTTGAGATTTGCGTTTCTAATCCCTTACTAGGGTTTACCAATATTGTATCCTACCCGATCAATCATTGATCAATAATATCATACAGTACAAACACGCACTCATCAATATAATTATTTTAATTATATATATTTTTTATCGAATCCCTTTCCATAAATTAGGACTAGGGTTTCTAAAGCTGTTAAGCACAACTCTACTCTAAATTTATTAGTCAATACACAAATTGACCTTCTCGAGACTCGTATCACTGATGCTTTTCACAAAATTAATAATCAATATTAATATATTAATAAAAAAAAATTATTCGTAAAATTTTGATTATTCGAAATCCCGGGTTATCACAGATGTACTCTACAAAAGAGATGTAGGATTAGGTCTCCTCAGATGTCTGCATAAGGATCAAGCTCAGAGACTCTTGGATGAGGTCCATGGTGGAGTGTGTAGCCCACATATGAGCGGCCCTTTACTTGTAAAGAAGATCCTCAGAACAGGACATTACTGGCTCTCTCTCAAGGCTGACTGCAATGACCACGTCAAGAGATATTATCAGTGCTAAATTCATGGGAATGTTATCCACGCCCCTCCACGGGAGCTCCACAATATGAGTTCGCCTTGGCCCTTCTCAATTTGGGGAATGGACGTGGTCGGGCCCATCAAGCCCAAAGCCAGTAATGGACATCGCTTTATCTTCACCATGATCGACTACTTTACCAAGTGGGTAGAAGTAGCCTCCTTCCCCAGGGTTACCAAAGAAGTTATCATTGCTTTCATCAGAAACAATGTCATTTGTCGATATGCACAACTAGAGGTAATTGTATCATACAATGCTAAGAACCTCAACAACAAAATGATGGAGGAGTTATGCAGTAAATTCCACATCAAACACCTTAACTCCGTCATCTACTGTCCAAAGATGAATGGTGCTGTTGAAGCGGCTAACAAAAACATCAAGACGATCATGCAAAAGATGTCCGCCAACCACAAAGGATGGCCTGACCTATTGCCTCTTACTCTGTTAGCCTACAGAACATCAATGAGCACTTCAACTGGGGCAACCCCCTACGCATTAACCTATAGAATGGAAGCAGTACACCCCGTAGAAGTGGAAATGGAATCCCTCAGAGTGTTGATAGACACTCAGCTAGATGAAGACCAATGGGTACAAGACAGGTATCACCAATTGTCTCTAATAGACAAAAACTGAATCGCGGCTATCTTCCATGGTCAGTTATATCAACAAAGGATCGCTCGATCCTACAATAGAAAAGTCTGGCTACGGTAGTTTAAACAACATGACTTGGTTTTGAAGAAGATCATCGACAACCAAGATCAGTATAAGGGAAAATTCGCTACTAACAGGGAAGGCCCATTTATTGTCAAGGACGTATTGACAGGTGGGGCTCTCAGATTGCAGAAAATAGACGGCGATGAATTTCCTCAACTAATCAACTCGAACGCCGTGAAACGATACTATGTCTGAAGTTACTGTCAAGCAAACATCCTGGTGTTGGATCATCAGATCACCAGTCATTCTGGTTCTTTATCCCTTCATTACATACAACTCTTTTCCACACTACGCCCCTCAGGGAAACACAATTTTCAAGACAGCAGCCTGGTTTTTGGATCATCAAATCCCTTCCTCTTCACTCGGTTTTTTAACCCTTACTCAACTTCGATTATCCCACTAGGGATTAAACCTTTCACACTTGCAGTTTGTCCCCAAACATGGGATCAAACTTTTCACACCTGCAGTTTATCCTGAACTTAGGATTAAACTTTCTTCCCCCGCAGTTTTTCCTCCATATAGGATCAAACTTTTCATTGGCTACAAATCGTCCTAAGGGGCGAACTACGTCGACCTGATCTCTTTGATACACGGGAGTACGTAGGCAATAATTTTATATGGCCCGGTCGCAATAAAACAAAAACAACAAAAACATTCCTACACCCTTCTCATTAAAAAAACAAAAACAACAAAAATATTCCTACACCATTTCTGCCACATACAGCGTTGAAACTCTTACACCAGGTTAGAACTACGCAGACCTGATCTTATCTTCAATGGGAGTATGTAGGAAGCCATTTATGGTTCGGTCTAACCCCCTACCAAAACACAAATACTTGTCAACGGTACTGGGATCAAACTTCAATCCACCACATTTCATTGGATTCAAACCAATGGGATGGAATTATCTGACCTCCTCCTAAACAGGAGATTCGGCGACCATCTAGGCTGCGGTTGTTCCTTGAAGAGCAACACCATTCCATAAGAGATGGAATTAACTAGGCTCTTCCTAAATAGGAGTACTGGCGACCATCTGTGGTGCGGTCAATCTCAGAGAGGAAAGCAACACTCCCCTCCATATTTTCATACAGAAACCAGTCCCAAGACACCAAAGATGGTAGGGATACACACAGATCCATGATCCATTCTAAACTATCCAGAGACAACTCAATGTCCATCCAGCAAGGAGGAAGTCAGAATACATCAAGATCATAAGCCCTGAAAAAGCAGGAAAATATCAAGCAAGTATTCAAGCATATCTAAAAGGGAAGTGATCAAAAATATATTTCCCTGCTATATATAATATTGTTTAATTTACAGAATGTAAACTGTACATGACAAAATGGCTAAGCTAGTATGTGCATGAAAATACAAGGCTATCTACAGATCGGTATGCATACGAGCTAGCAGATCCGATATAGCATCTCTCTCAGGAGAAGGAGGTAATGCTGTGGTCTCCTGTACAAGGATATCCACACGAGCCAGCAAGTCCGAGGCCATCTGCATGGTGATGCAATGCTCATTAATATATGCACTCATCTCGGCAAGCATGCCAGTGGTAAGGGACCTCACTGTAGCACTATCTGTGATGGCTACATCCCGAGCAGATATGGCACTATCCCGCACAACTATCACTGCATTTCTGGCTGATCTGGCCTCATCCTGCCCAACAACAACGGCATCTCTGCTAGCTAATGCCTCATCTCTCTCTAACAGAGCTGCGTCTCTCCCATCAAAAGTTGTCAACATCAGGGCTCTAGCCTGATCTCTCTCAAAGGTCATCAGATGAAGACTCTGCTCAAAGTACTGTGCTGAATGCTGAATCACGACAGTGCTAGTACTGAGAGAATCTAAAAGAACTGCTGGCAACCCAATAAATGGCTCCTCCTCGGTGTGAGAATCAATGTCCTCCATGGGCTCTCTACCATCTGAAGCAATGATCGGCACTGTGGATACTACCGCAATCGATGAAGTCTCTATCTCTATCCACACAGAATACTCTAGTGAAAAACCCAGATGGATAATAGAAAAAGTAGCTATCTCATGCTGATCCCAACAAGCATACACACGGGATCGATCCTCTGCTGACAAGTGGCGAGAAGTTAAGCGCTGACATAACGCCCCATCAAAAGGATGAAAGTCCTGGAACTGGTCAAAACTGCGACATCACAGCCAGTGGGTAGTAGGTAGTCATGCCCCTCAAACCAGCCAGAGGGAGATAATCAATGCCCAGAGCATGAGTGATGAAACTGTATGGCGAACTGAGCCCTGAACACGACAAGATAGCAAACGGATCTACAATACCAGCTAAGAAAATGTACCAAGATACAGGATCTGTACACTCCGTAGGCTGGAAGGAATACAACATAGCTATCTCATGGGTGGAACAATACCGGTGCCGTAAGAATATGCCAATTGGTCTCAAGTGTGACATAAACCACACGTACAGCATAACCGAACTGCATGTGAATACCCCTGTAGGGTAAGTATTGTAGAACGTGGCCGACCTCAGTGTCTCTGCCATGATCATCGGAATAATGGTGCGACCCTCCCTGAGAGCTCTCACTGCCATAATAACGCCGGTGTCCAACTCATCCATATATTGTGGCATGTATACATATGATAATGCACACAGCAGCAATGCATCCGCTCAGGACAAATGCCACTAGTCCTCTAGTATGGTGAAATCCCCAGAATACCGAGCATAGCTATCCTCATAGCCAAATCTGTCAATCAGAAAATGCTGGGATATCACATAGCCAGATGTGATCTCATCTTGCACAACTCTCCACCTCAATCCAGTGAGAGTCATAAACTGACGGCTCATGTCACCAATGGCCATATACAAGCAAGGTCTGTCAAGTGGCATCATCATCAAACGTGCGTACTCCTCCAAAGTCAGAGTCAACTCTTGGGATCCAAATCGAAAAACATGTCTCTCCGGTACCCAGTGCTCCAGCATGCCCTCCACAAATCCTGTGGGAACCTAAAACATCAAAAGGGTCATGGCATGCTGTAACAGCTCATCTACAGTCACCCTATCTAAGGGTGACATACTATCATACCAATATCTCAGACGGGATGCCACCAATAATGGCGAGGTGTGATCTATGCGGCTGACTGTCGAAGAAGACATCTGTGTGGGCCGTATTATAATATCATCCAGGGGTCAATGCTAAATATCTCTGGACACATATACATATGCATAACATGATACATACATAACAGATAATAGATGGCAATATGATGCAGGGAATAGGAGATAGTACATATATTCCTAAATATATCATCATCTATATACATCATCCCTGTACAACTAAAAATACAGGGAAATGGGGCACAGACGCCTTACTACTAACAGAGGCCTATCAAAAGATATAGCAAGAATGGGGCACAGCTACCCAATTTCTAACAAGAGGCCTATCAAAAGAGATAACGAGAATACACATCAGAAGAAGACAATGATGTCAATATCTACATCATAAATCCTGTCCACCTGATGTAACTCCTCCTGAGTCACTAGATCTCTATCAATAGGGATGTCAGGCCTATACAAAGGAGGATCTGCACCGGCAAAGCCAAATGGGTCATCTGTGGGGCCAGCTCCTGCGCTGAAAGGATCAAACAAATCTGTCTCTATCGGATCTTTACCAAGATGCCGAATAAAGAAATGTGCCCAGTCCAGTCGTTGGGTCAAGCTGTCAATCTGTGTCACATGCATCGGATCTCAAACACAGGCTAGCCAATCCATCATAATCACGGATCCTGGAACCATATCCCCCATGAATCGAGTGGCGCGGGTCTGGGCTCCAATGGTACGAGGGATCCACCAATGCTGGAATATATCCTGAGTGCAAGGACCCTCTAACAATGCAAAATCATCAACACCCAACAATGGGATATCAATGACGGGTGACTACGACACAGGCCAATGACGCCTGGAAGGAGGCAAGATTTGTATACGGATCTCTCCTGTGGTGCTCCTAATAGTACACTTTCTTAAATAGAGCTCCCATCCTCTATCTGTGAAGAGAGGAACCCTACGGGTGGAAATCACATACTCGACACCAGTCGGGTACCCATCCTCAAATCTAATGGCCAAATGCTCCCCAAAATATGGAATCCATATGATGACATCCGTTGTCAACAACTCCAACTGTAGGCGACAATGAACGAAACCCTCAGCTACGGGGACCTCCGCCAGTATAGAATGATGCCATCGCCGTCCTCGTGGGTAGGTATCCAACCCTAATACACTCATTAAACGTAAACATGGGAGCTTCTCATAGGCCCAAAACTGCCAACACAAAGTCAAAACATCTGCTGTCAGTTAACACTCTTAACATGTACATGGTAAATTACAAGAGAAATACTCACTAGTAGAAATGGTAAAATCCTAACCAAGACTCGGTCAAGCCCTGCGAGCGCATACGCATGCCCTAAAGTAAATAGGCAAAGGTGTAGGAGCCCCAATCATACTCTCCTATATGGTCCACATGTCGCGTGGTGCTGATCAAAGCGAACGACACCGTAGAAGAGTTATCTGCTATGAAGCAGCCCCTAATAATCATCAGGAACAATCGTCGAAGAATGCGATCCCTGACTCAGACATCAGCTGGTATGGGATCACTCAACAGCCTACTCATAGCATCTATGCTCAAAGGACCCGCACGGATAGTCCTACCTTTGAGCGCCTCCGCTGGAACTCCTAACAAGGATCTGACGAAAGTGGGGGTAATATCCACCGTACAAGGCACTGGTGCCCCTCCAAACCCCATACCAATGATAAACCGCCAATCCATCGGCGTCATCATCACCTCACAGTCCAGTAAATGGAGAGACTGAGTCTGGTGAAACCAGCGCTCAGACAATGCCCTGAGGTAATCCCAGGGATAGCGGCGGGGAAGGATGGAAAAGAATGCCGTAAATCCCTAGTCATGCACAATCGCTCAATAGTCAGGATGCAGAGCCTGGTACATGGAGTGAATGCTGAACCAGTTCCCTCGAGGCTGTGTAAAGTCGGGAACCTACATAAAATGTAGATCGACATCAAAATCCTTTACTCCTCATCAATAGGAAAGAAGGAAGATTAAGATCTAACTTTATACCTCGTTGGCGTGCAAATACATCGAGAGATGTCGACTCAAGTCACCCAGAAGCTCTGGGTTTGCCACCTGAATACTCGAGAGGTCCCTACGGAGAATATGTGCAGTAGGATCTGGGTCCGCAATCGAAACATCCTCCTCCTCGTCCTCGACGTCCGGTACATCAACCCGGACTGAACGTATCACCGCCTCCACCAACCGATGAGGCTGTCTAACAGAACGGGGTCGAGGCACTTCAGAAGCCCTCCTCCGTACACCAGAAGTGGTCCTGCAGGAACTACTCGACTGATCCTGATCCATAATATCTGGACAATAAATCTCCAAATCACCTCAGAAAGGGTGTGGTATTTTCTAACTTGGAGCTTTTTAAAATGCATTTTGATGACTACATGCATGCATGCATTATTTTAACATACGTCTACAGTAGAGTTAAAAATGCATGACTACTCAATGCCTACATTTTGGAAAATTTTGTCATAGTTTCCTCTATAAATAGGACTATCCACATGCACATACGGCATGACTAGGTAGCCATTCAGTAGCACACCTGCCCACAGTCATATAAATACTATTTGCATTAAAAATTAAAGTCGTCAATCCATAAGGGTAGCCTAATTACCAGTATTACTTTGCTTTTTCACCTTTGCTCATTTGTCCTCAAATAGGATAAGAAATAGCAGAAAAAGGTGCCAATTTAACTGTTTCAGAAGTTAAATTTTTTCACATCATTATATTCAGCATGGTTTAATACTAACATTTACTATGTTAAATATTTTTTATCAAGTCATTTCAGCATGCATATACACTACTAGGTGTTTAGATGCAATTCATGTGATAAGTCATTTTCCAACGGATAAAAACTGGAAAAGAGTACATGCATGCGTTACCAGGACAGTGTAGAACACTTTGTACGGTGATAGAATTTGTAGAAAGACGTCCGAACTTAGCAGATCTGAAGAAGAGCTCTCATATTTCCTTCGCGGTGCCACATGAAATGACTTAAGAAAGCAAATTGCAACATAAATAACCATTCATGGTTGGCCGCAGGTCCACATGTGGCTGCTGCAGGTGTACTTATGGCACCCCTACATGGGTCCCACCCCTCCAACTCGGTCCAGTTCGAGTTGCAAAGGAGTTTTCACAAGCTAAAAAGGCCAAATCAGGGATAAAAATGCTACGCGAAATGAGCGGAATAGCCTGAAATCTTGGTTTTTTTTGGGCCCGACTGTGACTTTCTTATTATTCATTGGTATTCGCCCGAACACAGAGTATACTATACTGACGATCCCCATCATTGCAGATCACATTCAGCAATACCGCATAGAGGTCCAATGCCATAAATTCAGGGTCGTTGCCCTAATCTTCACAAACAGATCCCCGACGGGGGATACAATACATGGTCATCTGTCCACAAATAGATCCCCGGCGGGGGTTACAACGTATGGTCATCTGTCCACAAGGAGATCCTTGACGGGGGTTACAACGTATATTGACCATTGACACACACATCAGCGAGGATCAAAAGGATACAACGCATATTTTCCGTTGATATGCATGGCAACGAAGGTCAAGCAACCTAGACGTCAGTTCAGCCATTGGTAAGTAAACCCAGCGATGCATCGAAATCCATCCGATGATTGCAGTAGTTGATACACATATCAATAAAGGCCAAGCAGCCTTGGCATTTATCCCTAGTAGGGAGTTCATCCGTTGGTTCACACGTCAACAAAGGTCAGGCAGCCCTGACAACATCTAGTGTTGGCAGTAAATATGACAGAACATTACTATGGCCTGGCAATACAAGCCAGGAAAGATCAATATCATCTAAGAGGATCAATGATGGAATATGTTATACACCTCCTCAAATAGACAAAGTTTTATCCCCATAGATCTCTTGCACATGAGAGGCACATCTTTAGAATAAAGTCTGTATCAAGGATTCAAGACTTTGGTGATAACCCCAACGTCAACATCCTAAGAAGTTTGGATCACACATCCAAGCTTACCGTCATTACCACCACCGGTAAAAGCAACAGGGGGCCGGCAATCATGCCCATCATGTGGAAAAGCAATCCATATGCATCATCCATTTGCATCATGTTGCTACACATGACATTATGTTTATCTTGTTGCATTTCAAGTGTCTAGGATTCTTTATCCTATCCATGCCATTACATTGCATGAATATGATAAGGAGGGGTATCTGTAAACACTCAAAATTTTCTACACACATGTTACTGACATTACAGGAGGGCATATTAATTTTTCAGACATAACCTTGGAAGACAACTAACATCCAGTCTAGATACTATCGAAAGCTTAGTCTCAACCCCAGAACACACATCGGGAGCATCAGTTTCAACCTCGGAGATAACCCCGAGGCCTGTAGTTCCAATACGAAAAATTCTACTGGAGAAGGCCGATTCATCCCGGAGATAACCTCGAGATATTCAGTCTCAGTCCCAACACTGGGAATAGCAGATTTCAACCTTGGAGATAACCCCAAGGAAGGCAGTTACAGTTTCGAAGATAACCCTAGAAATGTTTGTTTAAAATGCATGCAATCAGCTTCAACCTCGGTGCTTACACGGAGGTACTCAATGCAAGACCTGGCGATAACATTGGAAAGACAGGCACACCTCAGAGATGACACTGAGGACCTTCAACACTTGCAATAGCACAATCTCAGAGATAACCCTGAGCAACGTCTGCTTTATCAGCCCAAACCGGAGATAACCCCTGTGAGGGGCAAAGTCATCATCTCTCCACCTTGACACCACATCACGCCATCTCAACATTTTAGACATACATTTCTACACAGTAATGCCCCACAAGAACTAAGGAAGTCCAATCCCGAGTGACTATTACGTAGGGTAACGGATAGAATTTGAAGTATGAAGATCGGAGGGCATAGTCCCATCTTCCTGACTTCGTACAACCTCTAATCCCATGTCATTGAGTAACTCTCGACAACGGCAATCCGAAAATAAGTCTTATACACGTCAGTAGGATGCCCGAATTGAAGTTCTAAAATTTTGAGCAGACATCACGTTGCACGCGTGCATGTACTTTGAGACGGTGGGACCCACGAAGCCCGGGGCACCCCGGGCAGCCGTAGGTACACCTGTGTCTCCCCCCTCTATAAATAGAGGGCTTGGGATGGCCATTTTGAGAAGAGAAAAGGCGAGGAAGCCCTGTCAAATTTGCTCAGTACACACTATAAGCTGAGTGCTTTCTCATTCTAAACACTTATAAGCTCGTATATATATACTTTTTACTGGCGGAATCCGAGTGTTCATCCACTTAAATCTATAGAAGTCTTCTTTGGTAGCCCACTGTAAGCTTTTTTACACACTTTAAAGCCTTTCTCTTCATCTTTGCACACACTATTCTTCACATTGAGAGTCGTGTTACGCGTGTTTTCCCGGACTTCGGTCCGTGGTTTTTATTTCTTTTGTATATATATATATATATATATATATATATATATATATATATATATATATATATATATATATATATATATATATTAAAGCAGTAAACGCACTGGATATAAAATCTAGGCTCATCGAACCAAGTCCGACAACAGTTCATACATAAAAATATATATTTCCAGGCTCATCGAACCAAATCCAGGCTCATTGACCGTTTTTACTGCTTTCTGTACATTTCGTCCTGCCTGGAGTTTCCTCCGTGGCGGTTGATCGCTTTTACATCTTTATTTATATTTCTAGTCCCCCGTGGAGGTGTTTCGTGGTGGTTGATCATGTCAATATATACATACATATATATATATATATATATATATATATATATATATATATTTACCGCTTTTATAAATTTACATTTCTGTTCTCCCATGGAGGTGCTTCGTGGTGGTTGATCATGTCTGTATATATAAATTTAATATATATATATATATATATATATATATATATATATATATATATATATATATATATAACTGCTTACTGTGTTCATATCAATTGCGGCATTATGTAAGCCTTGGGATCATGTGATCACAGATTCAGTCTACTGAATCTAGATTCGGTTCTCGTGATGGACATTTTCAGCTGCAAGCAACTTATAAATTTATTCACGGTGTTGGATTTCCTTAGATGGTTTTCATGCCAATGAGGAGTTCGACACTGCTTTGTACATTATTTTCTCGAAGATGCCTCGCATCTCAAAAATAAAAGCAATTAAGCCGAACATTTAATAAAATGGAAGTATCAAAGGCCTCAATTACTATTGAGCACGGGATTTGAAAAACCTCTTTTAAAACATCACTGTTATATCTTGTTTAAAATTGATTTTTTATACAAATTTTAACCCTTTGTATATAGGTGCAAACGAGGCATAACACTACTTCCAAATAATAGCACGTTGACCCATACACACACACATTCATATAACAGTCTCTTTAAAAGTGGCGGTCATCGTGGCAACACAGATGTCGGGGGGTGCCTAACACCTTCCCTTTGCATAAGCAAGTCCCCGGGCCCTAATGAATCTCGGTTTCAAAGACCCGTTTAGCAGTGTCACATAACTGGATCAATGTGCAAACATTTTCTCGATTGTGTTGGTACAACCATATAAAAAACCAATTGGTGACTCTTAACAGTCCATCGTTGACATTATACATGTCGGACCTTTTTCACTTGTTTTTTCAAACAAATATCACCTAACATGATAACACAAAAAAATAGGAAACGAAAATGGACAAATAAAAATCCCAACGTCGACAGGAGATACAATAGATTTTCCTTAGATACCGCAATAGTTATGTTTGATGCTGATCCTTCAACCTCCCTATAGTTCCATGGGACTTGCTTAAGGCTGATGACAGGATACTGCGGCCTGAATGGAAATATGATTGACTTTAGTGCAGCCACTTTTAAAACATTTTCAACTCCTTTGAGCTTGATTAGTTGAATTGTAAATGAAGTGGCAACCACATCTCCCTCAGAGGATATTACTGCTATGATTTATTTCCATCTTTGTGATCCTGGAGGAAATGTATGTCCACTCTCTAGTAGTACGGTGTCATCGTCTGCCATTTGCAGGTCACCGCTATCATTCATGTTTTGAATAAGATGGCGAAGTGCCCATCATTCCTCAGTGTTGTGACCATGAGAGTGGGAGTGGTATTGACATACTCCAGTATCATCAAATCTTTTTGAGCGCGGATTGACTGAAGGTAGCAATGCAGTGATCTTTCCTTCATTGATCAGCATTTGCAATATTTCTTCCATTGGTTGGCTTAAATAGGTGAATTCACATTTGTTGGAAAAATTTCGACGGGCATTGTAAGACCACAACTTTTATGAATAAAGAATAATTTTCTCGAAATATATTTTTTGAATATTATGGTGTGGATTGATATAATGTTATAGTTGTGGATAATATTTATAAATTTTACAAAGTAAGCAAGTGGTTATATAATATTCGATTGGTCGGGAAATATTCATTTTAACAGGGAATATTCGTACGACGTCACAATTATTGGTGGACCCCACAACAGAAGTATTGTCGTAGTTAGAAAATGACATAATTATCTTTTTATAAAAATAACGGCGGAAGTTTTACCGTTAAACTGTTGAACTACCCGGTAGTAAAAGTACAGTAATACGCGTGGTTGCATAGTAGCACACATTATTGATTATTGATGCTTACGTGAGAAGTCACTCAGTTATAATCAATTATTGCTACAGTAATTGTTGCATCATATCTCTCATATTATTGGTTCAATTATTGTCAATGTATCATCCACATAATATGTTATATTACTAAATTAATAATTGAGACAATAAAGTTATTCATATTATTATATACAATATTGACAATGTCTATAAAGTTCTGTCAAGGAGAGGTTTGGTCACCTAATTGCGCGCCAATAAGGAGAAATTCTTATCGGAAAGCCCCCTCTTTCCTGGGAATGATCTGGTTGCTAAATATTGTGAGTTATGATATTAATGATGAATAAGTTCATGTTGATTAAAGATGAAATTGATGGTTCCATTATGTGGGAATTATTAGTGTTAGTGGAAATCGACATTTATTTCGATAATAATTAATGTCTGGAGGTTATATTGACCAATCGGGTAATTAACCGGATAAATGAGCAATTAATTGCTATTAATTCACATGCTTATAACTATATGTTCACATGTGTATAACTATTTTGGGGGCGTCACAGTTGGTATCAAAGCCTAGGGATATGATCCCTGGCTGAAATGTGAGACAAGAATTATTTTAGATTTGTCATCTACAGCGATGCTTCAAGCAAAGGGTTAGGATGTGTTCTCATGCAACATGGAAAAGTCATAGCCTATGTCTCACGACAACTCAAAGAATATGAGAGGATTTATCCTACTCATGATCTAGAGTTGGCAGCAGTCATTTTTGCGCTTAAGATTTGGAGGCATTACCTGTATGGAGAGAAGGTGGAGATCTATACGGATCATAAAATCCTCAAATATTTCTTCACTCAAAAGGAACTCAATATGCGGTAACAACGTTGGCTTGAGCTATTAAAAGATTATGATCATACCATTCAATACCATCTTGGAAAAATGAACGTAGTAGCTGACGCAATGAGTAGAAGATCATATGCGGGTATAAGTGCGATATTGTCAACGCAAAGGTCCATTTTGTATGACTTACAAAGGATAGAGATAGAGTTAAAGACTTCAGGGACCCATGTGATGATGACAAATATATGAGTAGAACCGACTTTAATCGATAAAGTTAAAGCTGCTCAAACTCCAGAGCTAGAGCTGATGCGTATGAAGAAGAAAGTGCAAGAAGGTGCTATTTCGGAAGCAAGAATCGATGTAGAAGGAAAACTTCAAGTTGACTCCAGACTTTGTGTTCCTAACGATTCTGACTTGAAGTATAAAATCATGATGCAGGCGCACAACACACCGTTTGTAATCCATCCTGGGAATACCAAGATGTATCATGATCTTCGACATACATTTTGGTGGAGCAATATGAAGAGAGAGATAACGAGATTTATCTCAAGGTGTCTAACTTGTCAACGAGTCAAGGCGGAGCATCAAGTGCCAAAAGGTCCATTGCAACCACTTGAAATTCCAGAATGGAAGTGAGAGCACATTACCATGGATTTTGTTACTGGTCTTCCCAAGGTTTCTCAAGGCATAGATGCAATTTGGATCATTGTTGATAGATTGACCAAGTCTGCTCATTTCTTATCGATACGAGAAACTTATACACTTGAACGTCTTGCTAGTATGTACATAAATGAGATTATTAGACTGCATGGTATGCCAGTATCCATAGTTTCTGATCGAGACCCAAGATTCACTTCAAGATTTTGGGTTAGTTTGCAAAAAGCTATGGCCACGGATTTACGATTTAGTTCGGTAGATCATCCTCAAACGGACGAGCAATCAGAGAGGACTATTCAAACTCTTGAGGATTTATTAAGACTCTGTGTCCTTGACTTTAAAGGAAGTTGGGACAAGTTCTTACCATTAGTGAAGTTTTCCTACAACAACAGTTATCAAGCAAGTATTGGCATGGCTTCATTTGAGGCGTTGTATAGAAGAAAGTGTCGTTCTCCAGTATGCTGGGATGAGATGGGTGAAGCAACGTTGTTGGAACCGGATTTGGTACGTATGACTACGAAAAAGATTCAAATGATCCGACAACATATAAAAAATCTCACAAGATCGACAAAAGAGTTATGTTGATCTTCATCAAAAGGACGTGGAATTTAATATTGGAGATCATGTGTTGTTACGTGTTGCTCCATGAAAAGGAGTTACGAGATTTAGAAAGAGAGGAAAGCTCAATCCTCGATTCATTGGCCCATTTTTAATTCTCAATCGAGTAGGAACTGTGGCCTATAGACTCGCCCTACTGCCAAGTATGTCTTATGTTCATAGCGTTTTTCACATATCGATGTTACGTAAATATGTGAAAGACACAAACCACATTATTGAATTAGAACCAGACGAAATAGAGGAAGATTTAACGTATAAAGAGTTACTTGTTAAAATATTGGATAAGAAGGATCATATTCTACGCTCCAAGGTTATACCTCAAGTTAAAGTTTTGTGGAGAAACCACGATGTGGAAGAAATGACCTGGGAGTTAGAATTTGAGATGAAGTCAAGATATCCTCACCTCTTCGATATACCAGGTACGTACCCTAATTTCGAGGATGAAATTTTATAAGAAGGGGAGATTGTAAGACCCTAACTTTTATGAATAAAGAATAATTTTTTCGAAATATATTTTTTGAATAGTATGGTGTGGATTGATATAATGTTATAGTTGTGGCTAATATTTACAAATTTTGCAAAGTAAACAAATGGTTATATAATATTCGATTGGTCAGGGAATATTCGTTTTAACAGGGAATATTCGTACGACGACACAATCATTGGTGGACCCCACAACGGAAGTATTGTCGTAGTTAGAAAACGACATAATTATCTTTTTATAAAAATAACGGCGAAAGTTTTACCGTTAAATTGTTGAACTACCCGGTAGTAAAGGTACATTAATACGCGTGGTTGCATAGTAGCACACGGTATTGATTATTGATGCTTACGTAAGAATTCACTCAGTTATATTCAATTATTGCTACAGTAATTGCTGCATCATATCTCTCATATTATTGATTTAATTATTGTCACAGTATCATCTGTATAAAATGTTATATTATTAAATCAATAATTGAGACGACAAAGTTATTCATATTATTATTTACAATATTGACAATGTCTAGAAAGTTATGTCAAGGAGAGGTTTGGTCACCTAATTGTGCGCTAATAGGGAGAAATCCTTATTGGAAAGCCCCCCCTTTCCTGGGAATGATCTGGTTGTTAAATATTGTGAGTTATGATATTAATGATGAATAAGTTCGTGTTGATTAAAGATGAAATTGATGGTTCCATTGTGTGGGAATTATTAGTGTTGGTGAAAATCGATATTTATTTCGATAATAATTAATGTCTGGATGTTATAATGACCAATCGGATAATTAACCGGATAAATGAGCAATTAATTTCTATTAATTTACATGTTTATAACTATGTGTTCATATGTGTATACCTATTTTGGGGGCGTCACGGTTGGTATCAAAGATTAGGGATATGATCCCTGGCTGAAATGTGAGACAAGAACTAGGAGGGATTTGTCATCTAAAGTGATGCTTCAGGCAAAGGGTTAGGATGCGTTCTCATGCAACATGGAAAAATCATAGCCTATGCCTCACGCCAACTCAAAGAATATGAGAGGAATTATCCTACTCATAATCTAGAGTTGGTAGCAGTCGTTTTTGCGCTTAAGATTTGGAGGTATTACCTGTATGGAGGGAAGGTAGAGATCTATACGGATCATAAAAGCCTTAAATATTTCTTCACTCAAAAGGAACTCAACATGCGGCAACGACGTTGGCTTGAGCTGTTGAAAGATTATGATCATACCATTCAATACCATCCTGGAAAAGTGAACGTAGTAGCTGACACAATGAGTAGAAGATCATATGCGGGTACGCGTGCGATATTGTCAACGCAAAGGTCCCTTTTGTATGACTTACAAAGGATGGAGATAGAGTTAAAGACTCTAGGAACCCATGTGATGATGGCGAATATACGAGTAGAACCAACTTTAATCGATAAAGTTAAAGCTGCTCAAACTACAGACCTGGAGCGGATGCGTATAAAGAAGAAAGTGCAAGAAGGTGTTATTCCGGAAGCAAGAATCGATGAAGAAGGAACACTTCGAGTTAACTCCAGACTTTGTGTTCCTAACGATTCTGACTTGAAATATAAAATCATGATAGAGGCACACAACACACCGTTTGCAATCCATCCTAGGAATACCAAGATGTATCGTGATCTTTGACATACATTTTGGTGGAGCAATATGAAGAGAGAGATAGCGGAGTTTATCTCAAGGTGTCTAACTTGTCAACGAGTCAAGGGAGGAGCATCAAGTGCCAAAAGGTCCATTGCAACCACTTGAAATTCCAGAATGGAAGTGGGAGCACATTACCATGGATTTTGTTACTTGTCTTCCCAAGGTTTTTCTGGGCAAAGATGCGATTTGGGTCATTATTGATAGATTGACCAAATCTGCTCATTTCTTACCGATACGAGAAACTTATACACTTGAACGTCTTGCTAGTATGTACATAAACGAGATTATAAGACTGCATAGTATGCCAGTATCCATAGTTTCTAATTGAGACCCAAGATTCACTTCAAGATTTTGGGTTAGTTTGGAAAAAACTATGGGCACAGATTTACGATTTAGTTCGTCATATCATCCTCAAACAAATGGGCAATCAGAAAGGACTATTCAAACTCTTGAGAATTTATTAAGACTCTGTGTCCTTGACTTTAAAGGAAGTTGGGACAAGTTCTTACCATTAGTGGAGTTTTTCTACAACAACAGTTATGAAGTAAGTATTGGCATGGCTCCATTTGAGGCGTTGTATAGAAGAAAGTGTCGTTCTCTAGTATGCTGGGATGAGGTGGGTGAAGTAATGTTGTTGGGACCAGATTTGGTACATATGACCATGGAAAAGATTCAAACGATCTGACAACGTATAAAAACCTCACAAGATCGACAAAAGAGTTATGTTGATCTTCATCGAAAGGACGTGGAATTTAATATTGGAGATCATGTGTTGTTACGTGTTGCTCCATGGAAAGGAGTTACGAGATTTGGAAAGAGAGGAAAGCTCAATCCTTGATTCATTGGCCCATTTTTAATCCTCGATCAAATAGGAACTGTGGCCTATAGACTCGCCTTACCGCCAAGTATGTCTCGTGTTCATAACGTTTTTCACATATCGAGGTTGTGTAAATATGTGAAAGACCCGAACCACATTATTGAATTAGAACTAGACGAGATAGAGGAAGATTTAACATATGAAGAGTTACCTGTTAAAATCTTGGATAAGAAGGATCATATTCTACGCTCCAAGGTTATACCTCAAGTCAAAGTTTTGTGGAGAAACCACGATGTGGAAGAAATGAGCTGGGAATTAGAATCTAAGATGAAGTCAAGATATCCTCACCTCTTCGATATACCAGGTACATACCCTAATTTCGAGGACGAAATTTCATAAGAAGGGGAGATTGTAAGACCCCAACTTTTATGAATAAAGAATAATCTTCTCGAAATATATTTTTTAAATATTATGGTGTGGATTGATATAATGTTATAGTTATGGGAAATATTTATAAATTTTGCAAAGTAAGCAAGTGGTTATATAATATTTGATTGGTCGGGGAGTATTCGTTTTAACAGGAAATATTCGAACGACGACACAATCATTGGTGGACCCCACAACAGAAGTATTGCCGTAGTTAGAAAACGACATAATTATCTTTTTATAAAAATAACGGCGGAAGTTTTACCGTTAAACTGTTGAACTACCCAGTAGTAAAAGTACAGTAATATGCATGATTGTATAGTAGCACACGGTATTGATTATTGATGCTTACGTGGGAAGTCACTCAGTTGTATTCAATTATTGCTACAGTAATTGATGCATCATATCTCTCATATTATTGATTCAATTATTATCACAGTATCTTCTGCATAATATGTTATATTATTAAATAAATAATTGAGACCACAAAGTTACTCATATTATTATTTACAATATTGACAATGTCTAGAAAGTTTTGTGAAAGAGAGGTTTGATCACCTAATTACGCGTCAATAAGGAGAAATCCTAATCGGAAAGCCCCCTCTTTCCTGAGTATGATATGGTTGTTAAATATTGTGAGTTATGATATTAATGATGAATAAGTTCGTGTTGATTAAAGATGAAATTGATGGTTCTATTGTGTGGAAATTATTAGTGTTAGTGGAAATCGACATTTATTTCGATAATAATTAATGTCTAGAGGTTATATTGACCAATCTGGTAATTAACCGGATAAATGAGCAATTAATTGCTATTAATTCACATGCTTATAACTATGTGTTCACATGTGTATACCTATTTTGGGGGCGTCACATGCATTAGCTCTTACTTTTCTGGCAAGCTTTTCCTCCAAGGTTTCACTTTCTTGGGTGAGTGGTGGAGTCCTTGTGATAAGGGAAAGGAGGCTAGCATTCTCCTGACTGAACAACTATTGTGTGACTTAGTGTTGGTGTATCACCAATTCTGCCTGTTGATTGACCTATTCGTCAAGAGACTTTAACTCCCGCTCCATCATGAACTGGAACTCTGAATAATCCCACTTGTCGGCATTATCCTTGTTAGTTTGGGAAGAACCACACACATATTTGAGCTACTTAGAGCTCTCTCCACTGCCCCTGTTGATCATGTTAACCTCCTCTTCCTTATGTTGAGGGAGAGGGTTATTATTGTAGACACTAAAAATTTTCTGCACACCTGTTACTGACATTGCAGGAAGGCAGATTAGTCTTTCAGAGATAACCCTAGAAGACAGTTCACATTCAGTCCGGATACTACCGGAAGTTCAGTTTTAACCCCATAACACACACTGGGAGTAACAGCTCAACCCCGGAACACACACCAGGAGTAACAATTCCAACCTCGGAGATAACCCAAGGCATGTAGATCTAATACCGGAACACAAACCGGAGAAGACCGATTCATCCCGGAGATAACCCCGAGATGTTCCAGTCTCAGTCCTAACCATGGGAGTAGCTACCAACCTTGGCGATAACCCTTAGGAATGCAGTTCTGGCGATAACCCCGGAAATGCTTGTTTTAAATGCAGTCAACTTCAACCTCGGCGCTCACACCAAGGCACTCAGTGCAAGACAGGCACACCTCAGAGATGACACTGAGGACCTTCAACATTTGCAACAGTCCAATCTCAGTGATAACCCTGAGCAATGTCTGCTTTATCAGCCCAAATTGGAGATAACCCCAGTGAGGAGCAAAGTCATCATCTTGCCAACTTGACGCCACATCACACCGTCTCAACATTTCAGACATACATTTCTACACAACAATATCCCACAAGAGCCAAGGAAAACCAATCCCGAGTGACTATTACACAGGATAACGGATAGAATTTAAAGCTGAAGATCGGAGGGCATCGTCCCATCTTCATGACTTCGTACAACCTCTAATCCCATGTCACTGCGTAACTCTCAACAACGGTGGTCTGAAATAGGTCCTATATACCTCAATTGGATGCCCGAATTATAATTCTGAATGTTTGAGCAGACATCACGTTGCCTACGTGCACGTACTTCGAGACAGCGGGAACCGCAAAGCCCGGGGCACCCCGGGCAGCCTCTGGTACACCTGCAGCCCAGCCGTACACCCTATATAAATAGAGGGCTTGGGGTGGCCATTTTGTAAGAGAAAACGGCGAGTAAGCCCTGCCCAATTTGCTTTGTACTTACCATATACTGAGTGCTTTCTCATTTTAAACACTTGTGAGCTCATATATAGCTACTTTTGTACCGGCAGAAGCCAGTGTTCATCTACTTTAAAGATATAGAATTCTTTGGCAGCCCACTATAAGCCTTCTTACACGCTTTAAAGCCTTTCTCTTCGTCTTTACACACACTGTTCTTCACGTTGAGAGTCGTGTTGCGTGTGTTTGTCCGGACTTCGGTCCGTGGTTTTATTTCAATTTGTATATACATACATACATATATATATATATATATATATATATATATATATATATATTGTTTATATATGGACTAACATCATTGAGTTATGCCTCGATTGAGCCTAGACTTTGGTCTGGAGAGTTTACATACTTTCATATATATATATATATATATATATATATATATATATATATATATATATATATATATATATATATATATATATATTTCGTCCCACTTGAAGTTTACTTCGTGGTGGTTGACTATTTTTACAGCTTTTTGTACATTTCGTCCCGCCTGGAGTTTCTTCCGTGACGGTTGATAGCTTTTACAACTTTATTTACATTTCTGATCCCCCATAGAGGTGCTTCGTGGTTGGTGATCATATCTGTATATATATATATATTTATAGCTTTTATATATATATACTTGCTTACTGCGTTTATATCAACTACGGCATCATGTGAGCCTAGGAATCATGTGATCACAGATTCAGTCCACTGAATCTAGATTCGGTTTCCGTGATGGACCTTTTCAGCTGTAAACAGCTTGTAAATTTATCTGCGATGTTTTAATTTCCTAAGATAGTTCTCATACCCACGAGAAATTCAGCACCTTTTTGTACATTATTTTCATATAGATGCCTCGCATTTGTAAAATAAAATCAACCAAGCCTAATAATGAATAAAATGGTAGTGTAAAAGGTCTCAATTACTATTGAGCACTGGGTTTGAAAAACCTCTTTTAAAACATCACTGCTGTATTTTGTTTAAAATTGAATTTTTATATAAATTCAAACCCTGTGTATATAGGTGCAAACGTGGCCTCGCAGTACTTCCAAATAACAACACAATGACCCACACACACACACACATTCATATAATAGTTTTTTGAATAGTGGCGGTCACCGTGGCAACACGGATGTTGGGGGGTGCCTAACACCTTCCCTCCGCATAAGCAAGTCCCTGGACCCTATTGGAATCTCGATTTTACCAACCCGTTTAGCAGTGTCACATCACTGGGTCAATGTGCAAACCTTTTCTCGGTTGTGTTGGTACAACCAGTTAAAAAATCTACTGGCGACTCTTATAGTCCAATCGTCGACATTACACATGTCAGACCTTTTTCACTTCTTTTTTCAAACAAATCTCACATAAAATGAGAACACAAAAAAATAGGTAACGAAAATGGACAAATAAAAATCCCGACGTCGACAGGTGGCGACTCTACTGGGGACTCCAGTAAGAGGACCTAAGCTGCTATTACAAGCTTTTCAAAACTGTTATATGCTTGTGTGTGGATGTTGCATTTACATTTATGATGAATGTGCACGAATGCATATCTTAACTGCGATTAATGCTTTACACTATATCTGCCTGTGATATTAGTGCTTCGCACATGTCATCATTTTCATAAACGGTGAGACACGTTGTATATGAATGTATGTTATGTGGTCCCTCCACCAGGAGGCTATCCTATATGTGTTTAATTACTGGACTCGTGGGAAGACTAATTCCCTGAGGCTCAGGAAAAGGCACCACCCAAATTCGCTCCAGTTGAAAGACCGGATTAATTTCCCTTCGAGTAAATTGCGATGATTTGGGAACCTTCACGCCGAAAAGCCGCGAGAGTAACCGAAGATAGGTCAGCCTCTAATAAACCAAACGCAGAGGAAAGTCTCTTCATGCTTTCTCATTTTTAATTACTTGCAAAAATAATTACTTGTAATTTACATTCCATATGCATCTCCGTGTAATGAGAAATATGAAGAAATATGTGCATGTACATATTTATATTAACATGCTATCCTGAACTACGAACAACTAACATCCGTTTTGCAGGACAAAAATTTCCTAAAGCGGACATACTATGTAGCATGTTAATATTCACATTCCCTAAAACTAAACTATGCCAGTTTTGTCACAAGGAAGCGTTCGGACCTATTACCCGGTCAAAGTCCAAAAAGGTCGCAGGCCTACAGCCAATCATGTCTTCATCTGACCAGTCTAATCTAGTGTCTCACGAAGAATTTGATGGATTAAGTAAACAAATTACAGACTTGGCTGTTCTGCTTAAAGAACTACATCAATCTACACAGGGTCCAAAAATACCCGTACATGTTGAATCCTCCACACAAGGAGGAACTCAAGGTCCTGATAAAGCCATTACAATACCTGAACTACAGTTGGATACAACCAACAAAAGTCATGATGCCGCCCATCACACAAGAGATCTAGATACCGGTGACATAAGAAAGAAATTCTTCAAATGGAAGAGACCCTGCGTTCTATCAAAAGAATTGGAGCACACGGGAGTGTTTCATATGTCGACCTTTGTATATTCCCTAGTGTTAATTATCCCGAAAAATTTAAAACTCCTGACTTTGAAAAGTATGATGGGTTAGGAGATCCTTACACACATTTAAAGGTATTCATTGGAGAACTCGGATCTTATGCAGAGGACGAGAAGCTCAGAATGCAGCTATTCCAAAAAAGTCTGACTGGAGAAGCTCGTTCATGGTATACCAGATTAGACAACTCAAAGATCCATAGCTGGGAAGAACTAGCTCACTCCTTCCTTACACAATACAGTTTCCAGTCTCAGATGGCTCCTGACCGGTACCAGATTACAAAGGTCAAGAAACAGTCCAATGAGTATTTTAGAGAGTATGCTCAAAGGTGGAGGCGCCTTGCTGCTCAAGTTATTCCTTCTATGACAGAGTCATAGATGGTTATGACCTTTATCGACATACAAGAAGCTCCTTTCTATGAGTGAGTCTTAGCTGGCATCGGTAAACCATTTTCTGAAATGATCAAACATGGGAAAATAGCTGAGATGGGATTGAAGTCAGGAACGATTCAAGACCTTGCTGCCCTTAAAGCTGTTGCTGAACACATCCAATCAGAAAATTATGGAAACAACCCCTGGAGGGTCCATAAAAAGAAAGAAGAGGATGTTTCCCTGATACTACAGGGTCAAAAAGGCAATCAGAATATGCCTATCCAGAGGAGAAATTAATGTCCCTTTCAAGCACAATCTTCAAGCCCTCCAGTACCAAAAGTTGGAGAAGTCAAACACCCTCGAGTGTTCACACCCTTAGGGGACTCTCTTGAGAATATTCTCACTTTTCTGACCACGTAGAAGAAAATCACGCATCTTTTTCCACCAGCTAACCCCAATGGTAGGGGTTTTAATGCTGCTCGAAAATGTGCTTATCATGTCGGGGCACCTGGACATGATACTCAAGATTATTGGAATGAGACGACCCGAAAATTCGGATCGTCCAGAATTTAGGTTTAAAATTTAGTTATTAATAAAACTAATTTTTATTAATAATATTATGTGCTATGTGTTTATTAATCATTCTATAACCTAGGATGATTATAAGTTGGGAGTATTCTGGCTGCGAGCTGGATTGATCGAATATAGAATTTTCAAGACGAAAATAAAAATTTTCTAGGAACAAAAATATTTCTAGGGAAAAAGACGAAATAGACACTATTCATCCATTTCTGTTCGGAGTTTTATTTTGAAATTTCGAGAAGTTATTGATTACATAAAATGTTTGGACGTGATAGAATATTCAATAATATTTCAGTTATGGCAAAAATTAAGTTTTCGCCTGCGGACTTAAAACCTAAGGGTTAGAAAAAGTAAGTTCCAAGAATTTAATGATTTCGTATAATAATTAGGGTTATTCTGCGTAAGGAATACGAGTGTAATACTAGTTATTATATGAGTATAGTACGAAGATTATTACGACGTATAATACGAATATCGTACGAACTATATACGAAGAGAATATGAGAATGAGATGCGTAGAATACGATTTAGTCTTAAAGGCTAAGTAAGGGATAAGTTAAGTAATAGCTAAGTAAACTTAATAATTAAGTCAAGTGCTTATGCTTAAGGGCTAAGTAAACTTAATGAGTAAGTAAACTTACGGGTTAAGAAGACTTAATGGTTAACAAGACTTAAGGGCAAAGAAGACTTAATGGCTAAGTAAACTTGGTGGCTGAGTAGACTTGGTGGCTAAGTTGTTGGAGGAGGTGGGAATAGTAAGGAGGTGGGGGCGAAATGACTAAAATACCCTTAGCCTTGATTTTCTATAAATAGGAAGCTTGAGTTCATTATTTTGGATTATGAAAATCCTACATCTTAGAGAGAGAGAGAGAGAGAGAGAGAGCTCGGAGGATGAGGGAGAAGGAAGAGCATGAGCATGAATGATCGGATCGAAAGTGATCGTGAAATAGAAAAGCTTGCAAATCGCCGGCTTTGTATAGCGAAAGAGAAATAAAGAGGAAAGGTATTAAAACCTAATTCCTAGGTTAGTTTTCTTTAAGTTCTATGTTCAAAAACATAAATTAATGAGAATAATTAGTAATCGATGATAAGAATGATTTCATATACTTTAAATCATGAGAAAATAAAGAAATGAGAATTAAAAATTTAGTTTGTAAATTTCTTAAGAAAGTATAAGATTCGTGAGGATTTTGAGCGATCCGAATGAATATTATGAATGAGTAGGTGAAATAAGTAAGGAATGGTATTCTATAACATCAAATTCCAATAAAAATTGAAATCGTAATCCAAAATATCGATTAAAATGAAGAACGAATGAAGAACACGAAGAACACGCGAAGAACACGAAGAACGTTGTTGATGGACAAATTTAAAACCATCGTAGTGTAATTGTTGTTGATGGACAAGTCTATAACCATCGCGTATAAGTTAGTTGCTTATTGCTTGGTTAGGAACGGTAGAAACGTTCATGAAGAACGGATTAAAACGTAGCTATAACGAAGTTATGGCGAAATTTTCGTAAAAGATGAACGAGAATTAGAAAGTTAGTAAATGAACCCGAACATGTAGGGTTTCATAAGGAAGTAAGGGAACATAGAAAACGTGAGTCGTGGACTCAAGAACGAACGAGTTCCGAGTTCGGATGACCGAATTACGGACGAGCGAGCAAAGAACATTAAAAGCGTAAAAATAAACGAAGGGTGAAGATCAAGCCAATCGAAGTTCTGTCTGAGGGGGATTGAAGTACATAAGATAAGGAAGGGAATAGCTTTGGAATGACCTCGTTCCGAGTTATAACGAATAAGTTATGAGATCGGGGATAAGCGTCTCAGAACAATTAAAGACTTAGAAAAAATTTCAAGAAATAGGGCTTGGCACCTCGGCGCCAACCATTCGTTGTAATGTGGCGCTGTAGCGCCAGACCAGGAAGCCAGGTACTGCCAACTTATGCCGCGGCGCGAGAGTTAATGAGGAGAGTGGTGCCGCAGTGCCAGTGTAGAGAAAAAGTAAGAGATGAGCTTTTAAAACCATCGTAGTGTAATTGTTGTTGATGGACAAGTTTAAAACCATCGCGTATAAGTTAGTTTCTTATTGCTCGGTTAGGAATGGTAGAAACGTTCATGAAGAACGGATTAAAACGTAGCTATGACGAAGTTATGGCAAAATTTTCGTAAAAGATGAACGAGAATTAGAAAGTTAGTAAATAAACCCGAACGTATAGGGTTTCATAAGGAAGTAAGGGAACATAGAAAACGTGAGTCGTGGACTCAATAACAAACAAGTTCCGAGTTCGGATGACCGAATTATGGACGAGCGAGCGAAGAACATTAAAAGCGTAAAAATGAACGAAGGGTGAAGATCAAGCCAATTGAATAGCACGTTAAAGATTCAGAACGAAGTTCTGTCTGAGGGGGATTGAATTACGTAAGATAAGGAAGGGAATAGCTTTAGAACGACCTCGTTTCGAGTTATAACAAATAAGTTATGAGATCGGGAAGTAAGCATCTCAGAACAATTAAAGACTTAGAAAAAATTTCAAGAATTAGGGCTTGGCACCGCGACGCCAACCATGCCGTGTAATGTTGCGCTGTAGCGCCAGACCAGGAAGCCATGTACTGCCAACTCACGCCACGATGCGAGAGTTAATGAGGAGAGTGGCGTCGCAGCACCATTGTAGAGAAAAAGTCAAAGATGAGCTTTTAACTGCTCAGCTCTTGGGGGAAACGTAAGGGACGATAAAGAACATAACGTCAAATTAATGTAACACTTAAGCAAGTGAATTAAACCTATAGTAAAGGTTGAACGAAAAATATTAAACAAGATTAAAAGACAAAGATTTTAGGTACGGGTTACGGAACCGATATCTGGGGACCGTGGTCGCGATGAACGAACGTGAGGAATTTCTATGATTGTGATTCCTTAGACGTTGAGTGACGAGGGTAATGAATAACATTTTGATGTTATGTCATGATAATGAGATATAAGTGTGAAGCGTATAGATGCTGTGAGCGCAATGTTGTTGCGAGGGACGATCGGTCTTAGCATATAACGATCGGTATGGCTTCGACACTAAGAACGAGTAATGAACATGGGGTTCATGTAATGGATAACAAAAGTATTAAATAAGATATGAATTATCAAGAAAGCCGTAATGAACGGTAATAAGATTAATGAAAGCCGAATGCGAGTTAGATAAGAATATAAATCATCAAAGATGATGAACGTATGAGTAAGACATCTCCGTATGTCATTAAACTGTAAACTGGTAAAGGAAGTTAGTCGCATAAACTTATATTGCAAAGAACGCAAACCCTAAGAAGTAAAGTTAAGTAAACCAATGCGTAAGTTCAATATATAACTAATTGGTGTTTATGTTTGTTCCTTATGTGTTATATAGGAATTAGATTGAGCAGTTCAGCGTAAGTTGTAGCTGGGCGTAAGGAAAGTTTCCTAACTTAATTCATATTCTAAATGAAATGATAGTTTCTTAAACTTCTCAGATGTTGAACTTGAGAAGTCTTGTCTATGTGCATATGTGCGATGTATGTACAAGGTGGTAGTATGTATGAGGCCTTGTGCCACAATTTGAACACTTCGGTGTTTCTATGATATGAACTGTTCTATAATTGAGCTGTTCAATACAAGTATGTTCTGTTTATACATGAACCGTTATTGTTAAGTCTGTGCTAATGATTCTAGCCAAACAGGATGTGTATGAAAAATGTAGAGGAATGAAAGTATTTCAAAGTAAAAGTGACTGATGTTTTAAAATGATAGGAATCGAGACTATTCCTATTATTCAAGCGGCTTCATAACCTTTGTTCGGTTATAGAAGTTCTAAAGAAATATTTTAATTCTGAAGTTATTTGTTCAACTATTATGACTTACTGGGCAATTAAATGCTCACTCTTGCTTTAAATGAAAAACAATTTTCAGCGAACAAAGTTAGAAGAACTGAAGGATCCCGTAAAGATCAAGTTGACGGTATCCAGATGAAGTGTCATGCAAAATGTGAATGAGCGAGAAGATCAAGTGAAGACCTGTAATGTAGAAATATGGAACTGAACGATAGACTAGTTTAATGAATTGTTATGTATCCTTGGTGTCGGATAAAAGTCACTCTTGTAAGATGAAATGAATAATGTATTATTATTATTTGTAATGAAAGAGGTTATAAGGTTTCCAGAACCTGGGATTTGAGAGTGTGTTGTTATATTTTAGTATATAATGATGTATGCTGGAGGAATGATGTACTCGTGAAGTACGAAATCCGGGTGTGAAGATAGACCAGATTTCGGGGCGTTACAATTGGGACTTGAAACATAAGATCCAAGACCTGATAGACAACGGTGAGATTGTGGTCACCAAACCCGATCAACCTCGCATTCAAGACAACCCTCTTCGTTCACACAAAGAGGAAGAAGTCAACATGATTAATTGGATCACTGGACAAAGTTCCAATTCTAATGGTGAAGCATCCCAGATCATCAAAGACGGTGCTGATAAATGGGATTATGCCAAGTTCCAGTTCTTAATGGAACGAAAGATGAAAGCTCTATGCAAACAAATTGAGCAATTGGCAGAACTGGTGACATATTAATCTGCCAGAAGCATGCTAGTCTCCTTCCTCTTGTCATGAATATTCCCTCTTTACCTCCAGAAAGTGAAACAATGGAAGACAAAGTGGCGAAGAGAGCAAACACCAAAGCTCGTTGGGATTTTGCCAACAGAAGGGAATTTACTTATCTGGGCCAACCTACAGAGGAAATCCTTCAAATGTTAATCAATGAAGGAAGGATTAATTCCCTTCTACATCCAATCAATCCCCGTTCAAGACGGTACAATTCTGATGGAGTCTGTCAATATCACTCCCATTCTCGCGGTCACAACACAGAAGAATGTTGGGCACTCCGCCACCTTATCCAAAATCTCATTGATAGCGGTGTCCTACACCTAGCAGGCGATGATACTATGCTACGGGGAAGTGAGAATACCTGTCCTAGTAAATGGAAAGGATTGGTAGCAGTTATCTCCACTGAGGCTGATGGGATTGTCAAGCCACGCCCTATCTCTACCATTCAACTCAGAGGAAGTAACAATCCTTTGAAAGTGGCTGCTCCAAAGACAATCAACTTACCCTTCCGACCACAATATCATGTTGTAAGCTTACAGAAAGTTCCTAGGAATTATGGAGAAGCTGAAGGATCCACTTCGCACACAACTGCTGCAATGTTGAAGGAGAATCCACTGTATCTTCCCTAATGGGTGATGAAGTCTACCATTAAATCAAAGGGAAAGATTCCCATGGAGAAGATTGAAAAATTCCTCCATGCCATGGGTTATAATGAAGCTAAGGTGGTTTTAAGCTTAAGAGAAGCTCCGCATCAAATTTCAATACTAAACTTGGTTTTAACTTCCGAGGATCACAAGAAGATTCTACTAAAGGTTTTGGAAGAATCCTACTTGCCAAAATCAGTGGATGTGAAAAAATTTCAACATTTGGCTGATCACATTTTCAACAACAATGTGATCTCTTTCAATGATGATGACATACTTCCCGAAGGGACCGGTCATTGCAAGCCGTTACACATTGCGGTCTTGTCCTCCGGATATATGCTAGCTGGAGTCTTAGTAGACGGAGGCTCATCTTTGAATATTTATCCATACGCTACATTGTTGAAGATGAACGTAAATCACAATCGAATTCGAAGTAGCCATACGAACATCAAAGCTTTCGATGGATCCCGCCGAAATTTAGTCGGAGAGATTGAGCTTCAAATTGAGATTGGTCCCCATACATTCTACGTATCTTTCCACGTACTCAAGATAGATTCAGGATACAACCTGCTATTGTGAAGACCATGGATTCATATGGCTGGGGCAGTCCCCTCCACCCTTCATCAACAAATGAAATAAATTATCAACAATAGTCTAGTTACAGTCAACGCTGAACCGGAATGCCCTCAACAAGGTGACATACCGTTCATCAGTTTTAATTTTGATATTGAGCCGGTCAATTTCCACACTTTGGAAGTAAGTAACCCTCAATTTCATGCTCTGGGAACGCCATTGCTCATACCTAAGATCTTTGCCGAAGTAATGTCGGCTACTCGGGAAATGATGTCTTTGGGTCATCAGCCAGGACAAGGGCTGGGTAAAGATCACCAAGGTATCAAATATCCCATCCAAGTAGCCAGTCAAACTAGGACAGCTGGACTAGGCTATTCTACCAGTTCTAGTCAGAGGAATCCTCATAAGCATCAGTAGATTCCTTCAACTTCAACAACGCAGCGTTTATCTTCGCATTCAATGGCTGAGTCTGCATAATCTCTTGTAAAGGTGCCAACCAACATGATGGCTATGCTATTTCCCAAGCCCGTGCCATTCAAAGCAAAAGAAGTCTTTGTTCCAGATCCCAGAAAGGAGGAAGAGAAACAAAGAATCAAACAAAATGTCGTCCGAATAATGTCGGGCATGCGCATCATTGTTCATGATGAACATACAAACAGATATACCCCAGACGATGATTGCCCAGACGTCATGGTCATCATTCGGGAAAAGGAGGACGATGACAGCCCCTCCATCAATGCAGTCCATCCAGACTTTATCCTTGCCAATTGGAGCAGCACTCCTTGCATTGGTCGACAAGGGTAAAATGGGCAGGACTTCTTTCTGCCCTGTAGATATAATAACTGCTTACTTTTCTGTACAGTATTAGCAGTTGTTTTGTTCGTATATGCTAACATTATGTATGATTAAACAGTTTTATATATATTAAGTGAAAGCATATTTTGTTTCAGGACTCTGAGCTTAGAGGATCTTATACTTGCTGATAAGTTGCCTCTTCTCCACAAGGATTGTAACTTTGATGAAAAGTTGGACTCAGACTTGCTAGAAATACAAGAGGACATTGAGGTGCCTTCGGAGATCAAAGAATGGGTCAAAGATAAGCCTAAACCCAACCTTGATCAAACCATCTCCTTCAATCTTGGAACCTTAGAAAACCCTAAGTTAATCTAGATTGGTTCAGACCTTACCCCAGACCAACGGAATGATATGGTTACGCTATTAACCCAATTCCAGGATGTGTTTGCATGGTCTCATGAAGACATGGTGGGCTTGTCCACTGACATTGTTCTTCAATGCCTTCCCATTAAAGAGGGATTCAAGCCAATCAAGCAGAAGCTCAGGCAATTAAAACCTGAATGAAGTCTATAGGTGAAAGAAGAAATTGTGAAACAATTTCAAGCTGACATTATCATGGTGTCTACATATCCTGAGTGGATATCCAACATTGTGCCCGTACCTAAGACTGGAGGAAAGGTGCGAGTCTGCGTGGATTATCGGGATCTGAATAAAGCTTGCCTTAAAGATAGCTTTCCCGTGCCCTTTATCCACATTCTCATTGACAATACTGCGCAATACGACATGTACACCTTTGCTAATTACTTTGCGGGGTACCATCAGATCATGGTTGCTGAGGAAGATAGTGAAAAAATTGCTTTCATCACTCCTTGGGGAACCTTTTGCTATAGACGGTTGTCATTCGGCCTCATCAATGCCGGAGCTACCTATCAGAGAGCTATGATGGCTCTTTTCCACGACTTAATGCATCAAGAGATCGAGATCTACGTGGATGACATCATTGTCAAGTCCCGGAAGGAGGAGGACCACTTAGACCATCTCAGAAGGCTCTTCAACAGGTTGCGTAAGTAAAACTTGAAGTTGAATCCAGCCAAGTGCGCCTTTGGCGTTAAATCAGGCAAGTTGCTAGGATTCCTAGTCAGTTATAAAGGAATTGAGATGGATCCTACCAAAATCCAGGCCATTACGGAAATGCCCATTCCTCAGACAGAGAAGGAAATACGGAGATTTTTGGGAAGAGTCAACTTCATTAGTAGATTCATTTCTCAACTCACAATAACCTGTGAATCTATCTTCAAGCTTTTAAGGAAGAACTCCTCCATGAAATGGAATGATGAGTGCCAGAAAGCCTTCCTTACCATCAAAGAGCAGCTAGTCAAAGCTCCTATTTTGGTACCACCCAGGGATGATGTTACCCTGTTCATGTACCTGTCCATCAGTGACAATGCCATGGGCTGCATGCTGGGATAGAAAGACGATAGAGGCCGAGAACGAGCTATCTATTACCTCAGAAAAGGATTTAGCAGCAGTGAACACAAGTACACTCTGATTGAGAGGACTTGTTGTGCTTTAGCATAGGCTACCATGAGGTTACAACATTACCTCCATGGGCACACAACCCATCTCATATCCCGTGTGGAGCCTCTCAAGTATGTGTTCAACAAACCCATACTAAATTGTCGGCTGTCCAGATGGCAGTTGATCCTACAACAATTTGACATTGTCTACGTGACTCAAAAGTCCATTAAAGGTCAAGGAATTGCTGATCAACTGGCCATCGCACCTTCAAGGGACTTCAAACCCTTGGAAACATACATCTCCGATGAAGGGGTAATGACAATTCAGACACAACATCAGTACGATACACGCCAAGCATGGAATATGTATTTTGATGGAGCTGTTAATACATAAGGTTCTGGAGCTGGAGCAGTTCTAGTATTCAGTATGGGGGAACAGTATCCCGTCACCGTCAAATTATAATTTGTCAGCACCAACAACACAGCTGAGTATGAAGGCTGTATCATGGGGCTAAAACTTGCCCGTTCAATGGGTATCAGACGGTTAACTGTCTTTGGAGATTCAGAGTTGGTAATCAAATAATCCACAGGAATCTATCAAACCAAAGAGCTACGACTGCTGCCTTACCATCGGCAAGTTTTACAGATGGCTTCAGAGTTCGAAGAAATCTCCTTTATACACATTCCTCGTAATAGGAATGACTTTGCGGATGCATTAGCAACTTTGGCCTCCTTGTTGCACATACTTGACAAGGAACACATGTCAAGCGTCACATTAGCCCTGCAAAAGGCACCAGCCTATGGGAACTACGTTGGAGAAGTATCAGATGAGCTACCTCCCATCCAACAACCATGGTATCAGCATATCAAGGAGTACCTACGAGACGGATCTACACCCGTTGAGGTGAGCCTGACTGAGCAAAGGCGGATTCATCGACTTGCTATGAAATTCTACCTGAGTGGAGATGCACACTACAAGAGAGATGCAGGACTAGGTCTTCTCAGATGTTTTGACAAAGACCAAGCTCAGAGACTCATGGATGAGATCCATGGTGGAGTCTGTGGCCCACACATGAGTGGCCTCCTCCTTGTCTAGAATATCCTTAGGACAAGACATTAGTGGCTCTCTCTCAAGGTGGATTGTTAAGACCACGTCAAGAGATGTTATCAATACCAAATTTATGGGAATACTATCCACGCCCCTCCACGGGAGCTCCACAATATGAGTTCACCTTGGCCCTTCTCAATGTGGGGAATGGACGTGATCGGGCCCATCGAGCCCAAAGCCAGTAATGGGCATCGCTTCATCTTCACCATGATTGACTACTTTACCAAATGGGTAGAAGTAGCATCCTTCTACAGGGTTACCAAAGAAGTCATCCTTGCTTTCCTCAGAAACAATGTCATTTGTCGATACGGACAACCCGATGTAATTGTATCGAACAATGCTAAGAACCTCAACAACAAAATGATGGAGGAACTATGCAGTAAATTCCACATCAAACACCTTAACTCCTTCATCTATCGTCCAAAGATGAATGGTGATGTTGAAGCGGCTAACAAAAACATCAAGAAGATTATGCAAAAGATGTCCACCAATCACAAAGGATGGCCTGACCTATTGCCTCTTACTCTGTTAGCCTACATAACATTAATGCGCACTTCAACTGGGGCAACCCCCTATGCATTAACCTATGGGATGGAAGCAGTACTCCCCATAGAAGTAGAAATGGAATCCCTCAGAGTGATGATGGACGCTCAGCTGGATGAAGATCAATGGGTACAAGACAGGTATCAGCAATTATCTCTAATAGATGAAAGGCGAACCGCGACTATCTTCTATGGTCAATTATATCAGTAAAGGATTGCCCAATCCTACAACAGAAAATTCCGGCTATGGCAGTTTAAACAACATGACTTGGTTTTGAAGAAGATCATTGATAACCAAAATCAATCTAAGGGAAAATTCGCTCCTAATTGGGAAGGCCCGTTTATTGTCAAGGAAGTATTGACAGGAGGCGCTCTCAGATTGCAAGAAATGGACGGCGATGAATTTCCACAACTCATCAACTCGGACACCGTGAAACGGTACTATGTCTGAAGTTACCATCAAGCAAACATCCTAGTGTTGGATCATCAGATCATCAGTCATTCCGGTTCCTTAACCCTTTACCACATACAACTATTTTCCACACTTCGCCCCTCAAGGAAGCATACTCTTTAAGCCAGCAGCCTGGTTTCACTGCGCTCATACAATTTAGGTCATCCCACTCCAGATTGAACCTCTCACGTTTACAGTTTGGCTACCCATACATGGGATCAAACTTCTCGTACCTGCAGTTTGTCCCCAACTTAGGATCAAACTTTCTCTTCCCCACAGTCTTTCTTGCATATGGGATTAAACTTTCTTCCCCATAATTTGACCTGTACATGGGATTAATCTTTCTTCCCCGCAGTTTACCCTGCACATGGGATCACACTTTTCAACTCACCCTGAGGGGTGAACTACGTCAACCTGATCTCCTTGATACACGGGAGTACGTAGGCAACCATATTCTATATAGCCCGGTCGCAATAAACAAAAAACAACAAAAACATTTCTACCCTTCTCTACAAAAAACAAAAACCACAAAAACACCTCTACAACCTTTTTCATCAATAAAGCTTCTACACACATCTGCCTTTCATAAACAGCGTTGAACCTCTTACACCAGGTTCGAACTACGCAGACCTGATCTCCTCTTCAATAGGAGTACGTAGGTAGCCATTTATGGTTCGGTCTCACCCCCTACCAAAACATAAATACTTGTCAGTGGTACTGGGATCAAACTTCAATTCACCACATTTCATTGGCTTCAAACCAAAGGATGGAATTACCCAAGCTCTCCTCGTGAATAGGAGATTTGACGACCATCTAAGTTGCGGTTGTACCTTAAAGAGCATCACTAATCCATAAGAGATGGAATTAACTAGGCTCCTCCCAAATAGGGGTACTGGCGACCATTTATGGTTCAGTCAATCTCAGAGAGGAAAGCCACAATCCTCTCCACATTTCCATACAGAAACCAGCCCCAAGACAACAAAAAATGGTAGGGATACACCTAGATCCATGATCTATTCTGAGCTATCCAGAGACAAATCAATGTCCATCCAACAAGGAGGAATTCAGAATACATGAAGATAACAAGCCCTGAAGAAGCAGGCAAATATCAAGCAAGTATCAGAGCATATCTAAAAGGGAAGTGATCAAAAATATATTTCCCTACTATATATAATGTTGTTTGATATACAATGTAAACTGTACATGACAAAATGGCTAAGCTAGTATGTGCAGGAAAATACAAGTCCATCTACAAATCGGGGTATATGTGAGCTAATAAGCCCAACATGGCATCCCTCTTAGAAGTATGAGGTAAGGTTGTGGTCTCCTATACCAGGATATCCACACGACCTAACAGATCTGTAGCCATCTGCATGGTGACCATGTGCTCATCAATATATTTGATCATCTCTATGATCATACCAGTGGTAAGGAACCTCACTGCAGTACTGTCTGTGACGGCTACATCCCGACCAGATATGGCGCTATCCCGCTCAACTATCACTGCATCTCTGGCTGATCTAGCATTATCCCGCTCAACAACAACGATATCTATATGAGCCAATGCCTCGTCCCTCTCTAACAGGGCTGCGTCTCTCCCATCAAGAGCTATCAACATCAGAGCTCTAGCCTGATCTCTCTCGAAGGTCATCAGATGAAGAATCTGCTCCAAGTACTGTGCTGAATGCTGAATCACGACAGTGCTAGTATGGGGAGAATCTAAAGGAGATACTGGCAACCCAGTAGATGGCTTCTCCTCGGTGTGAGAATTAATGTCCTCCATTGGCTCTCCACCATCTGAATCAACAATCGGTAATGTGGATACAACCGCAACCGATGCAGTCTTTGTCTCCATCCATGCAGAATACTCTGCAAAATAACCTGGATGACTAATGGAGAAAGCGGCTATCTCGCGCTGATCCCAACATGCATACACACGGGATCTGTCCACTGCTGAAAGATAGCGAGAAGCTAAACGCTGGCCCAGCGCTCCCTCGAATAGATGAAAATCCTAAAATTGATCAAATTGCAACATCACGGCCAATGGATGGTAAGTAGTCATGCCCCTCAAACCAGCCAGAGGGATGTAATCTATGCCCGGAGCATGAGTAATAAAGCTATAAGGTGAGCTGAGCCCGGAGCATGGCAATATACTAAAGGGGTCTACAATATCAGCTAAGAATGAAGACCAAGATGCAACATCCGTACACTCTACAGGCTGAAATGAATATGTCATGGCTATATCATTGGTGAAGCAATACCCATGCTGTCTGAAAGTGCCAATCGGTCTCAGATGTGACATAAACCACACGTATAGCATGACTGAGCTGGCCGTGAAAACTCCTGTTGGATAAGTGCAATAGTATGTGGCTAACCTCAGAGTCTCTACTATGATCATCTGTACGATGGCACGATCCTCCCTGAGAGCTCTCACCGCCATGATAACTCCTATGTCCAACTCATCCAAATACAGTGGCACGTAGACATATGACAGTACACACAATAGCAGTACATATACCCTGGCCAGATGCCAATGATCCTTCGGTGTGGTGAAATCCCCGGAATGTAGTCTATAACTATCCTTAGAGCCAAATCTGTCAAACAGAAAATGCTGGGATATAACGCGGCCAAATGTAAGCTCATCATGTACCACTCTACGCCTCAGTCCAGTGAGGGTCATGAACTGCCGACTCATGTCCCCCAAAGCCATATGCACGCAAGGTCTGTCCAGTGGCAGCATCGTCAACCGTGCATACTCCTCCGGAGTGGGAGTCAACTCCTGGGTCCCAAATCGGAACACCTGCCTCTCCGATAGCCAGTGCTCCAGCATGCCATCCACGAATCTTGTGGGTACCTGAAACATCAATAGGGTCATAGTATGATGCAACAACTGATCTATGGTGACGCTATCTGATGGTGACATGCTATCATACCACTATCGCATACCAGATACCACCAATAATGGTCGGGTATGATCAATACGGCTAACTGTCGAAGAAGACATCTGCACGGGCCGTGTCATAAGACCATCCAGGGGTCAATGCTGAATATCTTTAGACATATATACATATGTATAACATGAAACATGCATTACAAATAATAGATGGCGATATGATATAGGGAATAGAAAACTATGCATACATTCCTAAGTATATCATCATCTAGTACGTCATCTCTGTACAGCTACAAATATAGGGAAATGGGGCACAGACGCCCTACTATTAACAGAGGCCTATCAAAAGATATAGAGAGAATGGGGTACAGCCACCCAAGAGCTAATAGAGGTCTATCAAAAGATATAACGAGAATACACATTAGAAGAAGATAATGGTGTCGATGTCCACATCATCAATCCTGTCCACCTGATATAACTCCTCCTGAGTCATTGGATCTCTATCAACAAGGATGTCAGGCCGATACAAAGGAGGATCTGCACCGGCAAAACCAAATGGGTCATCTGAGGGGCCAACGCCTGAGTTGGAAGGATCAAACGAATCTGCCTCTGTGAGGACCCCAAACTCGGGTACTTGAAACCCGAACTCGATTCTTCACGATACCTGTAACAACCAGATATTTTTCTATATAATTAAATAAAAAAATTTGCGTATAATTTTTTTTATATATATTAAGGATGAGGATTTGTACAAGATAATATATATATATATATATATATATATATATATATATATATATATATGTATGTGGTAAATAAAAATATATTAATTACATAAATGTTTACAAATAATTTTATTTTAGAATTATTGATTTTTATAAAGTACATTCTTATAATAATTAATTTTATATTAGAAATGTATTTATTAATTATTTTCCATGAAAATATAATCATATATTATTTAAATAATATATGGAGTGATTTTTAGATTAAATATAATAATTATTTTATTATATGAATTTTTAGTACATGCTATTAAGTTAATTATTTTACCTTAATTATTAAGGTTAAATAGGAAGAATAAATCAGATATGGAATCCAAATCCTAATTTTGGATTATTGTCAAGGTATAAGAATAATAATATAATATTAATTATATTTTGATTTTTTCAGTGTTATGAATATGTACTGTATTTCCGTATTGATAATGGTAGGTCAATTACGGTGTATTATAATCAAACCCTAGTAATAATGCTAAAACCTAATTTGAGATCCAAATTAGAGTGCAAGATTGTTTTATAAGTGTGTTATATAATTTATGTCATGAATTAAATGTATTAATTAGGTAAACCCTAATTAAAATTCTAAAAACCCTAATTTCTAGAAAACCCTAATTATAATCTAGAAACCCTAAATAATTTTTGAAAATGAGGAACCCTAATTTAAAATTTAAATTAGAGTTCAAGATTGGTTATAATTGTGTTAATGTGATTAATATAATCTCAATTGCTTATTTTGGAAATCCTAAAATTTTAAACCCTAATTTGATAATTAGAAAACCTAATTATAAATTGGTAACCCTAATTATCAAAATCGTAAACCCTAATTACTATTTTAGCAATGTTAATGATAATTATATGATATTAAACCCTAATGTTCCTGTATAGCGTAATTAGATAATTAATCATAATTAGAAAATCCTAATTTCAAAATTTTAGAAACTAAAATTTATTTAATTTTTTTATTGAATTTTTATTTTGTGTAAACCCTAGCGGGAAAATCCTTCATTTTGTGCTAAATCATAGTGTTAAACCCTAAGGGTTAAACCCTAAGGGTTTGCCAAGTTCTAATTTTGCCATTAAATGATTTATCAATTTAACATTTTGCCCCTAATATATTATTTTGGCTAACAAATAGGTTTTGACAATAGGTTGAGTGGTTGAACCACTTCAACCACCCCATGTGCTCAAAATAACAACAACAAGTCACCTACACCAGCCAAATACATTGCATTCAAGTTGTATAAATAGATTTGAAGAGAGAGAAATGTCATTTGTTACTTATATTTTTCACAACTCTCAAACTAAGCTCTCTCTCTCTCTCTCTAACCTTCAAAATATACAAGTATATCAGTCCTAAATCAAAGCCCCATGATCAGCTATAACAAATCAGAAGTCAGAAATTAAGAATCGTTCATAGAAGGTATAAACCCTAGCCATGATTTCTGTCCAACGATCTGTTGTTAGATGTTAGTTTTTTTGTGTTAAACATGTTAAATCTAGTGTATATGGATGATCTGGGTTGCTAGATGTTAGATCCATAACATCTAGAAGCTCAGATTTGAAGATCTTAAAAATCTGAAAAAAAAAACTTGGTTCTGTGGTCTGACAACGAATATCAGAGGCCACAGATCCTTGCTCGATTATGTTTTGTATTGTTTTTAAGTTGTTAGTAGTAGCCTGCAATGTTGTCTTTAATCTGCAAAAAGAATCAAAGTCATATATGTTGTAGATTAAAAGTTATTTAAGTTCAAAGTGGGTTGACTGGCATTGACCGGCTGTTTTTGAAACCCAGTGTTTGCCTAGAAAGTCTGACAAGAAATGTCAGACCTTATATCTCTATGATTTTTAATGTGTTTTGTACTTTGATAGTTGGTAGTTGTAGTCTAGTATGTGATCTGTGATCTGAACTTGAAATCAGACTTAGATCTGGTCTAGGTAGCAAGATATTCAAGGTCAAACGTGGTTGACCGGCCATGATCAGGCGTTTCTGGGTAACCCAGAAACAGCCCAGAACTGGCCTGACAACATTTTTGAACGTCTTGATATGACAGTGTATTAGTGTTTTGATAATGTTTATGTATCTAAGTTGTAGTATGTAGGTTATACTACATATGTAGGCCTTAAAAGCATCTAAATATTAAATATTATGAGTACATGGTTTCGTCAAAGCAGGTACCTCGAGCACGTTTTCTGTTTTCTGGGTAACCCAGAAAACAGATGAACGTTTCGTCTGACATGGTTTGACTAGTACGAATATGCTAGATCTGTTGATGTTATGGTGATTACATGTGATGGATCTCTTGTCCTACATGTTGGCTACACACTGCAGGTTTTAAATCACAATAACATTTCAAGCTCAATAAGTTGTGGAAGCCCAAAACGAGCCAGTCAAACTGTTCTTCATTTCTGGGTAACCCAGAAAATGAAGAACAGCTCTCTGACAGCTTGTTCAAGGCTACAAATCTCGTTGGTTATGCATGTTTTGATGATGTTGTTTATTGGATCGTGTAGTCTTGTACTTATACTATATTATCTGAACAACAACATGTCCAGAATCACATCACACACGAATTTAATTTCGGTCAAACATGGTCACTCGGTTTCGGGCATGAAGTTCTGGGAATGCATGAAGAACATGAAGAACACCTATAGCGATGGTTCTGTCGCTATAGGTGGTCTTTAGCGATAGATTTTTTATTATTTTCCTGAAATTAATTAATAAATAGAAAAAAATAGTTTTTAATTATTAAAAATACAAAATAAATTATTAAAAATTATTTTAAATTCTGAAAATTAGTTTTTAATTATTTTTAATATATTTCATAAATATTTAATATTTTTGGAATATTAAAACTACTTAATTTATTTGATTATAATATTAAATAAATTATTTAAAAATGATTTTAATATTAGAAAAATCATTAAAAATTATATTATAATATAAGAAAATATTTTAAGTTATTTTTAATGACTTTTAATATTTTGTGATAAATTTCATTAATATCTAAATATTAATGGTAATTAATTTATTTACTAAATAAATTAAATAAATTAATTAAAAATGATTTAATTATATTAAAAATTATTTTAAATAAAAATAAAGTGTTTAAAAATATTTTAAGTTATAAAATATAACTTTTAATATTTAAAGGATAATTTCATTAATAATTAAATATTAATGATTATAAAGTTATTACTAATGATATTAAATTTATTTAATAATTATATTAAATAAAAAGTTTATAAATGGTTTTATTACTTTAAAAATCATTTAAAAGGGGATATAAATGAATTAAAAATATTTTAAGTTATACTTAAGGAATTTTAATATTTGGATAAATGAAACATTAATACCTTAATATTAATGATAATTATTTAAAAATAATTTTAAATGTTGTAAAAATCATTTAAGGGTAATATTAATGTTTTAAAAATATTTTGAGTTATTATAAATAACTTTAATATTTCAAAAATGATTTTATTAATAGTTTAATACTAATTAAATATTAATAATAATAGAATTGATTAGTATTTAAATCATTTTAAATTTGATTCCAATGTTTGAAAATTTATGATAAATCATAATAAATGTTTTAAAATTATTATAAGTCATTTAAAAATAATATGACTGATACGTACAGATATTGAGTTACAGAATAGAGTCTTAGACTCGATAAATACCCGATAAAGTTGTCGGTACACCGACATATTTCAGAAATTGATCTAGACTTAGATAATGTGATTAGATAAGTGATTATTTGTGATTCAATGGTTATTAAATCTATGTGCTAATGTGATTAGGGTATGTGCTGACTGCAATAAGCAGTGTTATGTGTTATAGTATGTTATTTTAATCGAACGAACGATCTTATTAATGTTAGGTCGTGAGATAAGCGATAGATCTTAATTACAAGTTGTAAGCAGCGCTTCAGGCAAGTATCTAACCTTTGCATTTTCTTTATGCAATGGACATGAGTAAGAATGTTTCTAAACTATATTATTACTGTACAGATTATTAACCTTATATTATATACGCTCATTGCTTATCAACATGTTAGTATATGGTAATTCAGATATATATATTCTGTTCGTTAATTTCTGTAAATGGTTATCCAAGTGTCCCCACTTGGATAATCATTGTATTTAATCACATGTTGATATACCTTTGTCAATTACCCGTATATATATATGTATATATATATATATATATATATATATATATATATATATATATATGTTGAATTATAGATTATTGTTGAAACAAGATAAAACCTTTGATTTGGAACCCAGACAAGTATGAACATCCCTACACAGGAAAACGTTTATGCGCCCAAGGCAGAACAGAGTGAACGATCCTATCATTCTTGTAATGTAGTATTGATCAATGCAGGGCATAACGGGCTGATCACCCCCTGTGCCCGTAGGTTATGTCGATTTAGAGATGAATTTCTATTTAACCTTTTCGAAAATAAAAACAATGTTCGTGGCATGTCACCATAACCCCAGTTATAGTCATTATGTAGTTTCAAAAAAATTTGAAAGAGAGTTGTTATGTTATTATTATTGGTTCATAATACTTTACAACTATTTACTTGTTGTAGAAGAATAGTACAAAGAAAACATTTAAATCCTTTCAGCTTATATATATAGAATTGATATTACTTGTTGGGCACTCAAATGCTCATCCTTGCTTAAATTTAAATATTTTCAGCTAAGTGCGAATGACCAGAGAGCTCTGATAAGAATAAAGGAAATGGAAAGGTTGCTGAATGAACGAATTACTATGTTATGTAATAGTTTAATGTTATTAAGACAAGAATGATATATATTATCTATCATGGTTTGTAATGAATGTTTAAAGGTTACGTACTTGGGTTTAGACTCTGATAAATGTAAGTTAAGTTTGATATTTATATTATTGTTATTATTATTAGTATTATTCCGCTCATAGAAATGGTATTGTGAAGAACCGAGTTCGGGTTTCAAGTACCCGAGTTTGGGGTCCTCACAGGTTGGTATCAGAGCTTAGGGGTTAAAAACCTTAGGTGAGCTAGACCTTAGGCTATAACCTTAGAACAGAGGGAAACGTTGAAAATATAAATAACTCATATAGAGTTTAAAAAGAGATGAATTGACTAAATTCATCGTCAAACAAAATAAAAGGTAACTTATATAAAACTCTTATTTGCTGTGTGTATATACTATATGCTAATTAGGATAATTTATGTATATAGATGTCAGGTGAAAAAGGATTCGATTACCCTCGGATCATAAAGAAGGAGTCAATATCTAAGCAGATAGCTGACATAAAGGCTCACAATGAAAATAACTCAGAAGATGTGGTTATTATGAAAAACATAGTACCAAATCCGGAGATGGCGGAGCTGACAGATAGAGATTCAGACACTAAAGTTAAAGCTGATCAAGCATCAACAGAGGTGCAGAATCTGAAGAACAAGGTTTCTTCTTTGGAAAGGCTGTGGGAGATAGAAAAGCTGTTGAAATGTCAGTTGCGTCAGGCGTTAATAGAAACAATGGAAGAACAAGATAAGCTTAAAATCTAAATTGATCATTTGGGAGCCACAAGCAACACTTCGTGTGCAACTCCGAGCAAGAAGAGGAAAAGAAAGATAGAAGACCATGACTTAGGAAAACCTGATAAGAAGAAAGGGAAAAGAATTTGTTATCTTTGTGGTTATGAAGGACATACTACTCTGTATTGTCCTGACTACAAACCAGGAGCATGTTTTATATGTGGGATGGAAGGTCATCAAGCGAAAGGTTGTCCAAGGAAGAGGTGTAATAAATAGGTAGTACAGGTTTTGTTGTGTAGGTGTGTTTAATGTAGTATATATGATAAGTATGTCTGTGTAGGGTAATGTTTCCAACTTTTGTATTAAGTTAAGACTGTAAATCCTGACTTTTGTAGTCACAAAGGGATGAATAATGTTTAAAGCATTATGTGCTATGTTATGTAAAATATTCGTTCAATGAATATGAACCTATGTTTGAATGATGAAACAAGTTTAAAATATTAAACTTATGCAATAAGGTTTAAAATGTAAGTTAAAGTTATGATTTTCTTTAATCAGATAATACCGCCAAGACGTCGAACTCGTAACCAAAGGGCAGAAGAGTCTGTCAATAATGTTGAAGGACAACAACAAGCTGATCCAATGCAGCAATTTGCAAACATGTTAGCTCAGGCTATGCAACAAGGAATACCAGTCGCTGGAAACCAGCCGGACAACCGCTTCGCGAACTTCAAAGACTTTAAGGCTGTAGGACTACCGGAATTCAAAGGTACAACTGACCCTATTGAAGCCCAAACTTGGGTTAAGGAAATTGAAAAAGCGTTTGTGGTAGCTAGGGTAGATGAAGGGCAGAAGATTGCTTTTGCCACCTACATTATGAAGGGGGAAGCAAATTTTTGGTGGGAAGCGAATCAGGCTAGGGCAGGAGAAGGTGTAGTCACATGGGATAGATTTATAACTTTTTTTTTCGAAAACTATTTTTCACCAAGAATGCAGGCGAGGATGGAGGTTAAATTTTTAGAGTTGAAACAGGAGAATATGACGGTGTCTGAATACGCCGCCAAATTCAATGAGTTAGCTAGATTTGCCTCGCATCAAGTCGATACGGAGGCTAGGAAAGTGAGAAGGTTTGAGCTGGGATTGAAACCCTGGTTCTACAACAAAGTGGCGGTGTTGCAAATTCTTACATTTGCAGCACTCATGGAGAAAGCGATCATAGCTGAGGAGGGAAGTGAGGCCATGAGCGTTTATAATAAGGAGAGGAAGAATAAGGGTAAGACCGAAGGAGCTGGAAAAGTAGGAGTTAATAGTGGGAGTAGGAGTGGAGATAGCAAGAGGAAGGTGAGCAGTTTTGCAAGTGTACAAGTGAAACAGGAAGGTGTTAAGAAACAGATAGTGTCATGTAAGACATGTGGGAAGAATCACTTGGGGGAGTGTTTGAAAGGAAAATTTATTTGCTACAAGTGCAGGCAGGAGGGCCATATCTCTCCCAACTGCCCCAATCCTAGGATGAATAGTGGATGTTTTATATGCGGTTCGACAGAGCACAGGGTGAAAGATTGTCCGAAGAAGAGGGTGGAGACAGGAAGTGTGAACATGGGCACTGGCAGTGGGACGTTAGCAATCACGGGATCGACTTCGTCGAACAAGTCGACAAAATCTACGGCAAGGGTCTATAACATGACAGTCCAAGACACGACAGCAGCTGGCAATGCAACTCCAGGTATTATTCGTATGCCTTTTACTTTCTTATACATGATTTTCCTATATATAGTAAATTATTTTATAAAGAAAGTTTAAGGAGGAATTTGAGTTCTTTTAGAAACAAATTTTTCCGTTTAATTAGAAAGACAAGCTTTATGTGAATAGATAAAGATCAGTTCGATCAAAGTTGATCGAGATCTGCTTGCAATGATTATATATGCTATGTGCTGTGTATGTATAGGTTTTTAAGCGGTGATTCCGGGGACAGAATCTTTATAAGGGAGGGTGAATGTAACAACCAGATATTTTTCTATATAAATAAATAAGAATTTTTGCTTATAAATTTTTTTTTATATATTAAGGATGAGGATTTGTAAAAGATAATATATATATATATATATATATATATATATATGTATGTATTTATGTGGTAAATAAAAATATATTTATTACATAAATGTTTACAAATAATTTTATTTTAGAATTATTGATTTTTATAAAGTACATTCTTATAATAATTAATTTTATATTAAAAGTATTTTTATTAATTATTTTCCATGAAAATATAATCATATATTATTTAAATAATATATTGAGTGATTTTAAGAATAAATATAATAATTATTTTATTATATGAATTTTTAGTACATGCTATTAAGTTAATTATTTTACCTTAATTATTAAGGTTAAATAGGAAGAATAAATCAGATATGAAATCTAAACCCTAATTTTGGATTATTGTCAAGGTATGAGAATAATAATATAATATTAATTATATTTTGATTTTTTAGTGTTATGAATATGTACTGTATTTTCGTATTGATAATGGTAGGTCAATTACAGTGTATTACGACCAAACCCAAGTAATAATGCTAAACCCTAATTTGAGATCCAAATTAGAGTGCAAGATTATTTTATAAGTGTGTTATATAATTTATGTCGTGTATTAAATGTATTAATTAGGTAAACCCTAATTAAAATTCTAGAAATCCTAATTTCTAGAAAACCCTAATTATATTCTAGAAACCCTAAATAATTTTTAGAAATAAGAAACCCTAATTTGAAATTTATATTAGAGTTCGAGATTGGTTATAATTGTGTTAATGTGATTAATATAATCTCAATTGCTAATTTTGGAAATCCTAAAATTTTAAACCCTAATTTGATAATTAGAAAACCTAATTATAAATTGGTAACCCTAATTATCAAAATCGTAAATCCTAATTGCTATTTTAGCAATGTTAATGATAATTATATGATATTAAACCCTAATGTTCCTGTATAGCGTAATTAGATAATTAATCATAATTAGAAAATCCTAATTTCAAAATTTTAGAAACTACAATTTATTTAATTTTTTTATTTAATTTTTATTTTGTGTAAACCCCTAGTGGGAAAATCCTTCATTTTGTGCTAAACCTAAGGGTTAAACCCTAAGGGTTAAACCCTAAGGGTTTGCCAAGTTCCAATTTTGCCATTAAATAATTTATCAATTTACCATTTTGCCCCTAATACATTATTTTGGCTAACAAATAGGTTTTGACAATAGGTTGAGTGGTTGAACCACTTCAACCACCCCATGTGCTCAAAATAACAAAAACAAGTCACCTACACCAGTCAAATACATTGCATTCAAGTTGTATAAATAGATTTGAAGAGAGAGAAATGTCATTTGTTACTTATATTTTTCACAACTCTCAAACTAAGCTCTCTCTCTCTAACCTTCAAAATATACAAGTATATCAGTCCTAAATCAAAGCCCCACGATCAGCTATAACAAATTAGAAGTCAGAAATCAAGAATCGTTCATAGAAGGTATAAACCCTAGCCATGATTTTTGTCCAACGATCTGTTGTTAGATGTTAGTTTTTTTGTGTTAAACATGTTAAATCTAGTGTCTATGGATGATCTGGGTTGCTAGATGTTAGATCCACAATATCTAGAAGCTCAGATTTGAAGATCTTAAAAATCAGGAAAAAACTTGGTTCCGAGCCACAGATCCTTGCTCGATTATGTTTTATGTTATTTTTAAGTTGTTAGTAGTAGCCTGCACTGTTGTCTTTAATCTGCAAAAAGAATCAAAGTCATATCTGTTGTAGATTAAAAGTTATTTAAGTTCAAAGTGGGTTGACCGGCATTGACCAGCTGTTTTTGAAACCCAGTGTTTGCCCAGAAAGTCTGACAAGAAATGTCAGACCTTATATCTCTATGATTTTTAATGTGTTTTGTATTTTGAAAGTTGGTAGTTGTAGTCTAGTATGTGATCTATGATCTGAATTTGAAATCAGACTTAGATCTGGTTTAGGTAGCAAGATATTCAAGGTCAAACGTGGTTGACCGGCCATGACCAGGCGTTTCTGGGTAACCCAGAAACAGCCCAGAACTGGCCTGACAACATTTTTGACCGTCTTGATCTGATAGTTTATTAGTGTTTTGATAATGTTTATGTATCTAAGTTGTAGTATGTAGATTATACTACATATGTAGGCCAACAATAAACAATAATGTTTATGTATCTATGTTCAGGATTAACAACACAACTTTAAACAAACGTTGTAATTCTATAACTTTATACAAAAAATTTTAATTCTCTGTTCACACATAACTATTCCCAGTTCATCAAACTTACCACACCTAGGGGTTCAGGAACTTGCCATAATTATATGAGTGTATGAACTTATCCTAGTCAGACCTTTGGCGTCCATTCGCTGAGGGGTTCAAAACATTTCATATAATTATGAGTCATGAACTTACCATAAGTATGAGTTTTAAGAAATCAAAAATTATTTAAAATCTTATATTCATATAGAAAATAAAGATTTCATTCATACATATATATTTACATATGTTCATACATCTTTTTCGATACACTATCAAAAAAATACTATCGCTTAAACATAAGCTATCTACCGTCAACTCCCTTCACCCGTCTTCTTCTTCATAGGACACTTGTTGAATCTGTGACCCGTTCTCCCACATCATGCATTCTCTCACGTGAGTCTTTCCACACTTGCTGTAGACTTGCTTCTTCTTCGGGTTTGAACTTTTAGAATCATCACTGTCGTTGACCCTCTTTCTCTTTTTCTTGCCTTTCTGCTGCTTGATTGTTCCTTCAGATGATCCACCATCTTTGGTCTTCATTTTGTCCACCTGCGCCTTCAGCTCGTTCCGTTCTTCAGTCATTTCGCGTAACACTCGCTCTGTCTTCCATAACTCCTCCAAGAGAAACACTTTACTCTGGAGTTCTTGATCTTCTGTAGATAGTTGATCTTGCTCTCTAACTTTAGTCTTATTCTTTAACTCTACCTTAGCTGGCTTAGACTCTACCTCCTCATCTCCACTCAGATACACCTCGGGATAATCGTCATGATCGCTCCCAAGATTAACCATTGGTTCATCTTTTCCCACCTTCTCCACTGATTCACTCTGTGCTGGCACCTCGGCTACTGGCACCGGTGCGACAGCTGCTGGAATCTCTGCACTCTTTTCACCTTCTTCAGACATCCTACAATCAGTCAAAATGACTTGATTAATACTTCTCCTGTACGAACTTTTCACACTATGTGTCCACATATCTCTCTATTGATATATTTCGGCAATCCCTCACTTGGAACTCTAAATGAGTTTTCTCTATTTCACTTATGGTTATAATTCTAGGGTTTTTCCCTACCCCACTTAAGGTTTATAACCTACAGCACTTCTACTAACTGGTGACACCTTGGTCACTACAGCTCTAATACCAACCTGTGACACCCCCAAATCCGGGTTACCTGACCCCCGAGTTTGGTGTTCACGATCCACAATATAATACCATTTAACTACCCATTCATATATAAATATAAATACATAAGCTTCATTAACTGATATAGTTAATACATTACCCCAGGTTCTCTAACCTTAACATTACAAACATACCCTTTAGTTATACAAAAAGGGTTCACAAAAACAACATAATAATAATGTTATTCATTACTAATTAATCACTATGTCTTCGCCCTTGCTCTTCACAGCACCTTCTGCCACTTCTCCCCTAGCTGAAAAATTTTATTTAGCAAGGGTGAGCAACAAATTTGCCCCGCAAGTTGAGATATACAATGAATGTATTAGTATCAGAATAATAGACTATCTATTTTGATAGAATGGTACCAAAGTTCGGGAAACTTTGAAATAGCTGAACAATTTGTTAATCAATAACAAGGCTTCTCCCTTTCTATGCAACACAATATTATAATAATGAAAGAGTACAACGCTTTCAAGTTTCTACGATATTCTATTGAATAAACAAGAATCAATTCTATGCAATAACAAAGTGGAATATTTTCCAAATTTATGCTGAGTGATCTCACCAGATCTTTGAACTTATTTTCTTGGGTATCTATCAAAGATTTACTTTGATACATACTTAGGCGTATCAGATAACCATAAAGATTAAATCATACCCCTCTGCAAGTATAATAAGTGATCAGCTTTATTATACCCTTTATTATGCATAATACTTAACAGCGCGCAATGGTCGAATATATGACCCAAAATGTTCCCTTTATATAAAAGGTTGTTCTTCTTAGTCTCAGAATCAGGATTTTTGATTTAACAACGAAATACTGTGATTTCAAATTCTATCTACTTATTGATCTAGCCGAAACAATTGGCATCGATCTATCAATAACAATTGATTTCTCTTCTCGTATTTATCAAGTTCTAACAAATGTTCGTCTAGCCAGAATAATTAGCTAAGACATTTCTCAATATAATTTGATAATAAACAGGAATTATCTGTACTGTCAATATTAGTTTTTACAGATATAAATATCCAACAACGGTAATTCAATTTGAATTTTAATCATGCACTAACTGCGAATATTCAACAATAAATTCCCTGGACATGGTATAATTAGCCATAATTAACCATTATAATAATTGAATGAATATAACTCAAGGTTGAGTTAGGAAACTTGCCTTCCGCGTTGATTACAGCTACACAATATAATTAACTGCGTTCGTAAAACCTATAACTAATATTATCGGTCTCACAATTAGCACAATATTCCAAAACACGTAATACTATAATTTACAGTCAAACTTCTCCTAGGCACATTACCACATAGCCACATTAATGTTTATAAACTATATAAACACTTAATAAGTTTAACTAGTTCAGTCTGGTTGGACTTTGGTCTCATCTCGGTGTTCTGGTCACCCTATCTGACAATTAACACATTGATTGTCTAACAATCTTAGTCTCTAAGCTTCAATATTATTTTAGATAAATCAAATATCGTTTATAATATTTTTCGGAAGCTTTTAATAATTTATAAACAATTATTATAATTTATAATAATTTTTCAAACACTTAAATCATTTTAAATAATTAAATGAATTTTAAAGAAATTAAAATAATTTTTAAATCATCACCATTAATATTTAAATATTAATGTAATTATTATCAAATTATTAAAAGTCATTACTTATAACTTAAAATACTTTTAAAACATTTTTTCTCACTTTTAAATAATTTTTAAATCAATAAAATAATTTTTAATTCATTTATTTAATATCATAATTAAATAAATCTAATATAATTAATATTAATTTATTAATGAGAATTCTCCAAGAATATTAAAATTTATATTTTATAACTCCAAATATTTCCTAACACTTTATTCCTATTTAAAATAATTTTTATATCATTAAAATCATTTTTATCTTATTTATTTAATTTAATAATTAAATAAATCTAATATCATTAATATTATTTTATTAATAAAAATTCTCTAAAAATATTAAAAGTCACATTTTATAACTCAAAATATTTTTAAATAATATTTTATAATATTAAATCATTTTTCTCTAATTTATTTAGTATATTAAGTAAATAAATTAAATACCTTTAATATTTAAATAATTATAAATATTAAATAAAAATATTCCAATTGGTCAAAAATTATTTTTCATAATTTTAAAAAAAAATTAAAACGATTTTTGGTAATTTTTAGAATTTATTTCTAATTTTTAATCATTTTTCATAAATTTTGAAAATAAAATAAATAAAATCGTCGCTAATAGCCTTTAGCAACACTTGTCTGTTGCCTTTGGTGTTCTTGGCTCAAGAACACTGACAAAGTCAGTGTTCAAGGTAGCTTGTTTGATCGACTTTAATTCTCGATGTAAACATGCTCCGGCCCATTTCAAACTCAGATCTTGTAGTAATTATACAACACTACAACTGGAAACCAATATCTAGGTCAAACAACAAACATGTAAAGAGATCTGGGCAATCAAATCTCTTGTCAGACAATACCTGGGTTTTTTTTCCAGAAACCCAGAACTCGACTGATCACTTTGATGGTCAATTAAGTTTATGTTCCAGTCATTGTATGGGTGTTATGAAGGTTCATAACTATAGTACATATGCCCAAGAACATTTAAACATTAATATATCAGTTCAAATATAAGGCAATCACAAGAAAATAATATGGTCAAACCATGTCATAATCATAGATGAACCGTTTTCTGGGTTTTCTAGAAACGGTAATCATGATTGACATGCCCAGTTTGACCAACTGCTATGCTTGATATACTGCTTATTTGTGAGATATAAAGCCTTGGAATCAAAGACCATATAACAGGCTACAACATGGTTCCAAACAAAACATCAAACAATATCATATCTGGCAGATCCGGTCCCTTAAAACTCATGTCAGACGCTAAAATTCAACTTTCTGGGTTACCCAGAATATACTCGGTCATGCCCGGTCAACGGGTTTTGACCGATTATATCTTCGAATCCAGACCTCTTATGACTCTAATAGCTTTTGCAGCTTAAAGACAACATGTCAGGCTACATATAAAAGCTTTAAAACAGCTCATAACATAAACACATAAAGATCTAAGCCAACTGACATTTGCTTGTCAGACAACTTTAGAGCTCATGAACAGATTTTGGAAAAATCACTTTTTACCCATTTTGATGTTATGGATCCATCATGGATCAACATATAACAACTAAAAACATATTATAACATAAGATTAAACAATAAAACACAAAAATTTTCTAAGCAACAAAGATCAAAATTTAAAATTTGATTTATACCTCTTCTTGCTAGATCTTTGATCTTAATCCTCCTTAGTTGTTCTTGGTGATCTAGGGATTGATTCTAGGACTGATCTACTAGTAATTTTCGGAGCTTTTAGTGAGAGAGGGAGTTGGTGAGAGTAAATTGTCCAAATGAGCAATTTTATGAACTTTCTCTCTCTCAAATCTCTTATATACCACTTAGATACATTGAATGATCTCATGTAGCTTTCAAATAAGGGCTGAATTGCTAGAGAGTTTGTACCAAAGTCAAATTAGTTGGTGAACAACTAAAGTTTTTGCCAATTTTGCAAGTTAACTTACTAAAATAAACAAAAGGGCATTTTGGCCTTTCTCTAAATATTTTTAATGGCAAATTGGACAATAACCAAACCCTTAGGATTTAGGGTTTAGGTTAGGGTTTGAACCCTTTTGGATTTGAACCCTATGTTTTCAATTTAATTCTCAAGATTTCTGAATTTCGGTTTTCAAAATAGAAAATTAATATTTTTAAATTATAATTAGAATTTTCTAATTATATTAAAATTTCTTAATCACACTAAAATATTGCTAATTAGGATTAATAATTCCTAATTAAAATTGCTAATTAAGCAATTAGGGTCGTAATTGGTCATTAGGGTTTATAACCCACGAATTAGGCTTTTAATTAGAAAAATAAATTTTTTAAATTACAATTAGGGTGTGTAAAATAGAAATTAAGATAACTAAAATATAATTAGGATTTTCTAATCATATTTAAGTTTAATACACCCATTAGGCTTACCAATTAGGATTAAGGTTTCCAAATTTAGGGTTTAAAATTCCTGAATATGAAATTAGGGTTTCCCGGCTTTTGATTAGGATTTCTAACTGTACATTAGGGTTTCTCATCCTGAGATTAGGTTTTATAATTTCTTCTTAGGGGTTATAAGTATTAAACCTTACCCGATCAATCATTGATCAATACTACCACACAGTACAAACACGTAATCAATAATATAATTATTTTAATTATATTTTATATCGAATCCCAATCCGGACTTAGGGTTAGGGTTTCTATTCTCCGTTAAGCACAACTCTACTCTATTTTTTATTAGTCAATACACAAATTGACATTCTCGAAACACGTATCACCGATACTTGTCACATAAATGATAATTAATATTAATATTAATTAAAAAAAAATTTATTCGCAAATTTTAGATTATTCGAAATCCCGGGTTATCACATTCACCTCTCCTTAAAAGGATTTCGTTCTCGGAATCACCGCTTTCTTATTCTCTACAATCTTTTAAAGTTGTGTCATCAATTTATTTTTAACAACACAATATTAATTTGTGTCATATTCTAACCTGTAACTTGAATCGTATAAAAGAAAACAAATCACAATAATATCTAACTCGTATTTCTCGCGTAATTTAATTTCTAACCGAACTCGTTACCTGTCGCCTCTTCACAGGCAGTTGCTGCATTTGGAACTGTCATGCTAAAAGTGAATGTCGTTGGTCTTCTTGGCTGTGCAGGTCCTCGAATAGCCAAGGTTCCGCTACCAGGTCCCTTGTTGGCACTTTTCCTCTCTACATTTCTCTTCGGACAATCCCGGACCAGATGATCAGTCGATCCACATGCAAAACAACCTTGTGTCTTCTTTGGAATGGGACACTGGGGTGACATGTGTCCTTCTTGACCACAGTTGTAACAGACTCCTTTGTTCTTCAAACAAACTCCTTGATGACGCTTCCCACAAACTACACACGGCACGCCTTTCTTCCTAATCTCTACTGGATTATTTCCTGAATTAATATCACCATCCCTCTTACGTTTCTTAAGATTACTACCTCCACTATCACTTATCATAATATTTCCTTCAGCCTCCCTTCTTTGTTCTGAACTATTCTTCAATACAGCTCCAAATTCTCCTTCAGCGATAATGGCTTTTTCTAATAACGTTGAAAATGAACTAATTTGCAGCACATCCAACTTCTCGAGTACCAACGATTTCAATCTGTTCCTAAAACATCGTGCTTTAAGCTCCTCAGTGTCCACTCGATGTGGAACAAATTTTGGTAACTCGTTGAACTTGACAAAATATTCTGTCACCGTCATATCTTCCTGCTTCAGATTCAAAAATTGTTCTTCCATATTTCTCTTTAGACTTCCCTTCCTTGGCGGCATTATCTGATAAAAATCTTACATTAATTCTCCTTCTTTACACAGATTCTTATTAATAGTACAATAAGAATTAAAAATTCCACATATAATCGCATATAGCACATAGTACATTTAGCTCTTAACTCATAGCACTATCACTTTTTAAATAATATCAAGATTAACAACACAACTTTAAACAAAAGTTGTAATTCTCCAACTTTATACAAAAAGTTTTAATTCTCTATTCACACATAACTATTCCCAGTTCATCAAACTTACCACACCTAGGCGTTCAGGAACTTGCCATAATTATATGAGTGTATGAACTTATCCTAGTCAGACCTTTGGCGTCCATTCGCTAAGGGGTTCAAAACATTTTATATAATTATGAGTCATGAACTTACCATAAGTATGAGTTTTGATAACTCAAAAATTATTTTAAATCTTATATTCATATAGAAAATAAAGATTTCATTCATACATATATATTTACATATGTTCACACATCTTTCTCGATACACTATCAAAAAAATTCTATCGCTTAAACTTAAGCTATCTACCGTCAACTCCCTTCACCCGTCTTCTTCTTACTGGGACACTTGTTGAATCCGTGACCCGTTCTCCCACATCATGTATTCTCTCACATGAGTCTTTCCACACTTGCTGCAGACTTGCTTCTTCTTCGGGTTTGAACTTTTAGAATCATCACTGTCGTTGACCCTCTTTCTCTTTTTCTTGCCTTTCTGCTACTTGATTGTTCCTTCAGATGATCCACCATCTTTGGTCTTCATTATGTCCACCTGCGCCTTCAGCTCGTTCCGTTCTTCAGTCATTTCGCGTAACACTCGCTCCGTCTTCCATAACTCCTCCAAGAGAAACACTTTACTCTGGAGTTCTTGATCTTTTGTAGATAGTTGATCTTGTTCTCTAACTTTAGTCTCATTCTTTAACTCTACCTTAGCTGGCTTGGACTCTACCTCCTCATCTCCACTTAGATACATCTCGGGATAATCGTCATGATCGCTCCCAAGATTAACCATTAGTTCATCTTTTCCCACATTCTCCACTGATTTACTCTGTGCTGGCACCTCGGCTACTGGCACCGGTGCGACAGCTGCTGGAATCTCTGCACTCTTTTCACCTTCTCCAGATATCCTACAATCAGTCTAAATGACTTAATTAATACTTCTCCTGTACGAACTTTTCAAACTATGTGTCCACATATCTCTCTATCGATACATTTCGGCAATCCCTCACTTAGAAGTCTAAATGAGTTTTCTCTATTTCGCTTATTGTTATAATCCTAGGGTTTTTTCCCCACCCCACTTAAGGTTTATAACCTACAGCGCTTCTACTAACTGGTGACACCTTGGTCACTACAGCTCTGATACCAACCTGTGACACCCCCAAATACGGGTTAAGTGACCCCCGAGTTTGGTGTTCACGATCCACAATATAATACCATTTAACTACCCATTCATATATAAATAGGAATACATAAGCTTCATTAACTGATATAGTTAATATATTACCCTAGTTTCTCTAACCTTAACATTACTAACATACCCTTTAGTTATACAAAAAGGGTTCACAAAAACAACATAATAATAATGTTATTCATTACTAATTAATCATTATGTCTTCGCCCTTGCTCTTCACAGCACCTTCTGCCACTTCTTCCCTAGCAGAAAAGTTTTATTTAGCAAGGGTGAGCAACAAATTTACCCCCCAAGTTAAGATATACAATGAATGTATTAGTATCAGAATAATAGACTATCTATTTTGATAAAATGGTACCAAAGTTCGGGGAACTTTGAAATAGCTGAACAATTCGTTAATCAATAACAAGGCTTCTCCCTTTCTATGCAACATAATATTATAATAATGAAAGAGTACAACGCTTTCAAGTTTCTACGATATTCTATTGAATAAACAAGAATTAATTCTACGCAATAACAAAGTGAAATATTTTCCAGATTTATGCTGAGTGATCTCACCAGATCTTTGAACTTATTTGCTCTGGTATCTATCAAAGATTTTCTTTGATACATACTCAGGCGTATCAGATAACCATAAAGATTAAATCATACCCCTCTGCAAGTATAACAAGTGATCAGCTTTATTATACCCTATATTATGCATAATACTTAACAGCGCGCAATGGTCGAATATATGACCCAAAATGTTCCCTTTATATAAAAGGTTGTTCTTCTCAGTCTCAGAATCAAGATTTTTGATTTAACAACGAAATACTGTGATTTTAAATTCTATCTACTTATTGATCTAGCCGAAACAATTGGCATCGATCTATCTATAACAATTGATTTCTCTTCTCGTATTTATCAAGTTCTAACAAATGTTCGTCTAGCCAGAATAATTAGCTAAGATATTTCTCAATATAATTTGACAATAAATAGAAATTATCTGTACTGTCAATATTAGTTTCTACAGATATATATATCCAACAACAGTAATTCAATTTGAATTTTAATCATGCACTAACTATGAATATTCAACAATAAATTCCCTGGACATGGTATAATTAGTAATAATTAACCATTATAATAATTGAATGAATATAACTCAAGGTTGAGTTAGGAAACTTGCCTTCCGCGTTGATTACAGCTACACAATATAATTAACTGCGTTCGTAAAATCTATAACCAATAATATCGGTCTCACAATTAGCACAATATTCCAAAACACGTAATACTATAATTTACAGTCAAACTTCTCCTAGGCACATTACCACATAGCCACATTAGTGTTTATAACACATATAAACACTTAATAAGTCTAACTAGTTCAGTCTGGTTGGACTTTGGTCTCATCTCGGTGTTCTGGTCACCCTATCTGACAATTAACACATTGATTGTCTAACAATCTTAGTCTCTAAGCTTCAATATTATTTTAGATAAATCAAATATCGTTTATAATATTTTTCGGAAGCTTTTAATAATTTATAAACAATTATTATAATTTATAATAATTTTTCAAACACTTAAATCATTTTAAATGATTTAATTATCAAATAATCTTATTATCATTAATATTTAATAATACAAAAATATTAATGTTATATTTGTCAAAATATTAAAGTTATTGTTAATAACTTAAAATATTTTTAAATCATCAATATTCTACTTAAATGAATTTTAAAGTAATTAAAATCATTTTTAAATCATCACCATTAATATTTAAATATTAATGTAATTATTATCAAAATATTTAAAGTCATTAATTATAATTTAAAATATTTTTAAAACATTTTTTCTCACTCTTAAATGATTTTTAAATCAATAAAATCATTTTTAATTCATTTATTTAATATCATAATTAGATAAATCTAATATCATTAATATTAATTTATTAATGAGAATTCTCCAAGAATATTGAAATTTATATTTTATAACTCCAAATATTTCTTAACACTTTATTCCTATTTAAAATAATTTTTATATCATTAAAATCATTTTTATCTTATTTATTTAATTTAATAATTAAATAAATCTAATATCATTAATACTAATTTATTAATGAAAATTCTCTAAAAATAGTAAAAGTCACATTTTATAACTCAAAATATTTTTAAATAATTTTTTATAATATTAAATCATTTTTCTCTAATTTATTTAGTATACTAAGTAAATAAATTAAATACCTTTAATACTTAAATAATTATAAATATTAAAGAAAAATATTCCAATTGGTCAAAAATTATTTTTCATAATTTAAAATAATTTTTAAAACGATTTTTGGTAATTTTTAGAATTTATTTCTAATTTTTAATCATTTTCCGAAAATTCTGAAAATAAAATAAATAAAAACGTCGCTAATAGCCTTTAGCGACACTTGTTTGTTGCCTTTGGTGTTCTTGGCTCAAGAACATTGACAAAGTCAGTGTTCAAGGTAGCTTGTTTGACTGACTTTAATTCTCGGTGTAAACATGTTCCGGCCCATTTCAAACTCAGATCTTGTAGTAATTATACAACACTACAACTGGAAACCAATATCTAGGTCAAACAACAAACATGTAAAGAGATCTGGGCAATCAAATCTCTTGTCAGACAATACCTGGGTTTTTTTTCCAAAAACCCAGAACTCGACTGATCACTTTGATGGTCAATTAAGTTTATGTTCCAGTCATTGTATGGGTGTTATGAAGGTTCATAACTATAGTACATATGCCCAAGAACATTTATACATTAATAGAACAGTTCAAATATAAGGCAATCACAAGAAAATAATATGGTCAAACCATGTCAGAATCATAGATTAACCGTTTTTTGGGTTTTCTAGAAACGGTAATCATGATTGACATGCCCAGTTTGACCAACTGCTATGCTTGATCTACTGCTTATTTGTGAGATATAAAGCCATGGAATCAAAGACCATATAACAGGCTACAACATGGTTCCAAACAAAACATCAAACAATATCATATCTGGCAGATCCGGTCCCTTAAAACTCATGTCAGACGCTAAAATCCAACTTTCTGGGTTACCCAGAATATACTCGGTCATGCCTGGTCAACGGATTTTGACCAATTATATCTTTGAATCCAGACCTCTTATGACTCTAATAGCTTTTGCAGCTTAAAGACAACATGTCAGGCTACATATAAAAGCTTTAAAACAGCTCATAACATAAACACATAAAGATCTAAGCCAACTGACATTTGCTTGTCAGACAACTTTAAAGCTCAAGAACAGATTTTGGAAAAATCACTTTTTACCCATTTTGATGTTATGGATCCATCATGGATCAACATATAACAACTAAAAACATATTATAACGTAAGATTAAACACTAAAACACAAAAATTTTCTAAGCAACAAAGATCAAAATTTAAAATTTGATTTATACCTCTTCTTGCTAGATCTTTGATCTTAATCTTCCTTAGTTGTTCTTGGTGATCTAGGGACTGATTCTAGGACTGATCTACTAGTAATTTTTGGAGCTTTTAGTGAGAGAGAGAGTTGGTGAGAGTAAATTGTCCAAATGAGCAATTTTATGAACTTTCTCTCTCTCAAATCTCTTATACACTACTTAGATACATTGAATGATCTCATGTAGCTGTCAAATAAGGGTTGAATTGCTGGAGAGTTTGTACCAAAGTCAAATTAGTTGGTGAACAACTAAAGTTTTAGCCAATTTTGCAAGTTAACTTACTAAAATAAACAAAAGGGCATTTTGGTCTTTCTCTAAATATTTTTAATGGCAAATTGGACAACAACCAAACCCTTAGGGTTTAAGGTTTGGGTTAAGATTTGAACCCTTTAGGGTTTGAACCCTATGTTTTCAATTTAATTCTCAAGATTTCTGAATTTCGGTTTTCAAAATTAAAAATTAATATTTCTAAATTATAATTAGAATTTTCTAATTATATTAAAATTTCTTAATCACACTAAAATATTGCTAATTAGGATTAATACTTCCTAATTAAAATTGATAATTAAGCAATTAGGGCCGTAATTGGTCATTAGGGTTTATAACCCACGAATTAGGCTTTTAATTAGAAAAATAAATTTTCTAAATTACAATTAGGGTTTGTAAAATAGAAATTAAGATAACTAAAATATAATCAGGATTTTCTAATCGTATTTAAGTTTAATACACCCATTAGGCTTATCAATTAGGATTAGAGTTTCCTAATTTAGGGTTTAGAATTCCCGAATATAAAATTAGGATTTCCCGGCTTTCGATTAGGATTTCTAACGGTACATTAGGGTTTTTCATCCTGAGATTAGGTTTTCTAATCTCTTCTTAGGGTTCAAATACTACCACACAGTACAAACACGTAATCAATAATATAATTATTTTAATTATATTTTATATCGAATGCCTATCAAGACTTAGGGTTAGGGTTTCTATTCTCCGTTAAGCACAACTCTACTCTATTTTTTATTAGTCAATGCACAAATTGACATTCTCGAAACACGTATCACCGATACTTGTCAAATAAATGATAAGTACCCGAGTTTGGGGTCCTCACAATACCATTTCTATGAGCGGAATAATACTAATAATAGTAACAATAATATAAGTATCAAACTTAACATACATTTATCAGAGTCTAAACCCAAGTACGTAAGCTTTAAACATTCATTACAAATCATGATAGATAATATATATCATTCTTGTCTTAATAACATTAAACTATTACATAACATAGTAATTCGTTCATTCAGCAACCTTCGCTTTTCCTTTGTTCTTAGCAGAGCTCTCTGGTCGTTCGGACTTAGCTGAAAACATTTAAATTTAAGCAAGGATGAGCATTTAAGTGCCCAACAAGTAATAGCAGTTATATATATATATATAAGCTGAAAGGATTTAAATGTTTTCTTTGTACTATTCTTCTACAACAAGTAAATAGTTGTGAAGTATTCTGAACCGATAATAATAACATAACAACTCTCTTTCAAATTTTTTTGACACTACATAATGACTATAACTAGAGTTATGGTGACACTACATAATGACTATAACTACATTACAAGAATGATAGGATCGTTCACTCTGTTCCTCCTTGGGCGCATAATCGTTTTCCCGTGTAGGGATGTTCATACTTGTCTGGGTTCCAAAACAACGGTGTTATCTTGTTTCAATAATAATCTATAATTCAACATATATATATATCGGTAATTGACAAAGGTATATCAACATGTGATTAAATACAATGATTATCCAAGTGGGGACACTTGGATAACTATTTACAGAAATTAACGAACAGAATATATATATCTAAATTACCATATACTAACATGTTGATAAGCAATGAGCGTGTATAATATAAGGTTAATAATCTGTACAGTAATAATATAGTTTAGAAACATTCTTACTCATGTCCATTGTATAAAGAAAATGCAAAGGTTAGATACTTGCCTGAAGCGCTGCTTACAACTTGTAATTAAGATCTATCGCTTATCTCACGACCTAACATTAATAAGATCGTTCGTTCGATTAGAACAACATACTATAACACATAACACTGCTTATTACAATCAGCACATACCCTAATCACTTTGGCACATAGATTTAACAACCATTGAATCACAAATAATCACTTATCTAATCACATTATCTAAGTCCAGATCAATTTCTGAAACATGTCGGTGTACCAACAACTTTATCGGGTATTTATCGAGTCTAAGACTCTATTCTGTAACTCAATATCTGTACGCATCAGTCATATTATTTTTAAATGACTTATAATAATTTTAAAACATTTATTATGGTTTATCATAAATTTTCAAACATTGAAATCAAATTTAAAATGATTTAAATACTAATCAATTCTATTATCATTAATATTTAATTAGTATTAAACTATTAATGAAAACATTTCTAAAATATTAAAGTTATTTATAATAACTCAAAATATTTTTAAAACATTAATATTACCCTTAAATAATTTTTACAATATTTAAAATCATTTTTAAATAATTATTATTAATATTAAGGTATTAATGTTTCATTTATCCAAATATTAAAAGTCATTAAGTATAACTTAAAATATTTTTAATTCATTTATATCCCCTTTTAAATGATTTTTAAAGTAATAAAACCATTTATAAACTATTTATTTAATATAATTATTAAATAAATTTAATATCATTAGTAATAACTTAATAATCATTAATATTTAATTATTAATGAAATTATCCTTTAAATATTAAAAGTTATATTTTATAACATAAAATATTTTTAAATACTTTATTTTTATTTAAAATAATTTTTAATATAATAAAATCATTTTTAATTTATTTATTTAATTCATTTAGTAAATAAATTAATTACCATTAATATTTAGATATTAATGAAATTTATCACAAAATATTAAAAGTCATTAAAAATAACTTCAAATATTTTCTTATATCATAATATAATTTTTAATGATTTTTCCAATATTAAAATCATTTTTAAATAATTTATTTAATATTATAATCAAATAAATTAAATAATTTTAATATTCCAAATATATTAAATATTTATGAAATATATTAAAAATAATTAAAAACTAATTTTCAGAATTTAAAATAATTTTTAATAATTTATTTTGTATTTTTAATAATTAAAAACTAGTTTTTTCTATTTATTAATTAATTTCCAGAAAATAATAAATAATCTATCGCTAAAGACCACCTATAGCGACAGAACCGTTGCTATAGGTGTTCTTCATGCATTCCCAGAACTTCATGCCAGAAACCGACTGACTATGTTTGACCGAAATTAAATTCGTGTGTGATGTGATTCTGGACATGTTGTTATTCAGATAATGTAGTACAAGTACAAGACTACACGATCCAATAAACAACATCATCAAAACATGCATAACCAACGAGATCTATAGCCTTGAACAAGCTGTCAGAGCTGTTCTTCATTTTCTGGGTTACCTAGAAATGAAGAACAGTTCGACTGGCTCGTTTTGGGCTTCCACAACTTGTTGAGCTTGTAATGTTATTGTGATTTAAAACCTGCAGTGTGTAGCCAACATGTAGGACAAGAGATCCATCACATATAATCACCATAACATCAACCGATCTAGCATATTCGTACTAGTCAAACCATGTCAGACGAAACGTTCATTTGTTTTCTGGGTTACCCAGAAAACAGAAAACGTGCTCGAGGTACCTGCTTTGACCAAACCATGTACTCATAATATTTAATGTTTAGATGCTTTTAAGGCCTACATATGTAGTATAACCGACATACTACAACTTAGATACATAAACATTATCAAAACACTAATACACTGTCAGATCAAGACGGTCAAAAATGTTGTCAAGCCAGTTCTGGGCTGTTTCTGGGTTACCCAGAAACGCCTGGTCATGGCTGGTCAACCACGTTTGACCTTGAATATCTTGCTACCTAGACCAGATCTAAGTCTGATTTCAAGTTCAGATCACAGATCATATACTAGACTACAACTACCAACTTTCAAAATACAAAACACATTAAAAATTATAGAGATATAAGGTCTGACATTTCTTGTCAGACTTTCTGGGCAAACACGGGGTTTCAAAAATAGTCGGTCAATGCCGGTCAACACACTTTGAACTTAAATAAATTTTAATCTACAACAGATATGCCTTTGATTCTTTTTACAGATTAAAGACAACATTGCAGGCTACTACTAACAACTTAAAAACAACACAAAACATAATCGAGCAAGGATATGTGGCCTCTGACATTCGTTGTCAGACCACATAACTAAGTTTTTTCCAGATTTTTAAGATCTTCAAATCTGAGCTTCTAGATGTTATGGATCTAACATCTAGCAACCCAGATCATCCATAGACACTAGATTTAACATGTTTAACACAAAAAAGCTAACATCTAACAAAAGATCGTTGGACAGAAATCATGGCTAGGATTTATACTTTCTATGAACGATTCTTAATTTCTGACTTCTGATTTGTTATAGCTGATCGTGGGGCTTTGATTTAGGACTGATATACTTGTATATTTTGAAGGTTAGAAAGAGAGAGAGAGCTTAGTTTGAGAGTTGTGAAAAATATAAGTAACAAATGACATTTCTCTCTCTTCAAATCTATTTATACAACTTGAATGCAATGTATTTGGTTGGTGTAGGTGACTTGTTGTTGTTATTTTGAGCACATGGGGTGGTTGAAGTGGTTCAACCACTCAACCTATTGTCAAAACCTATTTGTTAGCCAAAATAATGCACTAGGGGCAAAATGGTAAATTGATAAATCATTTAATGGCAAAATTAGAACTTGGCAAACCCTTAGGGTTTAACCCTAAGGTTTAGTACAAAATGAAGGATTTTCCCACTAGGGTTTACACAAAATAAAAATTAAACAAAAAAATTAAATAAATTTTAGTTTCTAAAATTTTGAAATTAGGATTTTCTAATTATGATTAATTATCTAATTACGCTATACAGGAACATTAGAGTTTAATATCATATAATTATCATTAACATTGCTAAAATAGCAATTAGGGTTTACGATTTTGATAATTAGGGTTACCAATTTATAATTAGGTTTTCTAATTATTAAGTTAGGGTTTAAAATTTTAGGATTTCCAAAATTAGCAATTGAGATTATATTAATCACATTAACACAATTATAACTAATCTCGAACTCTAATTTAAATTTCAAATTAGGGTTCCTCATTTTCAAAAATTATTTAGGGTTTCTAGATTATAATTAGGGTTTTCTAGAAATTAGGGTTTCTAGAATTTTAATTAGGGTTCACCTAATTAATACATTTAATACACGACATAAATTATATAACACACTTATAAAACAATCTTGCACTCTAATTTGGATCTCAAATTAGGGATTAGCATTATTACTAGGGTTTGGTCATAATACACCGTAATTGACCCACCATTATCAATACGGAAATACAGTACATATTCATAGCACTAAAAAATCAAAATATAATTAATATTATATTATTATTCTCATACCTTGACAATAATCCAAAATTAGGGTTTGGATTCCATATTTGATTTATTCTTTCTATTTAACCTTAATAATTAAGGTAAAATAATTAACTTAATAGCATGTACTAAAAATTCATATAATAAAATAATTATTATATTTATTTTAAAAATCACTCCATATATTATTTAAATAATATATGATTATATTTTCATGGAAAATAATTAATAAAAATATTTTTAATATAAAATTAATTATTATAAGAATGTACTTTATAAAAATCAATAATTCTAAAATAAAATTATTTGTAAACATTTATGTAATAAATATATTTTTATTTACCACATAAATACATATATATATATATATATATATATATATATATATATATATATATATATATATATATATATATTATCTTGTACAAATCCTCATCCTTAATATATATATAAAAAATTTATACGCAAAATTTCTTATTTATTTATATAGAAAAATATCGGGTTGTTACATTCACCCTCCCTTATAAAGATTCCGTCCCCGGAATCACCGCTTGAAAACCTATACATACATGGCACATAGCATACATAATCATTACAAGCAGATCTCAATCAACTTTGATCGAACTGATCTTTATCTATTCACATAAAGCTTGTCTTTCTGATTAAACGAAAAAATTTGTTTATAAAAGAACTCAAATTCCTCCTCAAACTTTTTTTATAAAATAATTTACTATATATAGGAAAATCATGTATAAGAAAATAAAAGGCATACGAATAATACCTGGAGTTGCATTGCCAGCTGCTGTCGTGTCTTGGACTGTCATGTTATAGACCCTTGCCGTAGATTTTGTCGGCTTGTTCGACGAAGTCGGTCTCGTGATTGCTAACGTCCCACTGTCAGTGCCCATGTTCACACTTCCTGTCTCCACCCTCCTCTTCGGACAATCTTTCACCCTGTGCTCTGTCGATCCGCATATAAAACATCTACTATTCATCCTAGGATTGGGGCAGTTGGGAGAGATATGGCCCTCCTGCCCGCACTTGTAGCAAACAAATTTTTCTTTCAAACACTCCCCCGAGTGATTCTTTCCATATGTCTTACATGGCACTATCTGTTTCTTAACACCTTCTTATTTCACTTGTACACTTGCAAAACTGCTCACCTTCCTCTTGCTATCTCCACTCCTGCTCCCACTATTAACTCCTACTTTTTCAGCTCCTTCGGTCTTAGCCTTATTCTTCCTCTCCTTATTATAAACGCTCATGGCCTCACTTCCCTCCTCAGGTATGATCAATTTCTCCATGAGTGCTGCAAATGTAGGAATTTGAAACACCGCTACTTTGTTGTAGAGCCAGGGTTTTAATCCCAGCTCAAACCTTCTCGCTTTCCTAGCCTCCGTATCGACTTGATGCGTGGCAAACCTAGCTAACTCGTTGAATTTGGCGGCGTATTTAGACACCGTCATATTCTCCTGCTTCAACTCTAAAAATTTAACCTCCATCCTCGCCTGCATACTTTGTGAAAAATAGTTTCAAAAAATAAAGTTTTAAATCTATCCCATGTGACTACACGTTCTCCTGCCCTAGCCTGATTCGCTTTCCACCAAAAATTTGCTTCTCCATTCATCATGTAGGTGGCAAAAGCAGTCTTTTGCCCTTCATCTACCCTAGCTACCACAAACGCTTTTTCAATTTCCTTAACCCAAGTTTGGGCTTCAACAGGGTCAGTTGTAGCTTTGAATTCTGGTGGTCCTACAGCCTTAAAGTCTTTGAAGTTCGCTAAGCGGTTGTTCGGCTGATTTCCAGCGACTGGTATTCCCTGTTGCATAGCCTGAGCTAACATGTTTGCAAATTGCTGCATTGGATCAGCTTGTTGTTGTCCCTCAACATTATTGACAGACTCTTCTGCCCTTTGGTTGCGAGTTTGACGTCTTGGCGGCATTATCTGATTAAAGGAAATCATAACTTTAACTTATATTCTAAATCTTATTGCATAAGTTTAATATTTTAAACTTGTTTCTTCATTCAAACATAGGTTCATATTCATTGAACGAATATTTTACATAGCATAGAACATAATTCTTTAAACATCATTCATCCCTTTGTGGCTACAAAAGTCGGGATTTACAGTCTTAACTTAATACGAAAGTTGGAAACATTACCCTACACAGACATACTTATCATATATACTACATTAAACACACCTAGACAACAAAACCTATACTACCTATTTATTACACCTCTTCCTTGGACAACCTTTCGCTTGATGACCTTCCATCCCACATATAAAACATGCTCCTGGTTTGTAGTCAGGACAATACAGAGTAGTATGTCCTTCATAACCACAAAGATAACAAATTCTTTTCCCTTTCTTCTTATCAGGTTTTCCTAAGTCATGGTCTTCTATCTTTCTTTTCCCCTTCTTGCTCGGAGCTGCACACGAAGTGTTGCTTGTGGCTCACATCTGATCAATTTGGATTTTAAGCTTATCTTGTTCTTCCATTATTTCTATTAACGCCTGACGCAACTGATAGTTCAACAGCTTTTCTATCTCCCACAGCCTTTTCAGAGAAGAAACCTTGTTCTTCAGATTCCGCACATCTGTTGATGCTTGATCAGCTTCAACTTTAGTGTCTGAATCGCTATCTGTCAGCTCCACCATCTCCGGATCCGGTACTATGTTTTTCACAATAACCACATCTTCTGAGTTATTTTTATTGTGATCCTCTATGTCAGCTATCGGCTTCAATATTGACTCCTTCTTTATGATCCGAGGGTAATCAAATCCTTTTTCACCTGACATCTATACACATAAATTATCCTAATTAGCATACAATATATACACACAGCAAATAAGAGTTTTATATAAGTTACCTTTTATTTGGTTTGACGATGAATTTATTCAATTCATCTCTTTTTAAACTCCATATGAGTTATTTATATTTTCAACGTTTTCCTCTGTTCTAAGGTTATAACCTAAGGTCTAGCCCACCTAAGGTTTTTAACCCCTAAGCTCTGATACCAACCTGTGAGGACCCCAAACTCGGGTACTTGAAACCCGAACTCGGTTCTTCACGATACCATTTCTATGAGCGGAATAATACTAATAATAGTAACAATAATATAAATATCAAACTTAACTTACATTTATCAAAGTCTAAACCCAAGTACGTAACCTTTAAACATTCATTACAAACCATGATAGATAATATATATCATTCTTGTCTTAATAACATTAAACTATTACATAACATAGTAATTCGTTCATTCAGCAACCTTCCCTTTTCTTTTGTTTTTAGCAGAGCTCTCTGGTCGTTCGCACTTAGCTGAAAACATTTAAATTTAAGCAAGGATGAGCATTTGAGTGCCCAGCAAGTAATAACAATTATATATATAAGCTGAAAGGATTTAAATATTTTCTTTGTACTATTCTTCTACAACAAGTAAATAGTTGTGAAGTATTCTGAACTGATAATAATAACATAACAACTCTCTTTCAAATTTTTTTGAAACTACATAATGACTATAACTAGGGTTATGGTGACATGCCATGAACATTGTTTTCATTTTCGAAAAGGTTACACAGAAATTCATCTGTAAACCAACATAACTTACGGGCACGGGGGGTGATCAGCCCGTTATGCCCTACATTGATCAATACTATATTACAAGAACGATAGGATCATTCACTCTGTTCCGCCTTGGGCACATAAACGTTTTTCCGTGTAGGGATGTTCATACTTGTCTGGGTTCCAAATCAAAGGTTTTATCTAGTTTCAACAATAATCCATAAATTAACATATATATATATATATATATATATATATATATATACGGGTAATTGACAAAGGTATATCAACATGTGATTAAATACAATGATTATCTAAGTGGGGACACTTGGATAACCATTTACAGAAATTAACGAACATAATATATATATCTGAATTACCATATACTAACATGTTGATAAGCAATGAGCGTATATAATATAAGGTTAATAATCTGTACAGTAATAATATAGTTTAGAAACATTCTTACTCATGTGCATTGCATAAAGAAAATGCAAAGGTTAGATACTTGCTGAAGCGCTGCTTACAACTTGTAATTAAGATCTATCGCTTATCTCACGACCTAACATTAATAAGATCATTCATTCGATTAGAACAACATACTATAACACATAACACTGCTTATTGCAGTCATTACATACTCTAATCACATTGGCACATAGATTTAACAACCAGTGAATCACAAATAATCACTTATCTAATCACATTATCGGGTATTTATCGAGTCTAAGACTCTATTCTGTAACTCAATATCTGTGCGTATCAGTCATATTATTTTTAAATGACTTATAATAATTTTAAAACATTTCTAATGATTTATCATAAATTTTCAAACACTGGAATCAAATTTAAAATGATTTAAATACTAATCAATTCTATTATCATTAATATTTAATTAGTATTAAACTATTAATGAAATCATTTCTAAAATATTAAAGTTATTTATAATAACTCAAAATATTTTTAAAACATTAATATTACCCTTAAATAATTTTTACAACATTTAAAATTATTTTTAAATAATTATCATTAATATTAAGGTATTAATGTTTCATTTATCCAAATATTAAAAGTCATTAAGTATAACTTAAAATATTTTTAATTCATTTATATCCTCTTTTAAATGATTTTTAAAGTAATAAAACCATTTATAAACTATTTATTTAATATAATTATTAAATAAATTTAATATCATTAGTAATAACTTAATAATCATTAATATTTAATTATTAATAAAACTATCCTTTAAATATTAAAAGTTATATTTTATAACTTAAAATATTTTTAAACACTTTATATTTATTTAAAATGATTTTTAATATAATAAAATCATTTTTAATTAATTTATTTAATTCATTTAGTAAATAAATTAATTACCATTAATATTTAGATATTAATGAAATTTATCACAAAATATTAAAATTCATTAAAAATAACTTAAAATATTTTCTTATATCATAATATAATTTTTAATGATTTTTCCAATATTAAAATCATTTTTAAATAATTTATTTAACATTATAATCAAATAAATTAAATAATTTTAATATTCCAAAAATATTAAATATTTATGAAATATATTAAAAATAATTAAAAACTAATTTTCAGAATTTAAAATAATTTTTAATAATTTATTTTGTATTTTTAATAATTAAAAACTATTTTTTTCTATTTATTAATTAATTTCCAGAAAATAATAAATAATTTGTCGCTAAAGACCACCTATAGCGACAAAACCGTCGCTATAGGTGTTCTTCATGTTCTTCATGCATTCCCAGAACTTCATGCCAGAAACCGAGTGATCATGTTTGACCAAAATTAAATTCGTGTGTGATGTGATTCTGGACATGTTGTTGTTCAGATAATGTAGTACAAGTACAAGACTACACGATCCAATAAACAACATCATCAAAACAAGTATAACCAATGAGATCTGTAGCCTTGAACAAGCTGTTCTTCATTTTATGGGTTACCCATAAATGAAGAACAGTTCGACTGGCTCGTTTTGGGCTTCCACAACTTGTTGAGCTTGTAATGTTATTGTGATTTAAAACCTGCAGTGTGTAGCCAACATGTAGGACAAGAGATCCATCACATATAATCACCATAACATCAATAGATCTAGCATATTCGTACTAGTCAAACCATGTCAGACGAAACGTTCATCTGTTTTCTGGGTATCTGTTTTCTGGGTTACCCAGAAAACAGAAAACGTGCTCGAGGTACCTGCTTTGACCAAACCATGTACTCATAATATTTAATGTTTAGATGCTTTTAAGGCCTACATATGTAGTATAACATACATACTACAACTTAGATACATAAACATTATCAAAACACTAATACACTGTCAGATCAAGACGGTCAAAAATGTTGTCAGGCCAGTTCTGGGCTGTTTCTGGGTTACCCAGAAACGCCTGGTCATGGCCGGTCAACCACGTTTGACCTTGAATATCTTGCTACCTAGACCAGATCTGAGTCTGATTTCAAGTTCAGATCACAGATCACATACTAAACTACAACTACCAACTTTCAAAATATAAAACACATTAAAAATCATAGAGATATAAGGTCTGACATTTCTTGTCAGACTTTATGGGCAAACTCTGGGTTTCAAAAGCAGTCGGTCAATGCCGGTCAACCCACTTTGAACTTAAATAACTTTTAATATACAACAGATATGACTTTGATTCTTTTTGCAGATTAAAGACAACATTGCAGGCTACTACTAACAACTTAAAAAAAACACAAAACATAATCGAGCAAGGATCTGTAGCCTCTGACATTCGTTGTCAGACCACAGAACCAAGTTTTTTCTAGATTTTTAAGATCTTCAAATCTGAGCTTCTAGATGTTATGGATCTAACATCTAGCAACCCATATCATCCATAGACAATAGATTTAACATGTTTAACACAAAAAAACTAACATCTAACAACACATCGTTGGACAGAAATCATGGCTAGGGTTTATACGTTCTATGAACGATTCTTGATTTCTGACTTCTGATTTGTTATAGCTGATCGTGGGGCTTTGATTTAGGACTGATATACTTGTATATTTTGAAGGTTGGAGAGAGAGAGAGAGAGAGAGAGCTTAGTTTGAGAGTTGTGAAAAATATAAGTAACAAATGACATTTCTCTCTCTTAAAATCTATTTATACAAATTGAATGCAATGTATTTGGCTGGTGTAGGTGACTTGTTGTTGTTATTTTGAGCACATGAGGTGGTTGAAGTGGTTCAACCACTCAACCTATTGTCAAAACCTATTTGTTAGCCAAAATAATGCATTAGGGGCAAAATAGTAAATTGATAAATCATTTAATGGTAAAATTGGAACTTGGCAAACCCTTAGGGTTTAACCCCAAGGTTTAGCACAAAATAAAGGATTTTCCACTAGGGTTTACACAAAATAAAAATTAAATAAAAAAATTAAATAACTTTTAGTTTTTAAAATTTTGAAATTAGGATTTTCTAATTACGATTAATTATCTAATTACGTTATACATGAACATTAGGGTCTAATATCATATAATTATCATTAATATTGCTAAAATAGCAATTAGGGTTTATCATTATTACTAGGGTTTGGTCATAATACACCATAATTGACCTACCATTATCAATACGGAAATACAGTACATATTCATAGCACTAAAAAATCAAAATATAATTAATATTATATTATTATTCTCATACCTTGACAATAATCCAAAATTAGGGTTTGGATTCCATATTTGATTTATTCTTCCTATTTAACCTTGATAATTAAGGTAAACTAACTAACTTAATAGCTTGTACTAAAAATTCATATAATAAAATATTTATTATATTTATTCTAAAAATCACTCCATATATTATTTAAATAATATATGATTATATTTTCATAGAAAATAATTAATAAAAACATTTCTAATATAAAATTAATTATTATAAGAATGTACTTTATAAAAATTAATAATTCTAAAATAAAATTATTTGTAAACATTTATGTAATAAATATATTTTTATTTACCACATAAATACACACACACACACACACACACACACACACACACACACATATATATATATATATATATATATATATATATATATATATATATATATATTATCTTGTGCAAATCCTCATCCTTAATATATATATAAAAAATTTATACGCAAAATTTCTTATTTATTTATATAGAAAAATATCGGGTTGCTAAAGCCTCTGTCGGATCTCTGCCCAAATGCCGGATAAAGATATGTGCCTGGTCCAACTGCAGGGTCAAACTGTCAATCTGTGCCACATGTGTTGGATCTCAGACACAGGCTAACCAATCCGTCATCATTACGGATCCTAGAACCATATCCCCCATAAACTGAGTGGCGCGGGTCTGGGTTCTAATAGTACGAGGGATCCACCAATGCTGGAATACATCTTGAGTGCAAGGACCCTCTGATAATACAAAATTTTCAACACCTAATAATAGGATATCAATGACGGGTGACTGCGATACAGGCCAATAACGCCTGGCAGGAGGCAAGATCGGTATACAGATCTCCCTTGTGGTGCTCCTAATAGCACGCTCTCCTAGATAGAGCTCCCATCCTCCATCTGTGAAGAGAGGAACTCTCCGGGTGGAAATCACGTACTCGACAGCAGTCGGGTATCCATCCTCAAATCCGATGGCCAAATGCTCCCCAGAGTAGGGAATCCATGTGATAATGTCAGCTGTCAACAACTCTAGCTACAAACGACAGTGAGTGAAACCCTCAGCTACGGGAACCTCCGCCAGTATGGAATGATGCCATCGCCGTCCTCGTGGGTAGTTATCCAATCCTAGCACAGTCACTGGACGCAAATATGGGAGCCTCTCATAGGCCCAAAACTGCCAACACAAAGGCAAATATCTGCTGTCTGTTAACAATCTTAACCTATACATGGTAAATGACAAGAGAAATACTTACCAGCAGAAATGGGTAAAATCCTAGCCAAGCCTCAGTCAAGCCCTGTAAGCGTATACGCATGCCCCTGAGGAAATATGCAAAGGTATAGGAACCCCAATCATACTCTCCAATACAGTCCAAATGTCTAGTGGCGCTGATCAAAGAGAACGACACGTAGAGGAGTTATCTACTATGAAGTAGCCCCTAATGATCATCAGGAACAATTGGCAAAGAATGTGATCCCTGACTCTAACATCATCTGGCATGGGCTCACTCAATAGCCCACTCATAGCATCTATGCTCAAAGGACCTGTACATACAGTTCTGCCCTTGAGCGTCTCTGCCGGAACTCCTAACAAGGATCTGACGGCAGTAGGGGTAATATCCACCGTGCAAGGCACTAGTGCCCCTCCGAACTCCATACTTGTGACAAATCGCCAATCCATCGACGTCATCATCACCTCACAGTCCATCAAATGGAGTGACTGAGTCTGGTGAAACCACCGCTCAGACAATGTCCTGAGGTAACCCCAGGGACAACGATGGGGAATGATTGAAAAGAATGCTCCAAAGCCCCAGTCATGCCCAATCGCTCTATAATCAGGATGAAGCGCCTGGTACATGGAGTGTATACTGAACCAGTTCCCTTGGGGCTGTGTAAACCCAGGAACCTACATGAAATGTAGATCAACATCAAATCCTTTTACTCCTCATAAATAGGAAAGAAGGAAGATCAAGTTCTGATGTCATACCTCGTTAGCATGCAAATACATCGAGGGATGTCGGCTTAGGTCACCCAGAAGCTCTGGATTTTCTACCTGAATACTCGAGAGCTCCCTACGGGGAATATGTGCAGCAGGAGCGGGGTCCGCAACTGGAACATCGTCCTCCTCGTCCTCGACGTCTAGCACGTCAACCCGGACTTGACGTATAATCGCCTCCACTAACCTGCGAGGCTGTCTAATAGAGTGGGGGTCGAGGCACTTCAAAATCCCTCCTCCGTACACTAGAAGTGGTCCTATAAGAACTACTCGGCTGATCCAGATCCATAATATCTAGACAACAAGTCTCCAAATGACCTCAGAAAGGGTGTGGTATCTTCTAACCTGGAGCTTTTCAAAATGCATTTAATGAGTATCTGCATGCATGCATCATTTTAACCTACATCTACGAGTAAAGTTAAAAATGCATGACTAACACAATTCCTACATTTAGGAAAATTTGGTCATAGTTTCCTCTATAAATAGGACTATCCATATGCACATAGACATGACTAGGTGGCCATTTAGTAGCACACCTGCCCACAGTCATATATACAAAATTATCAACATATAAGGTTAATCTCAACGCTAGGAGTATTTTGCCTTATTACCTTGTGCTTAAATGTCCTCAAATAGGATAAAATCGCAGAAAAAGGTGCTAATTTGACTGTCTCAAAAGTCAAATTTTTTAACATCATTTTGCTCAGCATGGTTTAATACTAACATTTACTATGTCGAATATTTTTTATCAAATCATTTGAGCATACATAATCACTACTATGTGTTTAGATGCATTTCATATGATAAGTCATTTTCCAACGGATAAAAACTGGAAAAAAGTACATGTATGCGTTACCAGGATAGTGTAGAACACATGTACAGTGATAGATTTTGTAGAAAGACGTCCGAACTCAACATATCTGAAGAAGAGCTCTCAGATTTCCTTCGCGGCGCAAGTTGAAAATGACTTATGAAAGCAACCTGTTGGTCTTTATGATCTACGGTTGGCCGCAGGTCCATCTGCGACTGCAGCAGGTGTACCTGCGGCACCCCTTTTTGGGTCTCACCCCTCTGGCTCAGTCCAGTTTGAGTTGCAAAGGAGTTCTCGCAAGCTGGAAAGACCAAATCAGGGATAAAAACGCTACGCGATTGAGCAGAATAGCCTGTAATCCTGGTTGAACTATGGGTCTTCACATCATTCATTGGTATTTGCCCAACCACAGGGTATACTATGCCGATGATCTCAGATGATACAAGTCATGCCCAGCAAGACCTCACACAGGTCTATTTCCTCTCATACAGGATCATCATCCTACTTTGCCATAACATCCCCGGCGGGGGTCATAACGCAGTACATATGTCAAAGTACACAACCCCGGTGGGGGTCACAACGCGGTATATATGTCGAAGCACATAACCCCGACTGGGGTTACAATGCATATCATCCGTTGACGTACATATCAACGAAGGTTAAGCAGCCTTGACATCACTATAACCGTTGGTAAGTAAATCCAACGGAGCATCGGAAGCCGTCCGATGATTTCAGCCGTTGACACACACATCAACGATGATCCAACATGTCACCCCGGTGGGGGTTACAAAGCATGTTCCTTTGACAGACATATCAACGATAATACAGCAACCTCGGAGGGGATCACAACACATTATCATCCATTGATGTACGTATCAATGAAGGTCAGGCAACCTTGACATCATTTCAGCCGTTGCCAAGTAAACCCACCGTCGCATCAAAAACTGTCCGGTGATTTCATTAGTTGATACACACATCAATAAAGTCCAAGCAGCCTTGGCATTTATCCCCAGCAGGGAGTTCATCCTTTGGTATACACATCAACAGAGGATCAAATATAGGCCTAGTGGGGGTTACAACGAGTGATAAACTGTTGGTTCACACGTCAACGAAGGTCAGGCAGCCCTGACAACATTTGCTATTGGCAGTAAAACCAATAGAATATTGACGTACTCTGGCGGTACAAACCAGTAGAAGGAAAACGTCATCAAGGAGGATTGATGTCGGAATATGTTATACACATCCTCAAACAAATAAAGCTTTATCCCCACAGATCTTTTACATATAAGAGGCACTTCTTGGGAATCAAGTCTGTATCAAGGATTCAGGACTTTGATGATAACTCCAACATCAACATCCTCAAAGATTTGGATCAAACATCCAATTTGGTCATCATTGCCAAATCCCCGGTAGAAACTATAGGGTGATATCAATCATCCTCAGCATGTTGGGCAACAACCCCATACACATGCATCACCTAGTTGCTTCATATTATATTTCAAGTGTCTAGGATTCTTTATCCTATCCATGCATTGCATTGCATGAATATGATAAAGAGGGGCATCTGTAGACACTCGAAATTTTCTGCACACCTGTTACTGACATTGCAGAAAGGCAGATTTGTCCTTCGGAGATAACCCTAGAAGATAGTTCACATCCAGTCCGGATACTACCAGAAGTTCAGTTTCAACCTTGGAACACAAATTGGGAGTAACAGCTCAACCCCGGAACACACACCATGAGTAACAATTCTAACCTCAGAGATAACCCTGAGGCATACAGATCCAATACCTGAACACAAACCGGAGAAGACCGATTCATCCCGAAGATAACCCCAAGATGTTTCAGTCTCAGTCCCAACCATGGGAGTAGCTACCAACCTTGGCTTTAACAACAAGGAATGTTGTTCTGGCGATAACCCCGAAAATGCTTATTTCAAATGCAGTCAGCTTCAACCTTGGAGCTCACACCGAGGCACTCAGTATAAGACATGCACACCTCAGAGATGACACTAAGGACCTTCAACATTTGTAGCAGTCCAATCTTAGCGATAACCTTGAGCAACGTCTGCTTTATCAGCCCAAATCGGAGATAACCCTGGTGAGGGGCAAAGTCGTCATCTTGCCAACTTGACACAACATCACGCCATCTCAACATTTTAGACATACATTTCTACACAACAATATCCCACAAGAGCCAAGAAAAATCAATCCCGAGTGACTATTACACAGGATAACGGATAGAATTTGAAGCTGAAGACCGGAGGGTATCGTCCCATCTTTATGACTTCGTACAACCTCTAATCCCATGTCACTGCGTAACATAAAAGGGACAAGCTAGTCGGTAGCCTTGCCTTGGCCCTTCTCTATTCCAGAGACACCTCCATGTTCTTCCTTAACTGAAAGGTTTTAAATAAGCAAGGATGAGCACAAATTGCCTAGCAAGTACTATGCAACAAGGGTGTATGATATAATATCACAAGGTTTAAAATATCAAAGTGTCATTTCTAGGATAGTTCAAAGTTTCAGGATAATATCATGAGTAATGAGTATCAATAATTCTTGTAATAAGAGCGATAATTCAATATAAATCAATAGAGATATATGAATTCAATGACTATCAATGTATCCAACTGAATAAATAATTTATACTGTGTAGTCACTAAGGACTATTGAACTTCCACTAGAGTTACCAATATTAAATTGATAACCCCAAAAATATCAAGTACTATAGATGATCAGTCTATAATACTTTACGTTATGCATAACACTGCAATAATATTCATTCATGTGTTGGGGTTTCCAACGATAAATACTCCCCTTACCAAAAGGATTGTCCAACTCAGTTTTCAAGATTTCCATCAATTTGTTTGGACATCTTTTATAAGCATGCATAAAGTCTAGCCGAATCAAATGGCATCGACTCTTTCACAATATTGAAGAACATTACTAAGTCCAACATAAATAAAATCTTTCACAAGGGTTTAAGCATATTAGCTCATTTGAACGGAAAAGTAATATATCTTACATTCAAAGAAATAAGCTTACGGTATTCGTCGAATAAAGAATGTAATACGTATATAGGATATTCATTAGTTAAACATTTTCGGTAAACAATCTTGATATATATAGATCAAGTGTACACACACGACTAAATCAAGAAACCTTATACGTATGTTATTACTTAGCTCGAATCTATCGTTAGACATCATCATTTTAAAACACCTTGTCAATTCAAGCTAAGATAGGTGTTAACATGCAAAGCAACCTTTGTCAGCGTATCATGGACTGAATTAGGCATAATGAAGTTATACTAGCATGCTACATACTTCAAAAATAACAGAAGTCACTTTCCAAATTTGTAGAATGGCGCGGTCGCGCTTAATTTACACTAAGGAGACGCGCGGTCGCGCGTCTCCCAGTTCAAACCAGGGCTGAGCAGTTATTTGCTTGGCCTAGCATGTCCATCCTTACATACATAACATATATTAACATGTCAAGGGTCCTTTTGTATCTTTCAAGTTCAATCTATGTCCCTTCCTGCATAATACGATTCTAAGTTGGACATCTCAACAATTTAAGGCTATTTAAGGTTATGAAATAACAAAGTCCAACATACGTGATTCTTAAACGTATAAGGTAGTAATATAAATCATATTAGACATGCTTGTGAGTATACATATCACATACGTGTATTTAACATTGTTTTATTTTGAAATATGCTTCGTTTATGATTACGATACCTAAGCATGGTATATATACATTTATGATACATGAGTGCGTCTAAGGGTATCATCTAACATGTTCATAATAATCAGATTCTAACTTTCAAAGTAGCACATTAACATTCACATTCAAAGTTCGGATTTTCATTAGCAAAGCTTACTACTAAATCCAACATGATCATGCTTCAATATGAAGTCCATATACGTAAGTTAGTATGTCTGATATGCATTTCAAAACCATACTAACATGCTTGCAAGATCAGAATATTCATTACTTCAAGTTCATGATTTCTAGTTTTCTAAATCTTGAAGTTTTCTTGAAAACTTAACTTAAATCAAGCTAAAAAATGTAATATATTCAAAACCATATCTAAGCACAAGCTAGGGTTATTTATATGCTTAACCTAACTATCATAGCATGCTCAGAACAAATCAAAAGCCTCAACTCAGCATCTAAGAACAGCACCACGTGCGGCCGCGCAGTATAAGCATATGAAAGTGGCGCGGCCGCGCCACTTCGAGCAGACTAAAAAAATGGCTCTGCTTCTGTAGAGTCTCAACACATGAGATGCAAAACCTACAACCAGACCAGCTACAACGTTCCAAAACATGTGTACCAACTCAAATAACACAATGGCATGCTATTCTACATCAATTTATAGAGATTTTATACAATTGCAAGAATTTAGACAAAACTCAAACTAAGAACAAAATTAGGGATTATACCTCTTTGATGCTTAAATTGAACTCTCTCACTACTCTGATTATACCTCTACAAAGCTCAGCAAATCACACCCTCAATTCACACTTAACAGACAATTCAAGCAATTAGAGAATGGAGAAGGAATAGTGCTATATATAGAGAATAAAGTGTCCAGTTCATGGCATTACACCATGGTTTGATCCAACAGAAATTGAGAAGAAATATGGGATAAAGAAGAGTTGGCCAACTTCCTAAACTAGTAGCCAACATAACCATGAAGTTGTAGCCTTTTGGTTTTGCTGAAGTTTACGCTATAAAGGAGTAGACTACTGTTTATGTACTATGAGGGTCACTGAATATGGGACATGGGTATTAAATCTCAGCAATTGTGTTTATAAAGCTTACTGTGGTTCCTTTGATTCCCAAAATATAATTTTAATGTGTTAATGCTACTGCATAATGGAGAGTTAGGGATTATTGACGTACTCACATCAAATAATCCATGTACATTAGTCCAGTCTAATTATTATATGTATGGACTTCATGTAATTGCCCCCTAGTAATTAATATCTCCTTAAAACTTTATTATTTCAAGTAGACTCACTTATTGAGATAATTTATAATTCTTTGACAGAGTATGTCTTTTAATATTTCCACTCATACCTATTGTCACATAAATAATTGTTTATGTAACTTATAACTCCCAAATCCTTTATTATATAGTTTTATATATAACACATAGTATTTTTAATGTGTCACACCCCTTCTTCTTTTTAATGTAAGAACTATATAACATCACATGTCTTGCACACATAATATAAGCGAATAATACCATTCTAATTATGCAACTCACAAGAACAATTAATAATTACATATCATTAATTAATCACTATTAATATTCTACAATATAAATTAACAATTAATATTAATTAATCGTTTACTTGATAATTTCTCCGTCGACTAATATTACTATTAATATCTAACCGAAATTCTTTAATAACAAATAACAATTAATATAGATTAATTGTATGCTTAACAATTCTTTCGTTAATTAATATATTCATTAATATTTTCCATCACCGTGCCACACAAGGCTTTCAACGAGTTCATCGCATCTCCATACACTTCAAATTATTCAATTATTTAATATAATTGGGTTAATTCATCTCATAATACAAAATTATTTATATCTAAATAAATATTCATTTTCATTAATATATTCATTTAAGAAGACATGAAAATTCTCGGGTATTACATCCTCCCCCCCCCCCTTATAAGAATTTCATCCCAGAATTGCTATAAAGTTTCGCAAAACAGTTGGGGATAATCCCTCACCATCCTATCTTCTAACTCCCATGTTGCCTCCTCGACATCGTGGTTACGCCAAAGCACTTTTACAGAGGAAATAACTTTATTTCTCAAGGTTTGTTGTTTCCTATCTTGAATTTGGACAGGAATTTCTTCGTATGCTAAGTTCTTCTCCACTTGAATGGGTTCATAAGAAATCACGTGCTTGTAGTCAGACTTGTATGGACGTAACACGAATATGTGAAATACGTTATGGATGTGCTCCAACTTAGGTGGTAATGCAACTTTGTACACTACCTCGCCTACTCGCTTCAGTATCTCGAACGGTCCTACAAATCTTGGACTCAGTTTCCCTTTCTTGTCGAAATGGATCTTTCCCTTCCATGGAGATACCTTCAAGAATACAAAACTGCTCACTTCAAAATCTCAGTTTTGCTGATGCAAGTTTGCATACTTTTTTTTGGCGATCTTGAGTTGCCACTAGTCTAGCCCTTATTACTGTCACCACATCCGCGGTTTGTTGTACTAACTCTGGTCCGAGTATTCGTCGTTCCCCGACTTCGTCCCAACATAATGGCGTTCTACACTTCATTCCATAAAGAGCTTTGTACGGTGGCATGTCAATACTCGCATGGTAACTATTATTATATGCAAATTCGACTAAGGGTAGGTGGTCGTCCCAATTCCCCTTGAAGTCCATCACGCAAGTTCTAAGCATGTCCTCTAGCGTTTGTATTGTTTGCTCACTTTGTTCGTCTGTCTGAGGATGATAAGCAGTACACAACCTTAACTGTGTTCCCATCCTCTCTTGCAAGCCTTTCCAGAATTTTTACGTGAAACGCGGGTCTCGGTCAGAAACAATCGACACCATCACTCCATGTCGTGAAATAATCTCATTTACGTACAGACTCACTAATTGATTCAAACTATAGCGGACCTTGATTTGTAACGCCCCCAAATCTGGGTATCTTCCAACCCGACAGATGGTGCTATACTGTACAACATTTATACATTCATCCAGTTGAATAGTCTCAAAGAACGAATATAACTTCAATATATTTGTAAGACCCCGAATTTTATGAAATAAAAGTATTCAATTTTCTTATAATTACTATTCAGTAAATGGTTAAATTGATAAAAGTTTAAAGTTATGGGTGAAATATGAATGTTTTTTCAAAATAAGCAAGTGGTTATAAAATAATCATTGTTGTCGGGGAATATTCGTTTGGTCGTGGAATATTCTTTCTGTCGGAGAATATTCGTACGACGGCGCAGCTATTTGTGGGCCCCATAACGAATAACTGTCGGGTGAAGGAAAACGACAAATTTGAGTTTTTACAAATAACGGCGTAGTTGTTACCGTTAACACTGTTGGAATACCCGGTGGTTAAAATACAGTAATACGCGTTATTGCACAGTAGCACAGGGTATTGCATAGTATTTTTGAAATTATTGATTCTTACGTAAGAAGGCACTACTCAATAATTGTTACAGTAATTACTGTTCAATATTTTATTTTATTGATTCAATAATTACTGCGTTGATATTTTATATTATTGTTGTTTCAATAATTGTTGCTGCACAATATTTTCTATTATCAGATCAATAATTCATATTATTTGAATAATATTATTAGATAGCATTATTGGCAATGTCTAGAAAGTTCTGTCTAAGGAGAGGTTTGGTCATCTAATTGCGCGCCAGTAAGGAGAAATCCTTATTGGAAAGCCCCCTCTTTCCTGGGAACGGCCTGGTTGTCATAAATGTGATTCTGTAATATTATTTGTGAATAATTAATTATTGATTCATATGATAAGAAAATATTTATTTTATGTGGATATAAATGAGGGATATATTTTTGTGGTTAAAAATGAAGGAGTCAATGTTGAGGTTTTTATCAGTATTTTTGTCGGAATGGAAGTATTAAAAATCAGGGTTTTTGAGATATTTTGCGGGGGTTATAATTTTTAATCCGACCGTTGGATCGTGGTAATTTTTGGATATGTTATACATATATAAGTTAAGTATATGTCCATAAATTTTGAACCGTTAAAAATGAACGTATGATTTGTTATGAATTTTAAGAGGTGGCTGATTCGGAAATCAGGTTATAAATCATTTTTGGTGGAAAATTCTAGAATTGGTGGGCCCCACTTGTGGTTGGTGAAGAAATGTGCTGAATTATATTTCAACTGTGATGGGTGGGAATAGTATCAGGTAAAGCCATCAGGTTACAGGTCAAACCTACCAAAATTTTCCTATAAATAGAGGGCTAAGTTAGAATTGAAAATCACACCAAAAACATAAGTTTTCTCTCTTTCTCTCTCTAGATTATTGAGTGTATTTTATGAGTATTTAGATACTCTGTGAGTTTCTATTCATCAGTGCAAGTTTCCTTCAGCCTTATACCGATCAGAAGTACTGCTCTTTTGAGGTAAGGGATAGTAAGGGATTTTAAGGGTTGTTATGTTTTTCAGTTTCGTAATTTTTCTGAACTTCAAAAATTCTGGAAAAATTTGAAATGATATTTTGATGAGTTTTCTTGATTGTGTCCAAAAATGGTGATTTTTGGATGTATAGATTGAGAGTTATGAATTTTATGAGAAAAGACTATTTTAGAAGTAACAACTTATAATTCCTTGTGGTTAACTCCAAAATTGATAAAATTTTTATTAAGAGTACATGTATATGATAGAAGTATACTCTGTAAATTTAAGAATTTTTAGACAAAAGTACAATTTTTGATAAATGTCTAAATATTCGGCTATTTTGGCCATATGAAAAATAGTAAATAACTTTTAAAATTTCTGAGAAAAATATATGTTCACTATGAGACTATATTATGCTAAATTTCAGAAAAGAAATATTTTTGGAACGGATTTGGTATTTTTTATGAAAATAGTCTAGTTATGAGTAAATGAATTAAATATGTTTTGTGAAGTAAGAAAATTAGAAAATAAGATTTTATGACTTGAGAATTCTATATGAGGTATATGCAGATTTTTGATGAGAGTTTTGGTTATTGGTGATGAAATCTTATGAGTTTGACATTTTAGAATGATTAAATACATTATTTAGTAAAGTGTAAACAATTAAAATAAATTGTTTATAAATTTAAGTAATGTTATTCTTTCAATATCATTATACCGAAATATTGGTATAGATTTTATTGTGAAATTTCTATCTTTTTGAGTCGAGGTTACTATTCACGAGTTACTATTCATGAGTTAATATTCACGAGTTACTATTCACGACAAAATTGGTTTCTTTTTCTAACCAAATTATAGTTGATTTATGAATATTACTCTTAAAATTAAATCCATATTTTGATCATATTGTTTTTATTATCATATATAACATTTTTATAACCTTGATGTTGAAATTCTCTTTCGCTTGAGTGTAAAGATGGGTAGATTTTTGGTATGATCATGACTATGAATTATCTTTGGCCAGTAGTGCAAAGTTGAATCGTTGATTGGTATGATCATGACCATTGAATTTATAAGTGAATATCTTTAGCTTAAGTGCAAAGGTGAATTGATCAACATGGTTATAATTATTGTTTATATAAATTCTGAAATGATTATATATTTCTTTGAGATATTAATATCTTTGGCCTGTAGTGCAAAGATGAAATATTGATGAATATCTTTGGCCTGTAGTGCAAAGATGAATTGTTGATGAATATCTTTGGCCCGTAGTGCAAAGATGATATGTTGTTGAATATCTTTGGCTAGTAGTGCAAAGATGAACAGATGTTGAGATAAACATGACCAACTGGTGATACAAATGAATATCTTTGGCCGTAGTGCAAAGATGAAGTTATTAGTATGATTATGAACAGGAAATGTGATTTGGTGTAACCATGATCTTTGATGTTTCAGGTAAAGATAGGTGATGAAAATTATCTTCGTCCTGGATGAAAAGAGGAATTTAGAACTACAGTTATGATTATGAGTTATTCATATGATTGTGGACCAGAATTGTTGATTGATGTTACAGGGATAAAACATTGTTGATGGATTTTTAACATGGAGAAGATAATAGACTTTATAGTCTATTTGACTCTTCTAATGGATTGCTCGTTCCGCTGCAACTATGGTTGAAATTTTTATCATTTACCATATGTTCTAAATCTCTGATTTATTATTGATGAAGGCTATTGATAATTTAATTATCTTTAGTCATGATATTCTTTACTGAGCTAGTTGTGCTCACCCTTTTGCTTCACAATTCCTTTCAGGTAATAAGAGTGTAGCTGGGTCGAGCGAGGGTAACGGGGAAATAGAACGGTGGTCTCTAGCTGTGGATGTTCTCCCGAAGCAGTATAGAAAAGTTCATTTAGTAGTTATATTTGGTGAATCCAATAGGGTAAGGTGTACCCAACGTTGGAAGGGTGGTTTGCCACTATCATACAAGATGTCTAACGACATACAACCTCGTGTCATCATAAGACATGATTGTGCACATCCGCTTGCCGAGTATATCTACAAGCACTACCTATATAATCTTGGTGTTTGTTTGAAGTATAATTCTCAGTTAGATACAGTGGAGATACTGATAAGTCAAGAGAAGACTCACCATTGGGAAGAATATGATAGTAATCTTCTCATTTTTCGTTGGGGTCTATTGGGTCAACCAAAGATAATTCTGTGGCCTTATGATATCTATCATAACCTAGACGCATGGCCTCCCATGTACGAAGGTTTTCTTAAGCACTTCCCAAAGATTCTAATTTCTAAAACAGTTTTTAACTGTACCTTTATGTAAGGTGTCATTGTGAGGTGATGTCCACGATTGGAACATGAGTCATATTTGGTATATATTTGTATCAAACTCACAGCATATGTGTTGTTGTATTTTGCACGACAATTGTTGTAATAAAGTTGTAGTTATTTTCTGTACCATGTATTTTGCGACTCAGAATAGGTTGGATGGAATGGACCTATTTTGGGATTGTCACAGGTGGTATCAGAGCTTAGGGATATGATCTCTGGCGGAGATCGGGGAATATAACTAGGAGGGGAGAGATGAGTAAATCATTCGCTAGTGTGTCCTACCTAAGCTTATTTGTTGGTCAGTCATAATATCGGGATATTATGTGATATGTTAATTTATTCAATTAACCCTTGTTTTGAAGCTGTATTCTAGAATGATATCTGAAATACAGGAGATGAGCAATGGAGAAATCATGATGACAGGGAAGATGGAATCTGAAATGAAAGCAAGGTATTCTCAACTCTTTGAAATACCAGGTACGTAAATTTCGGGGACGAAATTTCATAAGGAGGGGAGATTGTAAGACCCCGAATTTTATGAAATAAAAGTATTCAATTTTCTTATAATTACTATTCAGTAAATGGTTAAATTGATAAAAGTTTAAAGTTATGGGTGAAATATGAATTTTTTTTCAAAATAAGCAAGTGGTTATAAAATAATCATTGTTGTCGGGGAATATTCGTTTGGTCGTGGAATATTCTTTCTGTCGGAGAATATTCGTACGACGGCGCAGCTATTTGTGGGCCCCATAACGAATAACTGTCGGGTGAAGGAAAACGACAAATTTGAGTTTTTACAAATAACGGCGTAGTTGTTACCGTTAACACTGTTGGAATACCCGGTGGTTAAAATACAGTAATACGCGTTATTGCACAGTAGCACACGGTATTGCATAGTATTTTTAAAATTATTGATTCTTACGTAAGAAGGCACTACTCAATAATTGTTACAGTAATTACTGTTCAATATTTTATTTTATTGATTCAATAATTGCTGCGTTGATATTTTATATTATTGTTATTTCAATAATTGTTGCTGCACAGTATTTTCTATTATAAGATCAATAATTCATATTATTTGAATAATATTATTAGATAGCATTATTGGCAATGTCTAGAAAGTTCTGTCTAATGAGAGGTTTGGTCATCTAATTGCGCGCCAGTAAGGAGAAATCCTTATTGGAAAGCCCCCTCTTTCCTAGGAACGGCCTGTTTGTCATAAATGTGATTCTGTAATATTATTTGTGAATAATTAATTATTGATTCATATGATAAGAAAATATTTATTTTATGTGGATATAAATGAGGGATATATTTTTGTGGTTAAAAATGAAGGAGTCAATGTTGAGGTTTTTATCAGTATTTTTGTCGGAATGGAGGTATTAAAAATCAGGGTTTTTGAGATATTTTGTGGGGGTTATAATTTTTAATCCGACCGTTGGATCGTGGTAATTTTTGGATATGTTATACATATATAAGTTGAGTATATGTCCATAAATTTTGAACCGTTAAAATTGAACGTATGATTTGTTATGAATTTTAAGAGGTGGCTGATTCGGAAATCAGGTTATAAATCATTTTTGTGGAAAATTCTAGAATTGGTGGGCCCCACTTGTGATTGGTGAAGAAATGTGCTGAATTATATTTTAAATGTGGTGGGTGGGAATAGTAGCAGGTAAAGCCATCAGGTTGCAGGTCAAACCAACCAAAATTTTCCTATAAATAGAGGGCTAAGTTAGAATTGAAAATCACACCAAAAACATAAGTTTTCTCTCTTTCTCTCTCTAGATTATTGAGTGTATTTTATGAGTATTTAGATACTCTGTGAGTTTCTATTCATCAGTGCAAGTTTCCTTCAGCCTTATACCGATCAGAAGTACTGCTCTTTTGAGGTAAGGGATAGTAAGGGATAATAAGGGATAGTAAGGGATTTTAAGGGTTGTTATGTTTTTCAGTTTCGTAATTTTTCTGAACTTCAAAAATTCTGGAAAAATTTGAAATGATATTTTGATGAGTTTTCTTGATTGTGTCCAAAAATGGTGATTTTTGGATGTATGAATTGAGAGTTATGAATTTTATGAGAAAAGACTATTTTAGAAGTAACAGCTTATAATTCCTTGTGGTTAACTCCAAAATTGATGAAATTTTTATTGAGAGTACATGTATATGATAGAAGTATACTCTGTAAATTTAAGAATTTTTAGACAAAAGTACAATTTTTGATAAATGTCTAAATATTCGGCTATTTTGGCCATATGAAAAATAGTAAATGACTTTTAAAATTTCTGAGAAAAATATATGTTCACTATGGGACTATATTATGCTAAATTTCAGAAAAGAAATATTTTTGGAACGGATTTGGTATTTTTTATGAAAATAGTCTAGTTATGAGTAAATGAATTAAATATGTTTTGTGAAGTAAGAAAATTGGAAAATAAGATTTTATGACTTGAGAATTCTATATGAGGTATATGCAGATTTTTGATGAGAGTTTTGGTTATTGGTGATGAAATCTTATGAGTTTGACATTTTAGAATGATTAAATACATTATTTAGTAAAGTGTAAACAATTAAAATAAATTGTTTATAAATTTAAGTAATGTTATTCTTTCAATATCATTAAATCGAAATATTGGTATAGATTTTATTGTGGAATTTCTATCTTTTTGAGTCGAGGTTACTATTCACGAGTTACTATTCACGAGTTACTATTCACGACAAAATTGGTTTCTTTTTCTAACCAAATTATAGTTGATTTATGAATATTACTCTTGAAATTAAATTCATATTTTGATCATATTATTTTTATTATCGTATATAACATTTTTATAACCTTGATGTTGAAATTCTCTTTCGCTTGAGTGTAAAGATGGGTAGATTTTTGGTATGATCATGACTATGGGTTATCTTTGGCCAGTAGTGCAAAGTTGAATCGTTGATTGGTATGATCATGACCATTGAATTTATAAGTGAATATCTTTAGCTTAAGTGCAAAGGTGAATTGATCAACATGGTTATAATTATTGTTTATATAAATTCTGAAATGATTATATATTTCTTTGAGATATTAATATCTTTGGCCTGTAGTGCAAAGATGAAATATTGATGAATATATTTCGCCTGTAGTGCAAAGATGAATTGTTGATGAATATCTTTGGCCCGTAGTGCAAAGATGATATGTTGTTGAATATCTTTGGCCAGTAGTGCAAAGATGAACAGATATTGAGATAAACATGACCAACTGGTGATACAAATGAATATCTTTGGTCGTAGTGCAAAGACGAAGTTATTAGTATGATTATGAACAGGAAATGTGATTTGGTGTAACCATGATCTTTGATGTTTCAGGTAAAGATAGGTGATGAAAATTATCTTCGTCCTGGATGAGAAGAGGAATTTAGAACTGCAGTTATGATTATGAGTTATTCATATGATTGTGGACCAGAATTGTTGATTGATGTTACAGGGATAAAACATTGTTGATGGATTTTTAACATGGAGAAGATAATAGACTTTATAGTCTATTTGACTCTTCTAATGGATTGCTCGTTCCGCTGCAACTATGGTTGAAATTTTTATCATTTACCATATGTTCTAAATCTCTGATTTATTATTGATGAAGGCTATTGATAATTTAATTATCTTTAGTCATGATATTCTTTACTGAGCTAGTTGTGCTCACCCTTTTGCTTCACAATTCCTTTCAGGTAATAAGAGTGTAGCTGGGTCGAGCGAGGGTAACGGGGAAATAGAACGGTGGTCTCTAGCTGTGGATGTTCTCCCAAAGCAGTATAGAAAAGTTCATTTAGTAGTTATATTTGGTGAATCCAATAGGGTAAGGTGTACCCAACGTTGGAAGGGTGGTTTGCCACTATCATACAAGATGTCTAACGACATACAACCTCGTGTCATCATAAGACATGATTGTGCACATCCGCTTGCCGAGTATATCTACAAGCACTACCTATATAATCTTGGTGTTTGTTTGAAGTATAATTCTCAGTTAGATACAGTGGAGATACTGATAAGTCAAGAGAAGACTCACCATTGGGAAGAATATGATAGTAATCTTCTCGTTTTTCTTTGGGGTCTATTGGGTCAACCAAAGATAATTCTGTGGCCATATGATATCTATCATAACCTAGACGCATGGCCTCCCATGTACGAAGGTTTCCTTAAGCACTTCCCAAAGATTCTAATTTCTAAAACAGTTTTTAACTATACCTTTATGTAAGGTGTCATTGTGAGGTGATGTCCACGATTGGAACATGAGTCATATTTGGTATATATTTGTATCAAACTCACAGCATATGTGTTGTTGTATTTTGCACGACAATTGTTGTAATAAAGTTGTAGTTGTTTTCTGTACCATGTATTTGGCGACTCAGAATAGGTTGGATGGAATGGACCTATTTTGGGGTTGTCACAATATTAAAGTAATATTTACAATTTCCCAGGTTCTATACCCATTACAAAGATTCTTTGTCATAATATCAGTTACATTATAACAATAGACCTATACTATTACAAGACAGCTTAACAATTTGCCTTAGCTTTTCCTTTATCCCTTTTTGATCCTTCAGGACGTTCAGTCTTAGCTGCATTCATATGTTTCAAGCAAGAGTGAGCATGGCTAGCTCAGCAAGTATAACAATTCAATAACAACATGCTTGACACATACGAATCGTATATCTTCAATAACTGAACAATAGTTATGAAGTACTATTGATAATTCAAAGTAGCACCTCATCTTTTCTTTCAAAATATTTTACAATAACAACAATATTTAGTAAAACATTCACTCCGGTCAGAGACCTCGAGTATTCATTCTTTATTGAAAAGGACAACCCGGAACGAGTTTCGTAAGCCCGATATTACTTACGAGCACTTCTAGGTGATCAGCCTATTGTACTCTATGTTGATCAACACTACATCCATTAAACGTATGTACGTTTAATCATTCGGCAACCTCACGTGCCTGTCGTTTTATCGACAAAACATTTGTTTAACATTTCAGTCTTCTTTTGAAAACCATATCAAGTAGTTGACAAAAGATAGTAACATTTGATAATGCAAGAGTAGATTATCAAGTTTAGCCAAAAGGATTGACTTTAATCTCAACATACCTCAATTCATGCGAAAGAATACATGAATCTTAAACTTGTTCAGATTGAACTGATACAAGAGTTAGAATACTTGCCTTTAGCTTCTGCTACCGTATATTAACTTTATGTTTAAGTCTTTCAAGTCCCTACAGTACATGATCATATAATGCCTTACATTAGGTCACATATAATCAAGTATGTATATGACTATATCTTACCTTTCTTCTAAATCTAATTGTGTATTAGATTCAGTTACTATTCGTTTCGATTTATCATTATCATTGCATTTATCCTTGACTAGAATATCTTAACCTTTACATTACATCCCTTAAGGTTTAACAAAGTTTAATAATGTTACATTCTCGTCCTTAAGTTATGTTTACTTTTCATCAATTTATGTTTTCTTTTCTTTGTACATAGAAACCTTTCTTTCTATCTTTGTCCTGAGACTGGCGCTGCGGCGCCGGTCCTATACTTACATCTCGCGCTGCAGCGCGAGCCTTATCTTAGCATGTCCCGGACTTGGCGCTAGGGCGCGAGTCCTTATGTAATGGGTCGCGCTGCGGCGCCACTCTCCAGAAGGTCTTGTACTGTGCATGGCACTGGGGCGCCGGTCATTTGCCTTGGGTTGTCGCCGCGGCGCCAACTCTGTGCACCAGATATCAATTTTAGTTTTAAAATTTTTTGAACTTCCCGGACGCATAACTTCTTCGTTATAAGTCCGAATTGGCTCGTTCAAAAGCCTACGGTTCACAAATTTCATAATCTACATGATTATCCAAGAATTTTATCTATTTGACTTCGTTTACTAAAAATTCACCTATTGGTTCATTTTTTAACGAAACGATAAACGTTCGTGAACGTTCGACGCTCGTTTCTTCGTTCTAAGTCGGAATCCGATCATTTTTGAGTCCGCAACTCTTAAATGCCAAATATGACTTAACTCCATTGTAAAGCAATAATTCTGTGATCAAACACAAAATTTGACTTCCATTCCGAGAATTTTACTAATTCGATGATTGTCGTCCAATCGTGCAATTTCCGGCAAATCTTCCTTCTTTTGATTTATTCAACATTACAAATGAAGTCTATTCTTCATGTGAACATCTCAACATACTTATTACAACAACTTATGTTCATTGTTGGATTTTAACTTATTCTTCATGAGCTTATAACTTGTCAATTTATAAACTACATAAGATTTCATTGTTAATGACTTATGACAATTTAAGTTTCTTAAACATCATTTCTTATATGTTCTCAACATATAACTCAACCTAGGTATACATGATACATATGATCATATAAATTACTTTATCTTCATACCAATTCTCTTAATAAACTCCTTATAAGTTCATATTATTTTCTCATAAGTTATAACTTATGTTAGCTTAAATGACTTATTGCCAACTTAATTGGCTTAAGTCCATTACTTACTCATTTATATTTCATAATCCAACTTTTCTTATCATCCTATCATAGTAAAGATAGAAGATAATTGGAGAAGAAGTCTTACTCTTTTGAAGTCTTGGTAAAGTAGCTTGCTCCTTCTTCTTACTTATGGAATGACTTATGTGTAGCTTATCCTCTCTAACACTTAAGCACTTTGGATTATTTGAACAACCAACAAAATGACTTGCAAGCTCTTCTATTTATAGACTTTCCAAAGTTAGGGTATTTTAGTGTTTAAAACATCCCACCTCCTTACTATTCATTACTTGGCTAGCACAACTTTAATCCTACACTTGGTCATTAATTAGAAGTCTTGGTCAATACTCCTACTTGATCATCACACTTACTTGATCACCACCTCACTTGGTCACCACACATTCTTGGTCACCACTTATCTTGGTCATCACACATTTACCATATTAATATGGTTTTGCCCCATGGGTCAACCAATTCATTTAAATCTAGCTTGGGCTTGGATTTATAAATCCTTTGGGCTTTGCATTAATAACTCTCATTGGTTTATTAATTTATGTTTGGGCCTTAACCCTTTAATTCACTTGGCTTTATACAAAATCCTAGCCAATCCTTTCAAGTCCATTAACATTACTTTAATATATATACTTATAGTTTATGCATTATTCTTGTATTCTAATTCCTATAGAATTTGTATACCATTTTTCATCCTTCATACAAACTCGTATAATACTTTATATTATACTCATTTTCATTTCTTTGTACAATACATAAGTATCATACCATTATTACATATTCATTACTATTTTGCCTTCCTTAACGTTTATAAATTAAGTCCACAAGCGAAATATCATTTTTTCCATAACTAGATTTTTATTACATAATCCATCCCACCTTATTATTCCATCATTACGTATTTCTCGGAAATCCAAAATTATATCCCGAGCAAATACCAATGAATATTATTTTTCAGAAAATTTCTCAGAAAACTTTTATTTTCGTCTTAGAAATTCAAATACTTTAATTCATCCACGTAGGTCAAATACTACGACATTCCAACGTCACTAGGTTATATAACGACAACCATCTTGATAACACATAGCATAGGGTTTTATTATTATTTAAATTAATAAAATCATTTTACAATAAGATCCGAATTTCTCGGTCGTTACATGATTGGTAGGAAATGTGCGGTCTTTGTAAGTCGATCCACGATAACCTAAATGGCATCCAAACCTTTCTGCGTGACTGGAAGTCCTACCACGAAATCCATCGTGATATGCTCCCATTTCCACTCCGGTATTTCCAACGGTTGTAGCAAACCACTCGGCCACTGATGCTCTGCTTTTACGTGTTGACACGTAAGACATCTATTAACGTACTCTGCAATTTCTCGTTTCAAATTTGGCCACCAAAAATATTGCTTCAAGTCCCGGTACATATTTGTGCCTCCCAGATGAACGTACTATATTGTATTGTATGCCTCGTGCAAAATCTCCTCTCTCAACTCAGTTACCGCCGGTACCCATACTCTCCCTTCGAATCTTAAAATACTGCCATTATCTATTCGAAATTTTTCTACCTCATTTTCAGCAATCCTTCTCCTGATTTTCTCACATTCTCCATCTTTCTCCTAGGCTCCCTTTACTCTATCCAACAATGTCAGACAAGCTTCCATTACAAATAACTTATCTTCAGACCTCTCGGGTCCCTTTACTTCTATTTCCAACTTCTCCATATCTCTTATTAACTCATCCTGAGTTGTTAGTTAAAAAAATTTCTCCCTTCCTTTCCTACTCAGAACGTCGACAACTACGTTTGCTTTCCCCGTGTGATAAAGAATCTCACAGTCATAATCTTTGATCAGTTCTAACCACCTTCTCTGACGCATATTCAACTCCTTCTGTGTGAAAATATATTTCAGACTTTGGTGGTCCGTGTATATCTCACATTTTTCTCTGTATAAATAATGTCTCCATATCTTTAATGCAAAAACTACTACCGCTAACTCTAAGTCATGAGTAAGGTATCATTTTTCGTAATCCTTCAATTGTCGTGACACATATGTAATGCCCTTGCCATGCTGCATTAGCACACAACCCAGTCGTCTACGTGATGCATCACTATATACCATAAATCCTTCCATATCATCTGGTAATGATAATACAGGCACCTCGCTTAATCTCTTCTTCAACTCTTGAAAACTTTCTTCGCATTTGTTGATCCATACAAATTTCACCGTCTTTCTCGTCAGATTCGTCAACGGGGTCGCTATCTTAGAAAAATCCTAGATAAATCTTCGATAGTATCTGGCTAACCCTAAGAAACTTTTCACCTCCGTCGGTATTCTCGGTTGTTCCCTAATACTTACTGCTTCGACCTTTTCGGGGTCTACTGAGATTCCTTTCTCATCCACCACGTGGCCTAAGAATTAAACTTTCTTCATCCAAAATTCACATTTTGAAAACTTCGCATACATCTCCTCCTTTCGTAGTGCCTCCAAAATAATCTTTAGATGTTCGGCATGTTCTTCCTCTGTCTTTGAGTAGATCAAAATGTCGTCGATGAAAAATACTACGAATTTATCCAAGTATAGCTTAAAAATTCGATTCATCAAGTCCATGAATGCTGCAGGAGCATTAGTTAAACCGAATGACATTACCAAAAACTCGTAATGTCCATAACGGGTTCAAAATGCAGTCTTTTGTATATCCTCATCACGCACTTTTGGTTGGTGATATCCTGTCCGTAGGTTGATCTTTGAGAAACACTTCGCTCCCTTTAGATGATCAAATAAGTCGTCTATCCTCAGTAATGGATATCTGTTCTTAATCGTTACTCTGTTCAATTCTCGATAATCGATACAGAGCCTCATCAATTCGTCATTTTTCTTCACGAATAGCACTGGTGCTCCCCAAGGAGACACACTCGGTCGAATGTAACCCTTATCCAGTAACTCTTGAAGTTGTATCATCAATTCCTTTATTTCTACTGGCGCCATACGGTATGGAGCTTTCAAAATTGGTGTCGTTCTCGGTGCTAAGTCTATTACGAATTCGATTTCTCTATCTGAAGGAAGACCAGGAAGATTGTCCAGAAACACGTCTTGAAATTCATTTACTACGGGTATATCTTTAATTTCTACTCCCTTTTTCCGAGTATCTACGATGTAAGCTAAATAACCTACACATCTTTCCTTAACAATTTCTTGGCCTACATTATCGTAACGTAACACGATTGCTTAAGCGATGAGCTACCATGAAACACTACCTTAGACTTACTCGGAGTCTGAAGGTTCACACACTTGTTCTGACAGTCAATTATCGCGGCATGGTTATATAACCAATCCATTCCCAGTATTACGTCAAATTCTCCTAGTCTAATAGGAATAAAGTCTACACTCAGTTCATGTTCTCTAATGTTTACGCTACAATTTCGATAAACATATTCTACGGGGATTATTTCCTTATTCACAACTGCTACGCTCAAGGAATCTTCTAAACGTTCTTAGGGGGGATATTAAGTTTATTAGCAAATTCTTCAAATACAAAAAAACAGGTGGCACCCTAATCAAATAATGCATAAGCATCTATATTATTGATTGAGATTATACCTGACACCACGTCCTTTGCAGCCACTGCTTCCTGGACGGTCATGTTAAAGGTTTTAGCGGTCGATCAGTTAGGTTGTGCAGGTCCACTAATCATTAACTTGCCTCCTCCTCCTTGGCTTCTGCCAGCTCCACTGCTTCCTTTCTTCAGGCAATCCTTTATCTGGTGCTCTGTTGATCCACATGCAAAACATCCTCTGATCTTCTTTGGCTTTGGGAAATTTGGCGATATATGCCCCCTTGGCTGCAATTATAATAAGTGCTTTTCCTCTTCCAGCATTCTCCCTGATGACTTCTTCCACATTTGTTGCAAGCTTCGGTTCACTTCTTGAAGTTTTCCTAGTGACTCCCACCATGGTTATTGTTTCTATTGTTATTGTTTTCCCATTTCCTCTTTCTGGAGTTACTTCCTTCGTTGTTGCTCCCTCCACGATGCTCACTACCAGCATTCTAATGATATAGACTTAAGGCTTCACTGCCACCTTTTGCAATGATTGCCTTCTCCAAAAATGTTGTAAAGGAATATATCTAGAAGACCGATATCTTATTATACAACCACGACTTCAACCCTTGTTCAAAATGTCCCGCCTTCCTTTCCTCATCCACAACTTGGTGCTCTACAAATCACGCTAGTTCATTAAACTTAGCAGCGTATTGCGCCACCGCCATATCTCCTTGTTTTAACTCTAGGAACTTCACCTCCATCCTACTCTTTATACTTTTCGGAAAATAAATCTCGAAAAATAGCTTTGTAAACCTCTCCCAAGTTATCGTTCCTTCTCCCGCTCCCTGCTGATTAGTATCCCACTAATAGTTTGCTTCACCTCTCATCATGTATGTGGCAAATACTGTCTTCTGGTCTTCACCCATGTGTGCTATAGTGAAGGCCTTCTCGATCTCCTTAATCCAGGTTTGCGTAACGATCGGGTCAATGGTTCCCGCGAACTCTGGGGGTCCTACACTCTTAAAATCTTTAAAGGTTATTACTGGGACAGCTTGGGAAACGAGTGGTATGGGTTCGTTTCTTCCCCTCAGAGCTTCTCCCATTAAATCTACCAGTCGCTGTATCGGGTCTACAGGTCCTCTCTTATCATTAACTGACTCTTCTTGGACAGTTATTCTACGTTTGGGCGGCATTTTCTGCATCACAAAACTTTCATTTAGTTATCTAATTACAACACTTAGACATTTCTCAATTGAAAGAAACTAAAGGTTTATAACACGTTTCTGAAATAAGATAATTTATATTTATATACCAAATGGTTACAATAAACGTTCTTTTCTAGAATACTGCTATAAATGGTAACACATATCCCCTAATATCATAAAAAATGGGGACAACACTAGCTTACTACCCCTCTAACATTTCAAAAGTCGAGGTTACTACCATCTCACATCTTATACAAAAGATTGAGATTACAACAACATATTAACAACACATAAATAAAACTACTACACTATTGAGTTTTTCCCTCTAGATTCAATCTAACATCTCACGCTCCATGGCGCTCTAATACTCCTTCTGCGTAATGTGTGCCACCATATCCCGACTTATGGTATGCCGGGTCTGTCCTTGCTCAGCTGGGTAGTGATTTACCCCATCGATCAATCTCTCCATGGTTGTGCGTAGAGCATAGCCCATCTTGTTCATCTTCCTCCTCTTGCACCGCACCTCATCCTCTAGATCATTCACCCTATCATTGGAATCCTCCCACTTCTCCTCAAAGTGAATCCTATCCATCACCTCCATCTCTAACTGAGTTTGGAGAGTCTCCTTCTTCGTTCTCTCACTCAAAACCCTCTATTCCATTTCTTCTAGCTTTCCTGCCAACTCCATGTTCCTCGCCACCGATCGGTGAAATAAGGCCCCCATCTGGATCCCTGCCTCCTTACAGTGAGCAATTTCCACCTCCATCTCCTGCATCACTAGTTGCCTCTCAAGGGTCTCAGTCTCTAGCTCCTCGACTCTACATCCTAATTCCAAAATCTGTTCTTCATATTCTCTTAACATCCGATCCTCGAAAGTAGCCCCGTCGGAGTCCTCCATGGGCTCGGGTTCCTCCTCCACGGGCTCCTCCTCCATAGACTCCTCCTCCGGATCAGATTCCTCAGGTAGAGGCTCTATCTCCTCTTCATCATCATCATCGTTAATAGGGGCAACTGTCGATATAGGCTCTGCTATCAAGGGTGCCTCATAGACTACGTGGATATCACGCAGCTCTTCCTCTACTACTCGGCTAGGTCCTCCCATGTTAGTCATCCTACAATCACCAACATAAGACAAGACAAACAACAACTCCATCAGAATGTTAAATAACATAAGTTCATTGTACAGAATGAAGTTACATTTCATAACACACTAAGTCTCTCAAGGAAAACTCTACATGAGTTTTATCCCCTTCCTAACTTCTAAGTTTTCTTAAGTTATAATCTAAGGACTCTCGTTCCTAAGGTTTATAACTATAGCTTTGATACCAACCTGTGACGCCCCCAAATTCGGACCTCCCCTTGGTCACTCAAATTCGGTTCATCACGTGCTCAAAGTATTACCACAATAATTAAAATCATACATCCACAACAGAAAAATCTAATTTAGAATAATATACAATGATTTATTATAATTATTCCCCTAAGTCTCGCAACCTACAGTAAATAATAGATTACATAATAGTATCGAATAAAGACCTATTACATAATCCTACTTAAGTTCGAACATAGCCTTAATACAACAAGATAATCTTAAACATAAAAGGGACAAGCTAGTCGGTAGCCTTGCCCTTGCCCTTCTCTATTCCAGAGATATCAATATTAAATTGATAACCCCAAAAATATCATGTACTATAGATGATCAGTCTACAATACTTTACGTTATGCATAACACCACAATAATATTCATTCATGTGTTGGGGTTTCCAACGACAAATACTCCCCTTACCAAAAGGGTTGTCCAACTCAATTTTCAAAATTTTCGCACCAATCAATTTGTTTGGACAGGTTTTATAAGCATGCATATAGTCTAGCCGAATCAAATGGCATCGACTCTTTCACAATATTCAAGAACATTACTAAGTTCAACACAAATAATATCTTTCACAAGGGTTTAAGCATAGTAGCTCATTTGAACGGAGAAGTAATATAGCTTGCATTCAAAGAGATAAGCTTACGGTATTCGTCAAATAAAGAATGCAATTATACTTGCACAATAAGAGTAGGGTTCAGATACTTGCCTCAAGCGCAGTTTACCAAAATATTTGTTAACAATACTCTTTCAAATCCTAACATAATGTAATACGTATATAGGATATTCATTAGTTAAACATTTTCGGTAAACAATCTTGATATATATAGATCAAGTGTACACACACGACTAAATCAAGAAACCTTATATGTATGTTATTACTTAGCTCGAATCTATCGTTAGACAACATTATTTTAAAACACCTTGTCAATTCAAGCTAAGATAGGTGTTAACATGCAAAGCTACCTTTGTCAGTGTATCATGGACTGAAATAGGCATAATGAAGTTATACTAGCATGCTACATAATTCAGAAATCACAGAAGTCATAGAAGTCACTTTCCAAATTTGCAGAATGGCGCGGCCGCGCTTGATTTGCACTAAGGAGACGCGCGACCGCGCGGCTCCCAGTTCAAACCAGGGCTGAGCAGTTATTTGCTTGGCCTAGCTTGTCCATCCTTACATACATAACATATATTACCATGTCAAGGGTCCTTTCGTATCTTTCAAGTTCAATCTATGTCCCTTCTTGCATAATACGGTTCTAAGTTGGATATCTCAACAATTTAAGGCTATTTAAGGTTATGAAATCACAAAGTCCAACATGCTTGATTCTTAAACATATAAGGTAGTCATATAAATCATATTAGACATGTTTGTAAGTATCCATATCACATACGTGAATTTAACATTGTTTTGTTTTGAAATATGCTTCGTTTATGATTACGATACCTAAGCATGGTATATATACATTTATGATACATGAGTGCATCTAAGGGTATCATCTAACATATTCATAATCATTAGATTCTAACTTTCAAAGTAGAACATTAACATTCACGTTCAAAGTTCGCATTTTCATTAGCAAAGCTTACCACAAGATCCAACATGATCATTCTTCAATATGAAGTCCATATACGTGAGTTAGTATGCATGACATGCATTTCAAAACCATACTAACTTGCTTGCTAGATCAGAATATTCATTACTTGAAGTTCATGATTTCTAGTTTTCTAAATCTTGAAGTTTTCTTGAAAACTTAACTTAAATCAAGCTAAAACAACGTAATATATTCAAAACAATATCTAAGCACATGCTAGGGTTATTTATATGCTTAACCTAACTATCATAGCATGCTCAGAACAAATCAAAAACCTCAACTCAGCATCTAAGAATAGGACCACGCGCGGTTGCGCGGTATAAGCCTATGGAAGTGGCGCGGCCACGCCACTTCGAGCAGACTGAAAAAAATGGCTCTGCTTCTGTAGAATCTCAACACCTGAGATGCAAAACATGCAACCAGACCAGCTACAATGTTCCAAAACATGTGTACCAAGTCAAATAACACAATGGTCTGCTATTCTACATCAATTTATAGAGATTTTATACAATTGCAAGAATTTAGACAAAACTCAAACTAAGAACAAAATTAGGGATTATACCTCTTTGATGCTTAAATTGAACTCTCTCACTACTCTGATTATACCTCTACAAAGCTCAACAAATCACACCCTCAATTCACACTTAACAGACAATTTAAGCAATCAGAGAATGGAGAAGGAATAGTGCTATATATAGAGAATAGAGTGTCCAGTTCATGGCATTACACCATGGTTTGATCCAATAGAAATTGAGAAGAAATGTGGGATAAAGAAGAGTTGGCCAACTGCCCAAACTTGTAGCCATCACAACTATGGAGTTGTAGCCTTTTGGTTTTGCTGAAGTTTAAACAATGAAGGAGTAGGCTACTGTTTATGTACTATGAGGGTCACTGAATATGGGACATGGGTATGAAATCTTAGCAATTGTGTTTATAAAGCTTACTTTGGTTCCCTTAATTCCCAAAATATAATTTTAATGTGTTAATGCTACTGCACAATGGAGAGTTAGGGATTATTTACGTACTCACATCAAATAATCCATGTACATTAGTTCAGTCTAATTATTATATGTATGGACTTCATTTAATTACCCACTAGTAATTAATATCTTCTTAAAACTTTATTATTTCAAGTAGACTCACTTATTGAGATAATTTATAATTCTTTGACAGAGTATGTCTTTTAATATTTCCACTCATACTTATTGTAACATAAATAATTGTTTATGTAACTTATAATTCCCAAATTCTTTATTATATAGTTTTCTATATAACACATAGTCATTTTAATGTGTCACACCCCATCTTCTTTTTAATGTAAGAACTATATAACATCACATGTCTTGCACACATAATATAAGCGAATAATACCATTCTAATTATATAACTCACAAGAACAATTAATAATCATTTATCATTAATTAATCACTATTAATATTCTACTATATAAATTAACAATTAATTTTAATTAATCGTTTACTTGATAATTTCTCCGTCGATTAATATTACTATTAATATCTAACCGAAATTCTTTAATAACAAATAACAATTAATATAGATTAATTGTTTGCTTAACAATTCTTTCGTTAATTAATATGTTCATTATTATTTTCCGTCATTGTGCCACACAAGGCTTTCAACGAGTTCATCGCAACTCCATACACTTCCAATTATTCAATTATTTAATATAATTGGGTTAACTCATCTCGTAACACAAAATCATTTATATCCAAATAAATATTCATTTTCATTAATAAATTCATTTAATAAGACGTGGAAATTCTCGGGTATTACATCCTCCCCCCGCTATAAAAATTCTATCCCGGAATTGCTACAAGGTTACACAAACAGTTGGGGATAATCCCTCACCATCCTATATTCTAACTCCCACGTTGCCTCCTCGACATCGTGGTTACGCCAAAGCACTTTTACAGAGGAAATAACTTTATTTCTTAAGGTTTGCTCTTTCCTATCTAAAATTTGGACAGGAATTTCTTCGTACACTAAGTTCTTCTCCACTTGAATGGGTTCATAAGAAATCACGTGCTTGTAGTCAGGCTTGTACGGACGCAACACGGATATGTGAAACACGTTGTGGATGTGCTCCAACTCAGGTGGTAAGGCATCTTTGTATGCTACCTCGCCTACTCGCTTCAGTATCTCAAACGGCCCTATAAATCTTGGACTGAGTTTCCCTTTCTTGCCGAAACGGATCTTTCCCTTCCATGGAGATACCTTCAGGAATACAAAACTACCGACTTCAAAATCTCGGTCTTGCCGATGCAAGTCTGCATACTTTTTCTGGTGATCTTGAGCTGCCACTAGTCTAGCCCTTATTACTGTCACCACGTCCGCGATTTGTTGTACTAACTCTGGTTCGAGTATTTGTCGTTCTCCAACTTCGTCCCAACATAATGGCGTTCTGCACTTCCTTCCATAAAGAGCTTCGTACGGTGGCATGCTGATACTAGCATGGTAACTATTATTATACGCAGATTCGACTAAGGGTAGGTGGTCATCCCAATTCTCCTTGAAGTCCATCAAGCAAGTTCTAAGCATGTCCTCTAGCGTTTGTTTTGTTCGCTCACTTTGTCCGTCTGTCTGAGGATGATAAGCAGTACTCAACCTTAACTGTGTTCTCATCCTCTCTTGCAAGCCTTTTTAAAATTTTAACATGAAATGCGGGTCTCGGTCAGAAACAATCTACACCGGCACTCAATGTCTTAAAACAATCTCCTTTACGTACAGACTCGCTAACTGATTCAAACAATAGCGGATCCTGATTGGTAGGAAATGTGTGGTCTTTGTAAGTCGATCCACAATAACCCAAATGGCATCCAAACCTTTCTGCGTGACTGGAAGTCCTACCACGAAATCCATCGTGATATGCTCCCATTTTCACTAAGGTATTTCCAATGGTTGCAGCAAACCACTCGGCCGCTGATGCTCTACTTTTACACGTTGACACGTAAGACATCTACTAACGTACTCCGCGATTTATCGTTTCAAATTTGGCCACTAAAAATGTTGCTTCAAGTCCCGGTACATCTTTGTGCCTCCCAAATGAACGGAATATGTCGTATTGTGTGCCTTGTACAAAATCTCCTCTCTCAACTCGGTTACCGCCAGTATCCACATTCTCCCTTCGAATCTTAAAATACCATCTTTATCTATTCAAAATTTTTCTACCTCATTTTCTGAAATCCTTCTCCTTATTTTCTCACATTCTCCATCTTTATCCTGGGCTCCCTTTACTCTATCCAACAATGTTGGACAAGCTTCGATTACAAATAACTTATCTTCAGACCTCTCGGGTCCCTTTACTTCTATTTCCAACTTCTCCATATCTCTTATTAACTCCTCTTGAGTTGTTAATTGAAAAAATTTCTCCCTTCCTTTCCTGGTCAGAGCATCGGCATCTACGTTTGCCTTCCCCGGGTGATAAAGAATCTCACAGTCATAATCTTTGATCAGTTCTAACCACCTTCTCTGACGCATATTCAACTCCTTCTCTGTGAAGATATATTTCAGACTTTTGTGGTTCGTGTATATCTCACATTTTTCTCAGTAAAAATAATGTCTCCATATCTTTAACGCAAAAACTACTACCGCTAATTCTAAGTCATGAGTAGGGTATCGTTTTTTGTAATCCTTCAATTGTCGTGACGCATACGCAATGACCTTGCCATGCTGCATCAGGACACATCCCAGTCCTCTATACAATGCATCACTATACACCACAAATCCTCCCATATCATCTGGTAATGATAATATAGGCGCCTCGCTTAATCTCTTCTTCAACTTTTGAAAACTTTCTTCGTATTTGTCGGTCCATACAAATTTCACCATCTTTCTAATCAGATTCGTCAATGGGGTCGCTATCTTAGAAAAATCCTGGATAAATCTTCAATAGTACCCGGCTAACCCTAAGAAACTTCTTACCTCTGTCGGTGTTCTCGGTTGTTCCCAACTACTTACTACTTCGACCTTTTCGGGGTCTATTGAGATTCTATTCTCATCCACCACGTGGCCTAAGAATTGAACCTTCTTCATCCAAAATTCACATTTTGAAAACTTCGCATACATCTCCTCCTTTCGTAGTGCCTCCAAAATAATCTTTAGATGTTCAACATGTTCTTCCTCTGTCTTCGAGTAGATCAAAATGTCATCGATGAAAACTACTACGAATTTATCTAAGTATAGCTTGAAAATTCGATTCATCAAGTACACAAATGATGCCGGAGCATTAGTTAAACCGAATGACATTACCAAAAACACGTAATGTCCATAATGGGTCTGAAACGCAGTCTTTGGTATATCCTCATCACGCACTTTCAGTTGGTGATATCCTGTCCGTAGGTCGATCTTTGAGAAACACTTCGCTCCCTTCAGTTGATCAAACAATTCTTCTATCCTCGGTAATGGATATCTGCTCTTGATCGTTACTCTATTTAATTCTCGATAATCGATACAAAGCCTCATCGATTCGTCCTTTTTCTTCACGAATAGCACTGGTGCTCCCCAAGGAGACACACTCGGTTGAATGTAACCCTTATCCAATAACTCTTGAAGTCGTATCATCAATTCCTTCATTTTTCTGGCACCATACGGCATGAAGCTTTCGAAATTGGTGTCGTTCCTGGTGCTAAGTCTATTACGAATTCGATTTCTTTGTCTGGCAGAAGACCAGGCAGATTGTCTGGAAACACATCTTGAAATTCATTTACTACGGGTATATCTTTAATTTCTACTCCCTTTTTTCGAGTATCTACGATGTAAGCTAAATAACCTACACATCCTTTCCTTAACAATTTCTTGGCCTGCATCATCGTAACGCAACACGATTGCTTAAGCATTGAGCTACCATGAAACACTACCTTAGACTTACTTGGAGTCTGAAGGTTCACACACTTATTTTGACAGTCAATTATCATGGCATGGTTATATAATCAATCCATTCCCAGTATTACGTCAAATTCTCCTAGTCTAATAGGAATCAAGTCTACGCTCAGTTCATGTTCTCTAATGTTTGTGCGATAATTTTGATAAACGTATTCTACAAGGATTATTTCCTTATTCACAACTTCTACGCTCAAGGAATCTTCTAAACGTTCTCGGGGAGTATTAAGTTTACAAAGGTCTGAATATGAAACACTTTCGTGTGTCCCAATCCCTTTGATGGACCGAATGGTCTCTTCCATTTGTAGAACCTTCTTTCGAATATCACTAGTGTCTTGGTCTTCTTTAAGATGGGTGAGTTTAGGGGTTTTGTTGGACTTCTCATTGTGAGCCTCAGGTGCTGGGACTTCTCTATCTGGACCCTGGATTCCTCCATCTGCAGAGGGTTCTGTGTGGATGAGTATTTGTGGGCCCTGAGTTGATTTGTGTAATTCTTTGAGAAGAACAACTTACTATGTTATTTGATAGCTTAATCCTTCGAACTCCTCGCGAGAGATAGGAGTAGGATTAGGCTAGGCACTTGTAGCCATGTTTTATTGTAGGCTTAGTGCCTTTTTGGATTTAGAACGGGTAACTGGACCAATCGTTTCCCTACAAAAAGACTTATGTAGTTTAGTCTGGAGAAACGTGAAAATGTTTACATGCTATGTAATGTGTTCGTTTTTAAGGAATATTATCCTGTAAAATAGATGTCAACTATTTTGATGACATGATAGCATGATAGGTGTTGATATGAAAAGGAATGCATGTTCACATACTCCTTTATATTTTCCATTACATTGAGATTGACATGGAAATGAAATTACAAGTAAATAAAATTACAGGTAATTGAAATGGGAAGGTATGAAAAGACTTCCCTTTGCGTTTGGTTTATCAGAGGCTGACCTATCTTAGGCTACTCTTATGACTTTTCAGCATGAAGGTCCCTATATCATCGTAATTTACTCGATGGGAAGTTAATCCAATCTTTCAACTGGAGCGAATCTGGGTGGTGCCTTTCCTAAGCCTCGTGGAATTAGTCTTCCGATGAGTCTAGTAATCAAACACCGACGGGATAGCCTCCTAGTGGAGGGACCACACAACATACATTTACATACATCGCGTCTCACAGTATGGAAATGATGACATGTGTGAAGCACTAATATCACAGGCAAATAATGGTGTGAAGCACTAATTGCAGTAAATAAAGCATTAGTATACATCCATTCAATGTAAATGCAGTATTCACACATAAGCAGATAAAAGTTTTTAAAAAGCTTGAATAGCAGCTTAAGCCCTCTTACTGGAGTCCCCAGTAGATTCGCCACCTGTCGACGTCGGGATTTTTATTTGTCCCTTTCTGTTCTTAACTTTTGGTGTTCTCATTTTAGGTGAGATTTGTTTGAAAAGGTTCGACATGTATATGTCGACGATTTGACTGTGAGGGTCGCTAGTTGGTTATTTTTAAATGATTGCACCAACTCAACCGAGAAAAGGTTTGCACAAATACCTAGTGATGTGACATTGTTTAATTGGTCGGCAAAACCAAAATTCGTTAGGGTACGGGGGCTTGATTAAGCGGAGGGAAAGTGTTAGGCACCCCCCGACTTCCGTGATAACACGGTTACCGCCACTTTTCATTAAAACTTTTATCTGTGAATGTGTGTATGTGTGTGTGTGTGTGTGAATTAGGTTTATGTGCAGTTGTTTGGAAGTAGTGTTGTGCCTCATTTGCACCTATATACAAAGGGTTTGACTTTTGTATAAAAGTTCAATTTTACCAAGATATAGCAGTGATATTTTGTAAAACAGGTTTTTTAAACCCTTGTGCTCAATTGTAAATGAGGCCTTTGATACTTCCATTTTATTATGTGTTTGGCTTGATTGCTTTTATTTTTGAGATGCGAAGCATCTTCGAGAAAATAAGATACATAGCAGTGCCGAAGTGCTTAAGGGAATGAGAGCCATCTAAGGATATTCAGGCACCGTAGATAATTTACCAGCTGGCTATAACTGAAAATGTCCATCACGGGAATCGAGTCTAGAATCAAAAACTGAATTTGTGATCACATGATTCCTAGGTTGACATGAGAATTCAATATATACAAAAGCTAGAAAAAGAACTAGATTTGAGTAAATCTAAAGTATTCCAGCTTCAATGGTTCTAGTTTAGTCACCATGAACTTGTTAAAGTGAGAAATAGCCAGATTTAGGCAAATCTAGCCCGCAGACTGAAATATTAAATATCTACATTATAAAAGCAGATAAAGCAGTTATATATATATATATATATATATATATATATATATAAGTGTTGATTGATTTCGCAATCAATGAATACGTGCAAGTATACACGGTCAACAAGTAATAAAGTGAAAGTAGAGTATCGTTCCCACGAGGAATTATTTAATAAAAATCACCAAGTACTAATTCTTAACCAAATAAATTTTATTTAAACAACCAATAATTGTGATTTCTAGATTTAAGAAAACTAAATTAAACAAAACAAAAAGATTATTCTAAAAGAAAGCAAATAAACAACTAATAATTGATGGAATTCAGATAAATAAGAATTAAGACTCCAATATCCCCAATTATGAACTATAAATCAATTATTTAGCTATCCCAATTATTATATCTACTGAATTATTAACAGGAATTCTGAAATGCCAAAAGCCCTCTCTCGAGTGATCAATTGCCTTCTATTTAACCCAGATTAATTTTGCTATATCTCTATGCAAAACAATTGAATTAAACTCGCTACAAACCCAATTCCTCTTATGTTACATGCGGCAAATAGATATTCTCATTCTATTCACAAACCTAATTATTCACTGTGCAAATAACTAAGTCACATGTCACCAAGCCCAGTTCTAACCCTAGAATTCCTTTCCCAATTCCTTCTAGAGTAACAAGGTAATTACTGATCAGATAATTAATCAATAAGCTCAAAGCAAGATGAACAATTCACTTCAACACAAATAATTGGAATAAATCAAATAACTAATTTATAGCCATAAAAAGTTCAATTGAAATCTTAATAAAAGAGTTAGTTCATAATTAATGAATTAAAACCAAGAATCCACAATTGAATAAACATTAAAAGATAAAAGTATGATAAGAGAAGATAATAGAATCTGTTGTCAGTAAATCTGATGCTCCCCTCTTGCTCCTGCTCTTGATCTTCAATGATCTCCAAGTTGTTTCAATCTCCAAAACTAATAAGAACTAGGGTTAATGTCTACACTAATAAAGTGTTTTATCTAGTCTACTCTATGTAATCCCCCCTTTATTTTATGCCTTACATCATGTATTTATAAGTTACAAGTCCAATTTTTAGCTTAGGAACAAACCCAATCCTATTTGGAGTCAAAAAGGTGTCAAAATTCGCCCAAAAACGCGTCCAAGCCTTCCCAGTCTCTTCCCCAGCGCCCCAGCGCTAGGCTCGACGCTGGTATTCTGCCTTATAGAGCCCCGGCGCTGCAAATAGGCTTAAAATGGGTGCTCCGGCGCTGCCACTTTTTCTAACATTTTCTGCTCCGACGTCCTTTGGGAAAATGGTCATAACTTCTTCGTCCAAACTCCGATTTCGATGATTCAAGATGATCCGGAAAGAGGAGAAGTAGATCTACAACTTTCACTCTTTAAGGTTTTCGAAACAAGGTCCGTAGAAAATACTCAAATTGGCTCTGAAGTGACTGCTGTGTAAATGACAAGCTAAAAACGCAAATCTAGCCACCCCGAACGTCGATCCAAGTAACTTTTGTCCCAAATCCTACAAAACAATGTAAAACATGCATGAATGGACACAAACACTTAAAAACTATTCTAAAAGACTTGAGAACAATAATAAATTAAGCCCGAATGTATCCAATTCATGTGTATAAAACTCACTCATCAATAAGCTATAAATATACATATATATATATATATATATATATATATATATATATATATATATATATATATATATATATATATATATATATATAAGCAATAAAAGCCATATATCAACAATCCAGGCATACTGTGACGCCCCCAAAATAGGTATACATCACATATTCTAAGTCGTCAAATACATAGTACAGAATACAAATACAATCGTTAATATATGACAAGAGAGCTGTTAGTTTTTATACAAATATTGTCTTCTAGACAATATCCACTCTCAGAATAAGTCCTCGTTACATTTATTGTCACACTATTTAACAGAATAGTGAGGACTACCAATACTATCATCTGGTCCATTACTCCGTTCCCCGACTCGTCCCAGCTATATTCTCATTTCCTGAAGAGAACAATGAAAGAAAGGGTGAGCTCAACTAGCCCAGTAAGAAATATTATAACTAAGATAATGCAGAATAAATTATCATTAGTCTTAAATAGTGTTAAACTGATAAATATAACAAACATCAAGTTTAACTGCAACGGAACAAGCAATCCATTAGAAGAGTCAAGTAGAGAATAAAATCTACTATCTTCTATGATTTAAAAGGTTTTTCATGAATTTTATCGCTGAGACTCATCTTAATAAATAATCCACATCATCCCTGCACTACGGCTAGGGATATTCATTAGTATCACAATCACAAATTATCCATGCACCACAACCAAGGATATTCGTGTATTCATCAATGGTCATGATCATGCCAACAACTGTCCATCAATGCACTACGGGCCAATGAGGACTTTTACCACATCATTTATAACATTATGGTCATGACTATACCAAATAATCCCTGGTCATAATCATACCAAGTCCATCTATGCACTACAGGCCACAGATGACTTTCAACAAAATATAAACATGAGGATGATAACAATAATATAAGAATTCAATAAAACAAGTTCAAGAATTAATTTATTCAGGAACAAATAACGTCCAAATTGTCAACATGATACTGGATGAAGCGTAAATATTAAGGATATTCCACTAATTTCATGGAGTATAAAAGATAAAACTTTAACCAACTGAGTACAATAAAGAATGGAATAACAAAAGAAATAACCAAGCATGAGATAGACCGCACAGACAGGTTATTCCAACAGAATAATAAATAACGGAACCATGTCATGCGTAAACGCACCGACAGGATATTTCGACAGAATAATAGATAATGGAACCAGGCTCGGCGTAAACGCACAGACAATATATTCCGACAGAATAATAAATAATGGAACCAGGTCCGGCGTAAATGCACAGACAGGATATTCCGATAAAATAATAAATAATGGAACTAGGTCCGGCGTAAAATATACAGACAAGATATTCCAACTGAATAATAAAGAATGGAATAACAGAAGAATTTCACCAAGTATAGGGTAGCCCGCGTATACAGGTTATTCCAATAGAATAATAAATAATGAAATAACAGAAGTTGTAACGACCCCAAAATAGGTCCATTCCATCCAACCTATTCTGAGTCGTCAAATACATGGTACAGAAAATAACTACAACTTTATTACAACAATTGTCGTGCAAAATACAACAACACATATGTTGTGAGTTTGGATACAAATATATACCAAATGTGACTCATGTTCCAACTGTGGACATCACCTCACAATGACACCTTACATAAAGGTATAGTCAAAAACTGTTTTAGAAATTAGAATCTTTGGGAAGTGCTCAAGGAAACCTTCGTACATGGGAGGCCATGCGTCTAGGTTATGATAGATATCATATGGCCACAGAATTATTCTTGGTTGACCCAATAGACCCCAAAGAAAAACGAGAAGATTACTATCATATTCTTTCCAATGGTGAGTCTTCTCTTGACTTATCATTATCTCCACTGTCTCTAATTGAGAATTATACTTCAAACAAACACCAAGATTATATAGGTAGTGCTCGTAAATATACTCAGCAAGTGGATGAGCACAATCCTGTCTCATGATGACACGAGATTGTATATCGTTAGACATCTTGTATGATAGTGGCAAAACACCATTCCAACGTTGGGTTCGCCTCACCCTAGATGATTCACCAAATATAACTACTAAATGATGACCACCGTTCTATTCTCCTGTTACCCCCGCTCGACCCAGCTACACTCTTATTACCTGAAAGGAATTTTGAAACAGAATGGTGAGCACAACTAGCTCAATAAAGAATATCATGACTAAAGATAATTAAATAATCAATAGCCTTCAACAGAATTAAATCAGAGATTTAGAACATATGGTAGATGATAAAATTTTTCAACCATAGTTACAGCGGAACGAGCAATCCATTAGAAGAGTAAAATAGACTACAAAGTCTATTATCTTCTCCATGTTAAAAGTCCACCAACAATGTTTTATCCCTGTAACATCAATCAGCAATTCTTGTCCACAATAACATGTATAACTCATAATCATATTTGTAGTTCTAAATTCCTCTTCTCATCCAGAACAAGATAATTTTCATCACTTGTCTTTACCTGAAACATCAAAGATCATGGTTATACCAAATCACAGTTCCAGTTCGTAATCATACTAATAATTTCATCTTTGCACTACGGGCCAAAGATATTCATCAACAACTCATCTTTGCACTACAGGCCAAAGATATTCCCCAACAGCTCATATTTGCACTACATGCCAAATATATTATTATCTCAAAGAAATATATAATCATTTCAGAATTTATATCACCAATAATTATAACCACGTTGATCATTTCACCTTTGCACTTAAGCTAAAGATATTCAATTATAAATTTAATGGTCATGATCATACCAGTCAACAATTTAACTTTGCACTACTGGCCAAAGAGAACCCATAGTCATGATCGTACCAAAAATCTACACATCTTTACACTCAAGTCAAAGAGAAATATCATCATTAGGGTTATAAAAATGTTATATATGATAAAAAAATAATATGATAAACACATAGTTTTAATCTCAAGAGTAATATTCATAAATCAACTATAATTTGGTTAGAAAAAAAAAACCAATTTTGTCATGAATAGTAACTCGTGAATAGTAACTCATGAATAGTAACTCGTGAATAGTAACTCGTGAATAGTAACTCATGAATAGTAACTCGTGAATAGTAACTCGTGAATAGTAACTCATGAATAGTAACTCACGAATAGTAACTCGTGAATAGTAACTCATGAATAGTAACTCATGAATAGTAACTCACGAATAGTAACTCGTGAATAGTAACTCATGAATAGTAACTCGTGAATAGTAACTCATGAATAGTAACTCATGAATAGTAACTCGTGAATACTAACTCATGAATAATAACTCGTGAATAGTAACTCATGAATAGTAACTCATGAATAGTAACCCCGACATGAAAAGATAAGAATTTTACAAGAAAAATCTTACCAACATTTCGGTATAATAATATTGAAAGAAATAATATCATTGATAAAAAAAATAACATCCCTTACTATCCCTTACTATCCTTTACCTCAAAAGAGCAGTGCTCCTGACTGGAATAACGTTGAACGAACTTGCACCGTATAGCAACACTCAAGATATCAAAATACTCACAAGAATACAGTCGATAATATTGAGAGAGAAATAGAGAGAAAACTTCAGTTTCTGGTGTGATTTTCAATTCTTACCTAAGCACCCTATTTATAGGAAATTGCTTAGAACACCAAAGCAGAAAATTTAATATAATATTAATATATATATATAAATTTTCAAGCCCACCTTTGAAGATCTGAATTCAGCACATTTTAACAACCAGTGGGCCCCACCATCTCACAAAAAAAACATTTTTCTCAAAATAATTAACTTAAACTCCCAAAAATCAATTATTTCGGAACTTCGGAACTTCAATAATTCATAATAAATAGCCCTTTGATCAGAAAATTCGAATCCCACGAGTTTTTATAGGAAATTCAATTCTCTACAACTTTGCAGAAGAAAGTTTTTCCAAATTCCAAACAGAAATTGACCGAAATCCACAAACGGATAATTTTACAGTCAATAATAAATTTTCGGTCAAGAATTGTGTCCACCAACACACAAAATATGTGTTAATCATTTAATGCCACAAAAATACTCTTCCTCCTCATATATCTCACATTCATTATAAAAATATCACCATCAATATATTATTAAAATAATATATTTAAATGAATTATTTTATCAGAAAAAGATAAAATATTAACTTTCAACAATTGTCACATTAAAATTTTTTTCCATCTATATCCACATAAAATCAATATTTTTCTCATCATATAAATCAATAATTAATTATACACAATTAATATTACAGAATCACAGTACTGGCAACCAGGCCGTTCCCAGGAAAGAGGGGGCTTTCCAATAAGGATCTCTTCCTTACTGGCGCGCAATTAGATGACCAAACCTCTCCTTAGACAGAACTTTCTAGACATTGCCAATAATGTTATCTAATAATATTATTCAGATAATATGAATTATTGCTCCGATAATAGAAAATACTGTGTAGTGACAATTATTAAAACAACAGTAATATAAAATATCAACGCAACAATTATTAAATCAATAAAATAAAATACTGAACAGTAATTACTGTAACAATTATTGAGTAATGCCTTCTTACATAAAAATCAATAATTGGTGCAATACCGTGTGCTACTGTGCAACAACGCGTATTACTGTGTTTTAACCACCGGGTATTCCAACAGTGTTAACGGTAACAACTACGCCGTTATTTATAAACAACTTACTCTTGTCGTTTTTTTCATCCAATCGCTTTCCGTTATGGGGCCCACAAAAGACTACGTCGTCGTACGAATATTCTCCGATAGTAAGAATATTCCACGACCAAGCGAATATTTCCTGACAACAATGAATATTTTATAATCACTTGTGTATTTCGAAAAAAAAATTTCATATATCACCCTTAACTTTAACATTTATCAATTTAACCATTTACTAAATAGTAATTATAAGAAAAATTGAATACTTTTATTTCATAAAATTCGGGGTCTTACAATCTCCCCTCCTTATGAAATTTCGTCCTCGAAATTTACGTATCTGGTATTTCAAAGAGTTGAGAATACCTTGCTTTCATTTCAGATTCCATCTTTCCTGTCATCATAATTTCTTCATTGCTCATCTCATGTATTTCAGATATCATTCTAGAATACAGCTTCAAAACAAAGGTTAATTGAACAAATTAACATATCACATAATATCCCGATATTATGACTGACCAACAAATAAGCTTAGGTAGGACACACTAGCGAAGGATTTACTCGTCTCTCTCCTCCTAGTCCTATTCCCTAATCTCCGCCAGAGATCATATCCCTAAGCTCTGATACCAACTGTGACGACTCCAAAACAGGTCCATTCCATCCAACCTATTCTGAGTCGTCAAATACATGGTACATAAAACAACTACAACTTTATTACAACAATTGTCGTGCAAAATACAACAACATATATGCTGTGAGTTTAGATACAAATATATACCAAATGTGACTCATGTTCCAACCGTGGACATCACCTCACAATGACACCTTACATAAAGGTATAGTCAAAAACTGTTTTAGAAATTAGAATCTTTGGGAAGTGCTCAAGGAAACCTTCGTACATGGGAGGCCATGCGTCTAGGTTATGATAGATATCATATGGCCACAGAATTATTCTTGGTTGACCCAATAGACCCCAAAGAAAAACGAGAAGATTACTATCATATTCTTCCCAATGGTGAGTCTTCTCTTGACTTATCATTATCTCCACTGTCTCTAATTGAGAATTATACTTCAAACAAACACCAAGATTATATAGGTAGTGCTCGTAAATATACTCAGCAAGTGGATGAGCACAATCCTGTCTTATGATGACACGAGATTGTATATCATTAGACATCTTGTATGATAGTGGCAAAACACCATTCCATCGTTGGGTTCGCCTCACCCTAGATGATTCACCAAATATAACTACTAAATGATGACCACCGTTCTATTCTCTTGTTACCCCCGCTCGACCCAACTACACTTTTATTACCTGAAAGGAATTGTGAAACAGAAGGGTGAGCACAACTAGCTCAGTAAAGAATATCATGACTAAAGATAATTAAATTATCAATAGCCTTCAACAGAATTAAATCAGAGATTTAGAACATATGGTAGATGATAAAATTTTTCAACCATAGTTTTAGCGAAACGAGCAATCCATTAGAAGAGTCAAATAGACTACAAAGTCTATTATCTTCTCCATGTTAAAAGTCCACCAACAATGTTTTATCCCTATAACATCAATCAGCAATTCTTGTCCACAATCACATGTATAACTCATAATCATATTTGTAGTTCTAAATTCCTCTTCTCATCCAGAACAAGATAATTTTCATCACTTGTCTTTACCTGAAACATCAAAGATCATGGTTATACCAAATCACAGTTCATGTTCATAATCATACTAATAATTTCATCTTTGCACTACGGGCCAAAGATATTCATCAACAACTCATCTTTGCACTACAGGCCAAAGATATTCCTCAACAGCTCATATTTGCACTACATGCCAAATATATTATTATCTCAAAGAAATATATAATCATTTCAGAATTTATATAACCAATAATTATAACGACGTTGATCATTTCACCTTTGCACTTAAGCTAAAGATATTCAATTATAAATTCAATGGTCATGATCATACCAGTCAACAATTCAACTTTGCACTACTGGCCAAAGAGAACCCATAGTCATGATCGTACCAAAAATCTACACATCTTTACACTCAAGTCAAAGATAAATATCATCATTAGGGTTATAAAAATGTTATATATGATAAAAAAAATAATATGATAAACATATAGTTTTAATCTCAAGAGTAATATTCATAAATCAACTATAATTTGGTTAGAAAAAGAAACCAATTTTGTCATGAATAGTAACTCGTGAATAGTAACTCGTGAATAGTAACTCATGAATAGTAACTCGTGAATAGTAACTCATGAATAGTAACTCGTGAATAGTAACTCATGAATAGTAACTCGTGAATAGTAACTCAAGAATAGTAACTCGTGAATAGTAACTCATGAATAGTAACTCACGAATAGTAACTCATGAATAGTAACTCATGAATAGTAACTCGTGAATAGTAACTCATGAATAATAACTCGTGAATACTAACTCATGAATAATAACTCGTGAATAGTAACTCATGAATAGTAACTCATGAATAGTAACCCCGACATGAAAAGATAAGAATTTTACAAGAAAAATCTTACCAACATTTCGGTATAATGATATTGAAAGAAATAATATCATTGATAAAAAAAATAACATCCCTTACTATCCCTTACTATCCCTTACCTCAAAAGAGCAGTGCTCCTGACTGGAATAACGCTGAACGAACTTGCACCGTATAGCAACACTCAAGATATCAAAATACTCACAAGAATACACTCGATAATATAGAGAGAGAAATAGAGAGAAAACTTCAGTTTCTGGTGTGATTTTCAATTCTAACCTAAGCACCCTATTTATAGGAAATTGCTTAGAACACCAAAGCAGAAAATTTAATATAATATTAATATATAAATAAATTTTTAAGCCCACCTTTGAAGATCTGAATTCAGCACATTTTAACAACCACTGGGCCCCACCATCTCACAAAAAAAAGTTTTTCTCAAAATAATTAACTTAAACTCCCAAAAATCAATTATTTCAGAACTTCGGAACTTCAATAATTCATAATAAATAGCCCTTTGATCAGAAAATTCGAATCTCGCGAGTTTTTATAGGAAATTCAATTCTCTACAACTTTACAGAAGAAAGTTTTCCCAAATTCCAAACAAAAATTGACCGAAATCCACAAACGGACATTTTTACAGTCAATAATAAATTTTCGGTCAAGAATTGTGTCCACCAACACACAAAACATGTGTTAATCATTTAATGCCACAAAAATACTCTTCCTCCTCATATACTCATATATCTCATATTCATTGTAAAAATATCAACATCAATATATTATTAAAATAATATATTTAAATGAATTATTTTATCAGAAAAAGATAAAATATTAACTTTCAACAATTGTCACATTAAATTTTTTTTCCATCTATATCCACATAAAATCAATATTTTTCTCATCATATAAATCAATAATTAATTATACACAATTAATATTACATAATCACAGTACTGGCAACCAGGCCGTTCCCAGGAAAGAGGGGGCTTTCCAATAAGGATCTCTTCCTTACTGGCACGCAATTAGATGACCAAACCTCTCCTTAGACAGAACTTTCTAGACATTGCCAATAATGTTATCTAATAATATTATTCAGATAATATAAATTATTGCTCCGATAATAGAAAATACTGTGTAGTGACAATTATTAAAACAACAGTAATATAAAATATCAACGCAACAATTATTAAATCAATAAAATAAAATACTGAACAGTAATTACTGTAACAATTATTGAGTAATGCCTTCTTACATAAAAATCAATAATTGGTGCAATACCGTGTGCTACTGTGCAACAACGCGTATTACTGTGTTTTAACCTCCGGGTATTCCAACAGTGTTAACGGTAACAACTACGCCGTTATTTATAAACAACTTACTCTTGTCGTTTTTTTATCCAATCGCTTTCCGTTATGGGGCCCACAAAAGACTACGCCGTCGTACGAATATTCTCCGACAGTAAGAATATTCCACGACCAAGCGAATATTCCCCGACAACAATGAATATTTTATAACCACTTGTGTATTTCGAAAAAAAAAATTCATATATCACCCTTAACTTTAACATTTATCAATTTAACTATTTAATAAATAATAATTATAAGAAAAATTGAATACTTTTATTTCATAAAATTCGGGGTCTTACAGAAGTTCTCTTCATGAATACAAAAGAAATAATAACCCTTACCGTAAAAGAAACTGAATATAAGAGTAGGGAAGTAGCAGAATACATTTATATAGTTTCTTTATGATTTCTCTCTTTAGAGTTTCAGTGATTTCGTAAGAAAATAATGAAGGAATGAGCTTCTATTTATAGAAAAATAAAATGCATAGTAACTAACTCATGAACGGTCTAGATTGATTTACTTTAATCTGATGGTCCAAATTTAAAACAAAATCTTTTAAATAAAATATAATATATTCTATTTATAATCTAATAAAACGAATAACTTTATAAAAGATTTTACTATGCAAACACTATGCAGGCACTATACAAATATTATGCATAATAAAATAAAATATATTCTAATTGTTGGTTAATAAAACAGATAACTTTATAAAAGTATCCTGTTTTATATAAAAAGCTTTTCTGTTTTCTTACATTAATAATCCCAATAAAACAAAACTGAGTGACTTATCACGTAAGCATCAATAATCAATACCGTGTGTTACTATGTAACCACGCGTATTACTGTACTTTTACTACCGAGTAGTTCAACAGTATTAATGGTAAAACTTCCGCCGTTATTTTTAATAAAATATTTATGTCGTTTTCTCAATCCGACAATAATTCTGTTGTGGGGTCCACCAATGATTGTGTCGTCGTACGAATATTCTCTATTAAAACGAATATTTCCCGACCAATCGAATATTATATAACAACTTGCATACTTTGCAAAATTTATAAATATTACCCACAACTATAACATTATATTAATTTCACTCCATAATATTAAAAATAATATTTATAGAAAATTCATCTTTATTCAAAAAGTTGGCGTCTTACAACCTCCCCTTCTTGTGAAATTTTGCCCTTGAAATTAGGGTACATACCTGGTGTATCGAAGAGGTAAGGATACATTGACTTCATTTCAGATTCTAACTCCCAGGTCATTTGCTCAACATCGTGGTTTCTCCACAAAACTTTGACTTGAGGTATAACCTTAGAGCGTAGAATATGTTCCTTCTTACCTAAGATTTGAACAGGAACCTCTTCATACGTTAAATCTTCGGCTATTTCGTCCGATTCTAACTAAATAATGCATTTTGAGTCTTTCACATATTTATGTAACATGGATATGTGAAAAACGTTATGAACACTAGACATACTTGGCGGTAAAGCGAGTCTATAGGCCACAGTTCCTACTCGATCGAGGATTAAAAATGGGCCAATGAATCGAGGATTGAGCTTTTCTCTCTTTCCAAATCTCGTAACTCCTTTCCACGGAGAAACTCGTAACAACACATGATCTCCTATATCAAATTCTACGTCCTTTCGATGAAGATCAGCATAAATCTTTTGTTGATCTTGTGAGGTTTTTATACGTTGTCGGATCGTTTGAATCTTTTCCGTAGTTATACGTACCAACTCCGGTCCCAACAATGTTGCTTTACCAACCTGATCCTAGTATACTGGAGAACGACACTTTCTTCCATACAACGCCTCGAATGGAACCATGCCAATACTTGCTTGATAACTGTTGTTGTAGAAAAATCCACCAATGGTAAGAACTTATCCCAACTTCTCTTGAAGTCAAGGACACAGAGTCTTAATAAATCTTCAAGAGTTTGAATAGTTCTCTCTGATTGTCCATCCGTCTGGGGATGATATGTCGAACTAAATCGTAAATTTGTGCCCATAGCTTTTTGCAAACTAGCCCAAAATCGTGAAGTGAATCTTGTGTCTCGATCAGAAACAATGGAAACTGGCATACCATGCAGTCTTACAATCTCGTTTACGTACATACGAGCAAGCCGTTCAAGTGTATAAGTTTCTCGTATTGGAAAGAAATGAGCAGACCTGGTCAATCTATCAACAATGACCCAAATTGCATCAATGCCTTGAGAAACCTTGGGAAGACCAGTAACGAAATCCATGGTAATGTGCTCCCACTTCCATTCTGGAATTTTAAGTGGTTGCACTGGACCTTTTGGTACTTGATGCTTCGCCTTGACTCGTTGACAAGTTAGACACCTTGAGATAAACAGCGCTATCTCTCTCTTCATATTGCTACACCAAAATGTATCACGAAGATCACGATACATTTTGGTACTCCCAAGATAAATTGTAAATGGCATCATGATTTTAAACTTTAAATCAGGGTCGTTAGGAACACAAAGTCTGGAGTTGACTCGAAGTATTCCTTCTTCATCGATTCTTGCTTCTGACATAGCACCTTCTTGCACTTTCTTCCTCATACGCATCAGCTCCAGGTCTGTAGCTTGAGCAGCTTTAACTTTATCAATTAAAGTCGATTCTACTCGTATATTCGACATCATCACATGGGTCCCTAGAGTTTTTAACTCTATCTCTATCCTTTACAAGTTACACAAAATGGGCCTTTGCGTTGTCAATATTGCACTCGTACCCGCATATGATCTTCTACTTAATGCGTCAGCTACCACGTTCGCTTTTCCAGGATGGTATTGGATGATATGATCATAATCTTTCAACAGTTCAAGCCAACGTCGTTGTCGCAAGTTGAGTACCTTTTGAGTGAAGAAATATTTGAGGCTTTTATGATCCGTAAAGACCTCTACCTTCTCCCCATACAAGTAATGCCTCTAAATTTTAAGTGCGAAAACAACAGTTGCTAACTCTAGGTTATGAGTAGGATAATTCCTCTCATATTCTTTGAGTTGTATTGAGGCATAGGCTATGACTTTCCCATGTTGCATGAGAACACATCCCAACCATTTGCCCGAAGCATCACTGTAGATGACAAATCCCTCCGAGCCAGATGGTATTGTTAGAACAGGTGCTGAAATGTGTCTCCTCTTGAGTTCTTGAAAACTCTTCTCACATTCTTCGCTCCAACCGAACTTTGTATCTTTCCGAGTCAGCTGAGTTAATGGAGTAGCGATTCGAAAAAATCCTTCCACGAATCTCCGATAATAACCAGCTAAACCGAGAAAGCTACGTACTTCGTTCACTGATTTAGGTTGCTCCCAGCTTTGAATAGCTTCAATCTTTGCCTGGTCAACAGATATTCCATAACTTGATACTACGTGCCCAAGGAATGCTACTTCCTCAAGCCAGAACTCACATTTCTTCAACTTGGCATAAAGCTTGTATTCACGAAGCTTTTGGAGTGTCAGCCTCAAGTGTTGCTTATGATCTTCATGGCTTTTGGAATAAATAAGGATGTCATCAATAAAGACGACCACAAAGTGTTCCAAATAATCCTTGAATACTCGGTTCATCATTTCCATGAAGGTAGCAGGAGCATTAGTCAATCCAAAGGACATGCCTAGGAATTCATAATGCTCGTACCGAGTTCTGAAAGCCGTCTTTGGAATGTCATATGTTCTAATCTTCAATTGGTGATATCCGGAACGAAGATCAATCTTTGAAAAGAATTTGGCTCCTTGCAACTGGTCAAACATATCATCAATACGTGGCAACGGGTACCTATTTTTGATGGTGACATGATTCAACTCCCGATAATCAATACAAAGTCGCATACTCCCATCTTTCTTCTTTACGAATAGAACAGGAGCACCCTAAGGAGAAGTACTAGGACGAATAAAGCCAATGTCTAACAATTCCTGCAGTTGGGTCTTTAACTCTTGAAGTTCAATAGGAGCCATTCGATATGGGGCTTTGGAAATGGGTTTTATACCGGGTTCAAGGTCGATACAAAATTTAATTTCACGCTCTAGGGGTAGGCCAGGAAGTTCTTCAGGGAATACGTCAGGAAATTCATTAACAATAGAAATATCTTTCAAAATTGAAGTATTTTTGTTTAGATCCGTGACCTAAGCTAAGAAAGCTTGACATCCGTTTTTCAATAAACGAATAGCTTTATGGCTTGAGATGATAGTGATTGATTTTAATGGTTTGGTTGCTTGAATTCACATAATAGGTTGATTAGGAATATAAAAGCTAACAACCTTGCGAAAATAATCAATTTTTGCATGATGAGTAGTTATCCAATCAATCCCTAGAATTACATCAAATGCAAGTATTTTCAATGAAATAAGATCGACAGGTAATGTGAGGGTATCGATTTGAACCAAACAAGACTTATAAACCGTGGATGTAATGAAGGTTTCTCCCAATAGAGTTTCAACAGATAAGTCAAAGTCCAATTTTTTTGGAGTCAAATTTAAACGTTGAGTGCAAGTAGGAGAAATAAAAGAATGGGTAGAGCCGGTATCAAATAAAGTATAGACTTCGCTAGAGTTTATGATAAGCTTACCCGTGATGACCTCATTCAGGTTCTTTACTTTCTGGGAGGTCACAACAAACGCTCTCCCTTGCACTACAGGCTTTGACTTTTCTGGGACAGCCTTTGGAGCCTCAATCCTAGCTGAACTTGTCTTCGGTGAACGACAAAATTGGGCTAAGTGACCTTCTCTTCCACAATTATAACATGCTTTGGATGGCATCACGCAGTTTGGACTGATGTGTCCCTCCCCTCCGCATTTGAAGCATATGATCGGTGGTCGTTCTCCTTTCTTAAAATCGGGTGCTGGTGTTGACGTCTTTCCATCATTGTTGAGTCTCCTCTTCTTGAAATGTCCATTCTTATTATTTTGGCCCTGATTACCACCGAAGTGGTTACCATTTCTGGCCTGTTGATTCCCTCCACGCTTGTTGTCACCGCTTCAATGACTGCTCTCACTGGTATTATCATTTTACCGGCTGCTCTCTTTTAGTTGTGTTGACTCGTTATCGCGCTCCACTAACTGAGCCCTATTCACAACATCTAAATACAAACACAGTTTATGAGAAATAAGATGTTGGTGTATCTCCGGCTTCAAACCTCTTAAAAACATCCGCATCATTCTCTCTTCATTATCAACCAAGTGGGAAGCAAATCGGGACAACTCGGCAAACTTAGCTTCGTACTGCGACACAGTCATATTATTCTGCTCCGACTTGATGAACTCTACCTCCTTCATGTGACGAATACTTTCGGGAAAGTACTTGTCATTGAACAGTTCTTGGAACTTCTCCGAAGACATCTTCAATGCAGCAGGTTGAGTACGCTTTACCGATTCCCACCAGTAATATGCCTCTCCTCGCAACATAAAGGTGGCAAAGGGAACCTTTTGCTCCTCGGCGCATCCCAATACATTAAATATCTTGGTGATCTGCTTTATCCACGTTTCCGCCTTAAGTGGTTTTGGTTCTCCAATAAACTCCGGTGGTCCCAGCTCCTTGAACTGTTTAGCGGTGACCGTCCAAGAGTTTTCAGTGTTTCCACCTACATTTTGGACAGGAGCCGCTCTCGCCTGCTGTTGCATGAATTGCATAAAGCCTCTGAACATTCCATCATTCATCATTTGGTCAGTGTTGTTGTTTGAATGAGGATTATCGCCTTCCTGATGCACATTATCCTGATTATTGATATGTGGTGAATCAATGGTCGCCTGTGCTCCATTTCTATTCTCAACATTCTCGGATGTCATTTTCAGGTAATCCCATAAAACAAAAGGTTAATTGACATGTAACATATTATCCCTATATTCTGACCGACCAATTAAATACAAAAAAACTTAGGTAGGTCATACTAGTGAAGGAATTCCCCGTCACTCCCCTCCTAGTTCTATTCTCACATCTTAGCCAGGGATCATATCCCTAAGCTCTGATACCAACTGTTACGCCCCCAAAATAGGTATACATCACCTATTCTGAGTCGTCAAATACATGGTATAGAATACGAATACAATCGTTAATATACGATAAGAGAGCTGTGAGTTTTTATACAAATACTGTCTTCTAGACAATATCCACTCTCAGAATAAGTCCTCGTTACATTTATTGTCACACTATTTAACAGAATAGTGAGGACTACTAATATTATCATCTGGTCCATCACTCCGTTCCCCGACTCGTCCTAGCTATATTCTCATTTCCTGAAGAGAACAATGAAAGAAAGGGTGAGCACAACTAGCCCAGTAAGAAATATTATAACTAAGATAATGCAGAATAAATTATCATTAGCCTTAAATAGTGTTAAGCTGATAAATATAACAAACATTAAGTTTAACTGCGGCGGAACAAGCAATCCATTAGAAGAGTCAAGTAGAGAATAAAATATACTATCTTCTATGATTTAAAAGATTTTTCATGACTTTTATCGTTGAGACTCAGCTTAATAAATAATTCACATCATCCCTGCACTATGGCCAAGAATATTCCTTAGTATCACAATCACAAATTATCCAGGCACCACAACCAAGGATATTCGTGTATTCGTCAATGATCATGATCATGCCAACAACTGTCCATCAATACACTACGGGCCAATGAGGACTTTTACCACATCATTTATAACATTACGGTCATGATTATACCGAATAATCCCTGGTCATAATCATACCAAGTCCATCTATGCACTACAGGCCACAGATGACTTTCAACAAAATATAAACATGAGGATGATGACAATAATATAAGAATTCAATAAAACAAGTTCAAGAATTAAATTATTCGGGAACAAATAACGTCCAAATTGTCAACATGATACTGGATGAAGCGTAAATATTAAGGATATTCCACTAATTTTATGGAGTATAAAAGATAAAACTTTAACCAACTGAGTACAATAAAGAATGGAATAACAAAAGAAATAACCAGGCATGAGATAGACTGCACAGACAGGTTATTCTAACAGAATAATAAATAACGGAACCAGGTCATGCGTAAACGCACCGACAGGATATTCTCACAGAATAATAGATAATGGAACCAGGTCCGGCGTAGAAGCACAGACAGGATATTCTGACAGAATAATAGACAATGGAACCAGGTCCGGCGTAAACGCACATACATGATATTCCGACAGAATAATAAATAATGGAACCAGGTCCGGTGTAAATGCACAGACAGGATATTCTGACAGAATAATAAATAATGGAACTAGGTCTGGCGTAAAATATACAGACATGATATTCTAACAGAATAATAAAGAATGGAATAACAGAAGAATTTCATCAAGTATAGCGTAGCCCGCGTATACAGATTATTCCAACAGAATAATAAATAATGGAATAACATAAGTTCTCTTTATGAATACAAAAGAAATAATAACCCTTATCGTAAAAGAAACTAAATATAAGAGTAGGGAAGTAGCATAATACTTTTTTATAATTTCTTTATAATTTTTCTCTTTAGAGTTTCAGTGAATTCGTAAGAAAATAATGAAAGAATGAGCTTCTATTTATAGAAAAATAGACTGTATAGTAACTAACTCATGAACGGTCTAGATTGATTTACTTTAATCTGACGGTCCATATTTAAAGCAAAGTCTTTTAAATAAAATATAATATATTCTATTTATAATCTAATAAAAACGAATAACTTTATAAAAGATTTTACTATGCAAACACTATGCAGGCACTATGCAAATACTATACATAATAAAATATAATATATTCTAATTATTGTCTAATAAAAAAGATAATTTTATAAAAATATTCTGTTTTATATAAAAAACTTTTCTATTTTATTACATTAATAATCCCAATAAAATAAAACTGAGTGACTTATCACGTAAGCATCAATAATTAATACCGTGTGTTACTATATAACCACGTGTATTACTATACGTTTACTACCGAGTAGTTCAACGGTATTAATGATAAAACTTTCGCCGTTATTTTTAATAAAATATTTTTGTAGTTTTCTCAATCCAACAATAATTCTGTTGTGGGGTCCACCAATGATTGTGTCGTCGTACGAATATTCCCTGTTAAAACGAATATTCCCCGACCAATCGAATATTATATAACAACTTGCGTACTTTGTAAAATTTATAAATATTACCCACAACTATAACATTATATCAATTTCACTCCCTAATATTAAAAATAATATTTATAAAAAATTCATCTTTATTCAAAAAGTTAGGGTCTTACACATACCCACACAACGCGACTCTCAACGTTAGTAGATATAAATATATGGAAATAGGAAAAAGCTTAAAGTCTAAAATATCTTACGGTGGGCTGCCAAGAAGACTTCAGATAGCTTTAAACACCTAAAAACTCGATTTTCACTGATTAAATTTCAATATGTAGCAAAACATGAGCTCACAAGTGCTTAAAAAGAAGAATCATTTAGTTTAGAGCACTGTAGAAGTGTTTGCATACTAAAATGGACAGAGTTTTCTATCTTTTTATCTTTTTTTTAAAAATGAGCTGCCAAGAGTTCATATTTAAAGACCCGATGGTTGCAAGTCTACCCGTGGCAGCTGCGGGTCTACCTACGGCTGCTCGGGCTACCCCGGGCCATGCGATTCCCGTCGTCTCAAAGTACATGCACTTTGGCTATGCGCTGTCCGCTCGAACCTTCAGAACTTTCAATCCAGGCATCTAATAAAGGTGTGGTGTACCTTTTTTGTAATGTTGTTGTTGAGAGCTATAATGACATGGGATTAGAGGTTGTACGAAGTCGGGAAGATTGGTCCATGACTAGATCTTCAAGTCTCCAATTTCTATCCGGTGTGATGTCTTGTGTTGTAGTCACTCGGAATTTTGAGCTGTGGTTCTTGTGGGACACTTATGTATGCGGCGTTGATTGAAATGTGTTGAGACAACGTGAATGCAGTATCGAGGTTGTAAAATGATGATTTTTCCCCTCACCGGGGTTATCTCTGGCTTTGTGCAGATGTAACAGTCGTTGCTCATGGTTATCTATGAAATTGGGCTGCTGTGGATGCTGAATGGCCTCACGATTATCTCTGAGGTGTGCTTGACCTCCCGGGGATATCTCTGGGGTTGGAACTAAGTATCCCGAGGTCTACTTTAGGGTTTAGAAATGAATTTTTCGGGGTTGTCTCCGAAACTGGAATTGATTCCCTCGGGGTTATCTCCGAGGTTTGAACTGTACTTCCCGGCGTTGTCTTCGGGGTTGAAACTGAGTATCTCGGGGTTATCTCCGAGATTGAAAACTGAGCATCCCGGGGTTATCTGTGGAACTGGAACTGCTTCCCTCGGGGTTATCTCCAAGGTTGGAAATATACTTCTCGGGGTTGTCTCCGGGGTTGAAAATGAGTTAACTTCCAGGGTTATCTCTGGAAGACGATTCTGCCCTCCTGGTGGGTTAGCAACAGGAAGGCAAAATTTCGAGTGTCTACAGTAACATGGAAAAACCATAGAGAACTAGACATTGCACAGTCATGTGTAAACACAAGAAAAAGCAAAAATGCCCTCGTGAGTGAATAAAAGTGAAATAAATCCCATATTGATGCCTAACTTAAGTAATGCAAAGTTTTAGCTGAGCTTAACATGTTTGCAGAGATTCTTGAGTTAAAAATTATGTTTTTCCTCTATGAAGTATATTACATGGTTTATTTGAACTATAGTTTTCTGAGCACACACACTACGTCAGTGATAATAGGCTTTGATTTACAGATTGATATTAGTTATTAATTTGTCTTAGTTGGATTTATTGTTTGAATCTGTTATTGATATCTCGGAGGCATATTTGTTGGATTTCATACTAATTGATGGCAGAATTTGTAGTCATGCTAGTTAATAGATTGCATATTCATCGGTAGTTTGTTTTGTGTTTGCATTGTATTGTGCTGCTTGGGGGCAAGAAAAGGTTCATGTTTGGGGGTAATTAATGAGTGGTTTTATACCTGTGATTCAGTTGCTATTGAACTTGAATTGTTGTTTTCCATTGTTTTGTATTTAGTTTTCATGCATTTTATGTCATTTTTGTAGGATCTATGCTTGGGAACTGTGTTAGCGACAATTGGGATGGAATAACATGAAAAGGACAAAGAAACTGCAGAAATAGAAACTGACATGCAGCGTGGCCGCGTCCAAAATGGCTTAGGGTGCAGTGCGGCTGCGCCAGTTCGTGCTTAACTAGGAGTTGACTTTTCATTAATCAATTCATTTGAGTTGTAATTTAGGTTGAATTTCATTATTAGATTAGGATTTCCATTAGAGGCTATATATATATATATATATATATATATATATATATATATATATATATATATAAGTAAATTTTAGAGGGAGACTTCATTAGATATAATAGATTAGATTAAATATTCCATTAGAATTAGGAAAAAACCTTAATGTTGAGATTCAAACTTGGAGATTTAAAGCAATTGGCTAGCAAGAAGTATTCAAGGCAGGAGCTGAAGGAGAGATTCAAGGATTTTGTCTATATATTCTACTCCTTTTCTTATCATTTACTTTGTATTTTGAATGCTTTATCAATTGTGGATCATGGATTTTACTTCAATTATGAATTAATTTCCGTTTAAGATTACAATAGATCTTATTGCGTATTTTATTTTAGTATGCTTCTTTGTTATTATTGTTAACTATTCTATGGATTATCTATTATAGTTTGTGTTTAATTGTTTAATTGCTTAATTGCTTGATCAACAATTACAGTGATAATCTATTTGAAATTGCGAAATGGATTATAGATTTAGAGATGATCATAATAGCATATTATTTTATTTTCTGCATGGCGATGGAATTCATGATTTGTGTCTAGGATAGAGATATACATATGCACCACATGTAATATGATAAGGGGACATGTGCTTGAAATCCTATTTAATTGTAATTTACATAGAGATATAGTGAATTAGTTAATTAGGGTGTTCTTAATTCCATCAATTGTGGATTTAAGTTAATTTGTTTATGGTGCATCGAGAGATGGTCATAGATACTGGTGTGTTCTTGATTAGCAATTCAGAATAAGTAGCATGACTTAGCAGGAAGTGTATTGATCTAAATGAAATAATAAGTGAAATTTTAATCTTAAGTCTTCATTATCTGGTTTCATTCTAGTGGTATTTAGTATTAGTTTAATTAAATATTTTAATTCAAGATATTAAACAATTGTTTAAATAAGATTAAGTTGGTTACATGTTAATACTTGGTTATTTATATTAAATAATTTCTCGTGGGAACGATACTCTACTTTCACTTTATTACTTGTTGACCGTGTAGACCTGCACGTATTCATTGATTGGGAAATCGATCAACACTGGCATCCAACTTATTCATGTTAAAATTCAAAACAAATTGTGAGAAGGTGTCAGAGAGTGACTGCAAGATTAAATCTTAACTTAACTCCACATCCATAACGAACCCTAGTTGTCCAAGACATTCAATCAAAATGATTATCTTTAGGACACGAGTCTCACCAGCAGTGCCCTCGGTCATCCGAGATCGGAAGAGCTCCTTAGATATATCATATCTTGAAATCCTACTTTGCTCACCATACAAATCTTTGACGTGCAGTAGTATAGTAGGAGAATCTATAGTTTCATGTTGACGCTGAAGGTCGTTACTTATGGATGCGAGCTTGATGCATGGAGCCACAGATGCATCATCTTGCCACTTCTTAAAAGTAGCAATCTCTTCCTCAAAGACTGTCTCTGCAACAATTGCAAGGACATATGAATTTAGGACATAAGAAATCTTTTCAGTATTGAGAACAATTCTCATATTCCTTAACCAGACCGTATAATTCGGTCCGATCAATTTTTTTGCATCAAGTATGTTACGCAGTGAAATTAGTGAGTTTGACATTTTCAAATTCTGCATGTGAAAAAGACAACATTTTAGTAAACATTCATTTAATTAATTATTTACCAAAATAAAATAGGTTTTGTTTAAAATTGGTATCTCCCACTATTTTCTTCAAACTATATTACCCTCATTTATATAGTTCGGCAAAATCTAATTAAAGATTTGATAGTGATATTAAGAATCTCATTTCAAATGTATATAGCCTTGTGGTGACACAACAAATTATATATAAATAAATAGGTAGACAACTCTTGTCAATTACATCGTTATGTAACTCTTTTTATTTTGCCTCTTAGATTATTTTGATCAGGTAGTGACACATCCGAATCAAAATTATTTAATTTAATTCTAACCTAACACTTCCATATATTCAAAAAGAAAAACATTGTCCTTGTGGTGACACAACAAAACATCATCGTTCAATTTCTTTATAAGCATCAAATGTGATAAAATAACATCTCAAAAAATTAAGATAAGTCTTGTGGTGAAACAATAAACTTATAGTAATTTATTGATATTCTATTATTTTTATCATACTAGAAGGCGAGGTTTGATATTGTAAATATCTTTGAACACTTTGGACTTAATATAATTTCTTTTAGGGGTTTGTTATTAATTGCCTCATCTGGTTTAGCGCGCATGAACATAAATATAAAATACGCGTCATATTAATTGACATGCGAAGCATGTTGCATAATATATAATATATATTGTATAACCATGCATATAGATTACTGTATTCTACTCGGATTGATTATGGATTTTATTCTAGTTTGGTTCACTAAAGTCAATAAGTGAACCAAGAGGTCAAACATAAGGTGCAAAAATTATATTTGAATATAACTATTACATTTAAACATGGGCTCCATTACAAACGGGTCTTCATACGCTCCTTGCTCCATTATCTCCGGTTCTTCAAGATAATTTTAACTAATCCAATTACAAAAACTATTTATAATAAAAAGAAACCTTGATCAACAGTCAAGGGGAAGTACATAGGAGGGAGATAGAATTTACATCAAGAAAAACTAGAGAAGACGACGTACGCATACCCCATTTAATAAAACTCATACATTCATGCATCCAACTAAAATAAAATCCAATGATATTGGTCAATAGTCCATAATCAATCCCATTTATAGTCTTACTTATCAACATATGCATCAATAAATAACATTCATCTCATGAATAATAAATATTTAATATATATTTTGATATCGATTTAATGGACAATTATAGTTAGCATAATATTTAATTTTGAATTAAAATAAACTCCTTTATTTTAATCAACATGGATTCTTATTCCAATTCAAAATAAACAATTTTGTTTTAATTTAAAATTATCGAAAAAACATAGAATCCAATTTTAATTTAAAATAAACCTTTAATTGTAATTAGAAATCAAATTAATAAATAAAATAAAATTTATTTAATTTTTCTGGGTTCCGGCGTTTCGGCGCCGCGAATGAACTAGCTTCGGGCGCTGCGGTGCCGGGTAACCTTTTTAAAACCCTGGTCCGTCATTGCGGCACCATGATTACACTGCAATCAGGCACTATGGCACCAATCTCCATAACCTGTTTTCACAATTCACGAATTATGCAGTTTTTCTCCAAAAACATTCTTCACCAACAATTATGCCCAATAAAATTGGTTTAAACATATATCAATATATAAATTGAATCAAAAACAATTAATAACTCGCATAAAGTTTAGCTCTGATGCCACTGTTAGGTTTATACTATCCATGAACATGAAACAAATTACATACATAGAGCAAAAGCGTGAAAAATCAGAGTTTTAAAATTTTACAAACCATATACTTGGATCATTTTTTATTCACAATTATTAATTAGATTAAAAGAGATGGAGATCAAATTCATAACATTATAGAAACAAGCTTCCTCAGGTATGAGTTCACCTCCAATTCCTTTTCACGTTCAACTTTAATCCATCGGGTTTAATTCCTTCCTTTGATCAACGTTAGCCATCCAAACATTTGACCTTTAAAGGTGATCCACCAAGGAAGAACAATTATTCAAGAAGATGGGTCTGTGACACCACCAAATTCAGACACTCATATCTCGAATTCGGTACATCACATGCTAACTCTAGTAATAAATCAAAATCTCACACAACAGAAAATAAAATAATTTACATTGTCATAACGTAAATATTCTCGTCCCAACGTCTAGTAATCGTTACTAAACAATCCAATAAATAAACTTAAACATAACTTAGTACATCATAATACATAAGTCTTATTACAACATGATAATATTAAATTCCTAGCACAAAGGAACAAAGCTACTCCGTAGCTTTGCCCTTACCCTTATCCTTGACTGAGGGTTAACCACGTTCTGCCTTAACTGAATGTTTTAAGGAAAGCAAGAATGAGCAAGAAATTTGCCCAGCAAGTAATATAGCAAAAAGGGTGAACAACTATAAAGTTCAAATCTCAAGAGTATAACCATGAATAAGAGTTCAGAAATTATCAATAATTCTGAATAAGTGTCACTATGGACTGAAAGATATCAACAAGATTCAAGGAGTTAATCATATCAAGATTTATAAATAATGAACACTGCACAGTCACTAGGGACTACTGTGACGAATGAATTTATCGAGTTGTGATTTTGGGGACAAAATTCTTGTAAGGAGGGAAAGATGTAACGATCGATAAATTTGTAATTTAATTTAAATATTTATTGAATTAAATAAATATCTTTAATAATTTATTTATTAATGAAAATAAATAATTGATGAATTGTGGTTCATTAATTTAGTAATAAAATTGAATAATGGTAATTTTTATTTGAAAGATTTAATTTAATGAAAATAATTATATTAAATGAATTGTTTAATAATTAAGAAAATAAGTAAATTAAATAAAGTAATGTTTAAGTCTAATTTATTAATTAAATTAGATATATAATTATTTATTAATCATAAGTATAACTATAATGAAAAATTATAATTTTTATAATTATAAGTGTAAGCTATTTAAATGGGTTACGTATGTGACCAATAAAAACTGTGTAATAAAAATATTATGAAAATAATCTAGTAGGGGGGAAAATGTGGTAGCCAAACAAGGCCTTGTGGCTTTTGGCTTATTTCTAACTGACGCGAGCCTTTTTGGTTCTTACCTGACGTACGTGGGTGAAAGCCATATCATTTTATTCTTCGTGCCTTAATCTTCTAAGGCTAAATAACAGAGGGTTAGAGAGAGAGATAGCTTGGTGAGAAGAGAGAATTGTAGAGATTTCAGAGAAGGAAAGAAACACAGTGGTTTTGAGAGAAGGGGTTGCTAAATCATGGTATAAACTATTCCTATTTGAACTTTTAGTTTCAGTAGTATATATATATATATATATATATATATATATATATATATATATATATATATATATATATATATATATATTATATATGATTTGGAAATCACGTGGATTGTTGTATATATATGTGCATATAGTTGTTCAAAATCTGTTAATCATCATATATGATTGGTACTTGTTTGTCAAACACGTGAAATTGGGATTGTAGGAAGAAATTGTAATAACAATGTTTATACATGAAAATGGCTTAAGAAAGTATAAAAGTTCTTGCCCAAAATGTGTTATAATCTGTAATTTGATGTTGGATTGTGTTAGTATGTTAAGAAATGAAAAAAACGTAGTTTAAATTGTATCAATTGGTTAAGTAACGAAGTCGTGGCGATCGAATTCACTAAAAGTGTTAAAAGTGAAGAAATTGAGAAAATGGTGGTTTTAATTCTTTAAAACTGAATATATATAATGTTTATGTAGTTAGAATGATGAATATCATGTTTATAGATGTTGTTACAAAGTTGTAGATGTTAAGTTTAATGAATTGTTGTGGAATTTGGGAGAAATTGGAACTTTTGGTTAGAGCGGAGCTTCAATTCACGTTGATGTAAAACGGATTCTGGTGTCTAGCGTGGGCGCGCCGGATTCAAAGGGAAACATGGCACGACCGCGCCAGTGGTCAGTCAGACCTAGTGTTGAGCTGTTAATAGCATAACTTTGAAAATGCTAACCTAACTTATTCTAATGACCCTAAAATATGTTATAAGACATAACAACATGTGGTATTCACAACATTGAAACTATAGATTATGAAATACTAAGTTGTGAAAGTTCGTAATGTGATGTCAATTGAATTGGAATTGGTTTACAATCACCATGTCGTATACTATGATATAATTGAGAATTCAGTTTCGTGTTACGTGAATGAGTACGATAATCAAGTCCTAAGTTAAGGATTATAGACTTGATTAAGATGAAAACTAAACTGATGAAATTGATGTTAATATAACTCATTGGTATTGTGATTCTAATGACATATGTAGGGTAATTGGTGAACGTTTATTATTATTTGTGTAGCTTACATACAAGGCAAGTTCTCTAATTTCATTCTCTTTATAGAAAATGCAAGTTTCCTAACTTGATTCTCTTTATAATGAATGCAAGTTCCTTATCCTAAACTTTTATTGAGCAAGTTTCATAGCTATGTTATCTTTAAGTCAAGCAAGCTTTCAATTCCTAAATTTTACATTGAAGTTGAGAAGGCCTATTGATTCTATCTTGTGTATGACTGTACAAGCTCTTGTAACCTGATTTGTTACATCGAGCGAGTTTCACTTTCCTTATTATTATTCGAAGCATATATTGTTCTAATATATTGATTCAAAGGAGTTTGTTCTAACTCTTTTGAATATAGTACTTTGAATGTATATCATGTTTACTCAATTGTATATTGTTGATATTCGATCTTTGACTTTGATATCCTTGTCCAATTCTATGTTGTTGTATTAAACCTTCAAGTAGTAAGCAAACTCTTATTGATTGAAACAATCTATAATAGAATAGTGTTCTAAAATTCTAGAATCACTGAAAAGTTAGTTTCGAGCTAAACTTTCTTTAGTACGAAAATCCTAAATCCAAACTGAGACGATAAACCCTAACATAAAGGATTTTGTACGTGTAACGTTTAGATGTTTGTGCACAATACATGGTAAAAAGGGTTGATCCCTCTAAGTACGTTAAGTAGGGTCTGTATAGACTAAATGGCTGTTAAGGTTGGGGTAGTAATACCTATTCATTGGGGATATAGTTCGTGGTCTTAAGACTCTCAGACATTAAAGTTCGAATTTGTTTTCTATTTTTGATTCGTAGAACAAGTTCATTATTGTTCAGCATTCATTGTTCATTCTCATGTTGTTATCCTTACTACTCTTTATATCAGTGAGCAATTGTTTGCTCACTCTTGCAATTAACACTGCAACTAAAGTTGAAAGAGTTGATGAGCCATCTACTAGTAAAGGAAAGGGCAAGATGTCCCAGTGTTGAAGATTTATGAGAATTTATTTAAATGAATTAAGCTATAAGACTTGTTTTATTTTATGATGTATTCCGTAAACTTATGTAATAATTTAAGGTTAGATTACCTGGGATTGTTTTTAAGATGATGTAACCCTTTAATGGGAATGATTATTGTTTAAGTTATTTGATGTCTTTATCCTTTATTATGGGTAGTTAGATGTAATTATTTTTGATAGTGAGCACCAAATTCTATGGGAATGAAGTACCCGGATTTGGTGGTGTCATAGGTTGGTATCAGAGCTTTAGGTTATGAACCTTAGGTGAGAAAACCTTAGGAAGTAACCTTTAAGAAGACAGAAAATATAGAGTTGTCTAACGCTTATCGAGTTTTGAGGAATGGATTAAGGTATCCATTGAAGCTAAACAATAATAGACATTATGTGCTATGTGTTAATAACTTACGTGCTCGCGAGTGTCGAAGAATGTTATATAATAAATAAACTTAAAAATATTTTGTTGTCAGGATGTCTAACGAAGGAGGATCCAGTCCAGCTAGGGAAGTGATACCTCAGGTACCTAGAGATGATGAACCCCGGGATATCCATGTTGTGCAGGATCAGTTGATCCAGGAGGATGAGCCTTTGACCGATCCCAAGGAGGATAGTTCTGAGGAGATAGAGGATGAAGATGAAGAAGAGGATCCTGTGAAGTTTCCACCAAACTCCATATCGGCTAAGATGTATGACGCACTGTACGGCCGTAACATAGAATTACAGGACAAGGTTGAGGAGCTAAAGGAGTTGGTTGAGATGCATCACGCTACGATGGAGAAGAAAGATGCGGAGATTCAGGAACTCGACTCGCGCCTTGGAAAAACAGAGTGGGACCTAGTTCATACCATGAAGATCTGTTGGCAGTGAACAAAAAGATGAAGACTGGTATGGAAAAGTTAAAAGATGACTTGAAATAGGAATCAGCTAAGCGTGTAAGAGCACAGGACGCTTGGATGAAGGTGACTGAATGTTCAGACTATGCTGAGGCTAAAGTTCAAGTGAAGAAGGCCAAGATGAATGAGATGGATCACGCTTTTAATTCTACGATTAATAGGGCCCAGGATCGAGCCTTTTATTACCTACCTCAGTTTGAAGATTCTTCGTGGTTCATAATGGATCGTAGGATGGCGTATCGTATTGTGGAAGAAGAACGTAGAGAAGCCTTACGACGTCTTAATATGCCTAGATAGAAAGAGTGAGAATAATAATATGTGGTCAAGTATGTGAATAAATAAATTTTAAATCCCTTATTTTGAGATGAATAAAGGGATAGTATGAATATGTAATCCTGAAACTGTGTCTAGTTCCGGAAAGTGGATGTTAATAGCGGTTATGCTATCTTTATTATGTTTTAAAACGTTATGGATGAATAAAATATCAAAGTTTATTTGAAATGTTACGTGTTATAGCTTTAATCTTAGAATGTTTAAGTTAAACTTCAAATAGTCAAGAAGTTGATGAATGAACTAATAAGCGTATATCTTAATAGAAAATGCCCCCTAGAAGAAGACAACCACCTCCTGAGGGGTCTACTAATAATAATAACGAGGCCAACGCTAACCCGGTTCAGCAATTGGTAACCTTGTTGACGGGAGCACTTGCGAATCAACCGCAAGCTCAAGTCACGACCTTCAAGAAATTCAAAGCGGTTGGACCGCTAGAGTTTCAAGGGTCTATGAATCCATTGGAAGCCCAAACCTGGATCATGAAAATGGAGAAAATGCTCGACGTTGCTAGAGTCAACGAGGATCAGAAGACTGCATTCACAACATTCATGCTGAAGTTTGAAGCTAGCTACTAGTGGCAAGCAAATAAGGTTCGTGGGGGGACAAGGAGTGATAGCATGGGGTTGATTTAAGGAGATGTTTTTCAAAATGTACTTTCCAGCGAGTTCTCCGAATCAGCTGGAGGTGCAATTTTTAGAGCTAAAACAAAGAACTATGACAGAATATACTCCGGAGTTTAACGAGTTGGCAAGGTTTACCACTTATCAAGTCAATACCGACGAGCGAAAGGCGAGAAGGTTCGAATAAGGATTGAAACCCTGGTTGTATAGCAAGGTTTCAACGTTCCAGTTAAATACATTTGCGGCTGTACTGGAAAAGGGAATTATCGCGGAAGGTGGAAGCGATGCCTTGACCAAATACAATCAAGAATAGAGGAAGTGGAAGAATGAGAATGAAAATAAGAGGAAGTAAGGTTGGAAGTAATCATCAGAAGAGGAAGTGGAACGAGAATTCGAATGCAGGAGGATAACAAGGAAGTTAGCAGAAGAAAAAGTTTGAAGCTTGTGCGACGTGTGGGAAGAACCATACTAGGGTTTGTTTGAAGGGGAAGCGGGTGTGTTTCAACTGTGGTCAGGAGGGACATATTGCACCAAACTGTTTTAGCCCAAAGAAAGGAGCATGTTTTACCTGCGATTCGAAGGATCACATGGCTCGTGATTGCCCTAAGAAGCCAGCAGGAAGTGCAAGTGGAGGAAAGGGAAATAGCGGTGGTGGTACATTCACTATCACTGGTGCAGCACAGTCAAGCCGACCTACTACAAGGACTTTCAATATGACCATGCAGGATGCTGTACAGTCTAAGGATATGGTGTCAGGTATCATTTCGATTAATGGTAGTAATGCTTATATACTATTTGATTCGGGTGCTACTTGTTCATTTATATCCGATGAATTTGCTCAGAACTTAGATTTGTCTCATGAAGAATTAGATTATCCTTTGAGCATAGAGATTGCGAATAGGGAAGTGATTCCTGATAGATACATATATAAGAATTGTACAGTGGTTATTAAGGGTCACGAGATGATGGTAGATTTGATACCAATTAGACTTGGTGAGTTTGATGTCATACTGGGAATAGATTGGTTATTCAATTACGGAGTAGCAGTAATTGATTGCCAAAGGAAATGTGTTAACCTTATGACTCCGTCAAATGTAGTGTTCTTTGGCAGCAAATCACCTCGACAAGCAAGTTGTCTGACGGTGATGCAAGTTAAGAAGTTGTTAAGACAAGGATGTGTAGGATACTTAGCCTACATAGTCAATACACAGAAGAAGAGTGCGAAGTTAGAAGAGATACCGATCATCAGAGATTTTTAAGACGTATTTCCAGACAATTTGTCGGGTCTTCAGCCAGATCGACAAATCGAGTTCGTGATTGATTTAGTACCAAGAACGTCCCCGATATCTAAAGTCTCATACTGAATGGCTCCAGTAGAGATGAAAGAGTTAATGGTGCAGTTGCAAGAATTACTCGACAATTAGTATATCCAGCCGAGTGTGTCGTTGTGGGTGCGCTGGTGTAATTTGTTAAGAAGAAGGATGGATCGATGCGGCTCTGCATTGACTATCAAGAATTGAATAAGGTTACAATTAAAAATAAGTATTCATTACCTAGAATCGACGACCTGTTCTATCAATTGAAGGGAGCAAGGTATTTCTCAAAGACAGACTTGAGGAGTGGTTATCACTAGCTGAAGGTGAGGCCAGAGGATGTACCAAAGACGGCATTCAGAACTCGGTATGGTCATTACCATACCGAGTTCTTAGTTATGTCATTTGGTTTAACCAATGCACCTGCAGCGTTCATGGATTTGATGAATAGGGTGTTTAAACCATTCTTAGATAAATTTGGGGTGGTGTTTATTGATGATATCCTGGTGTATTCCAAGACCAAGGAGGAACATATTGAATATTTAAGAGTGAAGTTGGAGACGTTGAGAAAAGAAAAGTTGTACGCAAAATTTTTAAAATGTGAATTTTGGTTGGAACGTGTACAATTTCTCAGGCACGTTATTGATAAGGACGGAATTTTGGTAGATCCATCAAAAGTGGAAGCTGTAATAAACTGGGATCAGCCGAAGACACCGTCAGAAGTAAGGAGTTTTTTAGGATTGGCAGGATATTACAGGAGTTTTATACAAGACTTTTCCAAGATCGCAACTTCGTTGACGAATTAAACTAGGAAGGCGGTTAAGTTTGTTTGAACGGAGAAGTGTGAGAAAAGTTTTCGAGAATTAAAGAAGAGGTTGAGTTCAGCACTTGTGTTATCATTGCCTGATGATACAGGGAATTTTGTAGTGTATAGTGATGCATTGCATAAAGGACTAGGCTGTGTGCTTATGCAGAACGACAGAGTTATTGCGTATGCATCGCGTCAATTAAAAGATTATTAGAAAGGGTATCCGACTCACGACTTAGAGTTGGCTGCGGTGGTGTTTGCCCTGAAAATTTAGAGACATTATCTTTATGGAGAGAGGTGTGAGATATATACCGACCATAAAAGTATGAAGTATATATTTACACAAAAAGATTTGAATATGAGACAGAGAAGATGGTTGGAGTTGATCAAAGACTATGACTGCGAGATTTTCTATCATCCTAAAAAGGAGAATGTTGTTGCTGATGCTTTAGGTAGGAAGGGACAGGAGAAGTTAATGATGTTGACAGCTCAGGAGAAGCTAGTGACGGAAATGGCAAAGATGGAGTTGAAAATTAAATATTCGACAGAAATAGACGAAAAATTATTCTAGATGGGAAACAGTTTAACGTTGGTAGAAAAAATGAAGAATGCACAACTTCAGGATGAAGACTGCGAAAAGATAAAATAGGAAGTATCTAAAGGTAAGGAAAATAAATTCAAAATCGATTCAGAAGGGTTACTTTGATTCGAAGGGAGAATTTGGGTTCCGCTAGTACCAGAAGTTAAAGAGGAAATTCTAAGTGAAGCTCACAACTCAAGATATTTGATTCACCCTAGGAGTACAAAGATGTACCAGGATCTTCGACATCATTTTTGGTGGCTGAATATGAAAAAGGATGTGGCTGGGTGTGTGGCGAAATGCTTAACGTGTCAGAAAGTTAAAACTGAACACCAAAGGCCAAGCGGATTATTGCAACCATTGGAGATACTGGAATGGAAATCGGAGCATATCACAATGGATTTTGTGGTAGGTCTTCCAACGACTCAGCAAGTTTACGATGCCATTTGGGTGATTGTCGATCGACTGACGAAGTCGGCACACTTTTTTCCAATCAAGATTAGATTAAACCTAGATCAGTTGGCAAAACTTTATGTGAAGGAAATTATTTTAAGACACAGTTTACATGTGTCCATTGTATCAGACAGAGATCCGCGTTTCACATCTAATTTCTGGAAACAGTTACAAGAATGTTTGGGAACACAGCTGAGAATGAGCACAATGTACCATCCTTAGACCGACGGACAAAGTAAGAGAACTATGCAGACACTAGAAGATATGCTCAGAGCATGTATCATGGATTTCAAAGGAAATTAGAATGACCATCTACCATTGGTGGAATTTGCCTATAATAATAGTTATCACGTGAGTATTGGCATGCCGCCTTACGAAGCGTTATACGGTAGGAAATGCAGAACTCCGTTATGTTAGGACTAAGTAGGTGAACATCAGCTATTGGGTCCAGAGTTGGTACAACAAACCGTCGAGATCGTCAAGGTGATTCGAGCTAGGTTGATAGCTACACAAGATAGACAGAAGAAATATGTCGATAAACACTGACAAAATCGGGATTTCGATGTTGGTAGTTATGTGTTCTTGAAAGTATCTCCCTAAAAGGGAAAAATTCGATTTGGCAAGAAGGGGAAATGAAGCCCTAGGTTTATAGGACCTTTTGAAGTGCTTCAATGCATTGGTGAAGTGGCATACGAGGTAGCTTTACCTCCAGAGTTGGTGCATATTCATAATATTTTTCATGTGTCGGTATTGAGGCCATATAAACCTGATTATAAGCATGTAATAGAATATGAGCCTTTACAGTTTGAGAAAGACTTAACATATGAAGAAGTCCCTGTTCAAATTATCGATAAGAAAGAGCAAGTACTAAGGAATAAAGTGATACCTTCTGTAATGGTAATTTGGAGGAACCACAGTGCTGAAGAAGCTACGTGGGAACTTGAAGATGTTATGATGAAGAAATATACTCAGTTATTTGCTTAATCTTGTATTATGATTCTGGGGATAGAATCCTGTTAAGGAGGGAAGAATGTGACGAATGAATTTATCGAGTTGTGATTCTGGGGACATAATCCTTTTAAGGAGGGAAGGATGTAACGATCGAAAAATTTATAATTTAATTTAAATATTTATTGAATTAAATAAATATCTTTAATAATTTATTTATTGAAAAAAATAAATAATTGATGAATTGTGATGCATTAATTTAGTAATGAAATTGAATAATGGTAATTTTTATTTGAAAGATTTAATTTAATGAAAATAATTATATTAAATGAATTGTTTAATATTTAAGAAAATAAGTAAATTAAATAAAGTAATGTTTAAGTCTAATTTATTAATTAAATTAGATATATAATTATTTATTAATCATAAGTATAACTATAATGCAAAATTATAATTTTTATAATTATAAGTGTAAGCCATTTAAATGGGTTACGTATGTGACCAATAAAAACTATCTAATAAAAATATTTCGAAAATAATCTAGTAGGGGGGAAAATGTGATAGCCAAACAAGGCCTTGTGACCTTTGGCTTATTTCTAACTGACGCGAGCCTTTTTGGTTCTTACCTGACGTACGTAGGTGAAAGCCATATTAGTTTATTCTTCGCGTCTTATTCTTCTAAGGCTAAATAATAGAGGGTTAGAGAGAGAGCGTGGTGAGAAGTGAGAATTGCAGAGATTTTAGGTAAGGAAAGAAAACACAGTGATTTTGAGAGAAGGGTTTGCTAAATCAAGCTATAAACTATTCCAATTTTAACTTTTAGTTTCGGTAGTATATATATATATTATATATGATTTGGAAATCACGTGGATTGTTGTATATATATGTGCATAGAGTTTTGCAAAATCTGTTAATCATCATATATGATTGGTACTTGTTTGTCAAACACGTGAAATTGGGATTGTAGGAAGAAATTGTAATAACAGTGTTTATGCATGAAAAATGGCTTAAGAAAGTATAAAATTTCTTGTCCAATATGTGTTATAATATGCAATTTGATGTTGGATTGTGTTAGTATGTTAAGGAGAAAAAACAACGTAGTTTAAATTGTATCAATTGGTTAAGCAACGAAGTTGTGGCGATTGAATTCGCTAAAAGTGTTAAAAGTGAAGAAATTGAGAAAATGGTGGTTTTAATTCTTCAAAACTGAATATATATATATATATATATATATATATATATATATATATATATATATATATATATATATATATATATATAATGTTTATGTAGTTAGAATGATGAATATTATGTTTATAGATGTTGTTACAAAGTTGTAGATGTTAAGTTTAATGAATTGTTGTGGAATTGGGAGAAATTGAAACTTTTGGTTAGAGCAGAGCTTCAATTCACGTTGCTATAAAACTGATTCTGGTGTCCAGCGCGAGCACGCTGCCTCTGGGTGTGGGCACGCTTCCTCTGGGTGTGGCGCGCTGCCACATGGGCGCGCCGGATTCAAAGGGAAACATGGCGCGATCGTGCTAGTGGTAAGTTAGACCCATTGGTGAGCTATTAATAACATAACTTTGGAAATGCTAACCTAAATTATTCTAATGACCCTAAAACATGTTATAAGACATAACAACATATGGTAATCACAACGTTGAAACTATAGATTATGAATTAGTAAGTTGTGAAAGTTCGTAATGTGATGTCAATTGAATTGGAATTGGTTTGCAATCACCATGTCGTATACTATAATATAATTGAGATTTCAGTTTCGTGTTACGTGAATGAGTAGGATAATCAAGTCCTAAGTTAAGGATTATAGACTTGATTAAGATGAAAACTAAACTAATGAAATTGATGTTAATATAACTCATTGGTATTGTGATTCTAATGGCATATATAGGGTAATTGGCAAACGTTTATTATTATTTGTGTAGCTTACATACAAGGCAAGTTCTCTAATTTTATTCTCTTTATAGCAAATGTAAGTTTCCTAACTTGAGTCTCTTTATAATGAATGCAAGTTCCTTATCCTAAACTTTTATTGAGCAAGTTTCATAGCTATGTTATCTTTAAGTCAAACAAGCTTTCTATTCTTAAATTTTACACTAAAGTTGAGCAAGCCTATTGATTCTATCTTGTATATGACTGTACAAGCTCTTGTAACTTGATTCGTTACATCGAGCGAGTTTCACTTTCCTTATTATTATTCGAAGCATATATTGTTCTGATACATTGATTCAAAGGAGATTGTTCTAACTCTTTTGAATATAGTACTTTCCATGTATATCATGTTTACTTAATTATATATTATTGATATTCGATCTTTGACTTTGATAACCTTGTTAAATTCTGTATTGTTGTATTAAACCTTCAAGTAGTAAGCAAACTCTTATTGATTGAACTAGTCTATAATGGAATAGTGTTCTAAAATTCTAGAATCACTGATAAGTTAGTTCCGGGCTAAACTTTCTTTAGTGCGGAAATCCTAAATCCAAACTGAGACGAACAACCCTAACATAGGGGATTTTATACGTGTAACGTTTAGATGTTTGTGCACAATACATGGTACAAAGGGATGATCCCCCTAAGTACATTAAGTAGGGTCTGTATAATCTAAATGAGTGTTAAGGTTGGGGTAGTAATACATAATCACCGGGGACATAGTTCGTAGTCTTAAGACCCTCAGACATTAAAGTTCAAACTTGTTTTCTATTTTTGATTCGTAGAACAAGTTCATTATTGTTCAACACTCGTTGTTCATTCTCATGTTGTTATCATTACTACTCTTTATATCAGTGAGCAATTGTTTGGTCACTCTTGTAATTAACACTGCAGCTAAAGTTGAAAGAGTTGATGAGCCATCTACTAGCAAAGGAAAGGGCAAGATATCCAAGTGTTGAAGATTTATGAGAATTTATTTAAATGATTTATGTTATAAGACTTGTTTTATTTTATGATGTATTCCGCAAACTTATGTAATAATTTAAGGTTAGATTACCTAAGATTATTTTTAAGATGATGTAACCCTTTAAATATGTTAGTATGTGCATACGTCGGTTCACCGGCAGTTATATAATTTCCCCTTCAACGAAGGTTGTTCATCTCAACAGATTTATAAGAGTCCGCACCAAGTCAATTAGTTTGGATAGCTTTCTAACACATGATAATAGTCTAGCCGAATCAGTAGTTTAGACAACTTTTATAATATATTTAGGAATGATAAGTTCAATGCTTGCAACAATATCAAGATATAGAATCAATATGACACCCCCAAATCCTAGTTCTCAAACCCTGGGTTTGGTGCTCACAATCCATCATCATCATAAGCAGTGGCGAAGCTGGGATTTTTTTTCAATGGGATCGAAATTATTACTAAATTACAAATAATTTGGCGAGGGTTCGGGGGCAGCGCCTTCGAGCCAATTTTTTTTAATACTTTATACTTATATATATACTATATTGACTCATACTAGACTTTTTTAATCACAACTGTTCATAAGTAAATAATTCATTATTTATTTTTAAAAATAATATAAATTAGATTATTATTTAGTTTAAAATATTATAGAGAGATACATATATTAAGATGATACGAGTCATATGTGATTAAAATTAGATTGACAAAGTTATAAATTTTCAATTTAACCCCGTATAATAGAAAATTTATAAAATTTTAATGGGGTCAATTTATATATAATACTTAAAAATTTTAAAATTTACCTTACATTATAAAATAATTTTTTTTTCAGTGGGGGCGATTGACCCCATAGAACTACATGTGGCTTTGCCACTGATCATAAGCATTCTATAAACTATTGCGGAATAATAAACATAGATTGTTCATTATAATAAAGTCTTCCAACATTATCACAAGGTCTATTAACCTTAACTTATACATATCTTAATTAAGTTACCCTTATTAACACAAAAGGTTTACATTACCAATGTACATAATATAATATAATGCATATACATTCTTCTTATCTATTCCTGCACTTTTCCTTTGCCTTTGTCCCTCTTGGACGTCTCTGGCATGGCTGAAATAAATGCCATGATATAGCAAGGGTAAGCAACAAATTTGCTTAGCAAGTTTAAGTACGAAGAAGATATATCATGATTAGTAAGAAATTTATTGTTCAGTGTTCAACAATAGAAATTAATTGTGAAAGAACGTGAATTAAGTCTTGATAACTGAATATTCGAATAGTTGAATACCAGATGATGAGTGGTCATAGTGACCATGAACATATGCTAAGGTTGTCAGTATTTAAACTGGTCCTTTTAATAAGTTTTGGTAATCAAGGGGATCAGCCTTTCATACCCGGTGTATTATGCATAAACACTTAATGTACGAGCAATAATTATTTTTCAATAATGCTTTAATCAAATTCACTACAAAAAAATAGGGCTTCAGCAACAACCGATTTTCGTTGCTAAAGGTGCCAAATTTTGTTGTAAAAGGGTTTTGGCAATGAGTTTACTGTTGTTGCGTCATTCATTGCGTAATGAGCGTTGCTAATTGTTCTGCAACGAACGTATTTTTTTCGTTGCCAAAAATAATACATTTTGCAACAAAATTTAGCTTTCGTACAGAGACATCGAACCTTTAGCAACAAAATGTATTGTTGCAGAATAATTAAAATTTCGTTGCTAAAAGGCCCATTTCGTTGCAAAAGCCTGCTAATTGCCAACGAAATGAACTCTTTTTTTTGCAATGACCATGCATTTTCGTTGCAATTTACACCATTTTGCAACGACATTTTTTGTTACAGTAAATTATGAAAATTGTTGCCTAAGCTTACTTTCGTTGCAGAATGTAAACTTTTTAGCAACGATTTTCGTTACTGATTATATTATTTGGCAACGACATTATGCTGAATCAACAACGAAAATGTTTGTTGCCGGTTATTTTTCAATAGCAACGAAAGTCGTCGATTAGCAATGACATTATATGTTGTCGTTTCTTTATATGTGCAATGAAAGTTGATTTGATTTGTAACAATAAAAAATGTTGCCTTTTATTTTAGTATTAGTAACAATATCATCTCCGTTGTTATTAGGTTAATTTTTCGTCGCCAAATATAAAGTTTCTAATGCCATTAGCAACGAAAATTTGTCGCTACATGTAGAAAAAATTATTGTCATATTAAAACTTGTTCAATGCTTTGGTAACGAATTATATTGTTGCCAAATCAAAATTTGACATTCTTTTTGTGTACCTGGCTGGCTCAATGTCCCCATAGCAAATAATGGCAAAAATATAAAAAACTAAAATATTATTAACTTAATAAAATCAACCACTACATAATCATTCATTATCTTCACAATTAACCATCAAAAGCTATCATAGTTCTTCAATCAAAGTATATATCTACATATATACAGAGAGTACACTTCATAATTTCGTCACTTGTCTTCCGTAAACGTAGCACAAAAATTTGATACCCAGTATTGTAAGCTAGATCGTAGGAGTAGTCTTCCTGCACATATTTAAAAATAATAGCAAGTCAAATAGGTCACCAGAGGCACTTAGTAACAAAATCAATACACAACGACAATAAAGTTGCTACGTGGTACTAATGTACACCGTATTGCTCATAAGCAGAAAAAGACAAATAGACAATCATAATATCATTTGCTACAAATTCAAATAGAAAAAGAACCTTCAGTGCGACTATATGATTGTTCTGTTACAAGAAAAAATTAGAATCTTAATCGGCCATTTCATGAATTAATTTCAGTAAGCATAGTGGTAAACATATTTTCTGTTACAAGACTTGTAGATTATTATTATATGTTGACCTCAACTCAGAATTCAGTCACATTCAACAACCACAAGCATCACACAATCTTAAATACCATCACACAATCTTAAATAACAATATTTAGATTTCTATATAGAAAGGACAACAATTATGGAAAAGTTGAGGCTATTAGTCAATGTGGAAAAACTTTTCTTAAGACGACAAATTTCCATACAGTATATGCCCCAAAGATGCTAGCTATAATCATAGACATCATAGATTTATTTACCAAGAATTCAACATGAACAAGCTACAAGAGATAGTTGTCCAAAATTATATTGAAGCATCAATAGCAAAGCCATCACAAACAAAAATGAACAAGCATACCTACTCCACCACGAAAATATATCGAGCATTTGTTTTCATGACCAATTTCTCTAACAAATTCAGGTCACCAAAAATAGCATAACCAGAAGATCCACATGTAAAACAGTCTACAATGTCAATGCTTGGGTCCTATTTCATAATACTTTAGAAGCAAAAGAATAGCACATGGAAAAAAAATTGGTAGGTTGAATTTGTTGCTTCCAACTAGAAGAGAAAACAGAATATAAATATGACAAAATAAATTCATTATAGATTTTAAAACTTCCAACCTTATCATCAGACTAAATACAGGTTAGATCCCTTTTATTGTCTTAGAGATAGAGACTAATTTTCATATATAACAGATAACTCTAGCCTTTTAGCATTGATCTATACATTTCAAAATATAAAACTTTCTTATGTGGCAAGCTTATGTCATTATAAATGTTAAAGGAAGAAGAGGGATGGGTACCTTCACATGGTTTAGTTCACCAATAATAACTCAACTGCTTGAGTACCTCAAAAGTTGGTATATATTAATCTAACTTAAGGGTCAACTCTGGCCATAGTTACCACATGGACAATCAATGATTTGGCGATTTAAGTAAATATGTTCCAAACTTGTGTAAACTTGAACAAACAATATAAAGTTCTTTTTGAAAATAGTATGCACACAAGCCAATCATGTTTGATGATAAATCATATACTTTGTAACAATCTTATTCATTTATTAATTAAAAGTATTAATTTATTAAAGACTTTTAATTATCTACATGATGCTGCTTTATAATATGCGATAAACTCATAGTTTTAAACAATGCTTTTAGAATAATGATGATGATCATTCTAATGAGATCTAAATTCTTAGAAAGCTTAAAACTAAAATTGGTCCCAATAGTTGGATTACTAAATTGGGGATTAGTGAATCCGGATAGATTGGTACATACGTTGCTTGCTCATTGGATGAGGATGATTGATCTCATGATCATTTGTGTGGAGACACTAAAGCAAGTATGTAGGTGCTTATTAGAGAATAAGTTCACTGAACGTGGCTCCTTAAGAAATACCTAATGAAGTTTTACTTTTCTGTCAATAGGAATTCCTGTAGTGATAGTAGTACAAGTGATCCTTGGACTTGAGATCATCATAGTATCTTGTGTATGATGAGTTATACTTTGAGTTATTCCTTAAGACCCTTAGGGTATATCAAAGGATATGCTTAGGTATAATAACTTGTATATGGAGATAATGTATGATCAATAAAGAATCTACCACTTCTAGTAAAAGAAGAGAAATGTCCTATGCGATTCGATAAATGACAACCCAGTAGTCCTTGGCCAAGGCATAATGAAATTAGAAAGGAGTTTTTAATTTGCATTATTTGGAGTTATGCATTTAAGAGTCGAAATACATATAATTAAATAAAATAAGACTTGACAGAAATTACATGTCTTATATTTAATTGGGACATTGTATGGTGTAAGGATTGAATTGTACAGTAATTATTTACTCAAAGGTTCTTCTACGATTAATGTTGAAATCTATATTATCTGGAAAGTTATTAATCGCTAGGGAGGCTTATCCCTATTATAGAATTAATATTATTTATTTAAATAAATAAATTATTTAATTTATTTATTTAAATAAATAAATTATTTAATTTATTTAGTTAAATAAGATTAGAATTATTCTAATTGATTTATTCACAACCGGTTTAATATGGAGAACTTAAAGGGTCACACCATAAAAGAAAGAATAATTATTTAAGAAGCAAATGACATAATCGTAATAATAAGTTAAGTATATTTAATTTAATCTCTGGTGATAGAATATATTAAATAGCTTAATATTTATTATTTAATATTTTGAAAATATTAAATATAAATTAATAAGAGGAGTCTTATTATTATTACTATTATTATTATTTAATTCTTAAAGGAGTTTAGTAATTAATTAATAAAAGTACTCTCATAAATCCTAATAAGATTAGGAGGCTAATTAATTAAAAGATTTTAATTAATTATTCATAATAAGATTAGGAGCATAATTAATTAGATGAGTTTAATTAATTAAAATAAAACTCAATTCCTTAATTGTTAAGGAGAGTTGCTCACATCTATAAATAAGAGGAGTATTATTATGGGTGAAGTGATTGTTGTTGACTTTTTCACAACATACGTAATTCCAATAGTTGAAGAGTATGCTCCTTTTCTATGAGGGATAGAAAAACTATGATTTTGTCAAACACTCATATTCTTGAATCTTTATTCTTTCTTGATGGATCACCTCTAGAGGCCAAATACTTGGGTGGCTAACGTTGATCAAAGGAAAGAACCAAACCCGGTGGATTCAAGTTGAACGCGAAAAGGATTGGAGGTGAACTTGTACCTGAGGAATCTCGAATCTTCAAGGGTATGATTCTTGTTCTTCATATCTTTTCGTTTAATTAATAATTGTGCATAAAGAATGATCCGGGTATATGGCTTGTAAAATTTTAAACTCTGATTTTTTCACGTTTCCGCTTATTTTGTGTATTTTGATTGCGTTCACGAATATTACAAACCTAACAGTGGTATCAGAGCCAAACCTTTATGCGAATTATTAATTATTTGATTTGATATGTATATTGATATGTGCTTAAAACTGTTTAATTGGGTATAATTTTGTTGTATAAAATTTATTAAAAAAAAAGAACCGAGTCCGTATTGCTACTTCATCCTGAACATTAATGGAGGTTATCATGTTAACAAGTAATAGTTTATATATATATATATATATATATATATATATATATATATATATATATATATATATATATATATATATAAACTTATTATTTTATTGTTAAAATAAAAAGTTTATTTTAATTTTAAAATAAAAGGTTTACTTTAATTTTAAAATTAAATTTCATGCTAACTAATTAGAATTGGATTCCATATTAACTAATTGGAGTTGAAATTAGATTCCATATTTTCTTAAATAAAGGAGTTTATTTAGATATGAAATAAGATTTCATATTATTCAAAATAAAAGAGTTTATTTGTGAATAGGAAAGAGAATCCTAATTTCTTTAAATAAAGGAGTTTATTTAGATATGGAATAAGATTTCATATTATTCAAAATAAAAGAGTTTATTTGTGAATAGAAAAAAGAATCCGTGTTTCTTTTAATAAAGGAGTTTTTTTTACATGGAATAATTAATTAAAATAAAGGAGTTTATTTTGATTAAAGATTTTGATTAAAATAAAATAGTTTATTTTATTCAAAATTAGATAAATTAAAATAAAAGATGTTTATTTTGATTTAAATTTATATTAAAATAAAGGAGTTTATTTTGATTCAAAATTAGATTTTATGCTAACTAAATTTGTCCATTAAATGATATCAATATATATATTGAATGTTTATTATTCATGAGATGAATGTTATTTATTGATGAATATGGTGATGTGTATGATAATAAATGGGATTGATTATGGACTATTGACCAATGTTATTAGGTTTTATTTTAGTTGGATGGATGAATGTATAAGTTTTATTAAATAGGGTATGTGTACCTCGTCCTCTCTAATTTTTTCTTAATGTAAATTCTATCTCCCTCCTATGTACTTTTCCTTGACTGCTGATCAAGGTTTCTATTTATTTTAAATAGTTTTGTAATAGGAATAGTTAGAATTAATTTTAAAGAATTGGAGATCAAGGAACAAGGAGCGCTTGAAGACCCGTTTGTAATGGAGTCCGAGTTTAAATGTAATAGTTATATTTAAATTGTGACGCCCCCAAAATAGGTATACAACACCCATTTTGAGTCGTCAAAATACATGGTACATAAACAACTACAAATTTATTAATACAACATAATAACTGTGAGTTTAAATACAAATATTGACATCTAAATAATATTCATACTCAAATAAGTCCTCATTATAATTATTGATATATTATTTTACAAAAATGGTGAGGACTACTAAAACGACTTTCTAGAACCTTCATTCCATACCTTGACTAGTATTCGCTACATTCTCGCTTCTTGAGAAGAAAAAATGGAACAAAAGGAAAAGGGTGAGCTCAACTAGCCCAGTAAAAAACATTATGACTAAGATAATATAAAACAAATTATGGTTAGTCTTCAACAAGGAAAAATCTAATAGAATACAATAGATAACAAGTTTTAAATCAATATTCGCAGCGGAAATAATAATTCATTAGAAGAGTTAAGTAGAGAATGAAATCTACTATCTTCTATATATGAATTTAAAAGTTCATCGTCTATTTTTTATCCCTGTAGCATCAATCAATATATATCTGGAATCAAATATTCATCTTTGCACTACATGCCAAAGATATTCATTAGTTGGTCATGTTCATCTAAACACTTGTTCATCTTTACACTACGGACCAAAGATATTCATCAGAAATCATTCATCTTTGCACTACAGGCCAAAGATATTCAGTTATATCATCATCTAGGACTAAGGATGATGAAAAATATTTTAAAGAAAACGAATCCAGTGAAACAAAAGAATAAATATTAAAGATTCGTATTTTAGCTATTCCATATCCAAAAATACCTCATAAGTAATCATAGTAGAGTAAAATTCAAGAACGATCAAAACATGGATACAATCAAAGCTAGTATCCATAATAGATATTTTGGACAGAAAGAAAAAAAATTCATTTTTCGGTGAATAGTGCCGTATTTGTGAATAGTGTCGTATACGTGAATAGTAATTTCGACACTAAAAGATAGAAATTTCACAAAAAACATCATCATGCTTCGTGAATAGTACTCGTGAATAGTAACTCATGAATAGTAACCCCGACATGAAAAAGTTCTAAATTTGATAAAAAGTTCTAACAAATATTTCGACATAATGATATTGAAGAAAATAATATAATTTAAGAAGAACAACTTCCCTTACATCAGCAAAATAGTACTTCTGGTTGGAATATCAGATATAGTGCTGAAGGAACTTGCACCGTATAGCAACACTCAAAGTATAAAAATACTCTAAAAATATGCTCGATATTATAGAGAGAGAAAGAGAGAGAAATCTTTAGCTTCTGGTGTGATTTTCAATTCTAACCTAATCACCCTATTTATAGAAAAATGCTTAGAACACCAAAACATAAAATTTAATATAATATTAATATATTATATAAAAATTCTTACGCACACCAAATCAGATCCAAATATCAGCCACCAATAGTCAACTAAATAAAAAAAAACGTTTTTGTTATTAAAAATAATTAAAACTCTCAAAAATCAATTATTTCAGAACTTCAATAATTCATAATAAATTGCCCTTTTATCAAAAAATTTGAATCTCGCGATTTTTTATAGGAAATTCAATTCTCTACAACTTTGCATAAATTTTTTTTTCCAAATTCCAAACAGAAATTGACCGAAATCCACAAACGGGCAAATTTTCAGGCTATAATCAAATTTCAGTCAAGAAATGGGCCCACAGACATGTTTAATATATTTTAAACAACTTTTGCAACAAAAATACTCTTTCTCCTCATATACTCATATATCCCACATTCATTATAAAAATATCATCATTATTATATTATAATAATATAATAAAATATTATTTTATCAGAAAAGATAAAATATCGATTTTCAACAATTGTCACTTTAAAAAAAATTTCCATCTATATCCACATAAAATAAATATTTTTCTCATCATATAAATCAATAATTAATTATTCACAAATAATATTACCGAATCACAATACTGACAACCAGGTAGTTCTTAGGAAAGAGGGGGCTTTTCAATAAGAATTTCTCCTTACTGGCACGCAATTAGGTGACCAAACCTCTCTTTAGACAGAACTTTCTAGACATTGCCAATAATGTTATCTAATAATATTATTCAGATAATATGAATTATTACTTCGATAATAAAAAATACTGTGTAGTGACAATTATTGGAACAACAATAATATAAAATATCAACATAGCAATTATTGAATCAATAAAATAAAATATTGAACAGTAATTACTATAACAATTATTGAGTAGTGTCTTCTTACGTAAGAATCAATAATTGGTGCAATACCGTGTGCTACTGTGTAACACCGCGTATTACTGTGTTTTAACCACCGGGTATTCCAACAGTATTAACGGTAACAACTACGCCGTTATTTATAAGCAACTTATACTTGGCGTTTTCTTCATCCAATCGCTTTCCGTTATGGGCCCACAAAAGACTGCGCCGTCGTACGAATATTCCCCGACAGCAAGAATATTCCACGACCAAACGAATATTCCCCGACAACAATGAATATTTTATAACCACATGCTTTTTTGAAATATTTACGCATTTTACCCATAAATAACCTCATTAATCAATTCAACCCTTACTATTTCAAAATAATAAATAGAGGAAATTAAATTTCATTTATTAATAATTTGGGGTTTTACAACCTCCCCTCCTTATGAAATTTCGTCCTCGAAATTGATATACGTACCTGGTTTTTCAAAAAGATGAGGATACCTTGCTTTCATTTCCGTTTCCAACTCCCAGGTCTTTTCTTCAATAGCATGGTTTCTCCATAAACCTTTAACTTGTGGTATGACCTTCATGCGTAGGACATGCTCCTTCCTATCTAAGAACTTGACAGGTACCTCTTCGTGCGTTAAGTCTTCGGCTATCTCGTCCGGTTCTAACTCAATAACATGGTTTGGGTCTTTCACATATTTACGTAGCATAGATATATGAAAAATATTATGAACACGAGACATACTTGGAAGTAACGCGAGTCTATAGGCCACATTTCCTACTCGGTCAAGAATCTGAAATGGACCAATAAATCGTGGATTGAGCTTTTCTCTCTTCCCAAATCCTGTAACTCCTTTCTACGGAGCCACACGTAACAATACATGATCCCCAATGTCAAATTTCACGTCCTTTCGATGAAGATCCGCATAACTCTTTTGTCGATCCTGTGTCGTTTGTATACGTTGTCGAATCATTTGGATCTTCTCCGTAGTCATTCGTACCAACTCTGGTCCCAACAACGTTGTTTCTCCTACCTCATCCCAACATATTGGAGAGCGACACTTTCGTCCATACAATGCTTCAAATGGAGCCACTGTAGATACTCGAAATTTTCTGTACACCTGTCACTAACATTGCAGGAGAGCATATACGTCTTTTAAGAGGAAACCCTGAAAGACGATCCATATCGGTACCGGATACTACCGGAAGTTCAGCATCAACCCCGGATCATAATCTGGGAGTAATAATCTCGGAGATAACCCCGAGGCATGCAGATACAATACCGTAACACACACCAGAGAAGACCGATTAATCTCGAAGATAACCCCGAGGTATCCAGTCTCAGTCCCAACCATGGGAATAGCCACTAACCTTGGTGATAACCCCAAGGAATGCAATTTCGGCGATAACCCCAGAAATGCTTGTTACAAATGTAACCAGCTTCAATCTCGGTGCTCACAACGAGATCCACTGTACCAGTCTGGCGATAACATCGGGAAGACAGACACACCTCAAAGATGACAATGAGGACCTTCAATAAATTGCAGCAGTCCAATCTCAGCGACGCTGAGCAACGTCTGCTTTATCAGCCCAATCCGGCGATAACACCAGTGATAACCCCAAAATAGGTCCATTCCATCCAACCTATTCTGAGTCGCCAAATACATGGTACAGAAAATAACTACAACTTTATTACAACAATTGTCATGCAAAATACAACAACACATATGCTGTGAGTTTGGATACAAATATATACCAAATGTGACTCATGTCCCAACTGTGGACAGCACCTTACAATGACACCTTACATAAAGGTATAGTCAAAAACTGTTTTAGAAATTATAATCTTTGGGAAGTGCTCAAGAAAATCTTTGTACGTAGGAGGCCATGCTTCTAGGTTGTGATAGATATCATTTAGCCATAGAATTATCCTTGGTTGACCCAATATACCCCAAAGATAAATGAGAAGATTACTAACATATTTTTCCCAATGGTGAGTCTTCTCTTGACTTATCATTATCTCTACTGTCTCTAATTGAGAATTATACTTCAAACAAATACCAAGATTATATAGGTAGTGCTCTTAAATATACTCAGCAAGTGGATGAGCACAATCCTGTTTTATGATGACACGAGGTTATACGTCATTAGACATCTTGTATGGTAGTGGCAAAACACCCTTCTAACGTTGAGTTCGCTTCACCCTAGATGATTCACCAAATATAACTACTAATTGATGACCACTGTTCTATTCCCCTGTTACCCCCGCTCGACCCAGCTACACTCTTATTACCTGAAAGGAATTGTGAAACAGAAGGATGAGCACAGCTAGCCCAGTAAAGAATATCATGACTAAAGATAAATAAGTTATCAATAGCCTTCAACAGAATTAAATCAGAGATTTAGAACATATGGTAGATGATAAAAATTTCAACCATAGTTGCAGCGGAACGAGCAATCAATTAGAAGAGTCAAATAGACTACAAAGTCTATTATCTTCTCCATGTTAAAAATCCACCAACAATGTTTTATCCTTGTAACATCAATCAACAATTCTGGTCCACAATCATATGAATAACTCATAATCATAATTATAGTTCTAAATTCCTCTTCTCATCCAGGACGAAGATAATTTTTATCACCTATCTTTACCTGAAACATCAAAGATCATGGTTACACCAAATCACATTTCTTGTTCATAATCATACTAATAATTTTATCTTTGCACTACGGCCAAAGATATTCATTTGTATCACCAGTTGGTCATGTTCATCTCAACACATGTTCATCTTTGCAGTACTGGCCAAAGATATTCAACAACATGTCATCTTTGCACTACGGGCTAAACATAATCATCAACAATTCATCTTTGCACTACTGGCCAAAGATATTCAACCACAGGCCATCTTTGCACTATGGGCCAAAGATATTCATCACCAGTTCATCTTTATACTACAGGCCAAAGATATTCAACAACAGTTCATATTTACACTACAGGCCAAATATATTCATCAACAGTTCATAATTGCACTATAGGCCAAATATATTAATATCTCAAAAAAAAATATAATCATTTCATAATTTATATAAAAAATAATTGTAACCATGTTGATCAATTCACCTTTGCACTTAAGCTAAAGATATTCAATTATAAATTCAATGGTCATGATCATACCAGTCAACAATTCAACTTGACACTACTGGCCAAAGGGAACCTATAGTAATGATCATACTAAAAATCTACCCATCTTTACACTCAAGTCAAAGAGAAATATCATCATTAGGGTTATAAAAATGTTATATATGATAATAAAATCAATATAATCAACATATAGATTTAATCTCAATAGTAATATTCATAAATCAACTATAATTTGGTCAGAAAAAGAAACCAATTTTGTCATGAATAGTAACTCGTGAATAGTAATTCATGAATATTAACTCGACATGAAAAAGGTAGAAATTCCACAATAAAATTCATACCAATATTTTGGTATAATGATATTGAAAGAATAATATTTCTTAAGCTTATAAACAATTTATTTTAATTATTTACACTTTACTAAATAATGAATTTAATCATCCTAAAATGTCAAACTCATAAGATTTCATTACCAATAACCAAAACCCTCATCAAAAATCTGCATATACCTCATATATGATTCTTAAGCCATAAAATCCTATTTTTCAATTTTCTTACTTCACATAACATATTTAATTCATTTACTCATAACTAGTCCATTTTCATGAAAAATTCCAAATCAGTTTCAAAAATATTTCTTTTCTGAGATTTAGTAGAATATAGTCCCATATTGAACATATATTTTTCTCAGAATTTTTAAAACTCATTTACTATTTTTCATATGGCCAACACAACCGAATATTTAGATATTTATCATAAATTGTAATTTTATCCAAAATTTTTGAAATTCACAGAGTACACTGATATTATATAGATATACTTTCAATAAAAATTTCATCAATTTTGGAGTTAACCACAAGGAGTTATAAGCGGTTACTTTTAAAATAATCTTTTCCCGTAAAATTCATAACTCTTATTCTAAACATCCAAAAATCACTATTTTTGGACACAATCAATAAAACTCATCAAAATATCATTTAAAAATTTTTCAGAATTTTCTGAAGGTTGGAAGAAGTACGAACTAAAAAATATAATAACCCTTAAAATCCCTTACTATCTCATACCTCAAAGGAGCAGCACTTCTGACTGGATATCGGATATGACGCTGAAGAAAACTTGCACTGATGAATAGCAACTCACCAAGTATCTAAATACTCACAAAATACACTCGATAGTCTAGAGAGAAAACTTATGAATTCTGGTGTGATTTTCAATTCTAACTTAGCTATCTATTTATAGGAAAATGTTAGCACGCCGAAGCAGACTTGACCTGCTACCTGATGGCTTTACCTGCTACTATTCCACCCACCAAAAATCAGCCATCTTCCCCAACAACCAAAAGTGGGGCCCACCCATTTCTAGAATTTTTCACAAAAATCATTTATATACCTAATTTACGAATCAGTCACCTCTTAAAATTCATAACAAATTATACGTTCATTTTTAACGGTTCAAAATTTATGGACATATAATTACAACGATCCAATGGTCGGATTAAATATTATAACTCACATAATAAAGCTGTAAGAACACCGATTTGATCTTTTAATACCTTCAATCCGACAAAATACTGATAAAATACCTCAACATTAATTCCTTCATTTATAACCACATAAATAAATCCATCATTTATATCCACATCAAATAAATATTTTATTATCATATAAATCAATAATTAATTATTCACAAATAATATTACAGAATCACATTTATGACAACCAGGCCGTTCCCAGAAAAAAGGGGGCTTTCCAATAAGGACTTTCCTTAGACAGAACTTTCTAGATATTTCCAATAATGCTATCTAATAATATTATTCCAAATAATATGAATGATTGATCTGATAATGGAAAATACCGTGCAGTGACAATTATTGAACAACAATAATATAAAATTTCATCGTAGCAATTATTGAATCAATAAAATAAAATATTGAACAGTAATTACTGTAACAATTATTGAGTAGTGCCTTCTTACGCAAGGATCAATAATTCAAAACTACTGTGCAATATTGAGTGCTACTGTATAATAACGCGTATTACTGTATTTTAACCACCGGGTATTTCAATAGTGTTAACGGTAACAACTACGTCGTTAATTATAAAAACTCAAATTTATCGTTATCTTCATCCGACAGTTATTCTGTTATGGAGCCCACAAATGACTGCGCCGTCGTATGGATATTCCCGATAAAAATAATATTCCACGACCAAACGAATATTCTCCGAAAACAATAAATATTTTATAGCCACTTGCGTATTTTGAAAAAAAAATTCATTTATCACCCTTAACTTTAACTTTTATCAATTTAACCATTTACTGAATCGTAATTATAAGAAAAACTGAATACTTTTATTTCATAAAATTCAGGGTCTTACAATCTCCCCTCCTTATGAAATTTCGTCCCCGAAATTTACGTACCTGGTATTTCGAAAAGTTGAGAATACCTTGCTTCCATTTCAGATTCTATCTCCCCGGTCATCATGATTTCTCCATTGATCATCTCCCGTGATAACTTCATTTGGGTTCCTCACTTGTTGGGAAGTCATGACAACCGCTATCCCTTGAACTACTCGGCTTTGACTTGTCTGGGGCAGCATTTGGCGTCATCACTACCGTTGGAATATACTTTTCTATAGGGCATATTCCTCCTTCAACTACCTCGTCGTACTCCTGATTCATGATCTGAATCATCAATCTTCGATCCATATCGAATTCAGGTTGACCGCTCTGTACTAGGTAATTCAAAACTCGATGTTGCGTTCTCCCAATTGCTTTCCAGAAAGAGAAATTCATATCATCTATTTTAGCCTTCTTAGAGCAGACATCTCTTTCCATAATATCCATGTGTCGTGCGGCTTTTGCCCGTGCATCACTTATTCTCACTCGTTCAGTTTTTTCTTCTTTCAGCTCATATTCCATCTTTATCATCTTATACTCTGCCAAAGAATGCTTCTGTTCAAGCATCACATATCGGGTAACACAAGCTTGAATTGTTTCATCCTTTTGCTCCACGACCGCCTGTTGTTCTTCAGCCTGCTCTTCTAACTCATGAATACGATTTTGAATTTCTACATTTTGATTATATAATACCTCTAATAAATTCTCCTCAGGTGCTTCTTCTTCTTCACTCTCAGCTACTACCTTTGCGACTAGCTCGGGTGCAACTATCAATTCTTCACTCACCACATGGATTTCTCTAATTCCTTCTTCGCCAGACATCACATTATCCTGGTTGATGATTAGAGGTATCCCCACGGTCTCATTCACTCCATTGTTAACATTCTCAGTAGTCATTCTCAAATACTGCCATAAAACAAGGGTTAATTAAACAAATTAACATATCACATAATATCCCGATATTATGACTGACCAACAAATAAGCTTAGGTAGGACACACTAGCGAAGGATTTACTCATCTCTCCCCTCCTAGTTATATTCCCTGATCTCCGCTAGAGACCATATCCCTAAGCTCTGATACCAACTGTGACAACCCCAAAATAGGTCCATTCCATCCAACCTATTCTGAGTCGCCAAATACATGGTACAGAAAACAACTACAACTTTATTACAACAATTGTCGTGCAAAATACAACAACACATATGCTGTGAGTTTGGATACAAATATATACCAAATGTGACTCATGTCCTAACCATGGACAACACCTCACAATGACACCTTACATAAAGGTATAGTCAAAAACTGTGACGCCCCCAAAACAGGTCAATTCCACCCAACCCATTCTGAGTTGCCAAATACATGGTACAGAAAATAACTACAACTTTATTATTACAATTGTCGTGCAAAATACGACAACACATATACTATGAGTTTAAATACAAATATTGTCATCTAGACAGTATTCATACTCAATTAAGTCCTCATTATACTTATTGATACACTATTTTACAAAATAGTGAGGACTACTAAAACAACTTTCTTGAACCATCATTCCACACCCCGACTAGTACTCGCTACATTCTCGCCTCCTGAGAAGAAAAATGGAACAACAAGGGAAAGGGTGAGCTCAACTAGCCCAGTAAAGAATATTATGACTAAGATAATATACAACAAATTATCGTTAGTCTTCAACAGGGAAAAATCTAATAGAATACAATAGACAACAAGTTTTAAATCATTAACTGCAGCGGAAATAGCAAACCATTAGAAGAGTCAAGTAGAGAATGAGTTCTACTATCTTCTAAGATTTAAAAGTCTATCATCAATATTTTATCCCTGTAACAACAATCAATAACCATCTTTAATCAAATATTCATCTTTGCACTACAGGCCAAAGATATTCATTTGTATCACCAGTCGATCATGTTCATCTCAACACCTGTTCATCTTTGCACTACGGGCCAAAGATATTCATCAGAAATCATTAATCTTTGCACTACAGGCCAAAGATAATCATCAGAAATCATTAATCTTTGCACTACAGGCCAAAGATATTCAATTATATCATCATTTAGGACTGAGGATGATGAAAAATATTTTAAAGGAAATGAATCCAGTGAAACAAAATAATAAATATTAAGGATTCGTATTGCAGCTATTCCATGTCCAAAAATACCTCATAAATAATCATAGTGGAGTAAAATTCAAGAATAATCAAAATATGGATACAATCAAAGCTAGTATCCAGAATAGATATTTTGGACGAAAAGAAGAAAATTTCATTTTTCGGTGAATAGTAACTCGTGAATAGTAACTCGTGAATAGTAACTCATGAATAGTAACCCCGACATGAAAAGTTCCAAATTTGATAAAAAGTTCAGATCAATACTTCGGCATAATGATATTGAAGAAAATAATATCATTTAAGAAGAAATAACATCCCTTACCTCGGCAAAAACAGTACTTCTAGTTGAAACACCGGATATAGGCTATGACTTGAACTTGCACCGTATAGCAACACTCAAAGTATCAAATACTCACAAGAATACGCTAGATATAGAGAGAGAAATAGAGAGAAACTTGTGTTTCCGGTGTGATTTTTAATTCTAACCTAAGGACTCTATTTATAGGAAAATGCTTAGAACACCAAAGTAGAAAATTGAATATAATAATATTATTTATAAACAAAATTCCTAAGCACACCACCAGCTGATTTCAACCATTTAACACATGCCCCTCAATTGAAAAAAACGTTTTTCTTTAAAATAATAATTAAAACTTCCAAAAATCAATTATTTCGGAACTTCGGAACTTCAATAATTCATAATAAATAGCCATTTGATCAAAAAATTCGAATCTCGCGAGTTTTTATAGGAAATTCAATTCTCTACAACTTTGCAGAAGAAAGTTTTTCCAAATTCCAAACAGAAATTGACCGAAATCCAAAATCGGGCAATTTTACAGTCAATAATAAATTTTCGGTCAAGAATTGTGTCCACCAACACACAAAACATGTGTTAATCATTTAATGCCACAAAAATATTCTTCCTCCTCACATACTCATATATTCCACATTCATTGTAAAAATATCACCATCAATATATTATTAAAATAATATATTTAAATGAATTATTTTATCAGAAAAAGATAAAATATTAATTTTCAACAATTGTCACATTAAAAATTTTCTCCATCTATATCCACATAAAATCAATATTTTCCTCATCATATAAATCAATAATAATTATACACAAATAATATTACATAATCATAGTACTGACAACCAGGTCGTTCCCAGGAAAGAGGGGGCTTTCCAATAAGGATCTCTCCTTACTGGCGCGCAATTAGATGACCAAACCTCTCCTTAGACAGAATTTTCTAGACATTGCCAATAATGTTATCTAATAATATTATTCAGATAATATGAATTATTGTTCCGATAATAAAAAATACTGTGTAGTGACAATTATTAAATTAACAGTAATATAAAATATCAACGCAGTAATTATTGAATCAATAAAATACAATATTGAACAATAATTACTGTAACAATTATTGAGTAGTGCCTTCTTACGCAAGAATCAATAATTGGTGCAATACCGTGTGCTAGTGTGCAACAATGCGTATTACTGTGTTTTAACCACCGGGTATTCCAACAGTATTAACGGTAACAACTACGCCGTTAAACAACTTATTTTTGTCGTTTTCTTCATTCAAACGCTTTCCGTTATGGGGCTCACACAAGGCTGCGCCGTCGTACGAATATTCCCCGACAACAAGAATATTCCACGACCAAACAAATATTCCCCGACAACAATGAATATTTTAGGACCACTTACTTATTTGAAATATTTGCGCATTTTACCCATAACTAACCACATTAATCAAATCAACCCTTACTATTTCAAAATAATAAATAGAGGAATTTAAATTTCATTTATTAATAATTTGGGGTCTTACAACCTCCCCTCCTTATGAAATTTCGTCCTCGAAATTGACATACGTACCTGGTGTTTCGAAAAGATGAGGATACCTCGCTTTCATTTCCGTTTCCAACACCCAGGTCATTTTCTCAATAGCATGGTTTTTCCACAAAACCTTAACTTGTGGTATAACCTTCGTGCGTAGGATATGCTATTTCCTATCTAAGATCTTAACAGGTACCTCCTCGTACGTTAAATCTTCAGCTATCTCTTCTGGTTCTAACTCAATAATGTGGTTCGGGTCTTTCACATATTTACGAAGCATAGATATGTGAAAAACGTTATGAACACGAGACATGCTTGGAGGTAACGCGAGTCTATAGGTCACATTTCCTACTCGGTCAAGAATCTGAAATGGACCAATAAATCGTGGATTGAGCTTTCCTCTCTTCCCAAATCTTGTAACTCCTTTCCATGGAGCTACACGTAATAATACATGTTCCCCAATATCAAATTCCACGTCCTTTCAATGAAGATCCACATAACTCTTTTGTCGATCCTGTGCCGTTTGTATACGTTGTCGAATCGTTTAGATCTTCTCTATAGTAATGCGTACCAACTCTGGTCCGAACAATGTTGCTTCACCCACCTCGTCCCAGCATACTGGAGAACGACATTTTCTTCCATACGACGCCTCGAATGGAGCTACGCCTATGCTCGCCTGATAACTATTGTTGTAGGAGAATTCCACCAATGGTAGGTACTTATCCCAACTCCCTTTGAGATCTAGGACACAAAGTCTTAATAGATCTTCAAGAGTTTGAATAGTCCTCTCTGATTGTCCATCCGTTTGAGGATGGTAAGCTGAACTAAATCGTAAATCCGTGCCTATAGCTTTTTGCAAGCTAACCCAAAATCTTGAAGTGAATCTTGGGTCACGATTCGAAACTATGGATAATGGCATGCCATGCAACCTTACAATCTCATTCACGTACATACTAGCAAGACGTTCAAGGGAATAAGTCTCCCGTATCGGCAAGAAATGAGCAGACTTGGTTAATCTATCAACTATAATCCAAATAACCTTTATGCCTTGAGAAACCGTGGGAAGACCCGTAACGAAATCCATGGTAATGTGTTCCCACTTTCATTTCGGAATCTCAAGTGGTTGCAATGGACCCTTTGGTACTTGATGCTCTGCCTTTACACGTTGACAAGTTAAACACCTCGAGATAAACTTTACAATCTCTCTCTTCATATTGTTCCACCAAAATGTATGTCGAAGATCACGATACATTTTAGTACTTCCAGGATGGATTGCAAATGGTGTATTGTGTGTCTCCATCATGATCTTGTACTTCAAATCAGAATCGTTAGGAACACAAAGTCTGGAGTGGACTCGAAGTATTCCTTCTTCATCGATTTTTGCTTCTGGAATAGCACCTTCTTGCACTTTCTTCTTCATATGCATCAGCTCCGGGTCTGTAGCTTGAGCAACTTTAACTTTATCGATTAAAGTTGGTTCTACGCGTATACTTGACATCATCGCACTCGTTCCTGCATATGATCTTCTACTCAACGCGTCAGCTACCACGTTCACTTTTTCAGGATGGTATTATCGAAATCTTTCAACAGCTCGAGCCAACGTCGGTGTCGCATGTTGAGTTCTTGGAAGCTCTTCTCGCATTCCTCAGTCCATTCGAAGTTTGTATCTTTTCAAGTCAGCTGAGTTAACGGAGTAGCGATTCGAGAAATCCTTCCACGAATCTCCGATAGTAACCAGCTAAGCCTAGAAAGCTATGTATTTCGATTATTGACTTAGGTTTGCTCTCAACTGTGACTCATATCCCAATCTTGGATATCACGTCACAATGGCACCTATCAGTTTACTACCGCACGAATATGGCGTCCCCTACAGAGAGTCTAGATTCAGTGCATTCCACAAAGGAAGTCACCAGATAGAGGCTCGGGTACAAACTTCTACAGTTAGGTTTTTAACTCCTGAAGTTCAATAGGAGCCATTCAATATGAGATTTTAGAAATGAGTTTTGTACCGGGTTCAAAGTCGATACAAAATTTAATATCACGCTTTGGGAGTAAGCCAAGAAATTCTTCAGCAAATACGTCAGGAAACAAACAACAGAAATATCACTCAAATCTGACGTATTTTTGTTCAAGTCCATGACATGGGCTAAGAAAGCTTGACATCCGTTTTTCAATAAACGAATGACTTTACGGCTTCATATGAAAGAGTTTGACTTCAATGGTTTGATTGCTTGAATTTGAATAACAGGTTGCTTAGGAATATGAAAACTAACAACCTTACGAAAGCAATCAATTTTGGCATGATGAGTAGTTAACCAATCAATTTCTAAAATCACATCAAAAGCAAGTATCTTTAAAGAGATAAGATCAGCAGGTAATGTGATGGTGCTAACTTGGATCAAACAAGATTTATAAACAGTGGATGTGATGAAAGTTTCCCCTAACGGAGTCTCCACAGATAAATCAAAGTCTAATTTCTCCGGAGTTAAGTTTAAACGTTGAGCACAAGCAGGAGAAATAAATGAATGGGTAGAACCGGTATCTAATAAGGTATAGACTTCGTAAAAATTTATAATTAACTAACCCGTGCTAACTTCGTTCGGTTTCCTCACATTCTGACCAGTTACGAAAAACGCTCTTCCAGGAACCGTAGACTTTGACTTTTCTGGGACAACCTTTTGAGTCACCGTCCCCGCTGAACTTGGTTTTGCTATCATACAATCTCGAGCGATATGTCCTTCCTTTCCACAGTTATAACATACCTTAAACTGTTGTGGGCAGTTTGGGCTGATATGTCCTTCTTTTCCGCACTTATAGCATATGACCGGTGGTCGTTCTCCTCCCTTGGAACCAGTTGCTGCTGGTGCTGACGTCTTTGTATTGTCATTGTTGAATCTCCTCTTTTTAAAATCTCCTCCCGACTCGCTTCTTCTATTCTCATGGCCACGATTACCACCAGAGTGGTTGTCGTTCTTGTCCGTATTCTTCTTTCTCCGTTGGTTATCGTTGTTCTGATGACTGTTGTCACCGGTATGATCCTGGTTGTGGTCCCTCGATTGACCGTACTCGTTATCTCGCTCTAATAATTGAGCCCTGTTGACAACATCTGAATAGAGAAAAAATTTATGAGAAATGAGATATTGACGTATGCCGGGTTTCAAACCTCTCAGAAACATCCGCGTCATACGTTCCTCATTCTCCACCAAATGAGGTGCAAACCTGGACAACTCTGCAAATTTCGCCTCGTACTGGGACACCGTCATGTTATTCTGCTCCAGTCTATTAAACTCTACCTCTTTCATATGATGAATACTTTCAGAAAAGTACTTGTCATTGAATAGTTTTTGAAATGTCTCCCAAGACATGCTGAGTGTGGCTGGATGGGTATGCTTCACAGATTCCCACCAGTAGTCTGCCTCGCCACGGAACATAAAGGTGGCGAATGGAACCTTCTGTTCCTCCGTGCATCCCAAGACATCAAATATCTTGGTAATTTGCTTGACCCATGTCTCTGCCTTAATCGGATCTGGTTTTCCCCAGAATTATGGTGGTCCCAACTCTTTGAACTGCTTGGCTGTGACCAGCTGTGCGTTGCCATTGTTTCTTCCTATATTTTGAACAGAAATCTCCTTCGTCTGGTTTTGCATGAATCGCAAAAAGCTTCTAAACATTCCATCATTCATCATTTGCTCGGTAACATTGTTCACAAGAGGAACATTGCCAGCCTTTTGTACGTTCTCCTCGTTGGTGAGTACAAGTGTCTCCAAGATTTTATTTACTCCACTGTTAACATTCTCAGTCGACATTCTCAAATACTGCTATAAAATAAGGGTTAATTTAACAAATTAACAAATCACATAATATCTCTATATTATGACCGACCAACAAATAAGCTTAGGTAGGACACACTAGTGAAGGATTTACTCGTCTCTCCCCTCCAAGTTCTATTCCCCGATCTCCGCCAGAGATCATATCCCTAAGCTCTGATACCAACTGTGACGCCCCCAAAACAGGTCCATTCCACCCAACCCATTATGAGTCGCCAAATACATGGTACAGAAAATAACTACAACTTTATTATTACAATTGTCGTGCAAAATACGACAACACATATACTATGAGTTTAAATACAAATATTGTCATCTAGACAGTATTCATACTCAATTAAGTCCTCATTATACTTATTGATACACTATTTTACAAAATAGTGAGGACTACTAAAACAACTGTCTTGAACCATCATTCCACACCCCAACTAGTACTCACTACATTCTCGCCTCCTGAGAAGAAAAATGGAACAACAAGGAAAAGGGTGAGCTCAACTAGCCCAGTAAAGAATATTATGACTAAGATAATATATAACAAATTATCGTTAGTCTTCAACAGGGAAAAATCTAATAGAATACAATAGACAACAAGTTTTAAATCATTAACTGCAGCGGAAACATCAAACCATTAGAAGAGTCAAGTAGAGAATGAGTTCTACTATCTTCTAAGATTTAAAAGTCCATCATCAATATTTTATCCCTGTAACAACAATCAATAACCATCTTTAATCAAATATTCATCTTTGCACTACAGGCCAAAAATATTCATTTGTATCACCAGTCGATCATGTTCATCTCAACACCTGTTCATCTTTGCACTACGGGCCAAAGATATTCATCAGAAATCATTAATCTTTGCACTACAGGCCAAAGATATTCATCAGAAATCATTAATCTTTGTACTACAGGCCAAAGATATTCAATTATATCATCATTTAGGACTGAGGATGATGAAAAATATTTTAAATGAAACGAATCCAGTGAAACAAAATAATAAATATTAAGGATTCGTATTGCAGCTATTCCATGTCCAAAAATACCTCATAAATAATCATAGTGGAGTAAAATTTAAGAATGATCAAAACATGGATACAATCAAAGCTAGTATCCAGAATAGATATTTTGGACGAAAAGAAGAAAATTTTATTTTTCGGTGAATAGTAACTCGTGAATAGTAACTCATGAATAGTAACCCCGACATGAAAAGTTCCAAATTTGATAAAAAGTTCAGATCAATACTTCGGTATAATGATATTGAAGAAAATAATATCATTTAAGAAGAAATAACATCCCTTACCTCGGCAAAAACAGTACTTCTAGTTGAAACACCGGATATAGGCTATGACTTGGACTTACACCGTATAGCAACACTCAAAGTATCAAATACTCACAAGAATACGCTAGATATAGAGAGAGAAATAGAGAGAAACTTGTGTTTCTGGTGTGATTTTTAATTCTAACCTAAGGACCTTATTTATAGGAAAATGCTTAGAATGTGACGCCCCCAAAATTAGGTATACATCATCCATCTTGGGTCGTCAGATACATAGTACAGAATACAAATACAACTTAATAATACAACTGTCGTGTACAATACGACAAAACATAAACTGTGAGTTTGAATACAAATATTATCTTCTAGAGAGTATTCATACTCAAAAGGAGTCCTCATTACATTTATTAACACACCATTACATAGAATAGTGAGGACTACTAACTAATACTATCATTCGGACCATCACTCCGTACCCCGACTTGTCCCAGCTACGTTCTCATTTTCTGAAGAGAACAGTGAAAGAAAGGGTGAGCTCAACTAGCCCAATAAGAAATATTATGACTAAGATAATGCAGAATAAATTATCATTAGCCTTCAACAATGTTAAACTGATAAAATATAATAGACATCAAGTTTAACTGTAGCGGAACAAGCAATCCATTAAGAGAGTCAAGTAGAAAATAAACTCTACTATCTTTTATGATTTAAAAGGTTTTTCAACACTGCGATTGCTGAGACTCAGCTTAATAAAATAATCCACATCATCGAATCACCCCTGCACTACGGCCAAGGATATTCGTGTATTCATTAATGGTCATGATCATGCCAACAACTGTCCATCAATGCACTACGGGCCAATGAGGACTTTTACCACATCATTTGTAACATTACGGTCATGATTATACCGAATAATCCCTGGTCATAATCATACCAAGTCCATCTATGCACTACAGGCCACAGATGACTTTCAACATTTTATAAACATGAGGATGATGACAATGATATAAGAATTCAATAAAACAAGTTCAAGAATTAATTTATCCAGGAATTAACAACGTCCAAATTGTCAACATGATACTGCATTGTGGAGTAAAATTCAAGAATGCTTAGAAGAATATTTTCTTGAAAAGATACTGGATGAAACGCAACTATCAAGGATATTCCACAAATTTCATGGAGTATAGAAGTCAAAACTTAACCAACTGAGTACAATAAAGAATAGAATAACAAAAGAAATCACCATGCATGCGATAGACCGCACAGACAGGTTATTCCAATAGAATAATAAATAATGGAACCAGGTCCGGCGTAAACGCACAGACAGGATATTCCGACAGAATAATAAATAATGGAACCAGGTCCGGTGTAAAACACACAGACAGGATATTCCAACAGAATAATAATAAAACGGAACCAGGTCCGGTGTAAAACACACAGACAGGATGTTCCAACAGAATAATAAACGGAACCAGGTCCGGTGTAAAACACACAGACAGGATGTTCCAACAGAATAATAAACGAATGTCACCAAGTATAGGGTAGACCGCGTATACTGGTTATTCCAACAGAATAATAACAAATGGAATAACAGAAGTTCTCTTCATGAATATAAAAGAAATAATATTCCCTACCTTAAAAGAACTGGATATTGGAAAAGTGGTGTAGCAGAATACTTTTATTCTCTCTCTCTTATTCTCTCTATACTTTCTCTCTCTATAGCTTGAATGAATTCGTGAAAAATAATGAAGCCCTAGGCCTCTATTTATAGAAAACTGAGGGTGGCTCTTGGTCTTAACGAAGGGTCAAATGACTCTTGGTCTTAACGAAGGGTCAAATGACTCTTGGTAATATTGAAGGGACAACTACTATTGACGAAAGTAATTACTATTGACCAAGGTAAATACTATTGACGAAGGTAATTACTATTGACCAAGGTAAATACTATTGACCAAGGTAAATACTATTGACGAAGGTAATTACTATTGACCAAGGTAAATACTATTGACGACGGTAATTACTATTGACGACGGTAATTACTATTGACGACGGTAATTACTATTGACGAATAGACTCTTAGATAATGACATATGGCTCCCCATAAAATAACCAAACTTACCACAACGTCTCAATTATTGATTTAATAATATAACATATTATACAGATGATACTATGACAATAATTTAAGAGATATGATGCAGCAATTACTGTAGCAATAATTGAGTATAGCTGAGTGACTTCTTACGTAAGCATCAATAATCAACACCGTGTGCTACTATGCAACCACGCGTATTACTGTACTTTTACTACCGAGTAGTTCAACAGTTTTAACGGTTTTAACGGGTACACTTCAGCCGTTATATAAAATATTTTTGTCATTTTCTCAATCCGACAATAATTCCGTTGTGGGGTCCACCAATGATTGTGCCGTCGTACGAATATTCCTCGACAAAAAGAATATTCTCCGGCCAAACGAATCTTTTATAACAACTTGCTTACTTTGTAAAATTTATAAATATTACCCACAACTATAACATTATATCAAATTAACTCCATAATATTCAAAAATGATATTTATAGAAAATTCATCTTTATTTATAAAAATTGGGGTCTTACATAGAACACCAAAGTAGAAAATTGAATATAATAATATTATTTATAAACAAAATTCCTAAGCACACCACCAGCTGATTTCAACCATTTAACACATGCCCCTCAATTGAAAAAAATGTTTTTCTTTAAAATAATAATTAAAACTTCCAAAAATCAATTATTTCGGAACTTCAATAATTCATAATAAATAGCCCTTTGATCAAAAAATTTGAATCTCGCGAGTTTTTATAGGAAATTCAATTCTCTACAACTTTACAGAAGAAAGTTTTTCCAAATTCCAAACAGAAATTGACCGAAATCCACAAACGGGCAATTTTACAGTCAATAATAAATTTTCGGTCAAGAATTGTGTCCACCAACACACAAAACATGTGTTAATCATTTAATGACACAAAAATATTCTTCCTCCTCATATACTCATATATTCCACATTCATTGTAAAAATATCACCATCAATATATTATTAAAATAATATATTTAAATGAATTATTTTAACAGAAAAAGATAAAATATTAATTTTCAACAATTGTCACATTAAAAATTTTCTCCATCTATATACACATAAAATCAATATTTTTATCATCATATAAATCAATAATTAATTAGACACAAATAATATTACAGAATCACAGTACTGGCAACCAGGCCGTTCCCAAGAAAGAGGGGGCTTTCCAATAAGGATCTCTCCTTACTGGCGCGCAATTAGATGACCAAACCTCTCCTTAGACAGAACTTTCTAGACATTGCCATTAATGTTATCTAATAATATTATTCAGATAATATGAATTATTGTTCCGATAATAGAAAATACTGTGTAGTGACAATTATTAAAACAACAGTAATATAAAATATCAACGCAGTAATTATTGAATCAATAAAATACAATATTGAACAATAATTACTGTAATAATTATTGAGTAGTGCCTTCTTACGTAAGAATCAATAATTGGTGCAATACCGTGTGCTAGTGTACAGCAACGCGTATTACTGTGTTTTAACCACCGGGTATTCCAACAATATTAACGGTAACAACTACGCCGTTAAACAACTTATTTTTGTCATTTTCTTTATCCAATCACTTTCCGTTATGGGGCTCACACAAGGCTGCGCCGTCGTACGAATATTCCCCGACAACAAGAATATTTCACGACCAAACAAATATTCCCCGACAACAATGAATATTTTAGGACCACTTGCTTATTTGAAATATTTGCGCATTTTACCCATAACTAACCACATTAATCAAATCAACCCTTACTATTTCAAAATAATAAATAGAGGAATTTAAATTTCATTTATTAATAATTTGGGGTCTTACAAAAACTATTTTAGAAATTAGAATATTTGGGAAGTGCTCAAGGAAACCTTTGTACATAGGAGGCCATGCTTCTAGGTTGTGATAGATATCATATGACCACAGAATTATCCTTGGTTGACCCAATATACCCCAAAGAAAAATGAGAAGATTATTATCATATTCTTCCCAATGATGAGTCTTCTCTTGACTTATCATTATCTCCACTGTCTCTAATTGAGAATTATACTTCAAACAAACACCAAGATTATATAGGTAGTGCTCGTAAATATACTCAGCAAGTGGATGAGCACAATCCTGTCTTATGATGACACGAGATTGTATGTCATTAGACATCTTGTATGCTAGTGGCAAAACACCCTTCCAACGTTGGTTCGCTTCACCCTAGATGATTCACCAAATATAACTACTAAATAATGATCACTGTTCTATTCCCCTGTTACCCCCGCTCGACCCAGCTACACTCTTATTACCTGAAAAGAATTGTGAAACAGAAGGGTGAGCACAACTAGCCCAATAAAAAATATCACGACTACAGATAAATAAGTTATCAATAGCCTTCAACAGAATTAAATCAGAGATTTAGAACATATGGTAGATGATAAAAATTTCAACCATAGTTGCAGCGGAACGAGCAATCAATTAGAAGAGTCAAATAGACTACAAAGTCTATTATCTTCTCCATGTTAAAAATCCACCAACAATGTTTTATCCCTGTAACGTCAATCAACAATTCTGGTCCACAATCATATGAATAACTCATAATCATAATTGTAGTTCTAAATTCCTCTTCTCATCCAGGACGAAGATAATTTTCATCACCTATCTTTACCTGAAACATCAAAGATCATGGCTACACCAAATCATATTTCCTGTTCATAATCATACTAATAACTTCATCTTTGCACTACGGCCAAAGATATTCATTTGTATCACCAGTTGGTCATGTTTATCTCAACACATGTTCATCTTTGTACTACTGGCCAAAGATATTCAACAACATGTCATCTTTGCACTACGGGCTAAAGATATTCATCAACAATTCATCTTTGCATTACTGGCCAAAGATATTCAACCACAGGTCATCTTTGCACTATGGGCCAAAGATATTCATCACGAGTTCATCTTTGTACTACAGCCCAAAGATATTCAATAAAAGTTTATATTTGCACTACACGCCAAATATATTCATCAACAGTTCATGTTTGCACTATAAGCCAAATATATTAATATCTCAAAGAAATATATATTCATTTCAGAATTTATATAAACAATAATTATAACCATGTTGATCAATCCACCTTTGCACTTAAGCTAAAGATATTCAATTATAAATTCAATGGTCATGATCATACCAGTCAACAATTCAACTTTGCACTACTGGCCAAAGGGAACCCATAGTCATGATCATACCAAAAATCTACCCATCTTTACACTCAAGTCAAAGAGAAATATCATCATTAGGGTTATAAAAATGTTATATATGATAATAAAATCAATATAATCAACATATCGATTTAATCTCAATAGTAATATTCATAAATCAACTATAATTTGGTCAAAAAAAGAAGCTAATTTTGTCATGAATAGTAACTCGTGAATAGTAATTCATGAATAGTAACTCGTGAATAGTAATTCATGAATAGTAACTCGACATGAAAAAGGTAGAAATTCCACAATAAAATCCATTCCAATATTTCGGGATAATGATATTGAAAGAATAATATTTCTTAAGCTTATAAACAATTTATATTAATTGTTTACACTTTACTAAATAATGCATTTAATCTTCCTAAAATTCCAAACTCATAAGATTTCATTACCAATAACCAAAACTCTCATAAAAAATCTGCATATACCTCATATAGGATTCTCAAGCCATAAAATCCTATTTTACAATTTTCTTACTTCACACAACATATTTAATTCATTTACTCATAACTAGTCTATTTTCATGAAAAATACCAAATCAGTTCCAAAAATATTTCTTTTATGGGATTTAGCAGAATATAGTCCCATATTGAACATATATTTTTCTCAGAATTTTTAAAACTCATTTACTATTTTTCATAAGGCCAAAACAGCCGAATATTTAGACATTTATCATAAATTGTAATTTTATCCAAAAATTCTGAAATTCACAGAGTACACTGATATTATATAGATATACTTCCAATAAATATTTCATCAATTTTGGAGTTAATCACAGGGAGTTATAAGCTGTTACTTTTAAAATAGTCTTTTCCCGTAAAATTCATAACTCTTATTCTAAACATCCAAAAATCACCATTTTTGGACACAATTAATAAAACTCATCAAAATATCATTTTAAATTTTTTCAGAATTTTTTGAAGGTTGGAAGAAGTACGAACTGAAAAATATAATAACCCTTAAAATCCCTTACTATCCCTTACCTCAAAAGAGCAGCACTTATGACTAGATATTGGATATGACGCTGAATGAAACTTACACTAATGAATAGCAACTCACCAAGTATCTAAATACTCACAAAATACACTCGATAGTCTAGAGAGAAAAAGAGAGAAAACTTATGAATTCTGGTGTGATTTTCAATTCTAACTTAGCCCTCTATTTATAGGAAAATATTAGCACGCCGAAGCAGACTTGACCTGCTACCTGATGACTTTACCTGCTACTATTCCACCCACCAAAAATCAGCCATCTTCCCCAACAACCAAAAGTGGGGCCCACCCATTTCTAGAATTTTCCACCAAAATCATTTATATACCTAATTTCAGAATTAGTCACCTCTTAAAATTCATAACAAATTATACGCTTATTTTTAACGGTTCAAAATTTGTGGACATATACTTAACTTATATATGTATAACATATCCAAAAATTACAACGATCCAACGGTCGGATTAAATATTATAACTCACACAATAAAGCTGTAAGAACACCGATTTGATCTTTTAATACCTCCAACCCGACAAAATACTGATAAAATACCTCAACATTAATTCTTTCATTTATAACCACATAAATAAATCCATCATTTATATCCACATCAAATAAATATTTTATTATCATATAAATCAATAATTAATTATTCACAAATAATATTACAGAATCACATTTATGACAACCAGGTCGTTCCCAGGAAAGAGGGGGCTTTCCAATAAGGATTTCTCCTTATTGACGCGCAATTAGATGACCAAATCTCTCCTTAGACAGAACTTTTTAGACATTGCCAATAATGCTATCTAATAATATTATTCTAAATAATATGAATTATTGATCTGATAATGGAAAATACTGTGCAGTGACAATTATTGAACAAAAATAATATGAAATTTCATCGTAGTAATTATTGAATCAATAAAATAAAATATTGAACCGTAATTACTGTAACAATTACTAAGTAGCGCCTTCTTACGTAAGGATCAATAATTCAAAAATACTGTGCAATATCGTGTGCTACTGTGCAATAACGCGTATTACTGTATTTTAACCACCGGGTATTCTAACAGTGTTAGCGCTAACAACTATGCCGTTAATTATAAAAACTCAATTTTGTCGTTATCTTCATCCGACAGTTATTCTGTTATGGGGCCCATAAATGACTGCGTCGTCGTACGGATATTCCCGATAAAAAGAATATTCCACGACCAAACGAATATTCCCCGACAACAATGAATATTTTATAGCCACTTGCGTATTTTGAAAAAAAAAATTCATATATCACCCTTAACTTTAACTTTTATCAATTTAACCATTTACTGAATCGTAATTATAAGAAAAATTGAATACTTTTATTTCATAAAATTTGGGGTCTTACAACACCGGTGAGGGGCAACATCCTCATCTGACCAACACGATGTCACGCCACATCGCCTCAACATAGCTACGCAACAATGTCCCACAAGACTAAACAATCCCGAGTGACTATTGTGCTGGGTAACAGATGAAAGTTGAAGCTTGAAGACCGGATGGCACCGTCCCATCTTCAATGACTTCGCACAAACTCTAATCCCATGCCATCGTACAACTCTCGACAACGGCGGTCCGAAATAGGTCTTGTATACCTCAAACGGATGCCCGAATTGCACTTCTGAAAGTTCGAGTGGACATTACAATGCCTGAGTGCACGTACTTCAGTTTGGTGCGTTTACTTGTTTTCCTATATATATATATTTATATATATGAACTGCGTGTCGAACTCTGTTCGATGAGCCTAGACTTATGTCTGGTGCGTTTAATGGCTTTCTTATATATATAATTATATATATGAACTGCTATCGAACTTTGTTCGGTGAGCCTGGATTTCGCATCCGGTGCGTTTATATGCTTATATATATATATATATATATATATATATATATATATTTTACATTTCGTCCCACCTGGAGTTTACTTCGTGGTGGTTGACCGTTTTTTACACCTTTATGTACATTTCGTCCCACCTGGAGTTTATTTCGTGGTGGTTGATAGTTTTTACAGCTTTCTATACATTTCATCCCGCCTGGAGTTTCCTCTGTGGCGGTTGATAGCTTTTACAACTTTATTTACATTTCTGATCCCCCATGGAGGTACTTCGTGATTGGTGATCATGTCTGTATATATATATTTACAGCTTTTATATATATACCTGCTTACCGCGTTTATATCAATTGCGGCATCATGTGAGCCTAGGAATCATGTGATCACAGATTCATCCCATTGGATCTAGATTCGGTTCCCGTGACGGACATTTTCAGCTGTAAGCAGCTTGTAAATTATATCTGTGATGTTTGGATTTCCTCAGATGGTTTTCATACCCACGAGGAATTCAGCACCTTTTTGTATATTATTTTCGTATGGATGCATCGCATCTGTCAAATAAAATCAATCCAGCCGAATACGGAATAAAATGAGAGTGTAAAAGGTCTCAATTACTATTGAGCATCAGGGTTTGAAAAACCTCTTTTATAAAACATCACTGCCATATCCTGCTAAAATTGAATTTTTACATAAATTCAAACCCTGTGTATATAGGTGCGAACGAGGCCTCGCACTACTTCCAAATAACAGCACGTTGACCCACACATACACACACATTCAGATAACAGTTTCTTGAAAAGAGGCGGTCACCGTGGTAACATGGATGTCGGGGGGTGCCTAACACCTTCCCTCCGCATAACCAAGTCCCCGGACCCTAATGAATCTCAGTTTCCCCGACCTGTTTAGCAGTGTCACATCATTGGGTCAATGTGCAAACCTTTTCTAGGTTGTGTAGGTACAACCATTTAAAAAACCAACTGGCGACTCTTATAGTTCATCGTCGACATCATACATGTCAGACCTTTTTCACTTGTTTTTTCAAACAAAGCTCACCTGAAATGAGAACACCAAAGAACAAGTAACGGAAAGGGACAATTAAAAATCCCGACGTCGACAGGTAGCGACTCTGCTGGGGACTCCAGTAAGAGGACTTAAGCCGCTATTACAATTTTTTTAAAATTGTTATCTGCTTGTGTGTGGATGTTGCATTTACATTTAATGATGAATGTGTACGAATGCATTTCCTTACTTAGTGCTTCGCACTATAAACTGCCTGTGATCTTAGTGCTTTGCACTATAAACTGCCTGTGATGTTAGTGCTTCGCACCATAACTGCTTGTGATATTAGTGCTTCGCACATGTCATCATGTCACACGGTGAGATGTGATGTATGTGAATGTATGTTGTGTGGTCCCTCCACCAGGAGGCTATCCCATTGGTGTTTGATTACTGGACTCGTGAAAAGCCTAATTCTCCGAGGCTCCGGAAAGGTACCACCCAAATTCGCTCCAGTTGAAAGACCGGATTAACTTCCCGTCGAGTAGACTGCGATGATTTGGGAACCTTCATGCCAAAAAGCCGCGAGAATAACCTAAGATAGGTCAGCCTCTGATAAACCCAAAACGGAGGAAAGTCTCTTCATGCTCTCATTTCAAACACTTGTAATTATCTTCCATATCTATCTCCATGTAATGAGAAATATGAAGAAATGTGTACACATACATGCTATAAACAGCTGACATCCGTTTTGCAGGATAAAATTTCTAAACTGGACACATCACATAACATGTTATTATCCACCCTAAAGACTAAACTCTGCAAGTCTTTTATAGGGAATCAATCGGACCTACCACCCGTTCAAAGTCCAAAAAGGCAACAGGCCTATAGTCAATCATGTCGTCATCCGACCAGACTGAACTTAATCCAGTTTCTCACAAGGAATTCGACGGATTAAGCAAATAGATTACAGATTTGGCTGTTCTACTAAAAGAATTACACCAGTCTATGCAGGGTCATAAAATACCCGTACATGCTGAATCCTCCACACAAGGAGGAACCCAGGTCGTTACAATACCTGAATTGCAGTTGGATCCAACCAACAAAACTCATGATGCTGCCCATCCCACTGGAGACCCAAACACTGGTGACATCAAAAAGAAAGTCCTCCAAATGGAAGAGACTCTTCGCACTATCAAAGGAATTGAAACACACGGGAGTGTTTCATATGCTGACTTGTGTATTTTCCCTGGCATTCATTATCTAGAAAAATTTAAGACTCCTAACTTTGAAAAATATGACGGGTTAGGAGATCCTTACACACATCTAAAGGTGTTTATTGGAGAACTTGGATCTTATGCAGAGGATGAAAAACTCAGAATGCAACTGTTCCAAAAAAGTCTAACTAGAGAAGCCCGTTCGTGGTACACAAGATTAGACAATTCAAAGATCCATAGTTGGGAAGAGCTAGCACACGCTTTCCTCACCCAATACAACTTTCAATCTCAAATGGCTCCTGATCGGTATCAAATTACCAAGATCAATAAACAGTCTAATGAGTCTTTCAGAGAGTATGCTCAGAGGTGGAGACGCCTGGCTGTCCAAGTTAGTCCTTCCATGACAGAATCAGAGATGGCCATGACTTTCATAGACATACAAGAAGCACCTTTATATGAAAGAGTTTTAGCCGGCATCGGCAAACCATTTTCTGAAATGGTCAAACATGGGGAGATGGCTGAAATGGGATTGGAATTCGGAAAGATTCAAGACCTAGCTGCACTCAAAGCGGTTGCTGATCACATCCAATCTGGAAATTATGGGAACAACCCCCAAAGGGTCCATAAAAAGAAAGAAGAGGATGTTTCCATGATACTACAGGGTCAAAAAGGCAGTCAAAACATGCCTATCCAGAGGAGAAATAACACTCCCTTTCAAGCACAGTCTTCGAACCCTCCAGTGCCAAAAGGTGGAGAAGCCAAACGACCTCGAGTATTCACACCCTTAGGGGACACCCTCGAGAACATTCTCAATCTTCTAACAACACAGAAGAAAATCGCACATCTTCTTCCACCAGCCAGCCCTAATGGACGGGGTTTTAGTGATGCTCAGAAATGTGCTTATCATGCTGGGGCACCTGGACATGATATTCAGGATTGTTGGGCCTTGAAACACAAAATCCAAGACCTGATAGACAACGGGGAAATCGTGGTCACCAAACCCGATCAACCTCACGTTCAAGACAACCCTCTTCCCCAACACAAGGAAGAAGAGGTCAACATGATCAATTGGAGCAGTGGACAAAGTTCCAATTTCAGCTGTGAATACTCCCAAACCCCCAAAGATGGTGATGACAGATGGGATTATGCTAAGTTCCAGTTCACAATGGAACGAAAGATGAAAGCTCTTTGTAAACAAATTGAGCAATTGGAAGAACTGGTGACTTATCAGCATCAAGTGACTCGTCAGCTAATCAGCCAGGAGCATGCCAGTCTCCTACCTATTGTCATGAATATTCCCTCTTCACTTTCAAAAAATGAAATGCTGGAAGATAAAGTAACGAAGAGAGCGAATGCTAAGGCCCGTCGGGATTTTGCCAACAAAAGGGAATTCACATATTTGGGCCAACCTATGGAGGAAATCCTTCATATGTTAATCAATGAAGGAAGGATTAGTTCCCTTCTACCTCCAATTAACTCCCGTTCGGGACAATACAACTTTGAGGGAATATGTCAATATCATTCTCAATCTCGCGATCACAGCACAGAAGAATGCTGGGCACTCCGCCATCTTATTCAAAATTTATTCGACTGTGGCGTACTGCGTCTGGTAGATAACGACACTGTGTTACGGGCAAGTGAGGATTCGTGTCCTACTAAGTGGAAGAGTATAGTAGCAGTCATATCCACTGAAAGTGATGGGGTTAACAAATCACTTGTCATGCCAATAATTCAACTCAAGGGAATCAACAATCCTTTGAAAGTGGCCGCTCCCGAGCCAATCAACTTGCCGTGCAGAGCACAATATCCTATTGTTAGCTTGCGCGCAGTTCCGTGGAATTATGGAGAAGGTGAAGGATCCACCTCACATACAACTGATGTAGTGTCGAAAGAAAATCCACTGTATCTTCCCCAACGGGTTATAAGCCTGTCATCTAGTCTAAGGGGAAAGTACCCATTGAAAAGATTGAAAATTTTCTCCGCATTATGGGTCATACCGAAGACAAGGTAGTTTTAAGCTTGAAAGAAGCTCCACAACAGATATCAATCTTGGACTTGGTCTTAACTTCCGAGAATCACCTGAAGGTCTTATTAAAGGTTTTAGAAGAAGCCTATCTACCGACATCAGTTGATACAGAAAAGTTTCAACATTTGGTTGATCACATTTTCAACAACAATGTGATATCCTTCACTGATGATGACATACCGCCCGAAGGGACCGGTCATTGCAAACAGTTACATATTACGGTCTTGTCCTCCGGATATATGGTGGTGGGAGTTTTAATAGATTGAGGTTCTTCTCTAAATATTTGCCCATACGCTACCTTGGTGAAGATGAATATCAATCCCAATCGAATTCGGAGTAGCCATACCATCATCAAAGCTTTTGATGGAGCCCGCCGTAACTCGGTCGGAGTAGTTGAGCTGCCAATTGGGATTGGTCCTCATGCATTTCGCGTATTCTTCCTTGTGCTCAAGATAGATTCGGGATACAACCTGTTCTTAGGACGACCATGGATTCACATGGCAGGGGCAGTCCCCTCCACTCTTCACCAACAGTTGAAATACATCATCAACAATAGCCTGGTCACAGTCAACGATGAACCAGAGTTTCCTCAGCACGGGGACATGCTGCTCATCAATGCCAATAAGGATGTTGAGCCAATTAGTTTTCATGCTTTGGAAATAAGCAATACCCAATACCATACTATTGGAACGCCATTGCCTGAACCCCATATTTCTGCCGAGGTAATGTCGGCCACACAAAAAATGATGTCGTTAGGTCATAAACCGGGACAAGGGTTGGGTAAAGATTGCTAGGGTGTCGAATACCCTATTTGCTTAACCTAGTAAATTGGGACAGCTGGACTAAGCTATTCTGTCAGCTCTAGTCACAGGAATCCTCATAAGCATCAGCAGATTCCTTCAGCTTCTACCATGCGGCGTTTAGCTTTGCCTTCAAGCTCTGAGTCCGCACAACCTCCCGTAAAGGTGCTAGCCAATATAATGACGATGTTATTTCCCAAGCTGGTACTGGTGAAGGAGAAAGAAATCTTTGTTCCAGATCCCGCAGTGGAGGAAGAGGAACGAAGAATCAAGCAAGACGTCATACGGATGATGTCCGGCATGCGCATCATCATTCATGATGAGCATACCAACATATATACCCTAGACGATGATTGGCCAGATGTAATGGCTATCATTCGAGACAAGGAGGGTGATGATAATCCCTCTATCACTGCGGTTCACCCGGAATTTGCTATTTCCAATTGGAACAACATTCCTTGCATTGGTCGTCAAGTGTAAAGCGGGCAGAAACTCTTTCTGCCCTGTAGATATGATAACTGCTTACTTTTCTATACAGTATTAGCAGTTTATTTTGCCAGTATATGCTAACACTGTGTATGATCAACACATTTCAAATATACTAAGTGAAAGCATATTTTGTTTCAGGACTCTAAATTTAGATGTGCCTGTACTTGCTGATACGGTGCCCCTTCTCTACAAGGATTGTACCCTTGATGTAGAGATGAATTCAGCCTTGGTGGATATACCGGATGACATTGAGGTGCCTCCAGAAATTTAAGAATGGGTCAAAGATAAACCTAAACCCAACCTTGATCAAACCACTCCTTTCAATCTCGGAACCATAGAAAATCGTAAGTTAATCCAGATTGGTTCAGACCTTACTCCAAACCAACGGAATGACATGGTTATGCTACTAACCCAGTTCCAGGATATGTTTGCATGGTCTCATAAAGATATGGTGGGTTTGTCCACTGACATTTTCCTTCATCGCATTCCCATTAAAGAGGGATTCAAGCCAGTCAAGCAAAAGCTCAGACGATTGAAATGTAAATGGAGTTTAAAGGTGAAAGAAGAAATTGTGAAACAATTTCAAGCCGACATCATAATGGTGTCTACGTATCCTGAGTGGATATCCAACATCGTTCCCGTACCTAAACTTGGAGGAAAGGTGCGAGTTTGTGTGGACTACCGGGACTTGAACAAAGCTTGCTTAAAGGATAGCTTTCCCGTGCCATTTATCCACATTCTCATTGACAATACCGCGCAATACGACATGTACTCCTTTACAGATTGCTTTGCGGGGATATCATCAAATCATGATTGCCAAGGAAGATCATGAAAAAACTGCTTTCATCACTCCTTGGGGAACTTTTTGTTGTAGAAAGTTGTCATTCGACCTCATCAATGCTGGAGCTACCTATCAACGAGATATGATGGCTCTTTTCCACGACTTAATGCATAAAGAGATTGAGATCTACGTGGATGACATTATTATCAAATCCTGGAAGGAGGATGACCATATAGACCATCTCAGGAAGTTGTTCAACAGGTTGCGTAAGTACAACTTGAAGTTGAATCAGTTAAGTGCGCCTTTGGCGTTAAATCAGGCAAGTTGCTAGGATTTCTAGTCAGCCACAAAGGGATAGAGCTGAATCCTGCCAAAATCCAAGCCATCACTGAAATGCCCATTCCTCAGACATAAAAGGAAATACGGGGATTTTTGGGAATAATCAACTTCATTAGCAGATTTATTTCTCAACTCACAGCAACCTGTGAGCCAATCTTCAAGCTGTTAAGGAAGAACTCCTCCACGAAATGGAATGAGGAGTGCCAGAATGCCTTCCTTACAATCAAGAAACAGCTAATCAAAGCTCCCATCTTGGTACCACCCAGGGATGATGTTCCCCTGTTTATGTATCTGTCCGTAAGTGACAATGCCATGGGCTGCCTGTTGGGATAGAAGGATGATAGAGGCCTAGAATGAGCTATCTATTACCTCAACAAAAGATTCAGCAGCAGTGAACATAAGTACATTCTGATCGAAAAAAGACGTGTTGTACTTTAGCATGGGCTGCCATGAGGTTACAGCATTATCTCTATGGTCACACAACCCATCTCATATCCCGCGTGGATCCTCTCAAGTACGTGTTCAGTAAACCCATACTGAATTGTCGACTGTCCAGATGGCAGTTGATCCTAAAACAATTTGACATCGTATATGTGACTCAAAAGTCCATCAAAGGTCAAGGAATTGCGGATCAACTGGTCGCCGCACCATCAGGGGATTTCAAACCCTTGGAGACATATTTCCCTGATGAAGGAGTAATGACAATTTAGCAACACCATCAGTACGATACACGCCAAACGCGGAAGATGTATTTTGATGGAGCTGTTAATATGGAAGGTTCTGGAGCTGGAGCAGTTCTAGTATCTGATACGGGGGAGCAGTATCTCGTCGCCGTCAAATTACAGTTTGTCAGCACCAACAATACGGCTGAGTATGAAGGCTGTCTTATGGGGCTAAAACTTGCCCATTCAATGGGCATCAGGCGGTTAACTATCCTTGGAGATTTGGAGTTGGTAATCAGACAATCCACCAGAATCTATCAAACCAAGGAACTACATTTGTTGCCTTACCATCGACAGGTTTTAAAGATGGCTTTGGGATTCGAAGAAATATCCTTTCTACACATTCCTCGTAATAGGAATGATTTCGTAGACGCGTTAGCAACTTTGGCCTCCTTGATTCTCATATCAGACAAGGAACACTTGACAAGCGTCATAATTTCCCTGCACAAGGCCCCAGCCTATGGGAATTACGTTGGAGAAGTATCGGATGAGCTACCTCCTATCCCACGTCCTTGGTATCAGTATATCAAGGAATATCTACGAGATGAATCTACACTCGTTGAGGCGAGCCCGATTGAGAAAAGGCAGATCCACCGATTTGCCATGAAATTCTACCTGAGTGGAGATGCGCTCTACAAAAGAGATGCAGGATTGGGTCTCCTCAGATGTTTAGACAAAGATCAAGCCCAAAGGCTTATGGATGAAATCCATGGCGGAGTCTGTGGCCCCCACATGAGTGGCCCCCTCCTTGTCAAGAAAGTCCTCAGGACGGGACATTATTAGCTATCTCTCAAAGCTGATTGCAATGACCACGTTAGGAGATGCTATCAGTGCCAGATTCATGGGAATGCTATATACGCCCCTCCACGGGAACTTCACAATATGAGTTCACCTTGGCCCTTCTCAATGTGGGGAATGGACGTTATCGGGCCCATTGAGCCTAAAGCTAGTAATGGTCATCGATTTATCTTCACCATGATCGACTACTTCACCAAGTGGGTAGAAGCAGCCTCCTTCCCCAGGGTTACTAAAGAAGTCATCATTGCTTTCATCAGAAACAATGTCATTTGTCGATATGGACAACCAGAGGTGATTGTGTTCGACAATGCCAAGAACCTCAACAACAAAATGATGGGGGAATTATGCAGTAAATTTCACATCAAACATCTCAACTCAGTTATCTATCGTCCGAAGATGAATGGTGTTGTTGAAGCGGCTAACAAAAACATCAAGAAGATTATCCAAAAGATGTCCGCCAATCACAAAAATTGGCCTGACCTGTTGCCTCTGACTCTATTAGCCTACAGAACCTCAATGCGCACTTCCACTGGGGCAACCCCCTACGCCTTAACCTATGGGATGGAAGCAGTGCTCCCCATAGAAGTTAAGATGGACTCCCTCAGAGTATTGATAGATGCTCAATTGGATGAAGACCAATGGGTACAAGATAGGTATCACCAATTGTCTCTAATAGACGAAAGGCGAACTACGACTATCTTCCATGGTCAGTTATATCAGCAAAAGATCGCCCGATCCTACAACAAAAAATTCCGACTACGGCAATTCAGACAACATGACTTGGTTTTGAAGAAAATACTGGACAACCAAGATCAATTTAAGGAAAAATTCGCTCCTAACTGGGAAGGCCCGTTTATTGTCAAGGAAGTATTAACAGGAGGCACTCTCAGATTGCAAGAAATGGACGGCGATGAATTTTCGCAATTCATTAACTCAGACGCCGTGAAACGGTACTATGTATGAAATTACCATCAAGTAAACATCCTGGTGGTATACCATCAGGTCACCAGTCATTCCGGTTCTTTAACCTTTACCACCACCAACTTTGCTACACTTTGCCCCTCAGGGAAACATACCTTTCAAGCAAGCAGCCTGGCTTTTGCCTTTGCGTTACTACAACTTAGGTCATCCCACCGAGGATTGAACCTCTTGCGTATACAGTTTGGCTACCCATACCTGGGATCAAACTTTTCACCTGCAGTTTATCCTCAACCTAGGATTAAACTTTCTCCTCCCTGCACTCTGACCTGCACATGGGATTAAGTTTGTCATCTCGCCCTGGAGGGGCGAACTACGTCGACCTGATCTCCTCTTCAATAGGAGTACGTAGGCAACCATTTCATATGGCCCGGTCAAAATAAACAAAAACAACAAAAACATTTCCACACCATTCCTGCCACAGACAGCGTTGAACCTCTTACACCAGGTTCGAACTACGCAGACCTGATCTCCTCATCAATAGGAGTACATAGGCAGCCGTTCATAGTGCGGTATCACCCCCTACAAAAACACAAACCATTGTCAGTTGGTACTGGGATCATCCTTCAATCCACTACATTTCATTCGGCTTCAAACCAAAGGGATGGAATTACCTGAACTCCTCCTGAATAGGAGATTCGGCGACCATCTAAGCGGCGGCTGTACCTCGAAGAGCAACACCAATCCATAAGAGATGGAATTAACTAGGCTTCTCCTGAATAGAAGTGCTGGCGACCATTTGTGGTGCGGTCAATCTTAGAGAGGAAAGTCACACTCCTCTCCTCATTTCCATACAGAAACCAGTCCTAAGATACCAAGAGATGGTATGGATATATACAGATCGATGATCCATTCTGAACTATCCAGAGACAACTCAATGTCTATCCACCGAGAAGGAATTCAGAATACATCACGATCACAAGCCCTGAAGTAGCAGGCAAAATATCAAGCAAGCAGTAAAGCATATCTAAAAGGGAAGTGACCAAAAATATATTTCCCTGTTATATATAATGTTGTTTGATATAAACAATGTAAACTGTATATGACAAAATGGCTAAGCTAGTCTGTGCAGGAAAATACAAGATCATCTATAAGTCAAGGTATATGCGAGCTAACAAGCCCAACATGGCATCCCTCTCAGAAGATGGAGGTAAAGCTGTGGTCTCCTGTATGAGAATATCTATACGACTCAACAGATCTGTAGCCATATGAATGGTGACCATATAATCATCAATATATGTGCTCATCTCTGCGATCATGCCAGTGGTAAGAGACCTCACTGCAGTACTATCTGTGACGGCTACATCCTGGGTAGATATGGCGATATCCCGCTCAACTATCACTGTATCCCTGGCTGATATAGCCTCATCCCGCTCAACGACAGCGGCATCTCTGCGAGCCAAGGCCTCGTCTCTCTCCAATAGAGCGGCCTCCCTCCCATCAAGAGCAGTCGACATCATAGATCGAATCTGATCTCTCTCAAAGGTCATCAGATGTAGACTCTGCTCTAAGTACTGTGCCGAGTGCTGAATCACAACAGTACTGGTACTAGGAGAATTCGAAAGAAATGCTGGCAACCCAACAGTAGGCTCCTCCTCGATGTAGATGTCAATGTCCTCCATGGGCTCTACATCATCTAACTCGCTCTCCGGTACTGTAAATACTGCTGCAGCCGATAAAATTTCTGTCTCCATCCACGTGAAATACTCTGCAGAATAACCAGGATGACTGACAGAAAAAACTGCTATCTCGCGTCGATCCCAGCAGGCGTATACCTGAGATCGGTCCTCTACTAAGAGATATCGAGAAGCTGAACGCTGACCTGTTGCCCCCTTAAAAGGATGAAAATCCTGGAACTGGTCGAACTGCGACATCACGGCCAATGGGTGATAAGTTGTCACTCCCCTCAAACCAGCCAGAGGGAGATAGTCCATGCATGGAGCATGAGTAATGAAGCTGTATGGTGAGCTAAGCCCCGAACACGGCAATATGCTGAATGGATCTCTGATATCTGCCAAGAATGTGGACCAGGACAGAGCATCTATACACTCTGATGGCTGAAAAGAGTATGACATAGCTACATCATGGGCAAAGCAGTACCCATGCCGTCTAAAAGTGTCAATCGGTCTCAAATGTGACATGAACCACACATATAGCATGACTGAACTCCCAGTGAACACTCTTGTAGGATACGTGCAACAATATGATGCCAACCGCAGGGTCTCTACTACAATCATAGGTACAATGGTACGACCCTCCCTGAGAGCTCTCATGTCCATGATAACGCCTATATCTATCTCATCCATATACCGTGGCATATACATATATGACAATACACATAGCATCAATACGTCAACTCTGGCCAAGCGCCAATGAGCCTCCGGTGTGGTGAAATCCCTGGAATGTCGTGAATAGCTATCCTCCGAGCCAAATCTGTCTTACAAAAAATGATGGGATATCACGTGGCCAGATGTCAACTCATCCTGTACCACTTTGCGCCTCAATCCTATGAGAGTCATGAATCGTCTACTCATGTCTTCCAAAGCCAGATGCACACAAGGTCTGTCTAGAGGCAGCATCGTCAATCGTATATACTCCTCCAGAGTAGGAGTCAACTCATGGGTGCCGAATCGAAATACTTGCCTATCCGGTAGCCAATGCTCTATCATCCCATCCACAAATCCTGCAGGAACTTGAAAAGTCAAAAAGGTCATGGTATGCTGCAATAAATGATCTACAGTCACCATGTCTGATGGTGACATGCTATCATACCATGATCTCATGCCTGATGCCACCACTAACGGTGGGGTATGATCTATGCGGCTAACTGTCGAAGAAGACATCTGTGCGGTCGTGTCATAAGATCATCCAGGGGTCAATGCCGAATATCTCTGGACATACATACATATGCATAACATGATACATGCATAACAGATAATAGATGGCAATATGATATAGGGAATGAAAAAATAGTGCATACATTCCTAAGTATATCATCATCTAATACATCATCTCTATACAGATACCAATACAGGGAAATGGGGCACAGCCACCCAATATCTTGCAGAGGCCTATCAAAAGATATAGCGAGAATGGGGCACAACCACCCAATATCTAACAGAGGCCTATCAAAAGATATAACGAGAATATACATTAGAAGAAGATAATGGTGTCGATGTCCACATCATCAATTCCATCCACCTGATGTAATTCCTCTTGAGTCACTGGATCTCTATCAACAGGGATGTCAGGCCTATATAAAGGAGGATCTGCACCGGCAAAACCGAATGGGTTACCTGAGGGGCCAGCGCCTGAGTTGGAAGGGTCAAATGAAGCCGCCACTATCGGGTCTCTGCCCGAATGCGGGATAAATATATGTGCCTAGTTCAACTGCCGGGTAAAACAATCAATCTGGGTCATATGAGTCGGATCTCGGACACAAGCTATCCAATCCGTCATCATCAAGGATCCTGGAACCATATCCCCCATAAACTGTGTGGCGCGGGACTGAGCTCCAATAGTGCGAGGGGACCACCACCGATGGAACGTCTCCTGAGTGCATGGACCCTCTGACAATGCAAAACCGTCAACCCCCAATAATGGGATATCAATGACGGGTGACTGTGATACAGGCCAATAACGCCTGGTAGGAGGCAAGATCGGTATACGAATCTCCCCTATGGTGCTCCTAATAGCGCGCTCTCCTAAATAGAGCTCCCAGCCTCCATCTGTGAAGAGAGGAACTCTCCTGGTGGAAATCACATACTCGACTCCAGTCGGGTATCCATCCTCAAAACCCACAGTCAGGTGTTCCCCGGAATAGGGAAGCCATGTGATGGTGTCGGCCGTCAGCAACTCCAGCTTCATACGGCAATGAGTGAATCCCTCAGCTACAAGGACCAATGGCAGAATCGAATGATGCCATCATCGTCCTCATGGATAGGTGTCTAAACCTAACACACTCACGGGACGCAAGCATGGAAGCCTCTCATAGGCCCTAAACTGTCAACACAAAGGCAAGCATCTACTATCAGTTAACACTCTTAACCTATACATGGTAAATGCCAAGAGAAATACTCACCAGCAGAAATGGGTAAAATCCTAGCCAAGCCTCAGTCAAACCCTGTGAGCGTATACGCATGCCCCGGAGGAAATAGGCAAAGGTGTAGGAACCCCAATCATACTCTCCAATACGGTCCACAGCACGTGTAGCGCTGATCAAAGCGAAAGATACCGTAGAAGAGTTATCTGCTATGAAGCAGCCTCGAATGATCATCAGGAGCAATCGCCACAGAACGCGATCCCTGATTCTTACATCATCAAGCATAGGCTCACTCAATAGCCCGCTCATAGCATCTACGCTCAAAGGACCTGAACGGACAGTCCTACCTTTGAGCGCCGCCGCCGAAACTCCTAATAAGGATCTAACGGCAGTAGGGGTAATATTTGCCATACAAGGCACTGGCTCTCCTCCAAACTCCATACCTGTGATAAATCGCCAATCTATAGGCGTCATCATCACCTCGCAATCTAGCAGATGGAGTGACTGAGTCTGATGAAACCATCGCTCAGACAATGACCTGAGGTAACCCCAGGGACAAGGACGTGGAAGGATGGAGAAAAATGCCCCAAATCCCCACTCATGCACTACTGCTCTCTAGTCAGGATGAAGCGCCTGGTACATGGAGTGAATGCTGAACCAGTTCCCTCGAGGCTGTGTAAAACCAGGAACCTACATGAAATGCAGATCAACATCAAAACCCTTTAATCTTCATCAATAGGAAAGAAGGAAGATCAAAGTCTAACGCCATACCTCGTTAGCATGCAAATACATCGATGGATATCTGCCCAAATCACCCAGCAATTCTGGGTTCACCACCTGAATGCTCGAAAGCTCCCTGCGAGGGACATGTGCAGCAGGAGTGGGATCCTCTATCGGAATATCTGCCTCCTCATCCTCCGCGTCTGGAACATCTACCTGGACAGGACGTATCACGGCCTCGACCAACCGTCGAGGCTGTCTGACAGAACGGGGACGAGATACTTCAGAAGCCCTCCATCGTACACCAGAAGTGGTCCTATAGAAACTGCTCAGCTGATCCGGATCCATAGTATCTGGACAACAAGTCTCCAAATCACCTCAGAAAGGGTGTGGTATTTCCTTACCTGGAGCTTTGCATTTTATGACTATATGCATGCATGCATTTACTTTAACATGTATAATAGAGTTAAAATGCATGACTACCCAATGCCTATATTTGGAAAATTTTTGCCATAGTCCTCTCTGAAAATAGAACTATCCACATGCACACAGGCATATCTAGGTGGCCATTCAGTAGCACACCTGTCCCAAAGTCATGTACATAATATATGCATTAAAAATTAAAATCATCATGCATCAGGCCAACCTCAATACTAGGAGTATTTTACCTTGCTACCTTATGCTCATTGGACCTCAAATAGGACAAAAAATAACAGAAAAAGGTGCCAATTTGACTGTCTCCAAAGTCAAATTTTTTCACATCATTATGTTCAGCATGGTTTAACACTAACATTTACTATGTTGAATATTTTTTATCTAGTCATTTGTGCATACATAATCACTACTATGTGTTTAGATGCATCTCATGCGATAACTCAAAATCCAACGGACAGAAATGAGAGAAAATACAGGCATATGTTACCAGGATAGTGTAGAACACTCGTACGATGACAGAATTTGCAGAAAGTAGCCCGAACTCAGCAGATCTGAAGATAGCTTACGTATTTTCCTTTGCGCAACAAGTTGAAAGTGACTTGTGAGACCAACCTATTGGAATTTATCATCCACGGTTGGCAGTAGGCCCATCTGTGGCTGTAGCAGGTGCACCTACGGCACCTCCATGCAGGTCCCATCATTCCGGCTCGGTCCAGTTCGAGTTACAAAGGAGTTCTTACAAGCTTAAAAGGTCAAATCAGGGATAAAAACGCTACGCGATTGAGCAGAATAGCCTGAAAACCTTGGTTTTTCTGGATCCAACTGTGGCTTTCTTTTCATCCATTGGTATTCGACCGAACACAGGGTTTACTATACCGATGAGTCAAGTCTTTGCATACCACATTTGGCAATACCGTACAGAGGTCCAATGTCGTCAGCGTAAGGGTGTCACCCCAATCTTTTCACACAAGGTAATCCCCGACGGGGGTTACAACGTGGAATCCCCGGCGGGGGTTACAACACATGCTCATCCGTTGACACATAAATCAACGAAGGTCAAGCAGCATTGACGTTATTTCAGCCGATGGCAAGTAAACCCATCGAAGCATGGAAAGTTATACAATCATTGCGTACGTTTATATTTATCACTCTCCAGTAATCCCCAACGGGGGTTACAACGTGGAATCCTCGGCGGGGGTTACAATGCATGCTCATCTGTTAACACACAAATCAATGAAGGTCAAGCAGCCTTGACAATATTACAGCCGATAGCGATTTAAACCTATCAGAGCTCTGGAGCTATTCGAGATTTTCACACCCGACCGCTCAGATCCCCGGCGGGGGTCACAACGTAATGTTCCGGTGATCTACACGACAACGGAAATCAAACAGCCTTGACAGTATATCCTACAGGATTTTTCAGCCGTTGATGCACATGTTGGTGAAGTACACGTCAACGAATGTCAGACATCCATGACAGCATTTTGCTGTTGGCAGTAAACCCAACAGAATCTTGGCATATTCTGGCGATACTAACCAGGAGAGGTCAATGTCATTAAAGAGGATAGATGATGTAATATGTTATACACATCCTCAAACAGATCAAGTTTTATCCCCAGAGATCTCTTACACAAAAGAGGTACATCTGCAGGATCAAGTCATTATCCATGAAGTTGATGATAACTCCAACATCAACATCCTACCAGATTTAGATAACACATCAAATCTGGTCATCATTGCCAACCCTAGTTGAAGTAACAGGGAGCCAGCAATCATCCCCAACGTGTTGGGCTACAAACCCGTACACATGCATCATACATTTGCATCATATTGATATCCATAATATCATATTTATCTTGTTGTATTTCAAGTGTCTAGGATTCTTTATCCTACCCATGCATCGCCATGCATGAGTATGATAAAGAGGGGATCTGTAGACACTCAAAATTTTCTGTACACCTGTCACTAACATTGCAGGAGAGTAGATATGTCTTTTAAGAGGAAACCCTGAAAGACGATCCATATCCGTATCGGATACTACCGGAAGTTCAGCATCAACCCCGGATCACAATCTGGGAGTAATAATCTCAGAGATAACCCCGAGGCATACAGATACAATAACGGAACACACACCGGAGAAGACCAATTAATATCGGAGATAACTCCGAGGTATTCAGTCTCAGTCCCAACCATGGGAATAGCCACTAACCTTGGTGATAACCCCAAGGAATGCAATTTTGGTGATAACCCAAAAATGCTTGTTACAAATTCAACCAGCTTCAATCTCGGTGCTCACAACGAGATCCACTGTACCAGTCCGGCGATAACAACGGGAAGACAGACACGCCTCAAAGATGATAATGAGGACCTTCAACAAATTGCAGCAGTCCAATCTAAGTGAAGCTGAGCAACGTCTGCTTTATCAGCCCAATCTGGCGATAACACCGGTGAGGGGCAACATCGTCATCTGACCAACACGATGTCATGCCACATCGCCTCAATATAGCTATGCAATAGTGTCCCACAAGACTAATCAATCTCGAGTGACTATTGTGCGGTGTAACAGATGAAAGTTGAAGCTTGAAGACCGGAGGACACCGTCCCATCTTCAATGACTTCGCACAAACTCTAATCCCATGCCATCGTACAACTCTCGACAACGGCGGTCCGAAATAGGTCATGTATACCTCAAACGGATGTCTGGATTGCACTTTTGAAAGTTCGAGTGGACATTACAGTGCCTGAGTGCACGTACTTCGAGACGACCCGAGCCAAAAAACTTAGGCCCACCCAGGTTGCCTCTGGTACACCTGCGGCTCAGCCGCAGGTACATCTGCGGCTCCACCCTCTATAAATAGAGGGCTTGGGGTGGCCATTTTGCAAGAGAAAACGGCGAGGAAGCCCTGCCCAATTTGCTCTGCACTCATCCAAGGCAGTGTACTTACCCCTTTTAAACACCTGTGAGCTCATATATAGCCCTTTTGTACCTACAAAAGTTTGTGTTTACTCACTCTAAAGATATAGAAGTCTTCTTTGGCAGCCCACTGTAAGCCTTCTCACACACTTTAGAGTTCTTTCTCTTCATCTTTGCACACACCCTTCCACACGTTGAGAGTCGTGTTGCATATTATACCCGGACTTCGGTCCGTGGTTTATTTTTAGTTTATATATATATATATATATATATATATATATATATATATATATATATATATATATACAGTCAAGATCTAGTCCGGATGTCCGGATGTTGCCTAAAATACGAACTTTTCATTCCAACCGTGAGATGTATCCAACGGCGAGGAAAGGACACGAACCAGTTGAGGAAAAAAAATCGCGGATCCTATTCGGGTCAAAAAAAAGGATCCGGACTCTTGCTTCTTTTCAATCGCGACTCCAAGCGTACGATCACTGACTCATTCCCACAGCAGAATCCAAGCGACTCGCCGGACGAAGAAGAAAGCAAAGCTCGCCGAACGAAGAAGAAAACAAGTTCGCCGGACGATCTCGAATTCGCCGAACCCCAATGTATTTTCTAATTTTACTAACTTAATGAATGAAATCTAGGGTTTGTGTGTAATCTTATTGTATAGGATTTTGTAATTTTGAGTTGATTGTTGGATTCGCCTCCACCCAGATGGGTTCTTACTGCTCAAAGGGTTACTTCTCTTCCTGTATTTTGGGGGAGCCTCTATAATATTTTGGGGGAGCTTTTTGACCATGGTGATTTTGAGAGGGAGTATTAGAAATAGAATTGTTGTAGAATAATAGGTTACTCAGTTTTCTGTAAAGTAAAGAGATTTTGTTCGTGTTGATGATATCATTTTGATGGCCATATGCACAATAACAAAAACCTCCAATAGTTCGGCATATATTTAGTACGAACTCTTCAACACCTGCACTGCACTGACCTCCCAAAACATCCAATATTTTTACTCATTGATAGCCTAGATTTCTATTGCTAATTACAGCAAAAAGAAAAATAGAAATCCTGTTCCTATAGAGTTGCAACTTTTTTATGCTTCTTAAAATAAAAATGCAAATAAACACCAGAGTTCCTGTGCAAAATCTGACACGGTGAGTGTCCTTGTGGTGAGGCTCTCAATCCTGTTCTTTAAATCACCAGGTTTTGTTTGGATGACTTATTGTTTTTAACTTAGAAATTGATTTATAAGTTATTTCCAAATAACACCCTAAAACTCAGTAACAATGTCTATAATTTTTAATGTTCCCTCTCTTTCTAAATTATAGTAATAGGATCATTATTGACTGTTAAGTTATTAATTTGAGATTTTTAAAACATTGCAATTTTATGGTGGTTTTGGCAGACAAGGTTCGACAAAGGCATGTCTACGTCAAGAAATATGAACATTCAAACTCATGAGCATTCAAACTCATGTCTACGTCAAGCAATATGAGCATTCAAACATTGCTGTATAGGAGGATTTTGTGGGAACATGTCATAGCTTAATTTTGTCTCATGGATGAGCAAGCTGTAACTATTTAATTTTCTAAAGTTGACTGTGGTTCCAAGTACTAAGCTATATACTTTTTTAGTTATTCTTGGCATATTCAGGGATGTACATTTGTAGTGATAATTGATTTTTGAATTTGGAACAATAGATTTGTCTGTATGTTGTGTTTAGCTCAATTGTTGGTCAATTCGGTTCTGTTAATAAGCTAGCCTATAAATATATATATATATATATATATATATATATATATATATATATATATATATATATATATATATATATATATATATGCTCAAGCTCAAGTTAATGTGTTGTAATTTGTTGACTACTCAGTACAGTACAGTAGAGTGCTAGGGAATGAAAGATAAATCAACTTCAGTAACTTGCCAGTATAGCAGAATGTTCATAATAAAGGTAACACTTACCACTAAAATAAGGTACCTAAAATCTGGAACAATCAACCTCTATCATATTTCTATTTTTTAGTTCTTTTTTGGTTTGGGTAGTAATATTTCTATTTAAGTTTCTAAATCCCATCAAAATTACTCTTACATTCCATTCTGGCAATAACTTCTTCCCAAAAATGTTGTAAATACATCGACAAATTCCAGACCAACATTTATTGCATTATAGAACCAAAAGCTCTCATGTAAGAAACCTCAATGATATTTGCTCTAGGTTCTTGTATCAGATGACATAATTTTCAAGGAACAATGGAGTCTTGAACTGTAACAAATCAATAATAGTACGATTGTATAAAAAAAAGTTGCATCAAATTGTTGCTTCTTTTAGTTTGAACTGAACTAAGCATGACTCTCAACTTGCGCATTACTTGAGAACTCTTAAAACTGCACATCCATATTTGCAACAAACAAAATCTGAACTTAGTAGCAGAATGCTTGTTATAAAATGTTCATAAAGTTTATAAAATGTTCCTTAATATAAAGAACTGCACATAGCTTGCAACAAACAAGAGAAACAAACATACACAACAATAATAGCTTATATCATCAATTTGGAAGATTACATACACAACAATAAAATACAGAAAACTTTCAAACTCCTAAACAAGCACCAAAGAAACTAATGAAAGCTTTCCCTGCCACAAAGACTCCCATCCTGAAACAAAAAAATGTAATCAATGTCAACTAAAAGATGGAGACAAATTTGCAATAAGGAGACAAAATGTCAATCAAACAAAGACTTACAATCATCTTTAATGTCTACGTCCTCCTCATCGTACACTCCAACATGTTTTGGACAATTTCTTTTGTCATGCGACACTCCAACAATCCCACAACCATTGCATTTCCTAGCTTTCTTGATAGCCTTCTCTTTTCCTCCCTTAAGTCGTTTACCACAACCCTTTGTTCTTACCGAAGATGGTTCTTTGAGACTTGGTTGTTGGCTCTCAAGAGAAATGGGCATGTTGATACTTCTTTCCACATCTATGCTACCATGATCCATGACGGCAAACCTCTTTTGAGTTGATAACAACAATTCAACTAACTCTCTTGTGTCATCTTCACTTAATGCAGCTTCATCAATAACATTAGACACAATTTGGAAGAGACTACTAAGCCTCAGTAACACAGAAGTATCACATATTTCACTCATACTCCCACCCAAGTCATCCATAACTCTACCACATTTCGCAGATTTTGTCCACCTCCGCAAGATGTACTGATTAGGTAATTCCATAACTTGTTTTTTTGTGAAATATGCCAACATATGTCTACATGGAATTCCATCACTCTCAAACATCTGACAACTACATTTAACAAAATTTGATGACTTGTCAAGTGAAAGCTTACGGTCATTAGAATCACTTTCCTTTACACTCTGAACATTGTACATACAGTTGTTGTCATCCTTAAATGTACATGTTACCACATACTTGCCACTTTCAAGCAGTTGCTCTTGAAACTTGTAAAAAATAGTTCGTGTGTACAACTCACTCATCTGGTATTCCATTACCCTATCAGTTACTGTTTGTGGCTTTTCGTTGACATCCTTATGATCGAAATCTAGTTCATTATGTCGCATTTTTGCAAGTCCCCTATTAAACCGCGTAACAAAATCCAACATTGAGTTTTGAGGAGACACATACTTCTTGAAAAAGGCATGAGCCCCTTCAACTCTTTGGCTACTAGTCATGTGGGCAGAAAAAATATGTCGTGAAAATGCCGGAACCCAACGCTCGCAGATTTCGTACATCTCCTGTAACCAATCATTCGTGTCAAATGTAGATTGCGCTACAACCTCCGCCCATCTTCTTTTTAACTCATCTGGGCTCTCAGATTTCCATATACAACAACTCAACTCACCATAATCTTCTTTGTAGGGAATTGGACCTAATTTTTCAGAAAACTTTTTCAAAATGTGCCAAATGCAATACCTATGAAAAGTATTTGGAAGCATAGACTGAATAGAATTTCGCATGGCCGGATCTTGATTAGTTATGATCATTTTGGGCGGGCTACCCGGCATAGCTTTCAACCATTCCTTGAAAAACCAATCAAAAGCATCAATCATTTCACCACTTAATAATGCACACCCTAAAAGAGTTGTCTGCCCATGGTGATTAACCCCTACTATAGGTGCGAAAACCAAATTGTAGCGGTTCGTATTGTAAGTTGTATCAAACACAACAACATCCCCAAAACTTTTGTATCACTTTCTACATGTTGCATCCACCCAAAAACAATGAATCATGACACCCTCCTCTTGCTCGAATGTAAAAGTAAAACCGGGATTCTTTTTTTTCTCATCCTTAAAATACTCGAACAACAGATTAGCATCATGTCCCTTTAAAGCCCTCCTCCTATCTCTTTCAACATTATAAAGATCTCGTGTTGTACATCCAATATTTTCAAGACCTCCAGCTTCCATCTCTAAAATACTCATTTGTTGCCATGTTGGCACATTAACTTTTGATAGTTGTTCTGTTAAATTTCTTTTGGCTCCCGTCACTACACGATGAGAGTGCAACAAATGTACTTTTCTTGGGGTCGTAAGAGGATGGTTATGACCCTCAACAAATTGTCTAATAACAAACCCCCTTGCATCGGTCCGGTCTTTTACAACTACCACTTTCGCACCACAAGCAGCTCTAGTTAGCCCCCGTTTTCATACAATCTGTTGAGTTTTGTTAGGCACAATTCTCCTCAACCCTTCTTTATAACAAATAAATTCCTTTCTAATTATTTCACCGTTAGGACTCTTCTTACTAGAATTTAACCGCGTACCAAATCCACCTTCTCTACCATAGTTGTTATAAAAGTTTTGGACATCGCCTAAGTTGGTAAAATGTTGCCCAATTTTCTTTATCAACTCGTTTTTAACTTGCGGAGTGCAAATTTGTTGAGAAGAATTACCAGATGATACCATGTCTATTTCTTCTACACAATGTTGTATTCTGCAAACACAACAAGTATACAACTTATAATCAACAAGCCAGCAGCCAAACAGAATCACTGTAAAGGACTGTGCAGTTTGTAATTAAATGTATGCCATTTATATCAAAGAAGACATATGACAGGATCATATTGTCAAATTATTAAGAGTCACTAAAAGTATTAAATGTATATTCTTTTTGTACTATATATTATTATTTGGAGATGGTTTTTATTATGAGGATCATATTGTCAAATTATTAAAGGTTGGTTTTTATTCAGAAGTCTGTTGAGTCTGTATATATCGTTGAGTCTGTATTAGCAATTTGAGTCTGTATTAGTAAGTTTAGCTCAAGACACCCAAATGAAATAATCTACCTAGTATCCTGGTAAACTAAACCCAGAGACATAAAATGCAACAACATATGTTATTAAAACACTTTTTTTTTTCTCGATACAGGAAGAGAACCCTTTGAGTTACAAAATCCTATACAATAAGATTACACACAAACCCTAGATTTCATTCACTAAGTTAGCAAAATTAGAAAATACCTTGGGGTCCGGCAAATTCGAGATCGTTCGACGAACTTGTTTTCTTCTTCGTCCGGCGAGCTTTGCTTTCTTCTTCGTCCGGCGAGTCGCTTGGATTCTGCTGTGAGAATGAGCCAGTGATCGTATGCTTGGAGTCGCGATTGAGAAGAAGCAAGAGTCTGGATCCTTTTTTTGATCCTTTTTTTCCTCAACTGGTTCGTCTCCTTTCCTCACCGTTGGATACATCTCACGGTTAGAATGAAAAGTTCGTATTTTAGGCAACATCCGGACGTCCGGACTAGATCTTGACTGTATATATATATATATATATATATATATATATATATATATATATATATATATATATATATATATATATATATATATATGGACTAACATTATCGAGTTATGCCTCGATTGAGCCTAGACTTCGGTCTGGAGCATTATATATATATATATATATATATATATATATATATATGAACTGTATGTCGAACTTTGTTCGATGAGCCTAGACTTCAGTCTGGAGCGTTTACTGCTTTAATATATATATATATATATATATATATATATATATATATATATATATATTAACTATGTGTCGAACTTTGTTCGATGAGCCTAAACTTCGGTTTGGTGCGTTTACTTGCTTTCCTATACATATATTTATATATATGAACTGCGTGTCGAACTCTATTCGATGAGCCTAGACTTATGTCTGGTGAACTTTGTTCGATGAGCCTAAACTTCGGTTTGGTGCGTTTACTTGCTTTTCTATATATATATTTATATATATGAACTGCGTGTCGAACTCTATTCGATGAGCCTAGACTTATGTCTGTTGCGTTTAATGGCTTTCTTATATATATAATTATATATATGAACTGCTATCGAACTTTGTTCGGTGAGCCTGGATTTCGCATCCGGTGCGTTTATATGCTTATATATATATATATATATATATATATATATATATATATATATATATATATATATATTTACATTTCGTCCCACCTGGAGTTTACTTCGTGGTGGTTGACCGTTTTTTACAGCTTTATGTACATTTCGTCCCACCTGGAGTTTACTTCGTAGTGGTTGATCGTTTTTACAGCTTTCTGTACATTTCGTCTCGCCTAGAGTTTCCTCCGTGGCGGTTGATAGCTTTTACAGCTTTATTTACATTTCCGATCCCCCATGGAGGTACTTCGTGGTATGTGATCATGTCTGTATATATATATTTATAGCTTTTATATATATACTTGCTTACTGCGTTTATATCAATTGCGGCATCATGTGAGCCTAGGAATCATGTGATCACAGATTCATCCCATTGGATCTAGATTCGGTTCCCGTGATGGACATTTTTAGCTGTAAGTAGCTTGTAAATTATATCTGTGATGTTTGGATTTCCTCAGATGGTTTTCATACCCACGAGGAATTCAGCACTTTTTTGTATATTATTTTCGTACGGATGCATCGCATCTGTCAAATAAAATCAATCCAGCTGAATACGGAATAAAATGGGAGTGTAAAAGGTCTCAATTACTATTGAGCATCAGGGTTTGAAAAACCTCTTTTATTAAACATCACTGTCATATCCTGCTAAAATTGAATTTTTACATAAATTCAAACCCTGTGTATATAGGTGCGAACGAGGCCTCGCACTACTTCCAAATAATAGCACGTTGACCCACACACACACACACACATTCAGATAACAGTTTCTTGAAAGAGGCGGTCACCGTGGTAACACGGATGTCTGGGGGTGCCTAACACCTTCCCTCCGCATAACCAAGTCCCCGGACCCTAATGAATCTCAGTTTCACCAACCCGTTTAGCAGTGTCACATCACTTGGTCAATGTACAAACCTTTTCTCGGTTGTGTTGGTACAACCATTTAAAAAACCAACTGGCGACTCTTATAGTCCATCGTCGACATCATACATGTCGGAACTTTTTCACTTATTTTTTCAGACAAGTCTCACCTGAAATGAGAACACCAAAGAACAAGTAACGGAAATGGATAATTAAAAATCCCGACATCAACAGCCACACCTATACATGCCTGGTAACTATTGTTGTAGGAGAATTCCACCGATGGTAGGTACTTATCCCAACTCCCTTTGAAATCTAGGGCACAAAGTCTTAATAGATCTTCAAGGGTTTGAATAGTCCTCTCTGATTGCTCGTCCGTTTGAGGATGGTGTGCCGAACTGAACCGTAAATCCGTGCCCATAGCTTTTTGCAAGCTAACCCAAAATCTTGAAGTGAATCTTGGGTCACGATCTGAAACTATGGATACTGGTATGCCATGCAACCTCACAATCTCATTCACGTACATATTAGCAAGATGTTCAAGGGAATAAGTCTCCCTTATCGGTAAGAAATGAACAGACTTGGTTAATCTATCAACAATAACCCAACTAACATTTATGCCTTGAGAAACCGTGGGAAGACCCGTAACGAAATCCTTGGTAATGTGTGCCCACTTCCATTTCGAAATCTCAAGTGGTTGCAATGGACCCTTTGGCACTTGATGCTCCGCCTTTACACGTTAGCAAGTAAAATACCTCGAGATAAACTTTGCAATCTCTCTCTTCATATTGTTCCACCAAAATGTATGTTGAAGATTACGATACGTTTTGGTACTTCCAGGATGGATTGCAAATGGTGTATTGTGTGCCTCCATCATGATCTTGTACTTCAAATCAGAATCGTTCGGAACACAAAGTCTGGAGTGGACTCGAAGTATTCCTTCTTCATCGATTCTTGCTTCTGTAATAGCACCTTCTTGCACATTTTTCTTCATACGCATCAGCTCCGGGTCTGTGGCTTGAGAAACTTTAACTTTATCAATTAAAGTTGGTTCTATGCGTATACTTGACATCATCGCACTCATTCCTGCATATGATCTTCTACTCAACGCGTCAGCTACCACGTTTGCTTTTCCAGGATGGTATTGAATAGTGTGGTCATAATCTTTCAATAGCTCGAGCCAACGTCGTTGCCGCATGTTGAGTTCTTTTTAAGTGAAGAAATATTTGAGGCTTTTATGGTCTGAATATATCTCCACTTTCTCCCCATATAGATAGTGCCTCCAGATTTTTAGCGCAAAAACGACTGCTGCCAACTCTAGATCATGAGTAGGATAATTCCTCTCATATTCTTTAAGTTATCGCGAGGCATAGGCTGTGACTTTCCCACGTTGCATGAGAACACATCCTAACCCTTTGCCTGAAGTATCGTTGTAGATAACAAATCCATCCGAACCAGATGGTATGGTCAAAACAGGTGCCGAAATGAATCTCCTCTTAAGCTCTTGAAAACTCTTCTCAAATTCCTCGCTCCATACGAATTTGATATCCTTCCGAGTCAGCTGAGTTAATGGGGTAGCGATTCGAGAAAACCCTTCCACGAATCTCCGATAATAACCAGCTAAGACCAGAAAGCTACGTATTTTGGTCACCGTCTTTGGTTGCTCCCAACTTTGTATTGCTTCAATCTTCGCTGGGTCAACAGATACTCCATGTTTTGACACCACGTGTCCTAGGAATGCTACTTTCTCAAGCCATAACTCGCATTTCTTCAACTTAGCATAATGCTTGTTATCACGAAGCCTTTGCAGTACCAGCTTCAAATGGTGCTCAAGATCTTCACGGCTTTTGGAATATATGAGGATGTCATCAATAAAGACAACAACGAACTAATCCAAATAATCCTTGAATACTCGATTCATCATATCCATGAAAGCCGCAGGAGCATTAGTCAATCTAAAAGACATGACTAGGAATTCATAATGCCCGTACCGAGTTCTGAAGACAGTCTTCGGAATATCCTCAGTTTAAACATTCAGCTGATGATATCCAGAACGAAGATCGATTTTTGAAAAGAATTGTGCTCCTTGCAACTGGTCAAACAGGTCATCAATACGAGGTAGCGAATACCTATTCTTGATAGTGACATGGTTTAATTCCTGGTAATCAATACAAAGTCGCATACTCCCGTCTTTCTTCTTTACAAATAAAATAGGAGCACCCCAAGGAGATGTACTAAGACGAATGAAACCGATGTCCAACAAATCTTGTAGTTGGACCTTTAACTCCTGAAGTTCAATAGGAGCCATTCGATATGGGGTTTTAGAAATGGGCTTTGTACCAGGTTCAAGATCAATAAAGAATTCAACTTCACGTTCCGGGGGTAGACCGGGAAGTTCTTTAGGAAATACTTCAGGAAAGTCAATAACAACAGGAATATTATTCAAATTTGACGTGTCTTTATTCAAATCCATAACATGGGCTAAGAAAACTTGACATCCGTTTTTTAATAAATGAATGGCTTTATGGCTTGATATAACAGTGATTGATTTTAATGGTTTAGTTGCTTGAATTCGTACAACAGATTGGTTAGGAATATAAAAACTAACAACCTTACGAAAACAATCAATTTTGGCATGATGAGTAGTTAACCAATCAATCCCTAAAATCACATCAAATGCAAGTATCTTTAAAGAGATGAGGTCAACAAGTAAGGTGATGGTGCCAACTTGGATTAAACAAGATTTATAAACAGTGGATGTGATGAAAGTTTCTCCTAACAGAGTCTCCACAGATAAATCAAGGTCTAACTTCTCCGGAGTCAAGTTTAAACGTTGAGCACAAGCAGGAAAAATAAATGAATGGGTAGCACCGGTATCTAGTAAGGTATAAACTTCGCATGAATTTATGATAAGCTTACCCGTGATCACCTCGTTTGGGTTCCTCGCATGTTGACCAGTCACGACAAACGCTCTTCCAGGAACCGTTGACTTTGACTTTTTTGGGACAGCTTTTTGAGTCACCATCCCCGCTGGACTTGGTTTCGCTATAGTGCAATCTCGAGCGATATGTCCTTCCTTTCTATAATTATAACATACCTTAAACTGTTGTGGGCAGTTTGGGCTGATATGTCCTTCTTTTCCACACTTATAGCATATGACCGATGGTCGTTCTCCTCCCTTACAACCAGTTGCTGCTGGTGCTGACGTCTTCGTATTGTCATTGTTGAATCTCCTCTTTTTAAAATCTCCTCCCGACTCGCTTCTTCTATTTTCCTGGCCACAATTACCACCAGAGTGGTTGCCGTTCTTGTCTGTATTTTTCTTTCTCCGCTGGTTATCATTGTTCTGATGACTGCTGTCACCGGTATAATCCTGGTTGTGGTCCCTCGGTTGACCGTACTCGTTATCTCGCTCTAATAATTGAGCCATGTTGACAACATCTGAATAGAGAGAAAATTTATGAGAAATGAGATATTGACGTATGCCGGGTTTCAAACCTCTCAGAAACATCAGCGTCATATGTTCCTCATTCTCCACCAAATGAGGTGCAAACCTGGACAACTCTGCAAACTTCGCCTCGTACTGGGACACCGTCATGTTATTCTGCTCCAGTCTAATAAACTCTACCTACTTCATATGACGAATACTTTCAGGAAAGTACTTGTCATTGAACAGTTTTTGAAATGTCTCCCAAGACATGCTGAGTGTGGCTGGATGTGTACGCTTCACAGACTCCCACTAGTAGTCTGCCTCGCCACGGAACATAAAGGTGGCGAATGGAACCTTCTGTTCCTCCGTGCATTTCAAGACATCAAATATCTTGGTAATTTGCTTGACCCACGTTTCCGCCATAATCGGATCCGGCTTTCCCTTAAATTTTGGTGGTCCCAATTCTTTGAACTGCTTGGCTGTGACAAACCGTGACTTGCTATCATTTCCTCCTGTATTTTGAACATGAGTCTCCCTCGTCTGGTTTTGCATGAGTAGCAAAAAGCTTCTAAACATCCTATCGTTCATCATCTGCTCATTGGTGTTGTTCACATGACGAACATTGCCAGCCTGTTGCACGTTCTCCTCGTTTGGTGAGCATAGGTGTCTCCACAGTCTCATTTACTCCACTATTAACATTCTCAGTCAACATTCTCAAATATTGTCATAAATTAAAAGTTAATTTAAGCAATTAACATATCACATAATATCCCTATATTATGACCGACCAACAAATAAACTTAGGTAGGACACACTAGCGAAGGATTTACTCGTCTCTCCCCTCCTAGTTCTATTCCCCGATCTCCGCCAGAGATCATATCCCTAAGCTCTGATACCAACTGTGACGCTCCCAAAATAGGTATACAACACCCATTTTGAGTCGTTAAAATACATGGTACTGAAACAACTACAACTTTATTAATACAACATAAAAACTATGAGTTTAAATACAAATATTGCCATCTAGACAATATCCATACTCAAATAAGTCCTCATTACAATTATTGATACATTATTTTACAAAAATGGTGAGGACTACTAAAACGACTTTCTAGAACCTTCATTCCATACCCCGACTAGTATTCGCTACATTCTCGCCTCCTAATAAGAAAAAATGGAACAAAAGAAAAAGGGTTAGCTCAACTAGCCCAGTAAAGAACATTATGACTAAGATAATATAAAACAAATTATCGTTAGTCTTCAACAGGAAAAAATCTAATAGAATACAATAGACAACAAGTTTTAAATCAATATTCGTAGCAGAAATAATAATTCATTAGAAGAGTTAAGTAGAGAATGAAATCTACTATCTTCTATATATGAATTTAAAAGTTCATCGTCTATTTTTTATCCCTGTAACATCAATCAATATATTTCTGGAATCAAATATTCATCTTTGCACTATAGGCCAAAGATATTCATTAGTTGGTCATGTTCATCTAAACACCTGTTTATCTTTACACTACGGGCCAAAGATATTCATCAGAAATCATTCATCTTTGCACTACAGGCCAAAGATATTCAGTTATATCATCATCTAGGATTGAAGATGATGAAAAATATTTTAAAGAAAACGAATCCAGTGAAACAAAAGAATAAATATTAAGGATTCGTATTTCAGCTATTCTATGTCCAAAAATACCTCATAAGTAATCATAGTGGAGTAAAATTCAAGAACGATCAAAACATGGATACAATCAAAGCTAGTATCCATAATAGATATTTTGGACAAAAAGAAGAAAATTTCATTTTTCGGTGAATAGTGCAGTATTTGTGAATAGTGTCGTATACGTGAATAGTGCCGTATACGTGTACGGCAATAGTAATTCCGACACTAAAAGATAGAAATTTCACAAAAAACATCATCATGCTTCGTGAATAGTACTCGTGAATAGTAACTCATGAATAGTAACCCCGACATGAAAAAGTTCCAAATTTGATAAAAAGTTACAACAAATATTTCGGCATAATGATATTGAAGAAAATAATATCATTTAAGAAGAATAATATCCCTTACCTCAGCAAAATAGTACTTCTGGTTGGAATATCAGATATAGTGCTGAAGAAACTTGCACCGTATAGCAACACTCAAAGTATAAAAATACTCACAAAATACGCTCGATATTATAGAGAGAGAAATTTTTAGTTTCTGGTGTGATTTTCAATTCTAACCTAAGCACCCTATTTATAAGAAAATGCTTAGAACACCAAAGTAGAAAATTTAACATAATATTAATATATTATATAAAAATTCTTACGCACACCAAATCAGATCCAAATATCAGCCACCAATAGTCAACTAAATCAGAAAAAACATTTTTGTTATTAAAAATAATTAAAACTTTCAAAAATTAATTATTTCGGAACTTCGGAATTTTAATAATTCATAATAAATAGCCCTTTTATCAGAAAATTCGAATCTTGCGTGTTTTTATAGAAAATTCAATTCTCTACAACTTTGCAGAAGAAAGTTTTTCCAAATTCCAAACAGAAATTTACCGAAATCCATAAACGGACGATTTTTCAAGCTATAATCAAATTTCAGTCAAGAAATGGGCCAACAAACATGTTTAACATGTTTTAAATAATTTTTGCATCAAAAATACTTTTTTCTCCTCATATACTCATATATCCCACATTCATTGTAAAAATATCATCATTATTATATTATAATAATAAAATAAAATATTATTTTATCAGAAAAGATAAAATATCGATTTTCAACAATTGTCACTTTAAAAAATTTTCTCCATCTATATCCACATAAAATGAATATTTTTCTCATCATATAAATCAATAATTAATTATTCACAAATAATATTACCGAATCACAATACTGACAACCAGGCAGTTCCCAGGAAAGAGGGGGCTTTCCAATAATAATTTCTCCTTACTGGCGCGCAATTAGGTGACCAAACCTCTCCTTAGATAGAACTTTATAGATATTGCCAATAATTTTATCTAATAATATTATTCAGATAATATGAATTATTGCTTCGATAATAAAAAATAATGTGTAGTGACAATTATTGAAATAACAATAATATAAAATATCAACGTAGCAATTATTGAATCAATAAAATAAATACTAAACAGTAATTACTATAACAATTATTGAGTAGTGCCTTCTTACGTAAGAATCAATAATTGGTGCAATACCGTGTGTTACTGTGCAACAACGTGTATTACTGTGTTTTAACCACCGGGTATTCTAACAGTATTAACGGTAACAACTACGTCGTTATTTATAAACAACTTATACTTGTCATTTTTTTCATCCAATCGCTTTCCGTTATGGGCCCACAAAAGACTGCGCCGTCGTACGAATATTCCCCGACAGCAAGAATATTCCACGATCAAACGAATATTCCCCGACAATAATTAATATTTTATAACCACCTGCTTTTTTAAAAATATTTACTCATTTTACTCATAACTAACTTCATTAATTAATTCAACCCTTACTATTTCAAAATAATAAATAGAGAAAATTAAATTTTATTTATTAATAATTTGGGGTCTTACATAAATATTAATTCTTGCACCCCTATGGTTTGACCTTTTGGTTCACTTGGTGGTTCTAGTGAATCAAACTAGAATAAAAGTCCATAATCAATCCAGGTTGAATATAGTATTCTATATGTGCATTCTTATACTATATATATTATATATTATGCAAACATGCTTCGCATGTCAATTAATATGACGCGTATTTTATATATATATGTGCATGTGCGCTAAACAAGATGAGACAAATTAATAACACACCCCTCAATTATTTTATATTAAGTTGTAACGTTCAAAGATATTTGGAATATCGAACGTCGCCTTCTAGCATGATATAAACAATTGAGTATTGATTATTTAATATGAGTTTGTTGTACACACACAAGGCAAGTATTAATTATTTAAGATATTGTTTTTATTACATATGATGTTTATAAGGAATTGAACATTACTGTTTTGTTGTGCACACACAAGGGCTGTAGTTTTCTCTTCACTTATATGGAAATGCTGGGTCTGACTTAACTTAAATCATTTTAGTTCGGATGTGCACACACTTGACCATTATGATTTAAGAGGCAACATACAAGGAGTTACATAGTTGATGTAATTGACAAGAGTTGTTTACCTATTTATTTATATATAGTTTGTTGTGCACACACAAGGCTATATACATTTGAAATGGGATCCTTATTCTCACTAGCATATCTTTAATTAGATATTGCCGAACTATACATATATATATATATATATATATATATATATATATATATATATATATATATTGAGGGTAATATAATTTGATAAAAATAGTGGGAGATACCAATTTAAAATAACACCTAATTTATTTTGGTAATTAATAAAAGAATGTATGCTAAATTGTTGTTAATTACAAATTCATTTACAGAATTTTAAAATGTCTAAATTACTATCACTGCGAAACATATTAGATGTTAATTAGCCGGATTAAATTACTCGGATTGGTTAAGGAATTTGAGAATAGTTCTCACGGCTGAAAAGCTATCTTATGTCCTTAATACGCCTATCCCTACAATGGTTGCAGACAATGCCTCTGAGGAAGACATTGCTACTTTTAGAAAGTGGCAAGATGATGCACAGTTGGCTCAATGCATAATGCTCGCATCCATGAGTAACGAGCTTCAGCGTCAGTATGAAACTATGGATGCTCCTACTATACCTCTGCACGTCAAGTAGTTGATCGTGAAGAAAGTAGGACTAATGGATATCACATATCTAAGGAGCTCTTCTTCAACGACACTACAGTACAGACACATGTCCTAAACATGATCAATTTGATTGAACAATTAGGACAACGAGTTTTGTCATGGATGGAGAGTTGAGCCAAGATTTGATCTTGCACTCACTCCCGGACTCCTTTCACAATTATTATGGATTTTTCATATGAACAAGCTAGATATCAGCCTCGTTGATTTGCTTAACATGTTGAAAAATGATAAGAGTCACTTTCCAACCAAGAAAGACCAAGTCTTACTGGTAGGGGTCAAAGGATCCTCTAAAATGAAGAACGATTCTAAGAAGGTAAATAGAAAGGCATAAACAAAGGATAATAAGAACAAAACTGATACGGATAGCAAAGGAGTTTGCTTCCACTGCAATAAGCCTGGACACTGAAAAGAAACTGCGAGAAGCATCTTGCACAACTAACCAAAAGAAGCGTAGTAAAGTTTCTATTACAAATACAATTTTATTCATGATTTAAAATACATTTTTCTTTAAGTCAAGGTTCTATTTGGGTATTGGATACCGACTTTGGTTATCATAAATATAGATTTATGAAGGGACCAAGCAGAAGTAGAAAGCTAAACAAATATAAGTAATCCTATGTGTGGGAAATGAAGTAAAGGTTGCCACATGAGCCATAGAAACTTATAGTTTAGCAATGCATACGTGCAAATCTATTAAGTCAATAAGTTGTTATTGTATTTCAGTTCTCGTTAGAAACATTATTTTTATTTTATTGTTGGACAATGAAATCTTTGGTATTATATTTAACAACAATTGTTGTTCTATTTATAATAATAATAATAATGTTTTGTATAGAATTGGAATATTACTTAATGGATTTGTATACTTGACTTACGTGAAAATAATTTTGCAAATTGAACAAACTAGTATAAGAAAAGGAGATGATCATTCAAAGAGTAGAATGTGTGTATTTGCTGAAATACAAGTGTGAAATATTTGAAAGGTTCAAAGAATTCAGAAGTGAAACAAATTGGCAAAGTATTAAGATTCTTTGATTAGATCAAGGAATAAATACTTGTGCAATAAGTTTTTAGATCATCTCAAATGATTTTCTCACAATGGATGCCTCCTGATACGTAATAATTGATTGGTGTATCTGAAAGAAAAATCGTACCTTGTTGAACATTGTGCGGTCCATAATGATTTTACCGACATTCCAGTATCTTTCTGGGGTCATGCCCTAGAAATGGCTGCATATCTACAAAAAAGGCAACCTCAAAATCTGGCTATAAGACTCCATAAAAGTTATGGACAGGAAGGATTCCTATTCTTAAGTATGTTAAGATAAGGGGTTGTCCAACTTATTTGAAAAAGGTTTTAAAAGGATAAGCTTGGAACAAGATTTGACAAGTATAGATTTGTGGGACATCCTAAAGTAAGTTTAAGGTATATGTTCTATAATCCTACTTAGTAAAATGTGTTTATTGTGAAACATGATGCCTTCTATGATAAAGATGTTTATCATTGAAGGGGCTAGTGGGAGGATAATAGATCTTGAAGAGTTCAAGAACCACAAAACACTATAAGTCAAATAAGAGGAACCTGTAGATAGACCTATTGTACCCCAATCGAATCATAAATCTAGAACAGTACCGAAGATACCTAGGCGGTATGGATTCATCATATGTGATGATGATGAGGTACACATCATAGAAGATGATGAACCAGTTACATACGATGAGGTATGAGTTGAAGACACTCAGAGAAATGAATTGAAGCAAACTTCTCAAAATGGAACATTCGTTTTAATGAGATAATCAAAAGAGTTTGATTTTATCAAAAATAAGAATAAACCTAGTGTGTACAAAAGGGTCAGTGGGAGCGTCGTGACATTTCTAGTACTATATATTGATATACTACGGATAAGGAATGACATACTAATGCTACAATCAGTAAAGATAAAGTTGTCTAAACATTCCTCCATGAATGATTTGGGAAGAGTATCTTAATTGGGGATACAAATCAATATAGATAGATTCAAGAGGATGCTCGACTTAACCCAAGAAACGTATATTCATTTGATGCTAAAGTCGTTTAGCATAACAAACTTCAAGAAATGTCTCATGTTGATGAGCTATAGAGTGTATCTCTCTTAATAGTCCCCAAATACTCCAAAAGAGAGGTCACATGAGTAATTATCTTGTATGCAATGAAATATACGAGACTTGATGTTGATCAGTCATATTCTGGAGAAGTTCAATATGAGTCAGTGAAAAATATCTTAAAGTACTTAACTGGCACTAAGGATGTGATCATATTCATGGTGGGTCTAAATTAAAACTAGAGGGCTTAACAAACTCAAGTTTTTCAGACAAACCAAGACGACAGAAAATCCACTTTAAGGCAAAGCGTTACCTTGAACAGTGGTGCAGTGAATTGGAAAGGTTCCAAATAGCAAAGAGTTGTTGGTTTAGTGATAAAGACAAAGTATATAGCTGTAAATGAAGATGCAAGTTGATTGTTTGGATGAAAAGTTCATTACAGAACTAGGAATAGTTCCTAAGTCTCATCTTAGATCTAAACATGTGTTGTGGCACTTTCACTAGATTATAAGAATTATTGAAAGATGGAAAATTACTATAGAGATAGTGGACTCTCAAAAACAACATTACATATCCATTTACTGAAGCTTATCCAACAGCAGGATAATCGTCACTTAAAGAAGAAGAGTATGAGATACCATGACGATTGGCTTTAGTATAAGTGGGAGATTAAAAGTAGTATGCACACAAGCCAATCATGTTTGATGATAAAACATATAATTTGTAATAATCTTATTCATTTATTAATAAAAAGTATTAATTTATTAAAGGTTTTTAATTATCTACATGATGTTATTTTATAATATGTGATAAACCCATAGTTTTAAGTAATGCTTTTAGAATAATGATGATGATCATTCTAATGAGATCTAAATTCTTAAAAAGCTTAAAACTAAAATAGTTCCCAATCGTTGAATTACTAAATTGGGGATTAGTGAATCCGGATAGATTGGTACATATGTTGCTTGCTCATTGGATAAGGATGATTGATCTCATGATCATTTGTGTAGAGACACTAAAGCAAGTATGTAGGTGATTATTAGAGAATAAGTTCACTGAACGTGGCTCGCTAAGGAATACCTAATGGAGTTTTAATTGTCTGTCAATAGGAATTTATGTAGTGATAGTAGCATAAGTGATCCTTGGACTTGAGATCATCATAGTATCTTGTGTATGATGAGTTATACTTTGACTTATTCCTTAAGACCCTTAGGGTATATCAAAGGGTATGCTTGGGTATAATAACTTGTATATGGAGATAATGTATGATCAATAAAGAATTTACTACTTCTAGTAAAAGAAGAGAAATGTCTTATGTGATTCGATAAATGACAACCCAGTAGTCCTTGGCCAAGGCAGAATGAAATTAGAAATGATTTTCTAATTTGTATTATTTGGAGTTGTGCATTTAAGAGTCGAAATACATATAATTAAATAAAATAAGACTTGACAGAAATTTTATGTCTTATATTTAATTGGGACATTGTATGGTGGAAGGATTGAATTGTACAATAACTATTTACTCAAAGGTTCTTTTATGATTAATGTTAAAATCTATATTATCTGGAAAGTCGTTAATCGCTAGAAAGACTTATCCCTATTGTAGAATAAATATTATTTATTTAAATAAATTAATTATTTAATTTATTTATTTAAATAAGATTAGAATTGTTCTAATTGATTTATTCACAACCGGTTTAATATGGAGAACCTAAATGGCCACACCATAAAAGGAAGAATAATTATTTAAGAAGTAAATGACATAATCGTAATAATAAGTTAAGTATATTTAATTTAATCTATGGTGATAAAATAAATTAAATAACTTAATATTTATTATTTAATATTTTAGAAATATTAAATATAAATTAATAAGAGGAGTCTTATTATTATTATTATTACTATTATTATTATTTAATTCTTAAAGGAGTTTGGTAATTAATTAATAAAAGTACTCTCATAAATCCTAATAAGATTAGGAGGCTAATTAATTAAAAGATTTTAATTAATTATTCATAATAAGATTAGGAGCATAATTAATTAAAGGAGTTTAATTAATTAAAATAAAACTCAATTCCTTAATTGTTAAGGAGAGTTGCCCACATCTATAAATAAGAGGAGTCTTATTATGGGTGAAGTGGTTGTTGTTGACTTTTTCACAACATACGTAATTCCAATAGTTGGAGAGTACGCTCATTTTCTATAAGGGATAGAAAAACTAGGGTTTTGCCAAACACTCATCTTCTTGAATCTTTATTCTTTCTTGGTGTATCACCTCTAGAGGCCAAACACTTGGGTGGCTAACGTTGATCAAAGAAAAGAACCAAACTCGGTGGATTTGAGTTAAGTACGAAAAGGATTGGAGGTGAACTTGTACCTGAGGAAGCTCGAATCTTCAAATGTATGATTCTTGTTCTTCATATCTTTTCGTTTAATTAATAATTGTGCATAAAGGATGATCCAGGTATATGGTTTGTAAAATTTTAAACTCTGATTTTTTCACGTTTTCGCTTATTTTGGGCAATTTGATTGCATTCACGAATATTACAAACCTAACACTTTTATGCATCGATCATGCTGATTCTTTATCCTTTCTAATTCTTGCCTTTGTTTTGCCAACATTTCCTCCAATTCTTTTATTTGGTTTGTCTCCTTCATGCATATACTTTATGATGCTTCAGCTTGTAACACAGTGACAAGCAAAGCTACATAGTAAAGAATTGCAAGTTTACAACATCTATTACAAGGTCAGGGACCTTATTCTAGCAAAAGTTGAATCAGGTGATGATCTTTTCGGTTCACTTCAATCTGTCATTTGTAAGTGTAGGATAATGATATTTTTATAAAATTATTGTAAACATGAGACGAGTTTAGATTATAGAAAAGGCTGGCATAATCTGAAGCTTTACATCATTGTCAACGATACAGCTAAAGCTTACTTCAGAGAGCTATAAAGTCGACATTAAGACTAGACATTCAATTTAACTGGTTAGTCATGGTCTGCATTGGGCATGGTTGATGCAATTATCTGCAGCCATGTCCATCCTGGAAAGAATATTTATTGAAAAATATATGTTATATAGGAACAACAGAATTCCCATAAAATAGAGCAGCAGGAAAAGGAAAAGGAAAAAAAGAGTACAAAGATATTAAAAATAGAGAAAAGAAAAAAAAAGGGGAAAAGAAAGAAGAATAAGAAGAGAATCTTCAAAGATAAAGCTCACCTTGTGTAAGGCCTCCATGGCATCCTCTTCAGCTTTCCAACAACTCACTGACTCTTAGAACGCTTCCTGCTTTGAATTTTCAGCATGTATCCTAGCATGCTCTAATTTATGATATAGGTAACCAGTTCCTTGACCTTGAGGTCTTTCTGCCTAAATCACAGAATGATATGCGATTTTTTAAATTATGATAAAAACTACTATATTAAGTGACATAATTAAGATCAACCTGAAATATTCAGAAAATAAGTTTCTACTATCCTATCAACTCCAGAGTAAAATGTTGCTATAGTTACTAAAAGACTCAGAACAGTTCCTTTCACTCCTTTATTACAGGAAAGTTTCTAACATCGTCAATTTCTTATTCACATACTCAGACCCCGTTATCTTTATCGGTCTGGATGCGGATAGCAAGATCAACTGCATCTTTTATAAGCTTACTGTTGGTAACACTAAGAAACCGCAGTTTGTCCAAGGCATCGCTTGCATTGCCGTAAATAAAGAGCGATAAAAGATCATTAGTAGCTCATTCTTTGCAGAAGGGGAGTAAGACATTCCAGTCATTCTTTACTACTTAATGAAACCAAACCTTAATGCTACATTACAAGTGCAAGCAATAAACCAAACTACACTGGGCTAATTATATTAGTTCTTTTGGTTCTTAAAGCATAAGGCAAATGTTCTAGATCCTACTTTCTGCATACACTGGTTAATAAAATATTGAATATATGAATTAACTCCTATTGAAATTACTTAACAAAGCTATTGTCAATACCTATTTATTTAAGTAATATAGTGACTACATAATATCTATCATTTGGTATTGCAAACTAAAAGTTTGCCAAAGAACATTAAATCTAGCTAATTATTATAATTGAAACTAGCTAAATAGTACACCTTGGAAGTACCTATTTATTTCTCATATGGTAGGTAGCTATATAGTGACTGCATAATATCTATCATTTAGTATTGAAAACTAAAAGTTCACTAAAGAACATTAAATCTAGCTAGCTAGCTAGCTCATGCATGTGGAGTAATATTATAATTTGGGTGTGTAAGTATAGATGAAACTATGATACATAGATACTAACCGTTGATGCACTACATATAGCTCTGATAGAAACCCTAGCTTTCTTGAATAGGTTTTGCTGGATAACTTCTTCTTTTTTGAAAACCTTGTCTTTAACTTGACCCTTTTGTGTCAACTGGTTAGCCATTTTTTGCTTCATTCTAAGCCAAGATCATAATTTCCACAAGCAACGTATTTCATCACATAAGCACGGTGATAATCCATCAAAAAGATGAAATTTCTACAACAAACTAAAAAGTCTAAATACTGAAGTGTAGATATTAGACACACATTGTAGCCATAAGTAATACTATTATGGAATAGAAAATGGGGTGCACACTTAGAGCAAGACGATTCAACTAAGGAAATACATTATAAATGAACGATCCATGAATAATAGCATAATTAATAGTGTATAACACAACATTCATGGGGATATAACTGAACAAATAAAAGGCAGTATAAAATGTATTAAATCAAACATGAATTTGACAAATAACAAATCTAGAGCATTAAATTAATTAATCAAATATCAACTAATCACATGATTGAAATTAATCACAGCCCCTGAGCTAGACATTTTTGAGTTCTCAAAAGACTTCCCCTAAAAGCAACAGTAAATACATGTACATTAATATATCTATATGACTTTTATCTCCAAGGAAAATGGAGTCCACTCATAACAATCTTATTCAGTTTCCAGACTAAATACCCCTTCACTAGAATTCAAGAATAATTCAACCATCAATCATCGGCGAGCCCTAATTTCAATTTTTTTCCAGCTAAACATAAGTAAGACAGTCTGTATATGCATGTCCCAAACAGATACAAATAAAGCATATATATACATGCCTATAGAGAGAGAGAGAAATTAAAGAGCTTACCGCTAATAGTTAAAAATGGTAATTAGCGATCTAGTAGAGAGAGAAAGATTGGTCCACAAGCTAGCCAAATAAAACATAATAAACAGGGAACTGAGACTACTTGTAAAAATCATGAGAACAAACCAAGAACAAAAATAGACAGGCACGGCGCAGTCACTCTTTCTCAGTTTCTCTCCGTTCCTCGACTCGACCCAAATCCGTAAGTTGCAATAGAGACGAAGCCCAACTGGAAGAACCCAACAAAAGAATGCAGACCATTATGCAACAAATCATCACCATCCCTCTCTCTTTCTGCATCCCCAATTTGGCAAGTTTGAGTTAATTTTTCTGCCAAAGGTTCAATTTTGGATGTGTCAATCAATTCATCATTCTAGGAGGTCATGAAAAAAAATTGCTCCAACGCATCCTTAGCTCTCTCCTTGGCCAGAATAGCTTCTTTAGCTTTCCATTCGATTTTAACCTGAGCCAAATCCGTCGTTTTATTCAGTGAAAATGAAGTAATCGTAGCCGCATCAAGGAATTGCTTCCCCAAACTCGAATCTCCTCTGTCATGGGTGTCACAACTTTTGAATATCTTATCGGATTGGGAAATTCAGAAGAAAGAGAAATTAGGGTTAGAACAGGGAGGACATCAAAAGGAAGGGGAAACGCAGAGAGGCCAGAGTAGGGCAGGCAAAGAGTGAGACACAATTTGTGGTTTTGACTTTGGGTTATGGCAGACTGCAGAGAGCAAGTACATAACTTTTAATTAAATTAGGACTCTGTTTAAAAAAAAAGTTTGATTTTAACTTATAAAAACAACTAATATTGTAATCTCTTTAAAAAGTAATATTGTGAAATAAAATATATATACCTCTTTTGTGGAACAAAAAAAAAAATTATATATTTGTGATCTGTTCCACAAAAGAGTCCAAATTATTATAATTTTTTTATTTTCAATTTAAAATATTTTAAATTTTAAATTATTGTAAATTAATATTTCAATTAATAAAATATTTAATATTATAAATCATTTAAAAATATCATTAAGAATAAAATTATTTTTTAAAAAATTAATTGCATTACAATTTGAGTTGTAGGATACCATAAAGTAACTAAAAATAAATTCAAACTTAACTCTTTTTGCAGAATAGATGGGTAATTTTTTAGCATTTGTGGTCTATTCCACAAAAGAGCCCCATCTTTTTTTTAAAAGAAAATATTTCATGGGCCAATGTATGAAATCTTAATGTTTAAATTATTGTAAATTTATTCACTTCGCTTAAAGAAATAGTCGATATTGTAAGTTATTTATAAAGTATTATTAAAAATAAATTTGTTAATGTAAAAAATTAAATGTATTTATATTACAATTTATATTCACCACAATTAATTCTAAAAAAATTATTTAGAACAAAAGAGTCACCAATTTTATCTCTCGCAAAAAACTTTTGAACAATAATATATGTGAGCAATAATTCCTTCATTAATAGTATTTTTTTCTCACAAGTTTTTATCATAAATTGGCGCTAAATATCCTTCTACCACCTTAATTTTGCGAAAGAAAAAAATTTAAATTGTGAAGAATATTTCTTTAACTAATAACTATATTGTCACTATATTTTTTCCTTTCACAATTCCTTTGCTAAAAACTGGAAAAAACACTTTTACACCACTGTGGTTGTAGTGTTTTAAACAATTAGCCACTGTACTTTTAAAATATTCAATTGACCCACTTTGATTTTTAAAAATGTACAATCAAGCCATTCCATCTAATTTGACTAACAGACGTTAAAAAATTGGGTCAATTTTCCTACGTGGCTTTTGAAAAAATAAAATAAGTTATTTCCTACGTGGCAGCTGACTGGGCCACCGTCCCGGCCACCACACCACCACTCAAAAAGAGAAGAGCTCCAAAATCAATTTCCTTCACTAACGTTGTCTCTCTCATGGGCGAGGAAACCTAATTCCAGTCCCAACCTCAATCCCAGCCCCCGAAGACAAACTCACTGCATTCGTCTCTGACGATGATAACTCATCAAAAATCTTCACTAACACCATAACAACAACCAGCATTGTCACCATCAACAACAAGAACAGAAGGAGAAATCCCCCCAATCGGCCAGAGATTTGCCCAAAATCATAAAACCCTTATCAGCTGAGGGCGAAATTGGTCTTGTTTTGCGCCATCTCTGCGTCGCAAATTGTTGCCTTTCCCACGGCGGTGGATTTCTCATGGCAAAATGGGGCGGTGGAGTTCTCATGGCGAAATGGGTGGATTTTTTTTTGAAGAGGGGAAAAAAGAGGGAGGGTTTTAGATGAAAATGAGTAGGAAATTGATTGGGATAAAGAAATGAAGCATGCTTTAGAGAGAAGGAGGGGTTTTTTTTAGTGATGGTTTGATTCAATGTTTTGCAGAGACCTCATTCGAGGCTTCGAGCAGACATATTATATATATATATATATATATATATATATATATATATATATATATAATTCTTCGTCTGGAAATTCAACTTTTTTGCCGTACGGGAATTTTGATGCATAAAAATATTTTTATTTTTATAAATTTTATAAGTATTTTAAAACATAAAAGTATTTTTATTTTTAATTTTAAAATAAAACATACATATTATAAATATTATACTATTAATTTTTATTAATATTATACATATTATAAATATTTAGGTAAAGTAAAAGAAAGAAAATAAAACATAAAAATATTTTTATTTTTAAAAATTTTATAAGTATTTTAAAACATAAAAGTATTTTTATTTTTATTTTTAAAATAAAAAATACATATTATAATATTAATTTTTATTAATATTATTCATATTATAAATATTTAGGTAAAGAAAAAGAAAGAAAATTAAACATAAAAATATTTTTAAAACCACAGTGGGCCAATTGCATTTTTTTAAAGTTAGTGGCTCAATCGTATTAAGAATTTGGATGACTAGCTTACCACGTAGGAAATAACTTATTTTATTTTTCAAAAGCCACGTAGGAAAATTGGCCCAATATTTTAACGTCTGTTAGTCAAATTGGACGGAATGACTTGATTGTATATTTTTAAAAACCACAGTGGGTCAATTAAAAAGTTTAAAAGCACAGTGGCTAATTGCTTAAAACACTACAACCATAGTTGTGTAAAAGTATTTTTTCCCGCTAAAAAACTCATCATGTGAAGGAATGAATTCCTTAACAAAATTTCTTCACTATATCCATAATTTCTTATAGTGTTTAAAGTATATTATTAATCAATGAATGTTAATTTATTTATTTTTAATAAATACAATAATCAATTATCTAAATTACAATTCAAATAACTTTTCATTATTTTTGAAATTCTAAATTTTAATTTTAAAATGAATGCACTAATTACAATTATAAATAGAATAAGAAAAAAAATAATGAATTTTAAAGTATAGTTCATTAATTCTAAATTAATTCGAACATAACACATTTTAATAATAAAATTATATTATTCATTGTTATTATTATTATTTTTATTTTATTTTACATGTGGACGGGCTGACGTGGCGAATATTGAACTTCATCCCAAAAAATATGATGATGCATAGATTTAAACCCAAGACCTCTAGTTTGAAATATTGATCCAATGACCACCCGAGCACATGGACCTAGTTGCTATTATTTTGCAAAGATTAATATTTATAACTGAACAAATCATTTCCCTCGAGATAAAACAGATCCCCTTTCCTTAGATATGTTACGTACATACATAAATGTACGTAACTAATTGCGTGATAATAATAATAATAATAATAATAATAATAATAATAATAATAATAATAATAATAACTAATTACGTGATATTATTATTATTATTATTATTGTTGTTGTTGTTGTTGTTGTTGTTGTTTGTTGTTGTTGTTGTTGTTGTTGTTGTTGTTATTGTTATTGTTATTGTTATTATTATTATTATTATTATTATTAGTACTATTATTATTATTATGACTGTTATTATTGTTGTTGTTGTTGTTATTATTATTATTATTATTATTATTATTATTATTATTATTATTATTATTATTATTATTATTTAAGGCAACATTTTAATAGTCTTTGCAAAAAGTTGTATAAAATATGCAATGAAAATAAAAATTATTGCCAATGAATGTGGTCCATATTAGGCAACGAAATATAGCAATAAAAAAACTTTCGTTGCCCACAATAAGGAGAAATCAAGTGGTTAGAAATTTTGTAACGAATTTCTAACAAATTTTGTTTCTAAATTTTGCAACTACTTATGAATTTCGTTGCAAAAAGTGAAAGCATGACACAATCTGCAACGAAGGACAAGTTTCGCTGCTAAACATACACTTTTAGCAACGACTTATAAAGTCGTTGCCTGAAAAATCGTTGCTAAAGCTCCATTTTTAGCAACAAAAAAACTTTTGTTGCCCACGATGATGGGAAATCAAGTGGCCAAAAAATTTGCAACGAATTTCTAACGAAATTTTTTCCCGCCAATGAATTAGCAACGAAATTGTGCAACGACTTATGAATTTCGTTGCAAAAAGTGAAAGCCTGACACAATCTGCAACGAAGGACAAATTTCGTTACTAAACATATACTTTTAGCAACGACTTATTAAGTCATTGCTTGAAAAATCGTTGCTAAAAGCCCATTTTTTTATAGTGATTGTTCTTTTTCTCAGTCTTTAGTCCTTACCAAGTCAATTGGTGAATAACATCTTTTAACAACATATTTGTTAACAATTTTAAACATACTTGATCTAGCTGATACAATGAGCATAGATCTATATCTTAAACAATTCATGAATAAAAAAACTTTAACTAATTCACAATTCAATAATAATAGAACATGAATTTAATTGCACCGAGTGCGAGTATCAATAATCAATATATATGTAAATAATTAACAATAATTATTTACTAACACGTTTTGAAATTAATAACTCAAGTTTGAGTTAGAGAACTTACCCCGACTGCGATCTACTGCTACACAATTTAATTTAATCTCTTTATTGTAAAGACCTATTATTGTTAAGATTGATCTTAAAATCAGCATACATACTTTATATTATAATACAATTACTCTATCAACAATTTAGTTAACACTTAACCACATAATCAATTACTTGAAAATATCTTTATTATTATCATTCTTTGATAATATTTTAATTACTTTTTCATATACCTTATGATTTAACACTTAATCTTTCCTTTTATTAGCTCTTCCCTTATAATCTAGTAAGCTGAATACTAATAGTCATAGTCTAGATTATACAAATACGCAATCCAGCCACCTCGATTGGCTAATCCAGCAAACTGGATTCAATAAACTTCCAATCTAGCAAGCCTGGATTCCAAATCCTTCAATCCAGTAAGCCTGGATTCCAAATCCTTCAATCCAGCAAGCCTAAATTCTAAATCCTTCATTCCAGCAAGCCTAAATTCTAAATCCTTCAATCCAGCAAACTGCATTCAACTATTTTTCAGTCCAGCCAGCTGGATTCCATATCTCCTTTAACGAAAATACCAAATCAACTTATTATTTTTCTATCTTTTGGCCATACTTATATACACGTATTTCATACACAAAAAGTATTTTTCTGGAATTTTTCAATTTTTTTAGTATTTTTCAAAAATCATTTTTAGTGTGTGGCTTAAGAAATTATCCCCATCATGCTCAACTCTAGAAATTTTCATCTCTTGGCATAATCTTATACATGTTAACGTGACCCTCCAGTTTAAATTTCGTGGCCATCGGAGTTATAGAACTCCGGTTAGAGCAATTTTCGTCCGAAAAACCCAAATATTGAAATGGTCATAATTTGATCATTTTCAGTCGGAATGAGCTCATTTTTGAACAGGAGCTACTTTATGTCATAAATTTTCATGTCCCATAAGGCCGGAATTTTTGTCAAAATTTAAATGGTCAAAACTGTTCTTGCAAAATCTTGGACAGTTTGTTTTCGGGATTTTCCTCTTTTACCTACTTTTCTAAAATCAGTCCATACGGAAATCTATATCTCCTTTCTTGGTGATTCCACTTGGGTTTGAAAGATAACTCATCATATTATCATCCCAAATTTTTCCAAAAATTTTAAATGTTAGAAAAATGATGAAACTGCCCCTAGCATTGACTGTTCAAAAATAGTTTGTTTTTCTTTCTAAAGACAAAACTATTTACTTGTGTACTCAATATTTTTGAGCGCTACAACTTGGGTTTAGTAGTTAACTTATATATCTAGCACCACTTTTTGACGGATCACAAAAAAAAGGTGTAGATAAAAAATGGTAGTCAATCAAAGGAAGTAAAAAAACTAGAGTTGTGTAACAAAACACAACTAGTTTTTTTCTATCCTTTTGATTTGCTTTCTAACACTCAAATATGTTAGAACCACACATGAAACCATATAAAACATGTAGATATAGGGTTTTAGACCTTAAGATCATAAACTTTAAATAACCAAAATCAAACAAAATAAAAAGGAAATCCACAAGTTTAAGATTTATACCTTGATCTTTGAGTACTTCTTCTTAATCTTCCAAAGTAATTAATAAATTTAGGATGCATATAAGACCACACCCTCCTCTCTTGCTCCTAGAATTTTCTACACCTCAACTCTCTCCTTCTCTCTCTCTTCTCCCACCGACTCTCTCTCTCTTTTTCTTTCTATTTCCTTTTGTTTGGTTGGCTAACTTAGGATGAGATGAAAAAGAATTTTGTTTCAAGTGTTGGGAAAAAACTATAGATATATTTGGTATATCTATACATAATCCACTAACGTATCTCTTCCCTTCTCTCTCCATATAGCTTGCAATCTTGGCAAAAATAGTGTGGCTAAATCATGGAATGACACCTAAGTGAGTTGGTGACCAAATGAAGAAAAAAAAAACATAAGTCACATGCCCATTCTCTACACATGGCCGGATTCTTCCCCCCATATATTCCTCATTTGTATATTATTTTAAAATGCAAAATTTGCTAAATTAAATGACCATCCTCTTGAATTGGGCTAGGATCGGGCCATTCCTTTAATTCTTTTGGGCTTGAAATTAATTAGTTTGGCTACTAATTAAAATGAACTTGGGCCTCCACAATTAAACAATTGTACTACTAGCATACTTGCAAATTAAATTTAATATTAGGCTAGTTTAATAATTTAGTTACTCTTAAATCAAATTATCTACAAGTCCAATGCTTAAATAAATTATTGGGCTTGTTTAAATTATTTGTCATCGTTAGTAATATTAAATCTATTATCACACGAACTATTACTTATTATTATAGATATTTACACATTCTCATCAATCAATAATGTTAATTAATTTATATAACCCAATTAGGCTTGTCTTATTCAAGTTTATTGAGTATTTAATTAGGGTTTAACACCTTAAATCTATTTTCTAGATTATTAAAATACTTAGGTTACTTCACTAACTTATTTATCTTATTAGTGGGACCTCCTTTAAATATTATAGTATATTATTCACATAATCACTTAATCATCCATAATATATTACAGATTATTTAATATATTTATTTACAATGTACCATATAAAATTCTTGGTTATTACATTCTGATGAGTGCATATAATTCATTTATTTTGATTCCATTATATTTAATTTTATTGCATGTTTCATGTGTATATGAGCTTATTATGGTGTTTAATGATTTCAGGAGGAATTGAAGCTGAAATGAGGAAAAAAGAAAAATTGCAGGGTTTTTATCATTAAGTTGCATGCATGGTCTTGGCTTGGGACTTGGATTTTATTGTAGAGCTCTTCCTTAGTTTTTTGGAACATCTTGAATCGTCCCAATCGGAGTTCATATGAAAAAGTTATGATCTTTTTACCAGACGGAAGTTGAACCTCAAAGTTTGGAAGTTGGAATTTGCACAGCAGTCACTTGAAGCCCACTTTCGACCTTGATGCATCCAGAATCTGTTAAATCTCAAAGAATAAAAGTTGTAGATCTCGTCGATATCTTCGTTTTGATAGGTAGCAGGCCCCGTAACTCCTTCCGGATCAAAAGTTATGGTCCTTTTACCAAAGGACGTCGCAACAGAAAATGGAAATTCGCCCCAACGAATTTGAGCGCGAAAATTGGAAAATCTTGGATTTTTGGAAAGTTTCTAAATGCATATTTTGGCAGATTTTAACATGGAATGTGATTATTATTTCTATTAGCTTTAGGATTTACTTTATACTAAGATTTATTTTCAAATTAGATTCTATAGTTTTATGGAAACTAGTTATGATTTGTAATTTCTTTTAGGATTTGGATTTCTACTACCTATAGAATTTAGGACTCTATCTAGCACTAAAAATTGAAGATGCTAGTCAGGGTTTTATTCATTCAATCATCTACTACATTCTCTCATCTACAACATTAGAGGATTGAAGACATGAGCTAAGTTCTTTTTATTCAGTTGTAGGGGATGTTGAGCCTTATTTATAATTAATGGTTAATTGAGTATTCATTATTTATTCATTCTCACATGAAATTCATTTTTGATAATTTGATTTAATTTTTGAATGATATTTGGCTTAACTGATTTGATTTCTGCAAGATTGAGTTGGTTAACGGATATCATATGCTAGATCAAGGAATAATATTATTTGTAATTGATATTGTTTCTAATCACAAGTTGTAATTAGTAATATCTGATTATGGACAAACTTTTGAGTATTGCTATGATTATCAGAAAACAAGTTAAACAATCCGAGCTTATGTGTTTGTTACTTGGAATAGTCTAATTTCCTAGTTCTTAATGCTGCTATTATATTAAATCTAGAGAGCTTATTATAGGTTATATAATTGTTAGAATCTTGTGAAAAGCTTGTTTCATTGAGTGACAATCTAAGGGGAGTTTCGGGTAGCAGAGCTTGTTGTTACCTAGGACTATTAGTTTCATTGAAGGATAAATAATGTTACACTTGATTAATCTATTATTGTAAAAAGGTGATACTGAACTGAAGAACTGAAGCTTTTTATTCATTGTTTATTCTTATTATTTTATTCTTGTTAATTTAATTAATTAATTCAAAATTCCCTTGTCATTAGAAATCATAGGATAAATATAAAACAAATCACTCTCTGTGGGATCGATCCTTGCTTACTATTGTGCACATTGTTTAAATTTGTAAAGTGAAAGTGAGGTTAAGTTAGGAGTGTAAACGGCAGCTCCCAAATTTTGGCGCCGCTGCCGGGGAGTGTTATTTGTTTTGTTTATTCTTTGTTTTCGTTTATTTTTATTATTTATTATTTTCTTTTTGTTTTTGTTGTATGACTCAATCCTCTAACTTTATTAACTTAAATTTTGATCATGAGATAGAGAGAACTGCAAACATAAAAGAAGCTCTTGTTCCATCATTTGAAGTGAAACAGATGGCGGTGCCACAAAATAACAGATCTTTGAAAGAACTGTCTACTCTTGATCTGACTCAACCATCTTTTTGTATTGAGTATCCTACTTTAGATGTTGCTTTTGAACTTAACTCTAGACTAATTCATCTTTTGCCTACTTTTTGTGGTCTTACAGGTGAAAATCCATATAAGCATCTAAAGGAGTTTCATGTGGTGTGTTCCACGATGAAAGCACAAGGAGTGGCAGATGAGCAAATTAAGCTTAGACTTTTTCCATTCTCATTAGCAAATTTGGCTAAAGACTGGTTATACTATCTACCTTCAGGATCAATACGATCATGGAATGATATGCAAAGGTTATTCTTGGAGAGGTATTTTCCTGCATCAAGAGTTACCGATATAAGAAAGGAGATATGTGGAATCAGGCAGTTCAATGGAGAGAATCTCTATGAGTATTGGGAAAGGTTCAAGAAATTGTGTTCCAGCTGTCCACCTCATGGAATTGATGAACATTACTTGATCCAATACTTCTATGAGGGGTTGCTACCAATGGAAAGAAGCATGATTGATGTAGCAAGTGGAGGAGCACTGGTAGACAAGACTCCAGAAGCGGCAAGGAACTTAATTGCAAACATAGCAGCTAACTCACAACAGTATGGAACTAAGATGGATCACACACCAAAAAGGGTAAATGGGGTAAGCACGAGAGACTTGGAGCAGCAGATTTCTGATTTAACTATTTTAGTTCGATAAATGGCTGCAAAGAATACGCAAGGTATTCAGCAAGCTCAACCTCAGTACCACACAGAAAATCAAGAAGTACCTGTCAATTCTGGGACATCTATTGAGGATATGTTTAAGGCATTCATGAACCAAACACAACAGTTCATGTGTCAGATACAACAATTCCAGCAGGAGATAAGAACTTCTGTTCAAGATCTGAGGGACCACGTTGGTCAACTTGCAACCACAGTAGGAAGGTCACTTTCTCAAACTGTTGAAAATGTAAGTGCCATAACATTGAGATGTGGTGCAGAGGATCAACAGCAAGAAAAGTCAATACAAAGCAAGTCCGGCAATAGTGAAATAGGCAGCAGTGATGTACTCAAGCACAAATTTCCACCTCTTTCAATTTATGAACTGAAACTACCTTTTCCCCAAGTTCTAACAAGTAATTGGAAAGTTGGAAAGAATGCAATGTGGTATACAGAGTCTAATGAAAAATTCCTTGATGAAATGGCGAATAGGGAACAAGAACTTAAAGATGATAAGGAGTTCACTAGTAGAAACCATTTGGATGTGCTCGAGACTACTGCTAAATTTGAAGAAATCAGGTATTCAAAGTCTGAAAAGGATGAACAAGAGGCAGAGATGGAAGAATTAATAATTCATACATATTTCTATAAGGAGGACATAGATGATGATACTTTCCTTGCACCATCAACAACACACAATGATAAACACCATGGGACCTTACACATGAAATTGGACGACGTACATGTCCAATTCAGCATATATAAAGTTAAGGGGTATCTTGGTAATGTTAATTCTATTTTTTCTAGTGATGTTGTTAACTCTATATTGCAGGAATCTCTTGAGCAAATATATAAGGATGATTTAAGGGCTGGAATGGAGCAAAATAAGGATCTGAAAGATGCTCCTACTGAGGAATTGAAATTGTTACCAGTCCACTTGAAGTACACAAGTCCAATTACATAGGATGAGAAGGATGATGTCAAGCCAATGACAATAAACAAAGGCAGCTGCTTGGGAGGCAACCCAAGATTCCAGATTTGATTTTTCTATCCCTTTACTTTTTAGTTTTTTTATTTCATGTTAGCTAGTAGTATTTTCTTCTTTACATGATTTTCTAACATTGGGGACAATGTAAGGTTTGAGTGTGGGGGGAATATTTAGGTTTTTATTGAAGATTTAGGTTTTAATTTTATTTAGGAATATTGATCCGATTTTGATGGGGAATTTAAAAAAAAATTAATGCTTTTGAAAATTTTGATTTCATGATTCTATCTGGCTATATGTTAAAAAGATTAAAGTCAAAGATTGCAAATTAATGCTACATTTCAAAATCTATTTAATGTTTAGTTGGTTAATGAATGATGAAGACTAAGCTATGATCCATAGTAACTGATTTGAATTGAATTTTTGATACATGAGTACTTGAATATGAGAAGCATGTTTTTTTGGCTAAGTTATTTGTGGAGTTGTCTATGTGCACTGATTTCAGGACTTAGAACTGTTTAACTTGCTTATGTTGTTGCAGAACCATGTTAAAAAAATGATGGATGAAAAAAAGAAAAAAAAGAGAAGGAAAAAATGAAAATTAAAAATCTGCTTTAATGTCCATTGTCCGAAATAACTGGGTATCCAAGCCTCGGGAAGCATCGATATTCACGCTGAAAAGTGTGATGGATAAAAGCAGCTTAACTAGTCGACTTTTGTGGCCTTTGTTACTTGAATAAGTAAGCATTAGGGGTGTCTCTACACCTAGCGCCCTAAGATCATCTGGTTTGGGAGTCGTTGGTGGAAAGTTCGCTAATGGGTAACTCTGAAAAGCCTAAGAAAAGGAGACATTGCACATGTCAAGAAAAGAAAAAAAAATATGCGAAAAAAAGAAGCATGAAAATACAATCATCTGTGCTAAAAAAAAAGTTCTATGAAAAAATTTAAAAAGCAAGAAAATTTTGTTCTTGGTTGTGAGTCAGTGTGCACGGTTTTTGCTCCATGGTAAATAAGTTAATTAAGTTTGATGATTTTTGGAAAGTTTCTTATGTGGTTATAGTTTGATTTAATTAAATTCATTGGTGAAATGGTAAGGTTGGTAATTGTGAGTTGATTGATAAGGCGTTGATTAGATTTTTGCAAATTTAGTGTTGATAATCATGATTTGTACCTTGAAATCTTTTGACATGATGATTGAACAGATTTTTTCTGGAAATTAAACTTTTGGTTTATACGAGGACGTGTAAAAGGCTAAGTGTGGGGGAATTTGATGAGTGCATATTATTCATTTATTTTGATTCCATTATATTTAGTTTTATTGCATGTTTCATATGTATATGAGCTTATTATGGTGTTTAATGATTTCAGGAGGAATTGGAGCTGAAATGAGGAAAAAAGAAAAATTGCAGGGTTTTTAGCATTAAGTTGCATGCATGGTCTTGGCTTGGGACTTGGATTTTATTATAGAGTTCTTCCTTAGTTTTTTGGAACATCTTGAATCGTCCCAATCGGAGTTCATATGAAAAAGTTATGATCTTTTTACCAGACGGAAGTTGAACATCAAAGTTTGGAAGTTGGAATTTGCACAGCAGTCACTTGAAGCCCACTTTCGACCTTAATGCAGCCAGAATATGTCAAATCTCAAAAAATAAAAGTTGTAGATCTCGTCGATATCTTCGTTTTGATAGGTAGCAGGCCCCGTAACTCCTTCCGAATCAAAAGTTATGGTCGTTTTTCTAAAGGACGTCGCAACAGAAAATGGAAATTCGCCCAAGCGAATTTGAGCGCGAAAATTGGAAAATCTTGGATTTTTGGAAAGTTTCTAAATGCAGATTTTGGCAGATTTCAACATGGAATGTGATTATTATTTCTATTAGCTTTAGGATTTACTTTATACTAAGATTTATTTTCAAATTAGATTCTATAGTTTTATGGAAACTAGTTATGATTTGTAATTTCTTTTAGGATTTGGATTTCTACTTCCTATAGGATTTAGGACTCTGTCTAGCACTAAAAATAGAAGATGCTAGTCAGGGTTTTATTCATTCAATCATCTACGACATTCTCTCATCTACAACATTAGAGAATTGAAGACATGAACTAAGTTCTTTTTATTCAGTTCTAGGGGATGTTGAACCTTATTTATAATTAATGGTTAATTGAGTATTCATTATTTATTCATTCTCACATGAAATTCATTTTTGATAATCTGATTTACTTTTTGAATGATATTTGGCTTAACTGATTTGATTTCTGCAGGATTGAGTTGGTTAATGAATATCATATGCTAGATCAAGGAATAATATTACGTGTAATTTATATTGTTTCTAATCACAAGTAGTAATTAGTAATATCTGATTGTGAAAAAACTTTTGAGTATTGCTATGATTATCAAAAGACAAGTTAAACAATCCGAGCTTATGTGTTTGTTGCTTGGAATAGTCTAATTCCCTAATTCTTAATGCTGCTATTATATTAAATCTAGAGAGCTTATTCTAGGTTATATAATTGTTAGAATCTTGTGAAAAGCTTGTTTTATTGAGTGACAATCTAAGGGGAGTTTTGGGTAGCAGAGCTTGTTGTTACCTAGGACTATTAGTTTCATTGAAGGATAAATAATGTTACACTTGATTAATCTATTATTGTAAAAAGGTGATACTGAACTGAAGAACTGATGCTTTTTATTCATTGTTTATTCTTATTAGTTTATTCTTGTTAATTTAATTAATTAATTCAAAATCCCCTTGTCATTAGAAATCACAGGATAAATATAAAACAAATCAATCTCTGTGGGATCGATCCTTGCTTACTATTATGCTCATTGTTTAAATTTGTAAAGTGAAAGTGATGTTAATTTAGGAGTGTAAACGATAGCTCCCACATTCTCCCCTCCTTATAAGAATTTCGTCCTCGAAATTTCAATAAGGTTACTCAAAAAGATTCAGACAATTCTTCCTCATCTTTTCTTCAAGCTCCCACGTAGCTTCTTCAGCATTGTGGAATCTCCATAGGATTTTGACAGAATGTATAACTTTATTTCTCAATTTATGCTCTTTACATTCCAAAATTTCTATAGGAACCTCCTCGTACGATAAGTCCTTCTCGACTTGAATCAGCTCGTGGGATATCACATGTTTGTAATCCGGCTTGTACGGACGTAACACTGACATATGAAACATATTGTGAATATGTTCCAGTTCAGGAGGTAGAGCCACCTCGTACGCCACTTCCCTTATTTTCTTCAGTATTTCGAATGGTCCAATAAACCTTGGACTCAATTTACCTTTCTTCCCAAATTTTATCATTCCCTTCCAAGGAGATACCTTCAAAAATGCATAGTTTCCCACTTCGAAATCTCTTTTCTTGCGATGAATATCTGCATACTTCTTTTGTCGATCCTGAGCTGCTACCAGTCGAGCTCTTAAAACTTTGATGATCTTCACAGTCTGCTGCACCAATTCTGGCCCCAATAATCTTCTTTCACCTACCTCGTCATAACATAAGGGCATTCTGCACTTTCTCTCATATAAGGCTTCATACGGCGACATTCCAATGCTTGCATGATAACTATTGTTATACGTAAACTCCACCAATGGAAGATGATCTTCCCAACTTCCCTTGAAATCCATCACACAGGCTCTGAGCATGTATTCTAATGTTTGAATCGTTCGCTCGCTTTGCCCATCTGTCTGTGGATGATACACAATACTCAACCTTATTTGTGTCCCCATTCTTTCTTGAAGACTCCTCTAAAAGTTTGACGTGAAGCGCGGAGACACGATTGATGCTGGCACTCCATGTCTCGAAATTATCTCTTTGATATACAACTTGGCTAACTGATCCAAAGTATACCTGATCTTGATCGGTAAAAAGTGTGTTGACTTTGTAAGACGGTCGACAATCACCCATATAGCGTCATAACCCTTCGGTGTCACTGGAAGTCCTACTAGAAAATCCATCGTGACGTGCTCCCATTTCCATTCTAAAATTTCCAACGGCTGTAATAGTCCACTTGGTCGTTGATACTCTGCATTGACTCTTTGACAAGTTAAATAGCAGTTGACGCATTCAGCAACCTCTCTCTTCATGTTAGGCCACCAATAATGTTTACGCAAATCTTGATACATCTTCGTGCTTCCTAGGTGCATTGAGTATCTCGTATTGTGCGCTTCTTAAAGAATCTCTTCTCTTAACTCTGGTACTGCAGGTACACAAATTATTCCTTCAAATCTCATCAATCCAGTGTCGTCGATCTTATACTTTAGCTCTTCGCCTTCAGCCAACAGCTTCTTTATGTTACCGCATTCTTCATCATTCCCTTGTGATTCTTTCACCTTGTCTAATAAAGTTGAACTTGCTTCCATTTCTATTACTTTATCCGAGTCCTTCGGATTTTTCACCTCCAACTCCATTTTCTCCATTTCTCTTACTAATTCTTCCTGGTTTGTAAATACAAATAACTTTTCTCTGCTTTTCCTGCTTAAAACATCTACTACTACATTGGCCTTCCTGGGATAATATAGAATATCACAATCATAGTCCTTAATCAATTCTAACCATCTCATATGCCTCATGTTTAACTCCTTTTGTGTAAAGATATACTTCAGGCTTTTGTGGTTTGTGTATATTTCACACTTTTCTCCGTAGAGATAATGTCTCCAAATCTTAAGGGCAAATACTATAGCAGCCAATTCAAGGTCATGGGTAGGGTATCCCTTTTCATAGTCTTTTAATTGTCGTGACGCGTACGCAATGACTTTACCATTCTACATTAACACGCAACCCAGTCCCTTGTGTGACGCATCACTAAACACTGTAAAAACCCCCTATACTATCTGGTAAAGATAACACAGGTGCTTCACTTAATCTTTTCTTCAATTCCTGAAAACTCTGTTCACACTTCTCAGTCCACACATACTTAACAATCTTCCTCGTCAGATTAGTTAATGGTGTTGCTATCTTTGAGAAATCCTGAATAAACCTTCGGTAATATCCTGCCAATCCCAACAAACTTCTGATCTCTGTCGGTGTCTTCGGTTGTCCCAAATTTTTCACCGCTTCTACTTTAGTTGGATCAACAGAAATTCCCTCGTTATCGATAACATATCCCAAAAATTGAACTCTCTTCAACCAGAACTCACACTTTGAATATTTTGCATATAGCTTCTCCCTTCTCAACGTTTTAAACACCATCCGTAGATGTTCAGCATGCTCCTCTTCAGTCTTTGAATACACCAAAATGTCGTCAATGAACACCACCACAAATTTATCCAAATACGGTTTAAATACTCTGTTCATCATGTCTATAAAAGTAGCTGGTGCATTTGTCAGTCCAAACGACATCACTAAGAACTCATAATGACCGTAATGAGTTCTAAATGTTGTCTTTGGAACATCATCTGTTCTCACCTTCAACTGATGATAACCAGTTCTCAGGTCAATCTTAGAAAAACATCTCGCTCCTTTAAGTTTATCAAACAGATCGTCTATTCTTGGTAACAGATACTTGTTCTTGATTATCACCTTATTCAGTTCTCTATAATCTATACACAATCTCATCGAACCATCTTTCTTCTTTACAAACAACACTAGTGCTCCCCACTGAGGTACACTAGGTTGAATGTACTTCTTATCCAACAACTCTTGTACCTGGATTATTAACTCTTTCATTTCTACCGGAGCCATCCTATATGGTGCTTTCGATATCGGTGCTGTCTTCGGTACTAAATCAATTACAAATTCTATCTCTCGGTCTGGTGGAAGTCTAGGAAGTTCTTCTGGAAAAACATCCCCAAACTCATTGACTACAGGTATATGTCCCATGTCCGAATTCACCGTACGTGTATCCACTACATGAGACAAATAACCTACACACCCTTTCCGTAGTATTCTCTTGGCCTGCATCATCGTCAGACAACTCGTTTGTCTTGGCGACTTGCTACCATAAAATACAACCTTAGACTTATTCGGTGTTTTAAGGCGTATACTCTTCTTCTGACAGTCTATAACTGCTTCTTGTTTAAATAACCAATCCATCCCTAGGATAATATCAAATTCTCCTAGGTGTATTGGAATCAAGTTCACACTTAGCTTATGCCCTCTTATTTCCACACAACAATTTCTATGGATATACTCTACGGGGATCACTTCTTTGTTTGCAACTTCTATATTCATTGGGTTCTTTAGCTTTTCACAGGGAAAATTTAGTCTTTTTACAAATTCATTAGACACAAATGAACAGGTAGCTCCCGAATCAAATAATACATATGCATTTATTTCATTGATCGGAATAATACCTGACACCACCTCTTTTGATGCAGCCGCATCTTGCATAGTCATATTAAATGTTCTTGCTGTCGGCTTACTCTGCTGAACTGGTCCTTCAATGGTTAACTTTGTAAAACTGCTCTTATTTCCGCTTCCTCCATCTGTATTCTTCTTCAATAGACAATCCTTGAATCGATGCCCTGTTCCTCCACAAGAAAAACAACCACCTTTCTTTGGCTTAGGATAATTTGGTGAAATATGTCCTTCCTGACCACAATTATAACATACGTTTTTCCATTTCATACACTCTCCTGAGTGATTCTTTCCACACTTTGAACACGCTGGCTTCTTCTGCTGAGTATTTCCTTATTGCGTTCCTGATTCATTGCCACTGTTGTTCCACTTACGTTTCTTGTTGTTACTGCCACCACTGCTGGCACGCTGATTTCCACCTTCCACCTTCCATCTTTTTCTTATTCTTTTCCCTATTGTACTTAGACATCGCTTCACTACCACCTTCTGCAATGATAGCCTTTTCCAATAACGTTGAAAATGTATTAATTTGCAAAACTGCCACCTTACTGTATATCCAAGGCTTCAATCCATTCTTAAATCTGCGCGCCTTTCTTGCCTCTGTGTCCACCTGATGTGGTGAAAATCTTGCTAGCTCGTTGAATTTGGCTGTATATTCTGAAACTATCATGCTCACTTGCTTCAATTCAAGAAATTTCACTTCCATTATGGCTTGCATGCTTGGCGAGAAATAATGCTCGAAGAACAACTCCTTAAACCTTATCCAAGTTACCACTGCTGTTCAGGCTCTAGTCTGGTTTGATTCCAACCAATAATTAGCTTTACCTGTCATTAAATAGGTAGCAGAAGTTGTCTTTTGCCCCTCTACTACTCTAGCAATCACAAATACTTTTTCCTTCTCCTTCACCCAGGTCTGAGCTTCAATAGGGTATGTGGTTCCCTAAAATTTTGGTGGTCTGACTACTTTAAAGTCTTTAAAATTCGACAATCCAACATCTGACCTACCTCTAGCTGCTGGTGCTCAATTTTGCATAGCTTGAGCTAACATATCAATAAAGTTCTGTATTGGGTCTACCTGACCTTCTTCATTATTTACAGATCTTTCCTCCCTCTAGTTACGATTTTGACGTCTTGGCAGCATTATCTGATTAAACAAAACCATAATTTATTATATCGAGTTTAATTATAAGATATATCTTCTAAGTGTTTAAAATATAACATGTAATTTAAACTCTAACAATCATATTATCATAATGTTGTATTAACGAATTCAACCTGCTGAATTGACTAATTCAGCTTGTTGAATTAATATATTTATTCTACTGAATTCATATATTCAGCTTGCTGAATTAACACATTCAGCTTGCTGAATAACATATTCAGCTTGCTGAATTAACATATTCGATTTACTGACTTTTCAAACAAATAGCTTCTCATTTTAATTCTTACTACTTTTCTATTTGATCAAACAAGTAATTATAATACTGTATTTATATTCATATACCAAATTTTTTAGTGTCGTACACCTACTTGACATATTTTTATAAATGCTAACTATCCCATTCTTAACATCCAGAGATGGGTTCTACCAAAAGACATACTCCCCTACACACCTAATATGGGGATAAATCATATTTACATACTACCTCATACAGTCTGAGGTTTACATTAAGCATAAAACCCTATAAACAAAAGGGGTTCTACTGCATCTATATACAATATAAAGCTATTAAACTATCACTGCGCATCTGGAGAGGGTACGCCTGCATGCTCCTGCTCTGGTGGACTGAGTCCATCCATAAGTCGACGTCTAACAGATCGACTCAACTCGCCAATCTCGAGGTATGACCTCCTTTCTCCTACTTGGGGACCAGTATATGCTGCATCTAAATCCCGTTCCAAGGACTCCATCCTAACCCGTCCAGCCTTTGCCTCAACCTCTAACTGATCCAATCTTCTCGCTGCTCGTACCCAGGCATCCTCAACTCAGATCCTGTCAGCGATCTCTAAGTCAAACCTCAGGTGCAACGCCTGATGCTCAATACTCATTACCGCAAACTTATTATTCTCTTGTTCTAGTATCTCCCTCAGGTCAGCATTCATGGAAACCATATGCGTAGCCAAGGTCATCTGCTCCTGCAACTGTATCTTCATCCCAGCAAGCTCGTTCTGAGCTTGATATGCCAGCTCCTTGTATTGAGTTTCAATAAAGTGATGAGTGGCATTCTCCTGCTCTAACTCTGTCACTCTATTCTCCAACGCCATGTTCTCTTCGAACAAATCCTCCATTACATCCTCGTCACTCTCATCACTATCAGCATGATCCTCTACCAGATCTATCGGCTCTTGCTTCACTGTATGGCTACCTTGTCCTTCCTCAGACATCCTATAACCAAACAAACACAACATCAGTGTCACAATAAAATATATTCATTGATAAAATGAAACAATTTTTTATTTTGTACAATCTATACTAGATGAATCTCCACAATTTACCTCTTAGCATACTCTATATGAGTTTTCTTCTAAGGTTATAACATAGGTTTCGCATCCTAAAGTTTATAACCTACGACTTTGATACCAATCTGTGACACCCCCAAATCCGAGTTCTCAAACCCCGGGTTTGGTGCTCACAATCCATCATCATTATTAGCATTCTATAAACTATTGCGGAATAATAAACTTACATTGTTCATTATAATAAAGTCTTCCAACATTATCCCAAGGTCTATTAACCTTAACTTATACATATCTTAATTAAGTTATCCTTAGTTACACAAAAGGTTTACATTACCAATGTATATAATATAATACATAAATAATCTTTTTATCTATTCCTGCACTTTTCCTTTGCCTTTGTCCCTCTTGGACGTCTCTGGCATGGCTGAAATAAATGTCATGATATAGCAAGGGTAAGCAACAAATTTACTTAGCAAGTTTAAGTACGAAGAAGACATATCATGATTAGCTAAAAATTTATTGTTCAATGTTCAACAATAGAAATTAATTTTGAAAGAACATGAATTAAGTCTTGATAACTGAATATTTGAATAGTTGAATACCAGATGCTGAGTGGTCATAGTGACCATGAACTTATGCTAAGGTTGTCAGTATTTAAACTAGTCCTTTTAATAAGTTTTGATAATCAAGGGGATCAACCTTTCATACCCGGTGTATTATGCATAAACACTTAATGTATGAGCAATAATTGTTTTTCAATAATACTTTAATGAAATTATTCTTTTTCTTAGTCTTGAGTCCTTAACAAGTCAATTGGTGAAGAATAGCTTTTAACAATATATTTGATATAACAAATTTAAACATACTTGATCTAGCTGATACAATGAGCATAAATCTATATCTTAAACAGTTCATGAATAAAAAAACTTTAACTAATTCACAGTTCAATAATAATAGAACAAGAATTTAATTGCACCGAGTGTGAGTATCAATAATCAATATAGATGTGAATAATCAACAATAATTATTCACTAACTTGTTTTGAAATTAATAACTCAAGTTTGAGTCAGAGAACTTGCCTCGACTGCGATCTACTACTACACAATTTAATTTAATCTTTTTATTGTAAAGACCTATCATTGTTAAGATTGATCTTAAAATCAGCATATCATACTTTATATCATAATACAATTACTCTATCAACAATTTAGTTAACACTTAACCACATAATCAATTATCTAAAAATATCTTTATTATTATCATTCTTTGATAATATTTTAATTACTTTTTCATATACCTTATGATTTAACAATTAATCTTTCCTTTTATTAGCTCTTCCTTATAATCTAGTAATCCGAATACTAACAATCATAGTCTAGATTATACAAACACGCAATCCAGCCACCTGGATTGGCTAATCCAGCAAACTTGATTCAACAAACTTCCAATCCAGCAAGCCTGAATTCTAAATCCTTCAATCCAGCAAGCCTAGATTCTAAATCCTTCAATCCAGCAAGCCTGGATTTTAAATATTTCAATCCAGTAAACTGGATTCAACTATTTTTAAATCCAGCCAGCAGGATTCCATATCTCCTTTAACGAAAATACCAAATCAACTTATTATTTTTTTTATCTTTTGGCCATACTTATATACATGTATTTCATACACAAAAAGTATTTTTTCGTAATTTTTTAATTTCTTTTAGTATTTTTAAAAAAATCATTTTTAATGTGTGGCTTAAGAAATTAGCCCCATCATGCTCAACTCCAGAAATTCCCATCCCTTGGCATAATCTTATACTTGTTAACGTGACCCTCTAGTTTAAATTTTGTGGCCATCGGAGTTATAGAACTCCGGTTATAGCAGTTTTCGTCCGAAAAACCCAAATATTGAAATGGTCATAACTTGATCTTTTTAAGTCGGAATGAGCTCATTTTTGGACAGGAGCTACTTTATGTCAGAAATTTTCATATCCCAAAAGGCCGGAAATTTTGTCAAAATTTAAATGGCCGAAACTGCCCTTGAAAAATCTTGGGCAGTTTGTTTTTGGGATTTTCCTCTTTTACATACTTTACTAAAATCAGTCCATATGGAAATCTACAACTCCTTTTTTGGTGATTCCACTTGCGTTTGAAAGATAACTCATCATATTATTATTCCAAATTTTTCTAGAATTTTTAAATTTTAGAAAAATGAAAAAACTGCCCCTAGCATTGACTGTACAAAAATAGTTTGTTTTTCTATCTAAAGATAAAACTATTTTTGCTAAAACAGTCGTTACTACTTGTGTACTCAATATTTTTGAGTGCTACCACTTGAGTTTAGTAGTTAACTTATATATCTAGCACCCCTTTTTAACAGATCACAAAAAGAAGGTGTATATCAAAAATTGTAGTCGATCAAAGGAAGTGAAAAAACTAGAATTTTCTAACAAAACACAACTAGTTTCTTTTCTATCCTTTTGATATACTTTCTAACACTCAAATATGTTAGAACCACACAAGAAACCATGTAAAACATGCAGATAGAGGGTTTTAAACCTCAAGATCATAAACTTTAAATAACCAAAATCAAACAAAATAAAAAGGAAATCCACAAGTTTAAGATTTATACCTTGAATTTTGAGCACTTCTTCTTAATCTTCCAAAGTAATTAATAAATTTACAATGCATGTAAGACCACATCCTCCTCTCTTGCTCCTAGGGTTTTCTACACCTCAACTCTCTCCTTCTTTCTCTCTTTCTCCCACCGAACTCTCTCTCTCTTTTTCCTTTCTATTTCCATTTGTTTGGTTGGCTAACTTAGGATGAGATGAAAGAGAATTTTGTTTTAAGTGTTGGAAAAAAAACTATAGATATATTTGGTATATCTATACGTAATCTACTAACATATCTCTTCCCTTCTCTCTCCATATAGCTTGCAGTCTTGGCAATAATAGTGTGGCAAAATCATGGAGTGACACATAAGTGAGTTGGTGACCAAATGAAGAAAGAAAAAAAACATAAGTCACATGCCCATTTCTCTACACATGGCCGGATTCTTCCCCCCATATATTCCTCACTTTTACTTTATTTTAAAATGTAAAATTTGCGAAATTAAATGACCATAATGACCCTCTTGAATTGGGCTAGGATTGGGCCATTCCTTTAATTCTTTTGGGCTTGAAAATAATTAGTTTGGCTACTAATTAAAATGAACTTGGGTCTCCACAATTAAATAATTGTACTACTAGTATACTTGCCCATTAATTTTAATATTGGGCTAGTTTAACAATTTAGTTGCTCTTAAATCAAATTATCTACAATTCCAATGCTTAAAAAAATTATTAGACTTGTTTAAATTACTTGCCATCCTTAGTAATATTAAATCTATTATCACATGAACTATTACTCATTATTATTGATATTTACACATTCTCATCAATCAATAATGTTAATTAATTTACGTAACCCAATTAGACTTGTCTTATTCAAGTTTATTGAGTACTTAATTAGGGTTTAACACCTTAAATCTATTTTCTAGATTATTAAAATACTTAGGTTAGTTCACTAACTTATTTATCTTATTAGTGGGACCTCCTTTAAATATTATAGTATATTATTCACATAATCACTTAATCATCCATAATATATTACAGATTATTTAATATATTTATTTACAATGTACCATAGAAAATTCTTAGTTATTACAATCAATTTCCTAGTAGTAATAGATATTTGCTCAATGTAAATATGGTCGATATGACAATAATTCGGAATTATACAATATATAAAGTGTAAAGAGTTTAGGGAACTTACATTCAATATGAAAATCAAATGAAGTTAGAGAACTTGCAATAAATGAGAATATTCATTAATAATCAGTGAATGTGGAATAATCAACAATAATTATCCAATAACATACTTTGAAAAATAATAACTCGAGTTGAGTTAGGGAAACTTGCCTTAAGCGTAGTTTACCAACTCTATAGCTTATCAACCTTTTGAAATCCTATTGTAACATAGTTATGTATACAACACATTTATTAGTTACTCCACTCTACAAGTTAATAATCTCATACATGTTCGATCACATAAGTCAACGACATACATTTATTCCTATCTTAGTAATGTAAATGGAATGTCACATTAGTATGCTATCACACCGTGTAGCTCTATAATCACCATTTACTTAGCTTGTAGAAAAGTATTAATAAAGTTTGTAAAAATCTTTAGATTCTTGTTTTCTCATAGCCATTATGCGCTAGAACTCTTTAAACATCATGGTAATCATGTGTTAAAGCTGAAAGCAGTATAACATACATGTTACAAGTATACAGATTACAAATAAACCATCAGACCAAACTGCAGGAGGGCTAAGCTGCTCCCTGGTTAGGCTTAGGGACGGCGCAGCTGCGCTGTCCCCTGGCCAGACCAGAGTTGAGCTTTGCTCTTCCTGGATCTATCTCATTCTAAGCATACGTAGATATCGACATATAACATATACACATGTTAAAGAATATTGCATGCTTTTAAGGTCCATCTAAGTTTAACTTTGTATGTTATGGTTTTAGTTTGGGATCTTTAATGAGTTAAGGCCACTTAAGGCCATGAAATCACAAGGGCTACTATGTTCACCATGTATCCACATGAGGTAGTCATGAAATTAGTTAGTATGCATGCTCATAAAGGTTTTCATCATATACGCATAACTAACATCATTATTGCTTTAAAATATGTCTAACTCATGCTTGACTAACTTTCATTGTGTCAAACCAAGATGGACGTACATATGTGTTATGTGTGTTCACATAGGGAGTACTAATCATACATGCTCTAAAATCAGAACGTACACAACATCACGCTCATAGTATTAATTTTCAACACATCCAAGTTTGTTTTTAAAAGTCATTTTAATCCAACCTAAAATATTTTTAACACATACATATCAATTTGAATCACATTTCATGCATAGTTAGACCATATACACACGCTCACAAATGTCAAAACTGAGACATTATTAGTTTCATCAAAGTTTATTTTTTTAAAACTCCAAGTCTCCTTTAGAAGACGCATACTAAAGCAAGTTAAGGTACGTATGGTATGCGAAGGAACTTAAGTTTACAAATCAGGTCTGTTTTTGTACATGTGTAAGTTGTATTATCATGTTAGAACTACCATATCACTTCAGAAATCAAGAATAAAGATTGGTGCACGGCGTAACTGTGTCGTTTTGAACTACAGGGAGCGCACATATGCACCTTACCCTCGATAGTCTAGAAGTGCCTCTGCTTAAAACAGAAATCAAACCATACACCTAATTTATTTATACAACAAGTTTAAACTTCTATCACATTGTTTCTTAACATGCATATAAACTTCATAAACACATTGAAAATAATTCCCAATCAAGTTCACAAGAATTCATGGGAATTTCTACAATCTACCCAATTTGAAACTAAAAGCATAAAATAAGAAATTTACCTTCTAAGAAGTTTTATAAGACCCCAAATTATTAATAAATGAAACTTAATTTCCTCTATTTATTATTTTGAAATAGTAAGGGTTGAATTGATTAATGAGGTTAGTTATGGGTAAAATGAGCAAATATTTTAAATAAGCAAGTGGTTATAAAATATTCATTGTTGTCGGGAAATATATTCGTACGATGGCGCAGTCTTTTGTGGACCCCATAACAGAAAGTGATTGGATGAAGAAAACGACAAGTATACGTTATTTATAAATAACGGCGTAGTTGTTACCGTTAATACTGTTGGAATACCCGGTGGTTAAAACACAGTAATACGCGTTATTGCACAGTAGCACACGATATTGCACCAATTATTGATTCTTACGTAAGAAGGCACTACTCAATAATTGTTACAGTAATTACTGTTCAGTATTTTATTTTATTGATTCAATAATTGCTACGTTGATATTTTATATTACTATTGTTTCAATAATTGTCATTACATAGTATTTTCCATTATCGAAGCAATAATTCATATTATCTGAATAATATTATTAGATAAAATTATTGATAATGTCTAGAAAGTTCTGTCTAAGGAGAGGTTTGGTCACCTAATTACGCGCCAGTAAGGAAAAATCCTTATTGGAAAGCCCCCTCTTTCCTGGGAACTGCCTGGTTGTCAGTATTGTGATTCTGTAATATTATTTGTGAATAATTAATTATTAATTTATATGATGAGGAAAATATTCATTTTATGTGGATATAGATGGAGAAAATTTTTAAAGTGACAATTGTTGAAAATCGATATTTTATCTTTTCTGATAAAATAATATTTTATTATATTATTGTAATATAATAATGATGATATTTTTACAATGAATGTGAGATATATGAGTATACGAGGAGGAAGAGTATTTTTGTTGCAAAAGTTGTTTAAAACATGTTAAACATGTCTATGGGCCCATTTTTTGACTGAAATTTGATTATAGCCTGTAGAATCGTCCGTTTATGGATTTCGGTCAATTTCTGTTTGGAATTTAGAAAAACTTTCTTCTATAAAGTTGTAGATAATGGAAATTCCTATGGGCAAGTCACGAGGTTTGAATTTTTCTGATAAAAGGGCTATTTATTATGAATTATTGAAGTTCAAAAGTTCTGAAATAATTAATTTTTGGAAGTTTTAAATATTTTATTTGTGAAAAACGTTTTTCTTACTTTTTTTGAGTGGGTGGTTGATGTTTGAATTCAGCTGGTGTGCATAGGAGATTTTTAAAAAAAAAATTATTAAATTTTCTGCTTTGGTGTTCTAAGCGTTTTCCTATAAATAGGGTGCTTAGGTTAGAATTGAAAATTACACCAGAAACTAAAGTTTTCTCTCTTTTTTTCTCTCTCTATTATCGAGCGTATTCTTGTGAGTATTTTGATACATTGAGTGTTGCTGTACGGTGCGAGTTTCTTTCAGCTCTATATCCAGTATTCCAGTCAGAAGTACTGTCTTTTCAAGGTAAGTGATATTTTTTTTATATAAATGATTTTATTTCTTCCAATATCATTATGCCAAAATATTGATCTAAATTTTTATCAAATTTGAAACTTTTTGTCTCGGGATTACTATTCACATATACGACACTATTCACGAATACGACACTATTCACAGAAAAATTAAATTTTCGTTTTTCGTCTAAAATATCTGTTATGTATACTAGCTTTGATTGTATCCATGTTTTGATCATTCTTGAATTTTACTTCGCTATGATTATTTATGAAGTATTTTTGAACTCGGATTGTTTGAAATACGAATCCTTAATATTTATTCTTTTGTTTCATTGGATTCGTTTTCTTTAAAAGATTTTTCATCATCCTCATTTCTAAATGATGATATAATTGAATATCTTTGGCCTGTAGTGCAAAGATTAATGATTTTATGATGAATATCTTTGGCCTGTAGTGCAAAGATGAATAGGTGTTGATATGAACATGACCAACTGATGAATATATGTGGCCTGTAGTGCAAAGATGAATATTTGATTCAAGATGTTTATTGATAGATGTTACAGGGATAAAATATTGATGATGGACTTTTAAATTCATAGATGATAGTAGATTTCATCCTCTACTTAACTCTTCTAATGAATTATTATTTCCGCTGCGAATTTTAATTTAATATTTGTTGTCTATTGTATTCTATTAAATTTTTCCCTGTTGAGGACTAACGATAATTTGTTCTATATTATCTTAGTCATAATATTCTTTATTGGGCTAGTTGAGCTCACGCTTTTTCCTTTCTGTTCCATTTTTCTTCTCAAGAAGCGAGACTATAGCGAGTACTAGCCGGGGTATGGAATGAAGGTTCTAGAAAGTCGTTTTAGTAGTCCTCACCATTTTTGTAAAATAATATATCAATAATTGTAACGAGGACATATTTTAGTGTGGATATTGTCTAGATGACAATATTTGTATTTAAACTCATAGTTTTTATGTTGTATTAATAAAGTTGTAGTTGTACCATGTATTTTGATGACTCAGAATGGGTGTTGTATACCTATTTTGGGGGCGTCACAAGTTTAATTCCCACTCTCTGCAATTCCAGACTCCTTCTTACTCAACAAAGTAACTCACACTATCAACTTCAAATTTATCAGACAATCACAACAACAAGAAAAATGAAGAAGAGTGTTGTTATTTATAGAGGATTAAGTGACCAGTTATTGGTTTTACATTAGGGTTTGAATCCATGAGGTAGAAAAAGAAGCCAATGGTTAAGGAAGAGTTGGCTAACCACTCTCCCTCAGTTATTTCCACAGCCATGATAACCCCCTAGCTAGCCACTATTAACAACAATGCATTTTATGTAAAGGAGAGTGTAGCACTGTTTGGGCCAACTGATTTTGGACAAGCCTTTTAAATCTCAACATTTAGTTCCAATATGCTTAGTTTAGTTCCTCTTTGGTTCCCTCATGTGATTTTAATGTACTAATGTGACTACATAATAAAAAGTTAGGGATTATATATATACTCAATCTTATAATCAATGCACATTAGGTTTTTTATAAAATAATATTTAAATTGGGTTAGAATATAATTTGGTTGGGTATTAACAACCCATTATTTTCCATACAACTTATTATTCCCATTATGCCCAAATACTATAATGATATTCAATATTAAATGTTTATTTAGGTTCCTCCCAAATTTCTAAGATGCATAGTTAATTAACTTTTTCTATATTAGAATACCTCACATGATTCTATTTTGCTACTTAGTACTTCATACCATTCAATTTACTTTTACCACGTGATTTCAGTTATGTCATACATTAAAATAATATCTCATATTGTATCCAAAGTAATAACAAACTTTCCAAATCTGGCCACTAGCGCAGCTGCGCCAGTTTATACTGCAGGAAAGGCGCAGTTGCGCTGCTCTCTGACAGTGCCAAACTGGTTTAGCTACTTGCCATTTCCAGTTTCTATATCTAATCTAGTTTCACATAGCATATAATAAATCCCAAATGGATATTACTACTAGTTAAACGCCTTATTTTATATTTCATGCATGAAATTATTTTATTACTAAATTATATGCAACTACTCATTATAACAATTAATTAAATAATATAATATTAATTAATCTTTCTCTTATTAATTCATTCCTCTATTAAGTCACTTAATGAATCTCTTAGCCTTTCCTGATGCAACACTAGGCAATCCTCATAAGCTTTTAAATTAAGCTTTTCATCAATTCCACCATAACATATAATTGTCACATACTTAATTTAATTTAATTTGATTTACTATATCCCATGAAACAACAATATTTATTTATATAAATATTCAACTTTCATAATTATTAATATTATTCAGAAAATTCTCGGGTATTACATCCCCCCCCTTATTCAAATTTCGTCCTCGAAATTGGTACAAGGTTACACAAACAGATAGGGATAGTCCTTCCTCATTTTATCCTGTAGCTCCCACGTAGCCTCCTCGGCGTTGTAGTTTCGCCAAATTACTTTTATAGAAGATATAGTTTTATTTATCAAAGTTTGCTCTTTCCTATCTATTACTTGGACACTAATTTCCTTGTAAGTCAAATTCTTCTCTACTTGAATAGGCTTATAAGATATCATGTAGTTATAGTCAGGCTTTTATGGGCGCAACACATAATGTGAAACACATTATTGATGTGTTCCAGCTTGGGTGGTAAATCTACATTATACGTCACTTCGCCTACTCGCTTCAATACCTCAAATGGTCCTATGAACCTCGGACTCAATTTTCCTTTCTTACCGAATCTTATTTTTCCCTTCCACGAAGATACTTTCAAAAATACAAAACTTTCGACTTCAAAGTCTCAGTCTTAACGATGCAAATCTGCGTATTTCTTTTGGCGATCTTGTGCAGCTACTAGTCTGGTTCTTATCGTTGTCACTACATCAGCTGTTTGTTGAACTAATTATGGTCCTAACATTTTTTGCTCTTCGACTTCATCCTAACACAATGGTGTTCTACACTTTCTCCCATAAAGAGCTTCGTGCGGTGGCATACTGATACTCGTATGATAACTATTGTTGTAAACAAATTCTACTAAGGGTAAATGGTCGTCCCAGTTTCCCTTGAAGTCCATCACGTAAACTCTAAGCATGTCTTCTAACGTTTGTATGGTTTGCTCACTCTGTCCATCGGTTTATGGATGATAAAAGGTACTCAATCTTAACTGTGTTCCCATCCTCTCTTGTAAGCTCTTCCAGAAATTTGATGTGAAGCACGGATCTCGATCGGAGACAATCGACATCGGCACTCCATGTCGCAAAACAATTTCTTTTACATACAACTTTTCTAATTAATTCGAATCAAAATGAATCTTTATTGGTAGAAAATGAGTTGTCTTTGTTAGTCGATCCATGATAACCCAGATGGCATCATAACCTTTTTGTGTGACTGGAAGTCCAACCACAAAATCCATCATAATGTGCTCCCATTTCCACTTGGGTATTTCTAATGGTTGAAGTTGACCACTTGGCTGTTGGTGTTGTGCTTTGACTGGTTGACAAGTAAGACATCTATTGACGCACTCTGCAACCTCCCGTTTTAGATTGGGCCACCAAAAGTGTTGTCGAAGACCACGGTACATCCTCGTGACTCCTGGATGAACATAATACATCGTATTGTGTGCTTCATGAAAGATTTCCTCTCTTAGTTTCGTTACGGTTGGCACCCATATTCAACCTTCAAATCTCAATATACCATCCTTATCCACCTTGAACTTTTCTTCCTCATTTCATACTATTATCTTCCTTATCTTCTCACATTCTTCATCTTTCTCTTGTGATTCCTTTACTCTATCCAATAATATTTGATGTGCTACCATCACAAATAATCTTCCCTTAGACTTTCCTGGTCCCTTCACCTCTATTTCCAATTTCTCCATTTCTCTTATTAACTCCTCCTGAGTTGTTAACTTGAACAATTTTACCCTTTATTTTCTACTTAAAGTGTCGACAACTACGTTAGCCTTTCCTGGGTGATAAAGAATCTCCAAGTTATAGTCCTTGATTAATTTTAACCACCTTCTTTGTCGTATGTTCAACACCTTCTGTGTAAAGATATATTTTGGACTCTTGTGGTCTGTGTGTTGACACTTGAAATTTTCTGTACACCTATCACTAACATTACAGGAGAGCAGATTCATCTTTTAAGAGGGAACCCTGAAAGATGATCCATATCCATGCTGGGTACTACCAGAAATTCAGTATCAACCCCGAATCGCAATCTGGGAGTAACAATTCCAATCTCGGAGATAACCCCAAGGCATGCAGATACAATACCAGAACACACACTGGAGAAGACCGATTAATCTCAGAGATAACCCCGAGGTATCCAGTCTCAGTCCCAACCATGGGAATAGCCACTAACCTTGGTGATAACCCCGAGGAATGCAATTTTAGCTATAACCCCAGAAATGCTTGTTACAAATATATCCAGCTTCAATCTCGGCGCTCACAACGAGATACACTGTACCAGCCCGACGATAACATCGGGAAGACTGATACACCTCAAAGATGACAATGAGGACCTTCAACAAATTGCAGCAGTCCAATCCCAGCGAAGCTGAGCAACGTCTGCTTTATCAGCCCAATCTGGCGATAACACCGGTGAGGGGCAACATCGTCATCTGACGAACACGATGTCACACCACGTCGCCTCAACATAGCTACGCAACAATGTCCCACAAGACTAACCAATCCCGAGTGACTATTGTGCGGGGTAACGGATGAAAGTTGAAGCTTGAAGACCGGAGGGCACCGTCCCATCTTCAATGACTTCTCACAAACTCTAATCCCATGCCATCGTACAACTCTCGACAACGACGGTCCGAAATTGGTCCTGTATACCTCAAATGGATGCCCGGATTGCACTTCTAAAAGTCCCAGTGGACATTACAGTGCCTGAGTGCACGTACTTCGAGACGACCTGAGTAAAAAAATCCAGGCCCACTCGGGTTGCCTCTGGTACACCTGCGGCTCAGCCGCAGGTACCTGCGGCTCCACCCTATATAAATAAAGGGCTTGGGGTGGCCATTTTAGAAGAGAAAACGACGAGGAAGCCCTGCCCAATTTGCTCTGTACTCACCCCTGACTGAGTGCTTTCCCATTTTAAACACTTGTGAGCTCACATATAGCTTATTTTGTACCTACAAAAGCCAGTGTTTACCCACTTTAAAGATATTGAAGTCTTCTTTGGCAGCCCACTGTAAGCCTTCTTTCACACTTTAAAGTTTTCTCTTCATCTTTGCACACACCCTTCTACACGTTGAGAGTCGTGTTGCATATTTTGCCCGGACTTCGGTCCGTGGTTTATTTTTAGTTTGTATATACATATATATTTATATATATGGACTAACATTATCGAGTTATGCCTCGATTGAACCTAGACTTCGGTCTGGAGCGTTTAATTGCTTTTGTATATATATACACTTATATATATGAACTGCGTGTCAAACTCTGTTCGATGAGCCTAGACTTATGTCTGGTGCGTTTAATGGCTTTCTTATATATATATATATAATTATATATGAACTGCTATCGAACTTTGTTCGGTGAGCCTGGATTTCACATCCGGTGCGTTTACTGCTTTTATATATATATACTTATATATATTAATTGTTGTTGGACTTTGTCCGATGAGCCTGGATTTTATATCCGGTGCGTTTACATGCTTATATATATATATATATATATATATATATATATATATATATATATATATATTTATATTTCGTCCCACCTAGAGTTTACTTCGTGGTGGTTGACCGTTTTTACAGCTTTCTGTACATTTCGTCCCGCCTGGAGTTTTCTCCTTGGCGGTTGATAGCTTTTACAACTTTATTTACATTTTTGATCCCCCATGGAGGTACTTCGTGGTTGGTGATCATGTCTGTATATATATATTTACAGCTTTTATATATATACCTGCTTATCGCTTTCATATAAATTGCAGTATTCTATGCGCCTAGGAATCATGTGGTCACAGATTCATCCCATTGGATCTAGATTCGGTTCCCGTGATGGACATTTTCAGTTGTAAGCAGCTTGTAAATTATTCCGCGGTGTCTAAATTTCGTCAGATGGTTTACATACCCACGAGGAATTCAGCACCTTTTTGTACATTATTTTCGTATGGATGCCTCGCATCTGTTAAATAAAATCAATTCAGCCGAATACGGAATAAAATGGGAGTGTAAAAGGTCTCAATTACTATTGAGCATCAGGGTTTGAAAAACCTCTTTTATAAAACATCACTGCCATATCTTGCTAAAATTGAATTTTTACATAAATTTAAACCCTGTGTATATAGGTGCGAACGAGGCCTCACACTACTTCCAAATAACAGCACCTTAACCCACATACACACACATTCAGATAACAGTTTCTTGATAAGAGGTGGTCACCGTGGTAACACGGATGTCGGGGGGTGCCTAACATCTTCCATCCGCATAACCAAGTTCCCGGACCCTAATGAATCTCGGTTTCACCGACCCGTTTAGCAGTGTCACATCACTGGGTCATTGTGCAAACCTTTTCTCAGTTGTGTTGGTACAACCATTTAAAAAACCAAATGGCAACTCTTATAGTCCAATCGTCGACATTATACATGTCAGACCTTTTTCACTTGTTTTTTCAAACAAATCTCACCTAAAATGAGAACACCAGAGAACAAGTAACGGAAAGGGATAATTAAAAAATCCTGACGTTGACACGTGGCAACTCTGCTGGGGACTCCAGTAAGAGGACTTAAGCCGCTATTACAATTTTTTCAAAATTGTTATCTGCTTGTGTGTGGATGTTGCATTTATATTTTATGATGAATGTGTATGAATGCATTTCCTTACTTAGTGCTTCGCACTATAAACTGCCTGTGATATTAGTGCTTCGCACTATAAACTGCTTGTAATATTAGTGCTTCGCACATGTCATCATGTCATACGGTGAGACGCGATGTATGTAAATGTATGTTGTGTGGTCCCTCCACCAGGAGGCTATCCCGTCGGTGTTTGATTACTGGACTCGTGAGAAGACTAATTCTTCGAGGATCAGGAAAGGCACCACCCAAATCTGCTCCAGTTGAAAGACCGGATTAACTTCTCGCCAAGTAGATTGCGATGATTTGGGAACCTTAATGCCAAAAAGCCGCGAGAGTAACCTAAGATAGGTCAGCCTCTAATAAACCCAAAACTGAGGAAAGTCTCTTCATGCTCTTATTTCAAATTACTTGTAAATTACTTGTAATTATCTTCCATGTCTATCTCTATGTAATAAGAAATAATAAATGTGTACACATACATGCTATAAATAGCTGACATCCGTTTTGTAGGATAAAATTCCAAAACTGGACACATCGTATAACATGTTATTAACCACCTTCCCTAAAGACTAAACTATGCAAGTCTTTTGCAGGGAATCAATCAGACGTACCACCCGTTCGAAGTCCAAAAAGGCAATAGACCTACAGTCAATCATGTCGTCATCCGACCAGACTGAACTTAATCCAGTTTCTCGCAAAGAATTCGACGGATTAAGCAAACAGATTACAGATTTGGCTGTTCTACTAAAAGAATTACACCAGTCTACATAGGGTTAGAAAATACCCGTACATGCTGAATCCTCCACACAAGGAGGAACCCAGGTCGTTACAATACCTGAACTGCAGTTGGATCCGACCAACAGAACTCATGATGCTGCCCATCCCACTGGAGACCCAGACACTGGTGACATCAAAAAGAAAGTCCTCCAAATGGAAGAGACCCTTCGCACTATCAAAGGAATTGGAACACACGGGAGTGTTTCATATGTTGATCTGTGTATTTTCCCTGGTATTCATTATCCAGAAAAATTTAAGACTCCTGACTTTAAAAAATATGATGGGTTAGGAGATCCTTACACACATCTAAAGGTGTTTATTAGAGAACTTGGATCTTATGCAGAGGAAGAAAAACTCATAATGCAACTGTTCCAAAAAAGTTTAACTGGAGAAGCCTGTTCGTGGTACACAAAATTAGACAATTCAAAGATCCATAGTTGGGAAGAGCTAGCACACGCTTTCCTTACTCAATACAACGTTTAATCTCAAATGGCTCCTGATTGGTATCAAATTACCAAGATCAAGAAATAGTCTAATGAGTCTTTTAGAGAGTATGCTCAGAGGTGGAGACGCCTGGCTTCCCAAGTTAGTCCTTCCATGACAGAATCAGAGATGGTCATGACTTTCATATACATACAAGAAGCACCTTTCTATGAAAGAGTTTTAGCTGGCATAGGCAACCCATTTTTTGAAATGGTCAAACATGGGGAGATGACTGAAATGGGATTGAAATCTGGAAAGATTCAAGACCTAGCTGCACTCAAAGCGGTTGCTGATCACATCCAATCTGGAAATTATGGGAACAACCCCCGGAGGGTCCATAAAAAGAAAGAAGAGGATGTTTCCCTAATACTACAGGGTCAAAAAGGCAATCAGAACATGCCTATCCAGAGGAGAAATTACACTCCCTTTCAAGCACAGTCTTCAAACCCTCCAGTACCAAAAGGTGGAGAAGTCAAATGACCTCGAGTATTCACACCCTTAGGGGACACCCACGAGAACATTCTCAATCTTCTAACAACACAGAAGAAAATCATGCATCTTCTTCCACCAGCCAGCCCTAAAGGTCGGGGTTTTAATGCTGCTCAAAAATGTGCTTACCATGCCGGGGCACCTGGACACGATACTTAGGATTGTTGGGCCTTAAAACACAAAATCCAAGACCTGATAGACAACGATGAAATCGTGGTCACCAAACCCGATCAACCTCACGTTCAAGACAACCCTCTTCCTCAACACAAGAAAGAAGAGGTCAACATGATCAATTGGAGCAGTGGACAGAGTTCTAATTTTAGCTGTGAATCCTCCCAGACCCCCAAAAATGGTGATGATAGATGGGATTATGCCAAGTTCCAATTCACAATGGAACGAAAGATGAAAGCTCTTTGTAAACAAATTGAGCAATTGGCAGAACTGGTGACTTATCAGCATCAACTGATTCGTTAGGTAATCAGTCAGGAGCATGCCAGTCTCCTACCTATTATCATGAATATTCCCTCTTCACTTTCAGAAAATGAAATGTTGGAAGACAAAGTAACGAAGAGAGCGAATGCTAAGGCCCGTCGGGATTTTGCCAACACAAGGGAATTCACATATTTGGGCCACCCTATGGAGAAAATCCTTCATATGTTAATCAATGAAGGAAGTATTAGTTCCCTTCTACCTCCAATCAATCCCCGTTCAGGACGATACAGCTCTGAGGGAGTATGTCAATAACATTCTCAATCTCGCGATCCCAGCACAAAAGAATGATGGGCACTCTGTCACCTTATTCAAAATTTAATCGACAGTGGCGTACTGCGTCTGGCTGATAACGACACTGTGTTACGGGCAAGTGAGGATTCGTGTCCTACTAAGTGGAAGAGTGTAGTAGCAGTCATATCCACTGAAAGTGATGGGGTTAACAAATCACTTGTCATGCCTGTAATTCAACTCAAGGGAATCAACAATCCTTTGAAAGTGGCCACTCCCGAGCCAATCAACTTGCCGTGCAGAGCACAATATCCTATTGTTAGCTTGCGCGCAGTTCTGTGGAATTATGGAGAAGGTGAAGGATCCACCTCGCATACAACTACTGCAGTGTCGAAGGAAAATCCACTGTATCTTCCCCAACGGGTAATAAAGCCTGTCATCAAGTCTAAGGGGAAAGTACCCTTTGAGAAGATTAAAAATTTCCTCCGCACTATGGGTCATAACGAAGCCAAGGTTGTTTTAAGCTTGAAAGAAGCTTCACAATCGATATCAGTCTTGGACTTGGTCCTGACTTCTGAGAATCACCAGAAGGTCTTATTAAAGGTTTTAGAAGAAGCCTATTTACCGACATCAGTTGATACGGAAAAGTTTCAACATCTGGTTGATCACATTTTCAACAACAATGTGATATCCTTCACTGATGATGATATATCGCCCGAAGGGACCGGTCATTGCAAACCGTTGCACATTGCGGTCTTGTCCTCCGGATATATGGTGGCGGGAGTTTTAATAGATGGAGGTTCCTCTCTGAATATCTGCCCATATGCTACCTTGGTGAAGATGAATATAAATCCCAATCGAATTCGGAGTAGCCATACCATCATCAAAGCTTTTGATGGAGCCCGCCGTAACTCGGTCGGAGTAGTTGAGCTGCCAATTGAGATTGGTCCTCATACATCCTGCGTATCCTTCCACATGCTCAAGATATATTCGGGATACAACCTGTTCTTGGGACGACCATGGATTCACATGGTAGGGGCAGTCCCCTCCACTCTTCACCAACAGTTGAAATACATCATCAACAATAGCCTGGTCACAGTCAACGCTGAACCAGAGATTCCTCAACATGAAGACATGCCGCTCATCAATGCCAATAAGGATGTTGAGCCAATTAATTTTCATGCTTTGGAAATAAGCAATACCCAATACCATGCTATTGGAACGCCATTGCCCGAACCCCAGATTTCTGTCGAGGTAATGTCGGCCACACAAGAAATGATGTCGTTGGGTCATAAACCGGGACAAAGGTTGGGTAAAGATTGCCAGGGCGTCAAGTACCCTATTCGCTTAACCCAGCAAATTGGGATAGCTGGTGTAAGACCCCAACTTTTATAAATAAAGATGAATTTTCTATAAATATCATTTTTGAATATTATGTAGTTAATTTGATATAATGTTATAGTTGTGGGTAATATTTATAAATTTTGCAAAGTACGCAAGTTGTTATATAATATTCGATTGGTCGGGAAATATTCGTTTTAATAGGGAATATTCGTACAACGGCACAATCATTGGTGGACCCCACAACGGAATTATTGTCGGATTGAGAAAATGAAAAAAATATTTTATTAAAAATAACGGCGGAAGTTTTACCATTGATACTGTTGAACTACTCGGTAGTAAAAGTACAGTAATACGTATGGTTGCATAGTAGCACACGGTATTGATTATTAATGCTTATGTGAGAAGTCACTCAGTTTGATTCAATTACTGTCAGTTAATAATATGAATTATTTAGCGATAATGACGTTTTGTTTTATTCGTATTATTAACGTAATAAAACAGAAATATCTTTTATATAAAACAGAATACTTTATTAAAGTTATTCTATAAATAGAATATATTATATTTTATTTAAAAGATTTTTCTTTAAATATGGACCGTCAGATTAAAGTAATCAATCTGGACCGTTCGTGGATTAGTTACTATGCATTCCATTTTTTTATAAATAGCAGCTCATTCCTTCATTATTACTTACGAATTCACTGAACTCTAGAGAGAGAAACTATAGAGAGAGAGAAGAAAAGTATTCTGATACTTAACTAATTCCTTATTTCAGCTCTTCTTTAAAATGGTAAGGGGTGTTATTCTTTCTTATTCATGAAGAGAACTGTTGTTATTTCATTTTTTATTATTCTGTTGGAATAACCTGTATACGCGGTCTACCCTATACTTGGTGACATTCTTCTGTTATTCTGTTGGAACATCCTGTTTGTGTTTTACACCGGACCTAGTTCTGTTTTTATTATTATTCTGTTGGAACAACCTGTCTGTGTGTTTTACACCGGACCTGGTTCCGTTTTTATTATTATTCTATTGGAACATCATGTCTGTGTGTTTTACACCGGACCTGGTTCCGTTTTTATTATTATTTTGTTGGAACATCCTGTCTGTGTGTTTTACACCGGACCTGGTTCCGTCTTGTTATTATTCTGTTGGAACATCCTGTTTGTGTGTTTTACACCGGACCTTGTTCCTTTATTTATTATTCTGTCGGAATATCTTGTATGTGCGTTTACGCCGGACCTGGTTCCATTATTTATTATTCTGTTGGAATAACCTGTCTGTGCAGTCTATCGCATGTCGGGTGATTTCTTTTGTTATTCCATTTTTTACTATACTTAGTTGGTTAAGTTTTAACTTCTATACTCCATGAAATTAGTGGAATATCCTTGATAATTGCGGTTCATCCAGTATCTTTTCATGAAAATATTCTTCTAAGCATTCTTCAATTTTACTCCACAAAGCAATATCATGTTGACAATTTGGACGTTGTTAATTCTTGGATAAATTAATTCTTGAACTTGTTTTATTGAATTCTTATATCATTGTCATCATCCTCATGTTTATAAAATGTTGAAAGTCATCTGTGGCCTGTAGTGCATAGATGAACTTGGTATGATTATGACCAGGGATTATTCGGTATAATCATGACCGTAATGTTACAAATGATGTGGTAAAAGTTCTCATTGGCCCGTAGTGCATTGATGGACAGTTGTTGGCATGATCATGACCATTAATGAATATACGAATATCCTTAGCCGTAGTGCAGGGGTGATTCGATGATGTGGATTATTTTATTAAGCTGAGTCTCAGCGATAACAGTGTTGAAAAACCTTTTAAATCATAGAAGATAGTAGATTTTATTTTCTACTTGACTCTTTTAATGGATTGCTTGTTCTGCTACAGTTAAACTTGATGTTCATCATATTTTATCAGTTTAACACTGTTGAAGGCTAATGATAATTTATTCTGCATTATCTTAGTCATAATATTTCTTACTGGGCTAGTTGAGCTCACCCTTTCTTTCATTGTTCTCTTCAGGACATGAGAATATAGCTGGGACGAGTCGGGAAACGGAGTGATGGACCAGATGATAGTATTAGTAGTCCTCACTATTCTATGTAGTAGTGTGATAATAATTGTAATGAGGACTCTTTTTGAGTATGGATACTCTCTAGAAGATAATATTTGTATTCAAACTCACAGTTTATATTTTGTCTTATTGTGCACGACAATTGTATTTGAATTTTGTACCATGTATCTGGCGACCCAAGATGGGTGATGTATACCTATTTTTTGGGGCGTCACAGTTGGTATCAGAGCTTAGGGATACGATCCCTGACTAAGATGTGAGAATAGAACTAGGAGGGGAGAGACGGGGAATTCCTTCGCTAGTATGACCTACCTAAGTTTATTTGTATGATATTTAATTGGTCGGTCATCATTTTAGGATAATACATGACATATCAATTTACTTTTGTTTTGTGGCAGTATCTGAAAATGGCATCTGAGAATGTTGAGAATAGCAATGGAGCATAGGCGACTGTTGATTCACTACATATCAATAATCAGAATAATGTGCATCAGGAAGGTGACAATCCTCATGCAAACAACAACACTGACCAGATGATGAATGATGGAATGTTCAGAAGCTTTATGCAGTTCATGCAATAGCAAGCGAGAGCGGCTCCTGTCCAAAATATAGGTGGAAACACTGAAAACTCTCGGACGGTCACTGCTAAACAGTTCAAGGAGCTGGGACCACCGGAGTTTAAGGGAGAGCCAAAACCACTTATAGCGGAAACATGGATAAAGCAGATCACCAAGATATTTGATGTCTTGGGATGCTCCGAGTAGCAAAAGGTTCCCTTTGCCGCCTTTATGTTGCGAGGAGAGGCAGATTACTGGTGGGAATCGATTAAGCGTACTCAACCTGCCGCACTGAAGATGTATTGGGAGAAGTTCCAAGAGCTGTTCAATGACAAATACTTTCCCTAAAGTGTTCATCACATGAAGGAGGTGGAGTTCATCAAATTGGAGCAGAATAATATGACCGTGTCACAGTATGAGGCTAAATTTGCTGAGTTGTCCCGATTTACGTCCCACTTGGTGGATAATGAAGAGCGAATGACGCGAATGTTTTTGCGAGGTTTGAAACCTGAGATACGTCAACATCTTATTTCTCATAAATTGTGTTTGTATTCAGATGTTGTGAATAGGGGTCAGTTAGTGGAGCGCGATAACGAGTCAACGCAACCAAAAGAGAGCAGCCAGCAAAATGATAATACCAGTGAGAGCAGTCATCGAAGCGGTGACAACAAGCGTGGAGGGAATCAACAGGCCAGAAATGGTAACCACTTCGGTGGTAATCAGGGCCAAAACAATAAGAATGGTCATTTCAAGAAGAGGAGATTCAACAATGATGGAAAGACGTCAGCACCAGCACCCGTTGTTAAGGAAGGAGAACGACCACCTATTATATGTTTCAAATGCAGAGAAATTAGACTTTGACTTATCTGTTGAAACTCCATTGGGGGAAACCTTCATTACATCCACGGTTTATAAGTCTTGTTTGGTTCAAGTTGGTACCCACACATTACCTGTCGATCTTATTTCATTAAAAATACTTGCATTTGACGTGATTCTAGGGATTGATTGGTTAACTACTTATCTTGCAAAAATTGATTATTTTCGTAAGGTTGCTAGCTTTCATATTCCTAATCGACCTATTATGCAAATTCAAGCAACCAAACCATTAAAATCAATCGCTGTCATCTCAAGCCATAAAGCTATTCGTTTATTGAAAAATGGATGTCAAGCTTTCTTAGCTCATGTCACAGATCTAAACAAAAATACGTCAGTTTTGAATGATATTTCTATTGTTAATAAATTCCCTGACGTATTCCCTGAAGAACTTCTTGGCCTACCCCCAGAGCGTGAAATTGAATTTTGTATCGACCTTGAACCCGGTACAAAATCCATTTCCAAAGCCCCATATCGAATGGCTCCTATTGAACTTCAGGAGTTAAATATCCAACTTCTGGAATTGTTAGACATTGGCTTTATTCGTCCTAGTACTTCTCCTTGGGGTGCTCCTGTGCTATTCGTGAAGAAGAAAGATGGAAGTATGCGACTTTGTATTGATTATCGGGAGTTGAATCATGTCACCATCAAAAACAGGTACCCATTGCCACGTATTGATGACCTGTTTGACCAGTTGCAAGGAGCACAATTCTTTTCAAAGATTGATCTTCGTTCTGGATATCATCAGCTGAAGGTTAGAACTGAGGATATTCCAAAGACGGCTTTCAGAACTCGGTACGGGCATTATGAATTCCTAGTCATGTCCTTTGGATTGACTAATGCTCCTGCTGCCTTCATGGATATGATGAACCGGGTATTCAAGGAATATTTGGATCACTTTGTGGTCGTCTTTATTGATGACATCCTTATTTATTCCAAAAGCCGTGAAGAGCATGAGCAACAATTGAGGCTGGTACTCCAAAAGCTTCGTGAATACAAGCTTTATGCCAAGTTGAAGAAATGCGAGTTCTGGCTGGAGGAGGTAGCATTCCTTGGGCACGTAGTATCAAGTCGTGGAATATCGGTTGACCCAGCAAAGCTTGAAGCTATTCAAAGCTGGGAGCAACCTAAATCAGCAACCGAAGTACGTAGCTTTCTTGGTTTAGCTGGTTATTATCAGAGATTCGTGGAAGGATTTTCTCGAATCGCTACTCCATTAACTCAGCTGACTCGAAAAGATACAAAGTTCGGTTGGAGCGAAGAATGTGAGAAGAGTTTTCAAGAACTCAAGAGGAGACTCATTTCAACACCTGTTCTAACAATACCATCTGGCTCGGAGGGATTTGTCATCTACAGTGATGCTTCGAGCTAAGGGTTGGGATGCGTTCTCATGCAACATGGAAAAGTCATAGCCTATGCATCAAGACAACTCAAGGAATATGAGAGGAATTATCCTACTCATGATCTAGAGTTGGCAGCTATTGTCTTTGCACATAAAATTTGGAGGCATTACTTGTATGGGGAGAAGGTGGAGATCTTTACGGATCATAAAAGCCTCAAATATTTCTTCACTCAAAAGGAACTCAACATGCGACAACGACGTTGGCTTTAACTGTTGAAAGATTATGATCATACCATTCAATACCATCCTGGAAGAGCGAACGTGGTAGCTGACGCTTTGAGTAGAAGATCATATGCAAGTACGAGTGTAATATTGTCAACACAAAGGCCCATTTTGTGTAACTTGCAAAGGATGGAGATAGAGTTAAAGACTCTAGGGACCCATGTGATGATGGCGAATATACGAGTAGAACCAACTTTAATCGATAAAGTTAAAACTGCTCAAGCTACAGACCTAGAGCTGATGCGTATGAGGAAGAAAGTGCAAGAAGGTGATATTCCAAAAGCAAGAATCGATGAAGAAGGAATACTTCGAGTCAACTCCAGACTTTGTGTTCCTAACAACCCTGATTTAAAGTATGAAATCATGATGTAGGCGCACAACACACCGTTTGCAATCCATCCTAGAAGTACCAAAATGTATCATGATCTTCGTCATACATTTTGGTGGAGTAATATGAAGAGAGAGATAGCGCTGCTTATCTCAAGGTGTGTAACTTGTCAACGAGTCAAAGCGGAGCATCAAGTACCAAAAGGTCCATTGCAACCACTTAAAATTCCAGAATGGAAGTGGGAGCACATTACCATAGATTTCGTTACCGGTCTTCCTAAGGTTTCTCAAGGTATAGATGCGATTTGGGTCATTGTTGATAGATTGACCAAGTATGCTCATTTCTTACCGATACGAGAAACTTATACACTTGAACGTCTTGCTCGTATGTACATAAACGAGATTGTAAGACTGCATGGTATGCCAGTATCCATAGTTTCTGATCGAGACCCAAGATTCACTTCATGACTTTGGGTTAGTTTACAAAAAGCTATGGGCACGGATTTACGATATAGTTCGACATATCATCCTCAGACGGACAGACAATCGGAGAGGATTATTCAAACTCTAGAAGATTTGTTAAGACTCTGTGTCCTTGACTTTAAGGGAAGTTGGGACAAGTTCTTACCATTGGTGGAGTTTTCCTACAACAATAGTTATCAAGCAAGTATTGGCATGGCTCCATTCGAAGCATTGTATGGAAGAAAATGTCGTTCTCCAGTATGCTGGGATGAGGTGGGTGAAGCAACGTTGTTGGGACCGGAGTTGGTACGTATGACTACAGAAAAGATTCAAACGATCCGACAACGTATAAAAACCTCACAAGATCGACAAAAGAGTTATGCTGATCTTCATCGAAAGGACGTGAAATTTGATATAGGAGATCATGTGTTCTTACGTGTTGCTCCATGGAAAGGAGTTACGAGATTCGAAAAGAGAGGAAAGCTCAATCCTCGATTCATCGGTCCATTTTTAATCCTCGATCGAGTAGGAACTGTGGCTTATAGACTCGCTTTACCGCCAAGTATGTCTCGTGTACATAACGTTTTTCACATATCCATGTTACGTAAATATGTGGAAGACCCGAACCACATTATTGAGTTAGAACCGGACAAAATAGCAGAAGATTTGACGTATGAAGAAGTTCCTGTTCAAATCTTGGATAAGAAGGAACATATTCTACGCTCCAAGGTTATACCTCAAATCAAAGTTTTGTGGAGAAACCACGATGTTGAGGAAATGACTTGGGAGTTAGAATCTAAAATGAAATCAGGGCATCCTAACCTCTTCGACATACCAGGTACATACCCTAATTTCGAGGCGAAATTTCATAAGAACGGGAGGCTGTAAGACCCCAGCTTTTATAAATAAAGATGAATTTTCTATAAATATTATTTTTGAATATTATGGAGTTAATTTGATATAATGTAATAGTTGTGGGTAATATTTATAAATTTTGCAAAGTATGCAAGTTGTTATATAATATTCGATTGGTCGGGGAATATTCATTTTAATAGGGAATATTCGTACAACGGCACAATCATTGGTGGACCCCACAACGGAATTATTGTCGGATTGAGAAAATGACAAAAATATTTTATTAAAAATAACGACGGAAGTTTTACCATTGATACTGTTGAACTACTCGGTAGTAAAAGTACAGTAATACGTATGGTTGCATAGTAGCACACGGTATTGACTATTAATGCTTATGTGAGAAGGCACTCAGTTTGATTCAATTATTGTCAGTTAATAATATGAATTATTTAGCAATAATGATGTTTTGTTTTATTCATATTATTAACGTAATAAAACAGAAACATCTTTTTATATAAAATAGAATACTTTATTAAAGTTATTCTATAAATTGAATATATTATATTTTATATAAAAGATTTTTCTTTAAATATGGACCGTCAGATTAAAGTAATCAATCTGGACCGTTCATGGATTAGTTACTATGCATTCCATTTTTCTATAAATAGCAGCTCATTCCTTCATTATTTCTTACGAATTCACTAAACTCTAGAGAGAGAAACTATAGGGAGAGAGAGAAGAAAAGTATTCTGCTACTTAACTACTTCTTTATTTCAGCTCTTCTTTAAAACGGTAAGGGGTGTTATTCTTTCTTATTCATGAAGAGAACTGTTGTTATTTTATTTTTTATTATTTTATTGGAATAACCTGTATACGCGGTCTACCTTATACTTGGTGACATTCTTCTGTTATTCTGTTAGAACATCATGTCTGTGTGTTTTACACAGGACCTTGTTCCGTTTTTATTATTATTCTGTTGAAACATCCTGTCTGTGTGTTTTACACCGGACCTGGTTCCGTCTTGTTATTATTCTGTTGGAACATCCTGTCTGTGTGTTTTACATCGGACCTGGTTCTATTATTTATTATTCTGTCAGAATATCTTGTCTGTGCGTTTACGCCGGACCTGGTTCCATTATTTATTATTCTGTTAGAATAACCTGTCTGTGCGGTCTATCGCATGCCGGGTGATTTATTTTGTTATTCCATTTTTACTATACTCAGTTGGTTAAGTTTTAACTTCTATACTCCATGAAATTAGTAGAATATCCTTGATAATTGCGGTTCATCCAGTATCTTTTCATGAAAATATATTCTTCTAAGCATTCTTGAATTTTACTCCACAAAGCAGTATCATGTTGACAATTTGGACGTTGTTAATTCTTGGATAAATTAATTCTTGAACTTATTTTATTGAATTCTTATATCATTGTCATCATCCTCATGTTTATAAAATGTTGAAAGTCATATGTGGCCTGTAGTGCATAGATGGACTTGGTATGATTATGACCAGGGATTATTCGGTATAATCATGACCGTAATGTTACAAATGATATGGTAAAAGTTCTCATTGGCCCGTAGTGCATTGATGGACAGTTGTTGGCATGATCATGACCATTAATGAATACACGAATATCCTTGGCCGTAGTGTATGGGTGATTTGATGATGTGGATTATTTTATTAAGCTGAGTCTCAGCGATAACAGTGTTGAAAAACCTTTTAAATCATAGAAGATAGTAGATTTTATTTTCTACTTGACTCTTTTAATGGATTGCTTGTTCCACTGTAGTTAAACTTGATGTTTGTTATATTTTATCAGTTTAACACTGTTGAAGGCTAATGATAATTTATTCTGCATTATCTTAGTCATAATATTTCTTATTGGGCTAGTTGAGCTCACCCTTTCTTTCACTGTTCTCTTCAGGACATGAGAATATAGCTGGGACGAGTCGGGGAACGGAGTGATGGACCAGATGATAGTATTAGTAGTCCTCACTATTCTATGTAGTAGTGTGATAATAATTGTAATGAGGACTCCTTTTGAGTATGGATACTCTCTAGAAGATAATATTTGTATTCAAACTCACAGTTTAAATTTTATCGTATTGTGCACGATAGTTGTATTAGTAAGTTGTATTTGAATTCTGTACCATGTATCTGGCGACCACCCAAAATGGGTGATGTATACCTATTTTTGGGGGCGTCACAGCTGGACTAGGCTATTCTGCCAGCTCTATTCACAGGAATCCTCATAAGCATCAGCAGATTCCTTCAGCTTCAACCATGCGGCGTTTAGCTTCGCCTTTAAGCTCTGAGTCCGCACAACCTCTCGTAAAGGTGCCAGCCAATATAATGGCAATGTTATTTCCCAAGCCGGTACCGGTGAAGGAGAAAGAAATCTTTGTTCCAGATCCCGCAGTGGAGGAAGAGGAACGAAGAATCAAGCAAGACGTCATCAAGATGATGTCCGGCATACGCATCATCATTCATGATGAGCATACCAACAGATATATCCCAGACGATGACTGCCCAGACGTAATGTCTATCATCCGGGATAGGGAAGATGATGATAATCCCTCTATCAATGCGGTTCACCCAGAATTTGCTCTTGCCAATTAGAACAGCATTCGTTCCAGGATGTGTTTGCATGGTCCCATAAAGATATGGTGGGTTTGTCTACTGACATTGTCCTTCATCGCATTCCCATCAAAGAGGGATTCAAACCAGTCAAGCAAACGCTTCGACGATTGAAACCTGAATGGAGTTTAAAGGTGAAAGAATAAATTGTGAAACAATTTCAAGCCGACATCATAATGGTGTCTACCTATCCTGAGTGGATATCCAACATCGTGCCCGTACCTAAACCTGGAGGGAAGGTGAGAGTTTGCATGGATTACCGGGACTTGAACAAAGCTTGCTTAAAAGATAGCTTTCCCCTGCCATTTATTCACATTCTCATTGACAATACTCCGCAATACGACATGTACTCCTTTTGCATATTGGTTTGCGGGGTATCATCAGATCATGGTTGCCGAGGAAGATCGTGAGAAAACTGTTTTCATCACTCCTTGGGGAACTTTTTGCTATAGAAGGTTGTCATTTGGCCTCATAAATGCCGGAGCTACCTATCAACGAGCTATGATGGCTCTTTTCCAAGACTTAAAGCATGAAGAGATCGAGATCTACGTGGATGACATTATTGTCAAATCCCGAAAGGAGGATGACCATATAGACCATCTCAGGAAATTGTTCAACAGGTTGCGTAAGTATAACTTGAAGTTGAATCCAGCTAAGTGCGCCTTTGGCGTTAAATCAGGCATGTTGCTAGGATTTCATGTCAGCCACAAAGGGATAGAGCTGGATCCTGCCAAAATCCAAGCCATCACGGAAATGCCCATTCCTCAGACAGAAAAGGAAATACGGGGATTTTTGGAAAGAATCAACTTTATTAGCAAATTTATTTCTCAACTCACAGCAACATGTGAACCAATCTTCAAGCTATTAAGGAAGAACTCCTACATGAAGTGGAATGAGGAGTGCCAGAATGCCTTCCTTACAATCAAGAAATAGCTAATCAAAGCTCCCATCTTGGTACCACCCAGGGATGATGTTCCCCTGTTTATGTATCTTTCCGTAAGTGGCAATGCCATGGGCTGCATGTTGGGACAGAAGGACGATAGAGGCCTAGAACAAGCTATCTATTACCTCAGCAAAAGATTCAGCAGCAGTGAACACAAGTACAATCTGATCAAAAAGACATGTTGTGCTTTAGCATGGGCTGCCATGAGGTTACAACATTATCTCCATGGTCACACAACCCATCTCATATCCCGCGTGGATCCTCTCAAGTATGTGTTCAATAAACCCATACTGAATTGTTGGCTGTCCAGATGGCAGTTGATCCTATAACAATTTGACATCGTATATGTGACTCAAAAGTTCATCAAAGGTCAAGGAATTACGGATCAATTGGCTACCGCACCATCAGGGGATTTCAAACCCTCAGAGATATATTTTCCCGATGAATGAGTAATGACAATTCAGCAACACCATCAGTATGATACACGCCAAACGTGGAAGATGTATTTTGATGGAGCTGTTAATATGGAAGGTTCTAGAGCTGGAGCAGTTCTACTATCTGATACGGGGGAGCAGTATCCCGTCGCTGTCAAATTATAATTTGTCAGCACCAACAATACGGCTGAGTATGAAGGCTGTCTCATGGGGCTAAAACTTTCCCATTCAATTGGCATCAGATCGTTAACTGTCCTTGGAGATTCAGAGTTGGTAATTAGACAATCCACCGGAATCTATCAAACTAAGGAACTACATTTACTTCCTTACCATCGACGGGTTTTAAAGATGGGTTTGGGATTTGAAGAAATATCCTTTCTACACATTACTCGTAATAGGAATGATTTCGCAGACGCGTTAACAACTTTGGCCTCCTTGATTCGCATATCAAACAAGGAACATTTTCCAAGTGTCACAATTTCCCTGCACAAGGCCCCAGCCTATCGAAATTACGTTGGAGAAGTATCGGATGAGCTACCTCCCATCCAACATCCTTGGTATCAGCATATCAAGGAAAATATGTGAGATGGATCTACACCCGCTGAGGCGAGCCCGACTGAGAAAAGGCGGATCCATAGATTTGCTATGAAATTCTACCTGAGTGGAGATGCGCTCCACAAAAGAGATGCATGATTAGGTCTTCTCAAATGTTTATACAAATATCAAGCCCAAAGGGTTATGGATCAAATCCATGGCGAAGTCTGTGGCCCCCACATGAGTGGCCCCCTCCTTGTTAAGAAAGTCCTCAGGACGGGACATTATTGGCTATCTCTCAAAGCTGATTGCAATGACCATGTCAGGAGATGCTATCAGTGCCAGATTCATGGGAATGTTATACACGCCCTTCCACGGGAACTTCACAATATGAGTTCACCTCGGCCCTTCTCAATGTGGGGAATGGACGTTATAGGGCCCATTGAGCCTAAAGCCAATAATGGACATCGATTTATCTCCACCATGATTGACTACTTCACCAAGTGGATAGAAGCAGCCTCCTTCCCCAGGGTTACTAAAGAAGTCATCATTGCTTTCATCAGAAACAATGTTATCTGTCGATATGGACAATCAGAGGTGATTGTGTCCGACAATGCCAAGAACCTCAACAACAAAATGATGGGTGAATTATGCAGTAAATTTCACATCAAACATCTCAACTTAGTTATCTATCGTCCGAAGATGAATGGTGTTGTTGAAGCGGCTAACAAAAACATCAAGAAGATTATGCAAAAGATGTCCGCCAATCACAAAAATTGGCCTGACCTATTTCCTCTGACTCTATTAGCCTACAGAACCTCAATGCGCACTTCCACTGGGGCAACATGTTTGCAAATTACTGCATTGGATCAGCTTGTTGTTGTCCCTCAACATTATTGACAGACTCTTCTGCCCTTTGGTTGCAAGTTCGACGTCTTGGCGGCATTATCTGATTAAAGGAAATCATAACTTTAACTTACATTCTAAACCTTATTGCATAAGTTTAATATTTTAAACTTGTTTCATCATTCAAACATAGGTTCATATTCATTGAACGAATATTTTACATAACATAGCACATAATGCTTTAAACATCATTCATCCCTTTGTGACTACAAAAGTCGGGATTTACAGTCTTAACTTGATACGAAAGTTGGAAACATTACCCTACACAGACATACTTATCATATATACTACATTAAATACACCTACACAACAAAACCTATACTACCTATTTATTACACCTCTTCCTTGGACAACCTTTCGCTTGATGACCTTCCATCCCACATATAAAACATGCTCCTGGTTTGTAGTCAGGACAATACAGAGTAGTATGTCCTTCATAACCATAAAGATAACAAATTCTTTTCCCTTTCTTCTTATCAGGTTTTCCTAAGTCATGGTCTTCTATCTTTCTTTTTCCCTTCTTGCTCAGAGCTGCACACGAAGTGTTGCTTGTGGCTCCCATCTGATCAATTTGGATTTTAAGCTTATCTTGTTCTTCCATTATTTCTATTAACGCCTGACGTAACTAACAGTTCAACAGCTTTTCTATCTCCCACAGCCTTTCTAGAGACGAAACCTTGTTCTTCAGATTCTGCACCTCTGTTGATGCTTGATCAGCTTTAACTTTAGTGTCTGAATCGCTATCTGTCAGCTCCACCATCTCCGGATCTGGTACTATGTTTTCCACAATAACCACATCTTCTGAGTTATTTTCATTGTGAGCCTCTATGTCATTTATCGGCTTCGATATTGACTCCTTCTTTATGATCCGAGGGTAATCGAATCCTTTTTCACCTGATATCTATACACATAAATTATCCTAATTAGCATATAGTATATACGCACAGCAAATAAGAGTTTTATATAAGTTACCTTTTATTTTGTTTGACGATGAATTTAGTTAATTCATCTCCTTTTAAACTCTATATGAGTTATTTATATTTTCAAAGTTTCCCTCTGTTCTAAGGTTATAGCCTAAGGTCTAGCCCACCTAAGGTTTTTAACCCCTAAGCTCTGATACCAACCTGTGAGGACCCCAAACTCGGGTACTTGAAACCCGAACTCGGTTCTTCACGACACCATTTCTATGAGTGGAATAATACTAATAATAATAACAATAATATAAGTATCAAAATTAACTTACATTTATCAGAGTCTAAACCTAAGTACGTAACCTTTAAACATTCATTACAAACTATGATAGATAATATATATCATTCTTGTCTTAATAACATTAAACTATTACATAACATAGTAATTCGTTCATTCAGCAACCTTCCCTTTTCCTTTGTTCTTATCAGAGCTCTCTGGTCATTCGCAATTAGCTGAAAACATTTAAATTTAAGCAATGATGAGCATTTGAGTGCCCATCAAGTAATAGCAATTATAAATATATATAAGTTGAAAGGATTTAAATATTTTCTTTGTACTATTCTTCTACAACAAGTAAATAGTTGTGAAGTATTCTGAACCGATAATAATAACATAACAACTCTCTTTCAAATTTTTTTGAAACTACATATTGACTATAACTGGGGTTATGGTGACATGCCATGAACATTATTTTCATTTTCGAAAAGGTTAAACAGATATTCATCTGCAAACCGACATAACTTACGGGCACGGGGGGTGATCAGCCCGTTATGCCCTGCATTGATCAATACTACATTACAAGAACGATAGGATCGTTCACTCTGTTCCGCCTTGGGCGCATAAATGTTTTTTCGTGTAGGAATGTTCATACTTGTCTGAGTTCCAAATCAAAGGTTTTATCTTGTTTCAACAATAATCTATAATTCAACATATATATATATATATATATATATATATATATATATATATATATATATATATATATATATCAACATATGATTAAATACAATGATTATCCAAGTGGGGACACTTGGATAATCATTTACAGAAATTAACGAACAGAATATATATATATATATATATATATATATATATATATATATATATATATGAATTACCATATACTAACATGTTGATAAGCAATGAGCGTATATAATATAAGGTTAATAATCTGTACAGAAATAATATATTTTAGAAACATTCTTACTCATGTCCATTGCATAAAGAAAATGCAAATGTTAGATACTTGCTTGAAGCGTTGCTGACAACTTGTAATTAAGATCTATCGCTTATCTCACGACCTAACATTAATAAGATCGATCGTTCGATTAGAACAAGATACTATAACACATAACACTGCTTATTGCAGCCAGCACATACCCTAATCACATTGGCACATAGATTTAACAACCATTTAATCACAAATAATCACTTATTTAATTACATTATCTAAGTCCAGATCAATTTTTGAAACATGTCGGCGTACCGACAACTTTATCGAGTATTTATCGAGTTTAAGACTCTACTCTGTAACTCAATATCTGTACGTATCAGTCATATTATTTTTAAATGACTTATAATAATTTTAAAACATTTATTATGATTTATCATAAATTTTCAAACATTGGAATCAAATTTAAAATGATTTAAATACTAATCAATTCTATTATCATTAATATTTAATTAGTATTAAGCTATTAATGAAATCATTTCTAAAATATTAAAGTTATTTATAATAACTCAAAATATTTTTAAAACATTAATATTACCCTTAAATGATTTTTACAACATTTAAAATCATTTTTAAATAATTATCATTAATATAATGGTATTAATGTTTCATTTATCCAAATATTAAAAGTAATTAAGTATAACTTAAAATATATTTAATTCATTTACATCCCATTTTAAATGATTTTTAAAGTAATTAAATCATTTATAAACTATTTATTTAATATAATTATTAAATAAATTTAATATCATTAGTAATAACTTAATAATCATTAATATTTAATTATTAATGAAATTATCCTTTAATTATTAAAAGTTATATTTTATAACTTAAAATATTTTTAAACACTTTATTTTTATTTAAAATGATTTTTAATATAATAAAATCATTTTTATTTAATTTATTTATTTCATTTAGTAAATAAATTAATTACCATTAATATTTCGATATTAATGAAATTTATCACAAAATATTAAAAGTCATTAAAAATAACTTAAAATATTTTCTTATATCATAATATAATTTTTAATGATTTTTCCAATATTAAAATTATTTTTAAATAATTTATTTAATATTATAATCAAATAAATTAAATACTTTTAATATTCCAAAAATATTAAATATTTATGAAATATATTAAAAATAATTAAAAACTAATTTTCAGAATTTAAAATAATTTTTAATAATTTATTTAGTATTTTTAATAATTAAAAACTATTTTTTCTATTTATTAATTAATTTTCGTAAAATAATAAATAATCTGTCGCTAAAGACCACCTATAGCGAGAGAACTGTCGCTATAGGTGTTCTTCATGTTCTTCATGCATTCCCAGAACTTCATGCCAGAAACCGAGTGACCATGTTTGACCGAAATTAAATTCGCATGTGATGTGATTCTGGACATGTTGGTGTTCAGATAATGTAGTACAAGTACAAGACTACACGATCCAATAAACAACATCATCAAAACATGCATAACCAACGAGATCTGTAGCCTTGAACAAGCTGTCAGAGCTGTTCTTCATTTTCTGGGTTATCTAGAAATGAAGAACAGTTCGACTGGCTCGTTTTGGGCTTCCACAACTTCTTGAGTTTGAAATGTTATTGTGATTTAAAACCTGCAGTGTGTAGCCAACATGTAGGACAAGAGATCCATCACATATAATCACCATAACATCAACAGATCTAGCATATTCGTACTAGTCAAACCATGTCAGACGAAACGTTCATCTGTTTTCTGGGTTACCCAGAAAACAGAAAACGTGCTCGAGGTACCTGCTTTGGCCAAACCATGTACTCATAATATTTAATGTTTAGATGCTTTTAAGGCCTACATATGTAGTATAACCTACATACTACAACTTAGATACATAAACATTATCAAAACACTAATACACTGTCAGATCAAGACGGTCAAAAATGTTGTCAGGCCAGTTCTGGGCTGTTTCTGGGTTAACCAGAAACGCCTGGTCATGGCTGGTCAACCACGTTTGACCTTGAATATCTTGCTACCTAGACCAGATCTAAGTCTGATTTCAAGTTCAGATCACAGATCACATACTAGACTACAACTACTAACTTTCAAAATACAAAACACATTAAAAATTATAGAGATATAAGGTCTGACATTTCTTGTCAGACTTTCTGGGCAAACACTGGGTTTCAAAAACAGCCGGTCAATGCCGGTCAACCCACCTTGAACTTAAATAACTTTTAATCTACAACAGATATGACTTTGATTCTTTTTGCAGATTAAAGACAACATTGCAGGCTACTACTAACAACTTAAAAACAACACAAAACATAATCGAGCAAGGATTTGTGGCCTCTGACATTCGTTGTCAGACCACAGAACCAATTTTTTTTTCAGATTTTTAAGATCTTCAAATCTGAGCTTCTAGATGTTATGGATCTAACATCTAGCAACCCAGATCATCCATAGACACTAGATTTAACCTGTTTAACACAAAACACTAACATCTAACAACAGATCGTTGGACAAAAATCATGGCTAGGGTTTATACCTTCTATGAACGATTCTTGATTTCTGACTTCTGATTTGTTATAGCTGATCGTGGGGCTTTGATTTAGGACTGATATACTTGTATATTTTGAAGGTTAGAGAGAGAGAGAGAGCTTAGTTTGAGAGTTGTGAAAAATATAAGTAACAAATGACATTTCTCTCTCTTCAAATCTATTTATACAACTTGAATGCAATGTATTTGGCTGGTGTAGGTGACTTGTTGTTGTTATTTTGAGCACATGGGGTGGTTGAAGTGGTTCAACCACTCAACCTATTGTCAAAACCTATTTGTTAGCCAAAATAATGCATTAGGGGCAAAATGGTAAATTGATAAATCATTTAATGGCAAAATTGAAACTTGGCAAACCCTTAGGGTTTAACCCTAAGATTTAACACAAAATGAAGGATTTTCCCACTAGGGTTTACACAAAATAAAAATTAAATAAAAAAATTAAATAAATTTTAGTTTCTAAAATTTTAAAATTAGGATTTTCTAATTATGATTAATAATCTAATTACGCTATACAGCAACATTAGGGTTTAATATCATATAATTATCATTAACATTGCTAAAATAGCAATTATGGTTTACGATTTTGATAATTAGGGTTACCAATTTATAATTAGGTTTTCTAATTATCAAATTAGGGTTTAAAATTTTAGGATTTTCAAAATTAGCAATTGAGATTATATTAATCACATTAACACAATTATAACCAATCTCGAACTCTAATTTAAATTTCAAATTAGGGTTCCTCATTTTCAAAAATTATTTAGGGTTTCTAGATTATAATTAAGGTTTTCTAGAAATTAGGGTTTCTAGAATTTTAATCAGGGTTTACCTAATTAATACATTTAATGCACGACATAAATTATATAACACACTTATAAAATAATCTCGCACTCTAATTTGGATCTCAAATTAGGGTTTAGCATTATTACTAGGGTTTGGTCATAATACACCGTAATTGACCTACCATTATCAATACGAAAATACAGTACATATTCATAGCATTGAAAAATCAAAATATAATTAATATTATATTATTATTCTCATACTTTGACAATAATCCAAAATTAGGGTTTGAATTCCATATCTGATTTATTCTTCCTATTTAACCTTAATAATTTAGGTAAAATAATTAACTTAATAGCCTGTACTAGAAATTCATATAATAAAATAATTATTATATTTATTCTAAAAATCACTCCATATATTATTTAAATAATATATGATTATATTTTAATGGAAAATAATTAATAAAAATATTTCAAATATAAAATTAATTATTATAAGAATGTACTTTATAAAAATCAATAATTCTAAAATAAAATTATTTGTAAACATTTATGTAATTAATATATTTTTATTTACCACATAAATATATATATATATATATATATATATATATATATATATATATATATATATATATATATATATATTATCTTGTACAAATCCTCACCCTTAATATATAAAAAAAATTTATACGCAAAATTTCTTATTTATTTATATAGAAAAATATCTGGTTGTTACAGTAGGCAACCATTTCATATGGCCCGGTCGAAATAAAACAAAAACAACAAAGACATTCCAACACTATTCCTGCCACATACAGTGTTGAACCTCTTACACCAGGTTTGAACTACGCAGACCAGATCTCCTCTTCAATAGGAGTACGTAGGCAACCATTCATGGTGCAGTCTCACCCCCTACCAAAACACAAACCCTTGTCAGTTAGTACTGGGATCATCCTTCAATCCACTACATTTCATTTGGCTTCAGACCAAAGGGATGGAATTACCTGAACTCCTCCAAAATATAAGATTTGGCGACCATCTAAGCAGCGGTTGTACCTCGAAGAGCAACACCAATCCATAAGAGATGGAATTAACTAGGCTTCTCCTGAATAGAATTGTTGGCGACCATCTGTGGTGCGGTCAATCTCAGAGAGGAAAGCCACACTCCTCTCCTTATTTCCATACAGAAACCAGTCCCATGACACCGAGATATGGTAGGGATACATACAGATTGATGATCCATTCTGAAATATCCAGAGACAACTCAATGTCCGTCCACCGAGAAGGAATTCAGAATACATCATAAGCCCTGAAGTAGCAGGCAAAATATCAAGCAAGCAGCAAGGCATATCTAAAAGGGAAGTGATCAAAAATATATTTCCCTGTTATATATATAATGTTGTTTGATATACACAATGTAAACTGTAGATGACAAAATGGCTAAGCTAGTCTGTGCAGGAAAATACAAGATCATCTACAAGTCAGGGTATATGCGAGCTAACAAGCCCAACATGGCGTCCCTCTCAGAAGATGGGGGTAAAGCTGTGGTCTCCTGTATGAGAATATCCATATGACTCAACAGATCTGTAGCCATCTGCATGGTGACCATATGATCATCAATATATGTGCTCATCTCTGCGATCATGCCAGTGGTAAGGGACCTCACTGCAGTACTATCTGTGACGGCTACGCCAAGGCCTCGTCTCTCTCCAATAGAGCGGCCTCCCTCCCATCAAGAGCAGTTGATATCATAGATCGAATCTGATCTCTCTCAAAAGTAATCAGATGAAGACTCTGCTCTCAATACTGTGCCGAGTGCTGAATCACAACAGTACTGGTGCTAGGAGAATCCGAAAGAAATGCTGGCAACCCAGCAGTGGGCTCCTCGTCGATCTAGGTATCAATGTCCTCCATGGGCTCTACATCATCTAACTCGTTCACCGATACTGCAAATACTGCTGCAGTCGATAAAATCTCTGTCTCCATCCACGCGGAATACTCTGCGGAATAACCAGGATGACTGACAGAAAAAGCCGCTATCTCGCGCCGATCCCAGCAGGCGTATACCCTAGATCGGTCCTCTGCTGAGAGATATCGAGAAGCTGAACGCTGACGTGTTGCCCCCTCAAAAGGATGAAAATCCTGGAACTGGTCGAACTGCGACATCACGGCCAATGGGTGATAAGTGGTCACTCCCCTCAAACCAGCCAGAGGGAGATAGTCCATGCCCAGAGCATGAGTAATGAAGCTGTATGGTGAGCTAAGCCCCGAACACAGCATTATGCTGAATGGATCTCTGATATCTGCCAAGAATGTGGACCAGGACAGAGCATCTATACACTCTGATGGCTGAAAAGAGTATGACATAGCTACATCATGGGTGAAGCAATACCCATGCCGTCTAAAAGTGCCAATCGGTCTCAAGTGTGACATGAACCACACATATAGCATGACTGAACTCCCTGTGAAAACTCTTATAGGATACGTGCAACAATATGATGCCGACCGCAGGGTCTCTGCTACAATCATAGGTACAATGGTAGGACCCTCCCTGAGAGCTCTCACGACCATGACAACACCTATATCTATCTCATCCATATACCGCGACATATACACATATGACAATACACATAGCATCAATACGTCAACTCTGGCCAAGCGCCAATGAACCTCCGGTGCGGTGAAATCCCCGGAATGTCGTGAATAGCTATCCTCCAAGCCAAATCTGTTGTACAGAAAATGCTGGGATATCACGTGGCCAGATGTCAACTCATCATGTACCACTCTGCGCCTCAATCATGTGAGGGTCATGAATCGTCTGCTCATGTCTCCCAAAGCCAAATGCACGCAAGGTCTGTCTAAAGGCAGCATCATCAAATGTGCATACTCCTCCAAAGTAGGAGTCAACTCATAGGTGCCGAATCGGAATACCTGCCTATCCGGTAGCCAATGCTCTATCATCCCGTCTACAAATCCTGCGGGAGCCTAAAAAGTCAAAAAGGTCATGGTATGCTGCAATAAATGATCTACAGTCACCTTGTCTGGTGGTGACATGCTATCATACCACGATCTCATACCCGATGCCACCACTGACGGTGGGGTATGATCTATGCGGCTAACTGTCGAAGAAGACATCTGTACGGGTCGTGTCATAAGATCATCCAGGGGTCAATGCCGAATATCTCTGGACATACATACATATGCATAACATGATACATGCATAACAGATAATAGATGGCAATATGATATAGGGAATGAAAAAATAGTGTATACATTCCTAAATATATCGTTATCTAATGCATCATCTCTCTACAGCTACAAATACAGGGAAATGGGGCACAGACGCCCTACTACTAACAGAGGCCTATCAAAAGATATAGCGAGAATGTGGCATAGCCACCCAATATCTAACATAGGCCTATAAAAAGATATAACAAGAATATACATCAGAAGAAGACAATGGTGTCGATGTCCACATCATCAATCCTGTCCACCTGATGTAATTCCTCCTGAGTTACTAGATCTCTATCAACAGGGATGTCTGACCTATGTAAAGGAGGATCTGCGCCGGCAAAATTGAATGGGTCACCTGAGAGGCCATCGCCTTAGCTGGAAGGATTAAATGAAGCCGCCTCTGTCTGGTCTCTGCCCAAATGCCGAATAAATATATGTGCCTGGTCCAACTGTCGGGTCAAACTATCAATCTAGGTCATATGAGTCAGATCTCGAACACAAGCTATCCAATCCGTCATCATCAAGGATCCTGGAACCATATCCCCCATAAACTGTGTGGCACGGGACTGAGCTCTAATAGTGCGAGGGGACCACCAACGATGGAACGTCTCCTTAGTACATGGGCCTTCTGACAATGCAAAACCGTCAACCCCCAACAATGGGATATCAATGACGGGTGACGGCGATACAGGCCAATAACGCCTGGCAGGAGGCAAGATCAGTATATGAATCTCCCTTGTGGTGCTCCTAATAGAACGCTCTCCTAAATAGAGCTCCCAGCCTCCATCTGTGAAGAGAGGAACTCTCCTAGTCGAAATTACATACTCGACTCCAGTCGGGTATCCATTCTTAAAACCTACGATCAGGTGTGCCCCGTAATAGGGAAGCCATGTGATGGTGTCGGCCGTCAGCAACTCCAGTTGCATACGGTAATGAGTGAATCCCTTAGCTACAGGGACCTCTGGCAGAATCGAATGATGCCATCGTCGTACTCGTGGATAGGTGTCTAAACCTGACACACTCACGGGAAGCAAGCATGAAAGCCTCTCATAGGCCCAAAATTGCCAACACAAGGGCAAACATCTGCTGTCAGTTAACACTCTTAACATATACATGGAAAATGACAAGAGAAATACTCACCAGTAGAAATGGGTAAAATCCTAGCCAAGCCTCGGTCAAATCTTGTGAGCGCATACGCATGCCCCGGAGGAAATAGGCAAAGGTGTAGGAGCCCCAATCATACTCTCCAATACGGTCCACATCCCGTGTAGCACTGATCAAAGTAAAAGATACCGTGGAAGAGTTATCTGCTATGAAGCAGCCTCTAATGATCATCAGGAACAATCGCTGCAGAACGCGATCCCTGATTCTGACATCATCAGGCATAGGCTCACTCAATAGCCCGCTCATAGCATCTATGCTCAAAGGACATGAACGGATAGTCCTGCCTTTGAGCGCCGCCGTCGGAACTCCTAATAAGGATCTAACGGCAGTAGGGGTAATATTTCCCATGCAAGGCACTGGCTCCCCTCTAAACTCCATACCTATGATAAATCGCCAATCCATAGGCATCATCATCACCTCGCAATCCAGCAGATGGAGTGACTGAGTCTGATGAAACCATCGTTCAGACAATGCCCTGAGATAACCTCAGGGACAACGACGGGGAAGTATGGAGAAAAATGCCCCAAATTCCCACTCGTGCACTATCGCTCTATAATCAGGATGAAGCGCCTGATATATGGAGTGAATGCTGAACCAGTTCCCTCGAGGCTGTGTAAAACCAGGAACCTACATGAAATGCAGATCAACATCAAAACCCTTTAATCCTCATCAATAGGAAAGAAGGAAGATCAAAGTCTAACGCCATACCTCGTTAGCATGTAAATACATCGATGGATGTCTACCCAAGTCACCCAGCAACTCTGGGTTCACCACCTGAATGCTCGGAAGCTCCTTGCGAGGGACATATGCAGCAGGAGCGGGATCCTCTATCGAAATATCCGCTTCCTCGTCCTCAACATCTGGAGCATGTACCTGGACAGGACGTATCATGACCTCCACCAACCGTCGAGGTTGTCTGACTGAACGGGGACGAGGTACTTCAGAAGCCCTCCGCCGTACACCAGAAGTGGTCCTATATGAACTGATCGGCTGATCCGAATCCATAGTGTCTGGACAACAAGTGCCCAAATCACCTCAGAAAGGGTGTGGTATTTCCTTACCTGGAGCTTTGCATTTTATGACTATATGCATGCATGCATTTACTTTAACATATATAGCAGAGTTAAAATGCATGACTACCTAATGCCTACATTTGGAAATTTTTTGCCATAGTCCTCTCTGAAAATAGGACTATCCACATGCATATAGACATGTCTAGGTGGCCATTCAGTAGCACACCTGCCCCAAAGTTATATACATAATATATGCATTAAAAATTAAAATCATCATGCATCAGGCTAACCTCAATACTAGGAGTATTTTTCCTTGCTACCTTATGCTCATTGGACCTCAAATAAGACAAAAAATAGCAGAAAAGGTGCCAATTTGACTGTCTCAAAAGTCAAATTTTTTCACATCATTATGTTCAGCATGGTTTAATACTAACATTCACTATGTTGAATATTTTTTATCTAGTCGTTTGTGCATACATAATCACTACTATGTGTTTAGATGCATTTCATACGATAACTCAAGATCTAACGGACAGAAATGAGAGAAAATACAGGCATATGTTACCAAGATAGTGTAGAACACTCGTACGGTGACAGAATTTGCAGAAAACAACCCGAACTCAGCAGATCTGAAAGTGGCTCATGTATTTTCCTTCGCGCAACAAGTTGAAAGTGACTTGTGAGACCAACCTGCTGGAATTTATCATCCACGGTTGGCCGCAGGCCCATCTGTGGCTGCAGCAGGTGCACCTGCGGCACTCCCATGCGGGTCCCATCACTCCAGCTCGGTCCAATTCGAGTTACAAAGGAGTTCTTACAAGCTGAAAAGGCCAAACCCAGGATAAAAACGCTACACGATTGAGTAGAATAGCCTTAAACCTTGGTTTTTCTAGATCCAACTGTGGCTTTCTTTTCATCCATTGGTATTCGACCGAACATAGGGTTTACTATACTGATGATTCAAGTCTTTGCATACCACATTCGGCAATACCGTACAGAGGTCCGATGCTGCCAACGTAAGGTTGTCACCCCAATCTTTTCACACAAGAAATCCCCGACGGGGGTTACAACATGAAATTCCTGGCTGGGGTTACAACACATACTCATCCGTTAACACATAAATCAACGAAGGTCAAGCAGCCTTGACGTTGTTTCAGCCGATGGAAAGTAAACCCATCGAAGCATGGAAAGTTGTCCAATCATTGCGTATGTTTATATTCATCACTCCCCAGTGGATCCCCAACGGGGGTTACAATATGAAGTCACGGCTAGGGGTTATAACGCATGCCCATCCGTTGACACATAAATCAACGAAGGTCAAGCAGCCTTGACATTATTACAGCCAATAGCGATTTAAACCTATCAGAGCTTTGGAGCTATTTGAGGTTTTCACACCTGACCGCTTAGATCCCCGGCGGGGGTCACAATGCAATGTTCTGGTGATCTACACGACAGCGGAGGTCAAGCAGCCTTGACAGTATATCCTACAGGATTTTTCAGCCGCTGATGCACATGTTGGTGAAGTATACATCAACGAAGGTCAGGCATCCCTGACAGCATTTGTTGTTTGCAGTAAACCCAACAGAATCATGGCATATTTTGGCGATACTAACCAGGAGAGGTCAATGTCATCAAAAAGGATAGATGATGTAATATGTTATACACATCCTCAAACAGATCAAGCTTTATCCCCAGAGATCTCTTACATAAAAGAGGTACATCTGTAGGATCAAGTCAATATCCAGGAGGTTGATGATAACTCCAACATCAACATCCTACCAGAGTCAGATTACACATCAAATTTGGTCATCATTGCCAATCCCCAGTTGAAGCAATAGGGAGCCAGCAATCAACCCCAGCATGTTGGGCCACAACCCCGTACACAGGCATCATACATTTACATCATGTTGCTATCTATAGTATCATGTTTATCTTGTTGTATTTCAAGTGTCGAGGATTCTTTATCCTACCCATGCATCGCCATGCATGAGTATGATAAAGAGGGGCATCTGTAGACACCAAAATTTTCTATACACCTGTCACTAACATTGTAGGAGAGCAGATTCTTCTTTTAAGAGGGAACCCTGAAAGACGATCCATATCCATGCCGGATACTACCGAAAGTTCAGTATCAACCCCGGATCACAATCTGGGAGTAACAATTCCAAACTCAGAGATAACCCCGAGGCATGCAGATACAATACCAAAACACACATCGGAGAAGGCCGATTAATCTCGAAGATAACCCGATGTATCCAGTCTCAGTCCCAACCATGGAAATAACCACTAACCTTGGTGATAACCCCAAGGAATGTAATTTTGGTGATAACCCCGGAAATACTTATTACAAATACAACTAGCTTCAATCTCGGCGCTCACAATGAGATACACTGTACCAGCCTGATGATAACATCGGGAAGACAAACACACCTCAAAGATGACAATGAGGACCTTTAACAAATTGCAGCAGTCCAATCCTAGTGAAGCTGAGCAACGTCTGCTTTATCAGTCCAATCCAGCGATAACATCGGCGAGAGGCAACATCGTCATCTGACCAACACGATGTCACGTCACCTCAATATAGCTACGCAACAATGTCCCGCAAGACTAACCAATCCCGAGTGACTATTATGCGGGGTCACGGATGAAAGTTGAAGCTTGAAGACTGGAGGGCACCGTCCCATCTTCAATGACTTCGCACAAACTCTAATCCCATACCATCGTACAACTCTCGACAACGGAGGTCCGAAATAGGTCCTGTATACCTCAAACGGATGCCTGGATTGTACTTTTAAAAGTTCGAGTGGACATTACAGTGCTTGAGTGCACGTACTTCGAGACGACCTGAGCCGAAAAACTCGGGTCCACCCGGGTTGCCTCTGGTACACCTGCGGCTCAGTCGCAGGTACACATGCGGCTCCACCCTCTATAAATAGAGGGCTTGGGGTAGCCATTTTGGAAGAGAAAATGGCGAGGAAGCCCAGCCCAATTTGCTCTGTACTCACCCCAGACTGAGTGCTTTCTCATTTTAAACACTTGTGAGCTCACATATAGCTTATTTTGTATCTACAAAAGCCAGTGTTTACCCACTTTAAAGATATTGAAGTTTTCTTTGGCAGCCCACTGTAAGCCTTCTTTCACACTTTAAAGTTTTTCTCTTCATCTTTGCACACACCCTTCTACACGTTGAGAGTCGTGTTGCATATTTTTTCCAGACTTCGGTCCGTGGTTTATTTTTAGTTTGTATATACATATATATTTATATATATATATATATATATATATATATATATGTATATATATATATTTATATATATGGACTAACATTATCGAGTTATGCCTCGATTGAGCCTAGACTTCGGTCTGGAGCATTTAATTACTTTTGTATATATATATATATACACTTATATATATAAATTGTGTGTCGAACTCTATTCGATGAGCCTAGACTTGTGTCTGGTGCATTTAATGGCTTTCTTATATATATAATTATATATGAACTGCTATCGAACTTTGTTCGGTGAGCCTAGATTTCACATCCGGTGCGTTTACTGCTTTAATATATATATATATATACTTATATATATTATTTGTTGTTGGACTTTGTCCGATGAGCCTGGATTTTATATCTGGTGCGTTTACATGCTTTAATATATATATATATATATATATATATATATATATATATATATATATATATATATATATATATATATATATATATATATATATTTACATTTCGTCCCACCTGGAGTTTCCTTCGTGGTGGTTGACTGTTTTTACAGCTTTCTGTACATTTCGTCCCACCTGGAGTTTACTTCGTGGTGGTTGACCGTTTTTACAGCTTTCTGTACATTTCGTCCCGCCTGGAGTTTTCTCAGTGGCGGTTAATAGTTTTTACAGCTTTATTTACATTTCTGATCCCCCATGGAGGTACTTCGTGGTTGGTGATCATGTCTGTATATATATATTTACAGCTTTTATATATATATATATCTACTTACTACTTTCATATAAATTGCAGTATTCGGTGTGCCTAGGAATCATGTGATCACAGATTCATCCCATTAGATCTAGATTCGATTCCCATTATGGACATTTTCAGTTGTAAGAAGCTTTTAAATTATTCTGCGGTGTCTGAATTTCCTCAGATGGTTTACATACCCACGAGGAATTCAGCACCTTTTTGTACATTATTTTTCTTTTACCATATTTTTGTACATTATTTTTCTTTTACCATATTTTTGTACATTATGGTTTACATTATTTTTGTACATTACTTTTCTTTTCCCATATTTTCTTTTACCATAATATTATTTTTCATGATTTTTCATGTATTTAAATCATTTTAAATAATTTATTTAATATTATAATTAAATAAATTAAATACCATTTATATTCAAAAAATATTAAATATTTATGAAATATACTTAAAATAATTAAAAACTATTTTTCAGAATTTAAAATAATTTTTCGGAATTTATTTTATATTTTTAATAATTAAAAACCATTTTTATCATTTTTTTAAATAATTTTCAGAAAATAATAATAATAAACTGTCGCTAAAGGGCCCTATAGCGACAGACCCGTTGCTATAGGTATTCTTGGTGTTCTTGGGCTAAACCCAGAACTTCATGTCAGTTGAGAGGGTGGGGGGTTTGACCATAATTTAAGTTGTGTTCTTGTTGATTTCTAGGTCGCTTATAGTGTTAGGATAGTAGTACAAATGTAAGACTACAACCTACAACTAATTTCATGGTCATTACATAATATCATAGCAAGATCTAAGCCTCCCAATCCTTGTCAGACACTGTTTTACAATTTCTAGGTTTTCCATAAATTGAAGAACAGTCGAGGTGCTACCTTTGAGCCATTGAATCTATGGTGTTCAAGCTTGATTAGTGTAATCTAACGGTTCTATCCTATTGAACACATGTCCGTGTACATTTCTATTTCCTCAACTCATTATAACATCAACACAATTAAACGCTCAAGGCCAGTCAATCTCTGACAAACACTCGTCTGATGAAGATCTGGGTTTTCCAGAAACCTTCATCAGGCAGTTTGGTCAACTACGTTTGACCATGATTTTCTATGATCTTGATACAGATCTGGGTAAGGTAATGGCTTGGAAGTGTAGATCTCATGACAGACTACAACCATAAAGCAACAACGTGACCGAAACACTAACATACTGTAAGATCAAAGGCTAACAAAATGTTGTCAGAAAGTTCCTGGAAATCTGGGCTGCCCAGAATTCCATTTCCATGAACGGTCAACGAGGTTTGACCGAGTATAAACGACGATCTAGACTTGATCCGACCCTAATTTCAGTTTCAGATCACAGTCCTCATGACATAGAACATATTCAAAACATAAAACACATGAATCAGTTAACACGTAAAGGTCTATACGACCTGACATTCAACTGTCAGGTCACTTTTTGAACTATTTCCATATTTTTCAAAACTTTAGATTCGAGCATCTGGATGTTATGAATCCATGATCCAACAACCAAGATCTCTAATTGACACCTTATAACACATATTTAACCAACAACTAACATTAAACATCATAAGATCAAAGGATTTCCAAAAATTAGGATTTATACCTTCTTATGCTTTTGATCTCTTATTCTGGTCATGGATCCTGATCCGTGAGAACTAAGATATGATATTATCTTATATCATCACACCCTTTCACTCTCAAATCCGAAAATCAAGAGAGAGAATGGTCTTGGCTATTTTTAAAAACTAAAGTGAGCTTTCTCTCACTAAATCCTTAATATTTATTTGATGCAATGAATTTGGTTGGACTAAATGGCTGATATTGCTGGATATAAGAGTCGCAAGCTAGGCTTAGGGTTGCTCAGCAACTCAAAATAGGGCAAGACTTGCAAGCTACATCCAATAAAGCACTTAAGGGCATTTAAGTCATTTCGCATACAAAATTAATGGCAATTTGGATATTGTTCCAAACCCTTAGGGTTTAGGGTTTGGTTAGGGTTTAGGGTTTGGGCTAATTTAGGGGTTGCAATTTAATTTTCTAGAATTTCCAAATTTAGATTTTCAAAAAAATAGAAAAATTAATATTTTTAAATTATAATTAGAATTTTCTAATTATATTAAAATTTCTTAATCATACTTTAAATCTTACTAATTAGGATTAGTATATCTTAATTAAAATTACTAATTAAGCAATTAGGGTCAAAATCACGGATTAGGGTGTATAACCCAAAATTACGATTTTAAATAGAAAATAATTTTCTAAAATAGAAATTAGATTAGGGTTTTCTAATTACTCATAACTTGAAAATTAGGATTAATATTTCCTAATTAACATCAAAAGTATTAAATTAATCCTTAGGTTTTTCCCTAATTATAAAAATTAGGGTTTCTAATCCCGAAATCAAGGTATAATAAATTTGAAATTAGGGTTTGCTAAATACCTAAGCTTTATCCTAATTAACATTATAATTAATATCACTAAAGAATTATAATTATCCTTTAAGTTCCCAGATTAGGGTTTTAAATTCCCGAATTAGGGTTTTGAATTTCCAGAACTAAAATTAGGGTTTCCAGAACCGATTTCTAGGGTTTCTTGTTAAACGCTAGAGTTTCCTAACCGAACGCTAACGCTTTAATATATACTTAGGGTTTGTTACAGATATCAATTATCTGGTCAACCCTTGACCCTTAACCACATATTGTACATATATACACAGAACATATTTACGTATTTCTTAATCCTGAATAATTCACCTAAATTATTCACAGAATTTTGAAATCCTCAAAATTCCATCTTAAAAATATCACACGCGTACACTATTTTTCTGTCTAGGTTCTAATTTTGAACCTTAAATCAATAAATAAAAATTTTAACAAAATATTCAAAATTCTCAGGTTGTCACATTCACCCCTTCCTCTAAAAATTTCGTCCCCGAAATTTACCTTACACCTTACACCATACACCATACACCATACACCATACACCATACCTTCTCACCATTCACACACATTATCATATGCTACCCAATGCATCTCTCACAAAAGTAAAAATTTTCAAATTGTGCTGAGGGGTCATATAGACCATGAACTACTAAGGTTTATAGGTATTACTACCTGCTACCTATTTCAATTAAGAAAAAAGGTATTCTACCCCGTACAAATGTTAACAGTATGTTTACAATCACAAAGAAGGTAAACAACCGGTGCGGGTACTTTAGATGGTCAATCTATTGTACCTTAGTAATCGGAACGACTATATGCGTTCTTAGATTGGAATATTTTATCCAATTAGTATATCCCCCATTTCAGGGTTGTTCACCTCAAACTTATCATAGGATTCCGCACCAAAACAATTTGGGTCGGGAAATTTCTTTCAATGAACACTTAGAGTTTTCATAACATTAGTCTAGCTGAATCGAATAACATAGACTCATATCAATAATTCAATTCAATCGAATTATTTAAGTGTAGCCAAACCCCGTTGGCAAATTAAAATTTTTGAAAATATTTTTGAGAATGACGTCATGATGCCGTACTGTATTAACAGTCCGTTTGAGGATGCCGTCATTCTATGACTTTGTCATAACACATCATACAATAGAGGAATAGCGATTTTAGATCAAATTCACACTAAGTATTCATGTATTTACAACTCCATCAAATTTTTATCATCTCTACACCAGGTTACATGGTACATGAGTGATAATTAAAATATATTTTGATATTTTAAATCGTTTGCGTCTAGCTGAAATAAGTAGCATAGACTAGACTTTAAACCGTTTCAAAAATGATTACGAGTCTACATATTTTTTTTAAAGGCACATAGTGCATATTTAGCTTGATGTCAAAATTTCGAAGTCTAGCATAGCTAGGAGTTTTGGAAAACTTATTTCTTCACTAGTAATCATTTTCTTAACAATCTATCTGTTCCTATTATCCTCAATATTCTGTTTACACACAACTATACCCAGTTCGGCAAACCACACTTATGAGTTCATTTACTTGCCATAATCATATGAGTTTAAGAACTTGTCCTAGTTAGACCTTTGGCGTCCATTTACTGAGGGGTTCATAAACATTTCATATAACTATGAATCAAGAATGTCACATAAGTATGAGTTTTAAGAACTCGTTTTTAACCTGATATTCTCTACATATGACCTATCTATCTGTTATACACATGAGAAAGGAATCACCCTCTTAACATACATATAGCAAATAGCGTGACACAAACATTTCAATGATTATCATTGTCAGAAACTAAGTAGTTATTACACCCAGTACAATTCAGCTCCCATACGAAGAATCATGCAACTCAGCTGCTAACATGAGTCCTCAGTTGAATCCCCACCTAACGCTAACACCCTTCTCAATACGAATTTCATTCAACTCGTATTCATAATCCTTTCCTGAAACTGTACCAATTCATAGTACAACTGTCACCCAGCAAACTTGCTGTAACTTTCTAATCATTAGATTGACTCTTCTTCCTGTTATCACCTTATCAGATCATGGGGTGATCGCATCGTATATATTACGATTCATTTCTACGTCTTGATCATTTTGTTTTACGATCTTTTATCACTGCACTTTCAATCTTTTAGACTCTATCTATTTCTCACTACTATTCAACTTTTATTATCAGAGTTAGGGAACTCTATATCTTATAACTCGTCGAGATTCATCTTTGAATCTTACCGACCCAACTAACTCTATGTGAGATAGTAATTATCCTAATCACTGCGGTTATTAGTCTCAGGTATTCCTACCTAAGCTTCATAACCAACAGCTCTGATACCAACTGTGAGGGTCCCGAATACAGGTCCTAAATCATCTCGGATCCGGTTCGATCATTTTATACAACTATTACTATTTGTGGAAGATATAAACATAAATTATTTATACATTAAACTTACATACTTTTTCCCAAGGTCGAGTAACCTTAACTTAATACACATTTCATAACTTTTCTAACATATAACATTATCAACATACAATACTTATACAATTTAGCTACACACATATCCTAACGTTGGAACTGTCTTTAACCTTTCCTTGTATCCGATGCATTCATCTTAATCTGCAATGTTTTATCATGATATAGCAATGATGAGCATAAGGATTGCCCAGCAAGTTTAAATTCAACAATATAACGATATATCATGATTGAAGAGTTTGAATAATAAGCTGGCTATAATTCAATAATATAATTGTGAACTAGCAGGAACAAACTTTTGACTGAACAAGTATTATACATGAACAAATATATCTGAACCAACTGGTAATGAAGGTGATCATCCTTTCATACCTGACTTATACATGCAATATGTACAGAGTACAATTATACATGGCAATCAACAATGATTAACCATAAGCTTATCCGAACAAAACACTCTTAGTAGAGTTGAGTAAAAATAAACTTGCCTGAACCGTTTATTACCGCTACGCAATTTATATCGCTTTATCTGAAGACCTAATATTAGCAATATAGATCTCTAATATTAGAATAATATCATCACAATATAATACTATTATATATATAAATATAGAATAACCTAAACACATAACACATAACCTTATCAGTCTATAACACACATAAGACTTTGTATCAGGTCAAACTATTTCAGTCTGACCTGAATCCGAAAACATTCTAATGTCCCAACGGTCTAGTCGGACAATTATCGAGTTTAAGTTCAATTAAACTCTGCCTAAACACTTAACAATTATCTCAGATAATTTTATTATCAGTCAAAATATTTTTCATAAGCTCGTAATAATTTTTAAATAATTATTACTATTTATCGCAAATTTTCAATCATTAAACACGTATTTAACTAAATTAAATACCACATAATTCTTTTATCATTAATATTTATTTATTTTAAAATATTAATGAAAATCATCACTTAATATTATAATATATTTATAATATCACAAAGTATTTTTAATACCTTAAAATCATTTAAATATGATTTTTAAAAACTTAAATTTATTATCCGATAATTGCTATTAATATTAAAATATAAATATTTTCATGACAAAATATCAAAAGTTATATTTTATAACTTAAAATATTTTTATAACCCTTAAATCATTTTCATATGATTTTTAAATCATTTATTCTATTTTTTCATAATTTATTTAATATATTCATTAAATAAATTAACTATTATTAATATTAATTAATTAATAAATTTCATCACAAAATATTAAAAGTCACTAAAAATAACTTAAAATATTTTCTTTTACCATAATATTATTTTTCATGATTTTTCATGTATTTAAATCATTTTAAATAATTTATTTAATATTATAATTAAATAAATTAAATACCATTTATATTCAAAAAATATTAAATATTTATGAAATATACTTAAAATAATTAAAAACTATTTTTCAGAATTTAAAATAATTTTTCGGAATTTATTTTGTATTTTTAATAATTAAAAACCATTTTTATCAATTTTTTAAATAATTTTCGAAAAATAATAATAATAAACTGTCGCTAAAGGGCCCTATAGCGACAGACCCGTCGCTATAGGTTTTCTTGGTGTTCTTGGGCTAAACCCATAACTTCATGTCAGTTGAGAGGGTGGGGGGTTTGACCAGAATTTAAGCTGTGTTCTTACTGATTTCTAGGTCGCTTATAGTGTTAGGATAGTAGTACAAATGTAAGACTACAACCTACAACTAATTTCATGGTCATTACATAATATCACAGCTAGATCTAAGCCTCCCAATCCTTGTCAGACACTGTTCTTCAATTTCTGGGTTTTCCAGAAATTGAAGAACAGTCGAGGTGCTACCTTTGAGCCATTGAATCTATGGTGTTCAAGCTTGATTTGTGTAATCTAACGGTTCTATCCTATAGAACACATGTCCGTGTACATTTCTATTTCCTCAACTCGTTATAAAATCAACACAATTAAACGATCAAGGCCAGTCAATCTCTGACAAACACTCAGCTGATGAAGATCTGGGTTTTCCAGAAAACCTTCATCAGGCAGTTTGGTCAACTACGTTTGACCATGATGTTCTATGATCTTGATACAGATCTGGGTAAGGTAATGGCTTGGAAGTGTAGACCTCAAGACAAACTACAACCATAAAAGCAACAACGTGACTGGAACACTAATATACTGCAAGATCAAAGGCTAACAAAATGTTGTCAGAAAGTTCCTGGAAATCTGGGCTGCCCAGAATTCCATTTCCATGAACGGTCAACGAGGTTTGACCGAGTATAAACGACGATCTAGACTTGATCCAACCCTAATTTCAGTTTCAGATCACAGTCCTCATGACATAGAACATATTCAAAACATAAAACACACAAATCAGTTAACACGTAAAGATCTAGACGGCCTGACATTCGACTGTCAGGTCACTTTTTGAACTATTTCCAGATTTTTCAAAACTTTAGATTCGAGCATCTGGATGTTATGGATCCATGATCCAACAACCCATATCTCTAATTGACACCTTATAACACATATTTAACCAACAACTAACATTAAACATCATAAGATCAAAGGATTTCCAAAAATAAGGATTTATACCTTCTTATGCTTTTGATCTCTGATTCTGGTCATGGATCGTGATCCGTGAGAACTAAGATATGATATTATCTTATATCATCACACCCTTTCACTCTCAAATCCAAAAATCAAGAGAGAGAATGGTCTTGGCTATTTTTAAAAACTAAAGTGAGCTTTCTTTCACTAAATACTTAATATTTATTTGATGCAATGAATTTGGTTGGACTAAATGGCTGATATTGCTGGATATAAGAGTTACAAGCTAGGCTTAGGGTTGCTCACCAACTCAAAATAGGGCAAGACTTGCAAGCTACATCCAATAAAGCACTTAAGGGCATTAAAGTCATTTCGCATACAAAATTAATGGCAATTTGGATATTGTTCCAAACCCTTAGGGTTTAGGGTTTGGTTAGGGTTTAGGGTTTGAGCTAATTAAGGGTTTGCAATTTAATTTTCTAGAATTTCCAAATTTAGATTTTCAAAAAAATAGAAAAATTAATATTTTTAAATTATAATTAGAATTTTCTAATTATATTAAAATTTCTTAATCATACTTTAAATCTTACTAATTAGGATTAGTATTTCCTAATTAAAATTACTAATTAAGCAATTAGGGTCAAAATCACGGATTAGGGTGTATAGCCCAAAATTACGATTTTAAATAGAAAATAATTTTCTAAAATAGAAATTAGATTAGGGTTTTCTAATTACTCATAACTTGAAAATTAGGATTAATATTTCCTAAATAACATCAAAAGTATTAAATTAATCCTTAGGTTTTTCCCTAATTATAAAAATTAGGGTTTCTAATCCCGAAATCAAGGTTTAATAAATTTGAAATTAGGGTTTGCCAAATACCTAAGCTTTATCCTAATTAACATTATAATTAATATCACTAAAGAATTATAATTATCCTTTAAGTTCCCAGAATAGGATTTTAAATTCCCGAATTAGGGTTTTGAATTTCCAGAACAGAAATTAGGGTTTTCAGAACCGGTTTCTAGGGTTTCTTGTTAAACGCTAGAGTTTTCTAACTGAACGCTAACGCTCTTAATATATACTTAGGGTTAGTTACAGATATCAATTATCTGGTCAACCCTTAACCCTTAACCACATACTGTACACATATACACTGAACATATTTACGTATTTCTTAATCCTGAATAATTCACCTAAATTACTCACAGAATTTTGAAATCCTCAAAATTCCATCATAAAAATATCACACGTATAAACTATTCAAAAATTCTCGGGTTGTCACACCATATCTTGCTAAAATTGAATTTTTACATAAATTCAAACCCTGTGTATATAGGTGCGAACGAGGCCTCGCACTACTTCCAAATAACAGCACATTGACCCACACACACACACACATTCAGATAACAGTTTTTTGATAAGAGGCGGTCACCGTGGTAACACGGATGTCGGGGGGTGCCTAACACCTTCCCTCCGCATAACCAAGTCCCTGAACCCTAATGAATCTCGGTTTCACCGACCCGTTTAGCAGTGTCACATCACTTGGTCAATGTGCAAACGTTTTCTCGGTTGTGTTGGTATAACCATTTAAAAAACCAACTGGCGACTCTTATAGTCCAATCGTCGACATTATACATGTCGAACCTTTTTCACTTATTTTTTCAAACAAATCTCACCTAACATTTCTCTCCGTACAAATAGTGTCTCTAGATTTTTAAGGCAAAAAGTACCGCTACTAACTCCAAGTATTGGGTAGGGTATCATTTTTTCGTAATCCTTCAACTGTCGTGACGCATATGCAATGACCTTGCCATGTTGGATTAGCACACAACCAAGTTACTTGTGCGATGCATCACTATACACCACAAAGCCTCCAGTATCATCCGTCAATGATAAAATAGGCGCCTCACTAAATCTCTTCTTCAACTCTTGGAAACTTTCTTCGTATTTTTTCGTCCAAAAAACTTCGATGTCTTCCTCGTTAGATTGGTCAACGGGGTTGATATCTTGGAAAAATCTTGGATAAATCTTCGATAGTACACAGCTAACCCTAAGGAACTTCTTACTTCAGTTAGCGTCTTTGGTTGTTCCCAGTTGCTTACCACCTCCACTTTTGCAGGATCCACTGAAATTCCATTTTGGTCTATCACGTGTCCTAAAAATTGGACCTTTTCCATTCATAATTCACATTTTAAAAAACTTTCCTACATCTTTTCCCTTCTCAAAGCTTCCAATACCATCTTCAGATGTTCGGCGTGCTCTTCCTTGGTCTTCAAATAAATCAAAATGTCATCGATAAATACTACTACGAACATATCTAAGTATGGCTTGAAGACTCAGTTCATCAAGTCTATAAAGGCTGCCGGAGGATTCATCAACCCGAATGAAATCACTAGAAATTTGTAATGTCCGTAGCGTGTTTGGAACGCCATCTTAGGTATGTCTTCCTTTCGCACTTTCAACTGATGATATCTCGTTTATAAATCTATCTTGGAAAAATGTCTCACTCCTTTCAGTTAATTGAAAAGGTCGTATATTCTTGGCAACAAATATCTATTCTTAATCGTCACTTGGTTCAACTCTCGATAGTTGATACAGAGCCTCATCAATCCATGCTTCTTCTTTACAAACAACATTGGTTCTCCCTAAGGAGACACACTCGGTCGAATATAACCCTTATTTAGCAACTCTTGAAATTGTATCATCAATTCCTTTATTTCTACCGGTGTCATACGATATCGGGCTTTCAAAATCGGTGCAGTATCCGATGCCAAGTCTATTATGAATTCGATTTCTCTTTCTAGTGGAAGAATAGGAAGATATTGACAACACGAAAATTCGAATTGTCCATAATTTAAGTTAAAGAATTAGTTATTAATAAAATAAATATTTATTAATACTATTCTATGTTATGTGTTTATTAATTGTTCTAGAACCTAGGATGATTATAAGTCGGGAGGATTCTGGCTACGAGCTAGATAGAACGAGTAAGAATTTTCAAAACGAATATATAATTGTTACGGAGAAAAAAGCGAAACATGCACTATTTGTGACACCCCCAAATCCGGTACTTCGATTTTCACATGATTTGGTGTTCACTGTACAAACATCATCCATCTATCTACCCATAAATAAATGCAAACCATGCAATAGATAGAAATAATAATAAATCTCCCCTTATGGGGTTACATCAACTGCATAATAAATAAATTTCAGGTTACTCTAACCTTAAATCATCTGTGGGGAAATATAAACAAATAAATCTTAAGTAACATCAATTCTAATTATCATTACATAGCCACATAAATAATCAATCTTCATTACTTGCTAAGCTTGCCCTTGCCATTACTAGTGGAAGGCTCGTTTGCTCTTTCGTTCTTAACTACAATATTATTATTCGCGAGAGTGAGCACAATTTTCCACAAGTATAATAATATAACAATGAATAATAACATGCGAGAGAAATAATAACTTCGAATATAAAAGCTCAACTTTTTAATCAAGAATGAATAACAAGAATCAAAAGAAATTCTGAGGGTCGTAAGACTTTGAACTATGTCCTAGGTTGTCAAGTGTTTATTCTTGAAACTTTTAACAGTCATAAGACTATGGACTCTTCTTCTCGTACTTAGAGGGATCAGCCCTTAGTACCATACTGTGTATAATATCTTAATGCTAACGCAAAAGTAATCCCCTATACAGGGTTGTTCATCTCAGTTTGACATTCGAGTCCGCACCAAAGGAAGTTTGGTTTGGATAATTCATCAAGGGTTCTAAAATTTAGAACGCTCATCAACTATGGACTAGTCGAATCATAAAAGGGTTCGCTAGTCTAACAAGATTCACAATAACTGATATATAAATCGAATAACAATTCCAAGAGATATACAATAGAATAATTATTGTATAACAACATCATGCTTTGAAAGATTAATAAACTAGTGATATAACAACATAGGCTTAATCAAAAATAACGAGAACTTGCTCGATGTAAAGAGACAACTTATAATTCATATAATGATAACGAGTAGGGTTAGGAAACTTGCCTCATGCGTAGATTACACTTAATTAACTCGTTCTTTGAATTAAATCCTACATATCAATTATGTTCACAATACCAATCAATAATAACGTACTAAACATCATAAGTTATTCTTTGTCTAATCTCGAATTCATTACTATATTTAGTCAAATTATCATACTTGTTTTCACATAATATAATACTACACGTACAACAAGTTAATTACATAATCAACGATTCAAATAACATGTAATTGTCTTCTTGACTTGGTAAAACTCATTTTAATATCTCATTATATGTCTAACAAGTTTTTATATTCATTAGACTAGGTTATTAACTCATTTCTATACTTGAACATTAAAAAAAAACATTTTATGGACATTTTGGTACGTGGCACTGCATCGCCACTTTTGTACTGGGTCTTGGCACTGCGGCGCCGTGGTGCTACGGCTTGGTCGTTGGTGCTGCGACGCGAGTCTCAGGCCTGGAGTTGGCGTCGCGGCGTGACACTCCAGACTTTGAATTCCCAGTTCGCTAAGAACACATAATTTAGTTAAATAAACAATATAAAATCCTTAATTCTCCAAATTAAACATACCCACATGTTAGAATTCATACATAATCAATACCCAACATTTATAGAGTGATTTTAACCCATTAAAACACATAATCACATAATTAAATTATGCAAATTGTACTGTTCTTGATGTTCTTGAAGGTTTTTGAACAAAAATATAGAATTTAATACTACGGATTCGTTATAAGACCAAATCCAACCATTCCAGTTTCAGTTTTTTCGTTTTAGCATGCATAATCATATACAAGTGGAAATTTTGCAGAAAAATTTATGGTTGACATATTAAAGTTACGTATAAGGGCCATACGACCATCTAACGTACTCTGTAAATTTTTGAAATAACAAGTCATGGTATTATGAAACGTATGATATGGAATTATGCAATATATATAAAACATGCCACTACTCGAATTATTACATATATCCCTAACACAACTTTCCAAATTTATAGAGATTCACAGAAGACTTTAAGCCATAATCATGAAACTTAAAAGACGTAAAACAAGAATTTGGGTTGAAGAGAATTACCCAAAGCGTAGATGAATAAAAATCAATCACAGAGTTTCTCCCAATCTCTCTCAAAATTTCTCAAACTCTCTCTCTGTTTCTTCTTTCTAGACTTAGGCAATAATAACAATTAACAGAGAAAACGTATACTAAATAATGAACAACTGACACATTGGTGGTCAGTTACCCAGTCATGGGTTAACTGCCTCCAACTCCCCTTAGTGCCATGTTTGGCTAACAAGAAAGGGATTTAAAACCAATTAATTTAATAAAATCTTTTATCATATAGTTTAAATAATGTCACACTCCTTGTAAAATAAATCAATATTTTATTTAATTTATTTTAAATAAAATATAATAATTTCTCATTAATTCACATAGTCACATAATTAAATTTCTCCTTTAATAATAATGTCAAATTATTAAATCTCTAATTAATAATTAAATTAATTAAAATAACATTAAGCTTATTAAATATTTATTTTTAATACAATAAGCTCACATAAATACACGCATCGAATAATAAAACTCTCCAAATCAATTTAATAAATACAACACATGTAATTAAATTAATCTTCCATAATTTCATCAAATAATTATTTAATCTAATGACTAATTCATCGAAAAATATTTATTCACTCCAATAATTATTAAAATTAATTACACTCCAATAAATATTAAAATTAATTACAAAATCTCGGTTGTCATACTATTCATCCGTTTCTGCTCAGAGATTGAGTTTGAATTTTTGAGAAACACATAATAATAAAATTCTAAGACGTGATGGAATATTCAATAATATTTCAATTATGGCAAACGAAGTTTTCACATGCATACTTAAAACTTAAGGGTTAGGAAAAGTGAGTTCCGAGAATTTAATGATTACATATAATAACTAGGGTTATTATGTATGAGAAATATGAGTATGATACTGATTATTATACGAGTATAGTATGAAGACTATTATGATGTATAATACGAATATCGTATGAATTAGATATGAGGAGAATACGAGAATGGGATGCGTAGAATACGATTAGTCTTAATGGACTTTTAGTTCATGGACTTTGTAGAATCCAATTGGACTTGGATTATGTCAAGCCCAATACTTTGTTAAATCAAGCCCAAGATAGGCCCAATAAGAATTAATGTTAAGGCCCAAACTAAGAAAACGAACCGCGGATCGAACTGATGGGTCACAGGATAGGTAATAACCCATGGGGCAACCCATGGAGAGACCCATGGAGCGTGTGGGCCAGCCACTTGACCACCAAGTAAAGTGGTTACTTGGTGGCTAAGCCATGAATAGTAAGGAGGTTTGGGGGGTAAAATAGTCAAAATTACTATTTTGCCCCTAGCCTTGAAAATCTATAAAAGAAGAGCTTAAGCTCATTTGTGGTTAATGAAAAATTAACCAACACTTGACAGAGAGATAGAGTTCGGATGAAGAAGGAGAGAATGAGGAAAAACTAGCTCGGGTGCACGCTTTGTCCAACAGAGAAAGATTAAAAAAGAGAGGTAATCCGAAACCTAACCCTAAGTAAATTTTCTTTAAGCTTTAGATGTTAAAAAAAACATAGCTTAATGAGAATAAGAAGTAAAAAATGTTAAGAATGATTTCATATGGTTGAAATCATGAAGAAACGAAGAAATAAGAATTTGAACGATCCGAATGTATCATATGAATGATTCGGTGATATTAGTAAGGAATGGTGTTTTATAACATCAAATTCCAAGGAAAAGTGAAATCGTTATTAAAATATCGATTAAAAATGAAGAACGAATGAAGAACACGCGAAGAATACGAAGAACGTTGTTAATGGACAAATTTAAAACTATCGTAGTATAATTGTTGTTGATGGACAAGTTTAAAACCATCGCGTATAAGTTAGTTGCATATTTCTTGGTTAGGAACGTTAGAAACGTTCATGAAGAACGAATCGAAATTAACTATAACGAAGTTATGGCGAAATTTTGTAAAAGACGAATGAGAAATAGAAAGTGTGTAAATGAACCTGAATGAGTAGGGTTTCATAAGAATTAAGAGAATGTAAAAAACGTAAGTCGTGGACTCAAGAACGAATTAGTTCCGAGTTCAGATGACCGAATTACGGACAAAAAAATGAAGAACATTAATAATGTAAAATGAACGAGGGATGAAGATTAAGCCAATTAAATAGCTTGTTAACGGATTCAGAACAAAGTTCTGTCTGAGGGAAATTGAAGTACATAAGATAAGGAAGAGAATGGCTATAGAACGACCTCGTTCCGAGTTATAATGAAGAAGTTATGAGATTTTAAAGTAAGCGTCTCAAACCAGTTTAAGACTTAGAAGCAAAATCATAAGGGACCCCCGCTGGGGTGGGCATTGTTGAAGGCCAAAAACCCGTCAGAGCAGGGGGGTACTTGGTTTGTTAGCAAGAGTGAGGCCCGCCGGGGTGGTCAATACTAGCATACAAACCCCCGTCGGGGTCGGGGTCGGGGTATGGGGAAAGGCCCAAATAGGAGCTTTTAATTGCTCAACTCTTGGGGAAGTGTAAGGGAAGATAAGGAACATATAGTTCTCCTAAAGTAACACTTAATCAAGTGACTTAAACTTTTATTAAAGGTTGAATGCAAAGATTGAACATGATTAAAATATAAAGAATGTAAACACTGATTATGTAACCAATATACGGGGATCGTAGTCGCGATAAAACGAATGTGTGGGATTGCTACGATTGTGATTCCTTAGACGTTGAGTGATGAGGGTGATGTATAACATTCCGATGTTAAGTTATCATTATGAGAGTTAATTGTAAAGCGTTTAGACGCTATGAGCGTAACGCTGTTGTGATGAACGATCGGTCTTAGCAGACAATGAACAATATGGCTTCGACATTAAGAAAGAATAATGAACATGAAGTTCATGGGTTGAATAACGATTGAATGCAATTGAAACCTTGAGTAAATGTTGAATGAGAGATTAAGAGAATATCAACGTAAACGTCGAATACGTAAACGATCCTCGTGAATAGTATTCGCGTCGGACGAACATTCTAAGTGTACAATGGTTGTATGACTTAGACGTTAACGAAGGTAGTTAGTAAGATATGATTTATCAAGGAAATCCGTAACGAACGGTAATAAGATTAATGAAAGTCCGAGTATGAGTCGGATAGAGAATCTTAGAATGAAGTAAGCGTTAAACACTTTAGCCGACGTGAGGGTTGAGTGTACACGAATATTAAACGGGCAGAACCTACACTCTGTGTATGGTTTGACCATAAGGTAATGAAGAATGTTGAATACCGGACGTGGTAAGATATGAATAAGTTAATATAAAATGTTAAACGCCATGACCTCATAGTATTGACATTGAATGATCGTTCTGAGTATACAAAAGACTGTACGACTTAGATGATAAAGAATGAATCCTGAGGTATGACATTTAGTGGCCAGAAAGCCACAAGGAATAAGAATTTGACTTAACGAACATTATAGTTTAATGGTTCGGATAGGTTAAGATAAAATTAGGTTATAGTACAATCGTAACCTTTGATGGTTGACATATGGGAGCTGGGCTAAACAATTTCTTCAGAGAGCGGAGGTATATACAAAACTGGCAACCGATCTAACTTACTGTGAAAGACAGTGTAGATGAGACGGAAACTTGTTTGTTGGTTGTTTATAGGAAACCACTCAGAGTACTATATGGACTATTAGTAGAGACGTGATGTGTGCTGAGTCCTAGAAGGGTTATAAGAAGAAGACAAGAATGTAAATAATCAAAGATGATGATCGTAAGAATAAGAAATCTTCGTATGTCGTAACGCCGTAAAACGGTAAAGAAAGTTAGCCGCGTAAACTTAAATTACAAGAACGCAAAACCTAAGAAGTAAAGTTAAGTAAACCAATGTGTAAGTCAAGTATATGACTAATTGGTGTATGTGATATTTTCCTTATGTGATATATAGGGATTGAAATGAGCAGATCAGCGTAAGTTATAGCTGTGCATAAGACAAGTTTCCTAACTTCATTCATTTTATATGAATGCTAGTTTCTTAAACTTCTCAGATGTTGAACTTGAGAAGTCTTGTCTATGTGTATATGTGCGAGATATGTGCAAGGTGGTAGTATGCATGAGGCCTTGTGCCACAATTTGAACACTTTGGTGTTTATTTGAGATGAAATGTTATGTGATTGAACTGTTCAATACGAGTATGTTATGTTTATACATGAACCGTTATTATTAAGTCTATGCTAATGATTCTAGCCAGACAGAGTATGTATGGAAAAGGTAGAAGAATAAATGTATTTCAATGTGCATGTGACTAATGTTTTAAGATAATTGGAATCAAAGATTATTCATATTATTCAAACTACTTCATAACCTTTGTTCAGTTATTGAAGTCTTAAAAGAATGTTTAAATGCTTGAAGTCGTTTGTTCAACTGCTATAACTTGCTGGTCAATTGAATGCTCACACTTGCTTTAAATAAAAATATTTTCAGCAAACGATGTTAGAAAGAACTTAAGGATCCCATAAAGATCAAGATGAGCGGTATCCAGAAGAAGTGCCATTCAGTATGTTAATGTGCGTGAAGATCAAGTGAAGACTTATAATGCAGAATAGTTTAATTAAACTATAGATTAGTTTAATGAACTATTATGTATCCTTGGTGGCGGATAAAAGGCACTCTTGTACGATGTAAAGAATAATATAATTATCATTATTTGTAATAAACGAGGTTATAAGGTAATAGAACATGGGATTTTAGAATGAATGTTGTTATATTTAACTATATAATGATGTATGTTTGGTAAGAAGTGGGACCCTGACGTACAGAATCTGGGTGTGAAAATAGACCGAATTTCGGGGCGTTACAGAGTGGTATCAGAGTCAATAGGTTATAAATCATAGGTATGAGTACCTAAGACTATAATCGTAGAGAGAAGGATAAGAAAATCGTTGAGTTAAACGATTAAGGAAGAAGATCACCACGTGATCATGTTGAATCGTAATAATAGTTATTCTATTAAACGATGGATGATTTATAGTTAATGTTATAAATGAATGGTACTATGAAGTAGTACGGGAAGAAGAACTTAGATTGAGTTATAAAGGATAGTATACAAATTAAAGAAAATTCGTATTAAGTAAAGGGAAAGTAAAAAGTTTTAGGATTTTAATTGAGAACTCATATCAGCAGTTGAGTGGTATGATTCCTTGTATGGGCGGGATTTGTACGTGGTTTTAGAACCACTTAGCTTCTTATTCGATATAGTTGTTAAGTTGAATGATTCTTTGTATGGGTGGAGAATTGTCCTTGGTGTAACAACCACTTAACTTCTTATATCGATTAGTAGCTGAGTTGACCAATTCTAAGTATGGGAAGGGAATTGTGTTTGGTTTGACAATCACTTAGCTTTTGATAGTGATAATAATTAGAATAGTATGTTGTGCTATCAATATGTATATGTGTGATAGGTAGAGAATGATAAGATAGGTGCGAGTTCTTGAAACTCATAATTATGAAAAGTTTGTGACTCATAGTTATATGCTATGTTTCTAAGCCCTAAGCGTATGGATAGTCCTTGATTTGTTCTTGGATTACATATTGCGAAGATAAGTTCTTAAACACATATAGTTGTGGAAAGTTCCTAAACACATATAGTGTGGTAAGTTGATGGACTATACTAGGGTATAGGAATGCTTAGACCACAAACGAAGTATTTTCAGTATGCTTAGCATTGAAGGTGCTAGAGAAGATTAAGTATTGTCGCAAGTAAGACAAGAAGGAAGATGGAGAAATAGGATATTCCATGTCATTTAGCTATGCTAGATTTTGAAGTTTATTGAAATTGTGCTTATATGTACGTTTTAAAAAGGAAAGACTTGGCTCAATTTTTGGAACCAACAGATTTTAAAAGAGCTATTCTTTATGTCTATGCTAATTGTTTTGGTTAGACAAAAGTTGTTTTGAAATATCAGAATGAATTTTATATCAGCAGTGCATTTGATGCAAAGATGGTAAAAGGATGGAGTTATTAATACAATTAAACCTAGTGTTGGATTTGATCTCATGATCAACAACCCGCTATGGTATGATGTATAACGATGAAGTCATAAACTGACGAAGTCCTTAACGTACTGTGAAAAGTGCGGTATCATGACGTCATGAAACATTTTGATGTATTGTGAAAGAATTTAAAAGAAGTAGTCGATGTCAATTGATTTGACTAGACAAATGTTTCAAATTGATGTCCAATTTATTGGTATGGTCTAAGCTATTTGATTTGGCTAGACAAATGGTATGTCATGTTATAAGAAAATCGAGCTTTCTTTGAAAAAGTTATGCAAAGCCAAATTATTTTGGTGCGGAATCTAATGATTAAGTCTGAGGTGAACATACCCCGAAATGGGGTTATACTGTGACGCCCCCAAATCCGGGTATCTTCTAAACCGACAGATGGTGCTCCACTATACTAACATCCATACCATCATTCCATTGAAATACAACAAAATGAGAGTAATTACTATATTCTTATTAAAATCAAAGTATAATCCTTCCCCGGTTCATAAACCGGTTACATCGTTCATTGTTCATAAGGTATAATACATACAAACTTACTAAAATATTACACAATGCCTAAGCATCCATCTTAGCTTTGCCCTTATCTTTCTTGGAATTCTCAGTACGTTCACCTTTAACTACAGTTATATAATTCACGCAAGAAGTGAGCATGACAGCTCAGCAAGTTTAATCAAGGATAACAGAAATACCACATTCGTGAATTATATAACAATTCCAACATAACTGAACAATAGTTATGAAGTATTATGAATCAATACTACCATAACAGTATATAACATCAATTCCCAATGTATAGAATAGATTAGGAATTCTGAACCAGTCGATAGACCATGAACAGTAAATTTCAGTTTTCATACTTGAAAAGGAGTCCACAGCACTAAGGCCGTTCATCCATATAACTTACGAGCACTTCTAGGTGATCAGCCTATAGTACTCTATGTTGATCAACACTACATTCATTAAACGTATTTACGTTTAATATTTTTCGCAAACTCGCGTGCCCATCGAAATATCGATGAAAAATACTTTTGTTTGTTCTTAGACAAACCTTACCTTCACATCCGTACCAATTACTTGGCATAGGATAGCGTTAACATTTCTATATAGAATGATATGGAAAATCGTCAATCTATATCTTACGAATAGTCTAGCCGAGTTAAAATCTGGCATCGACCCTTTCTTTTACAACAAAGCATGCAATTCAGTTCAATGAATCAAATAAAACTTGGCTAACTTAGAAGTTAGACAAGCGTTACGAAAACTTGCCTTTCAGCGTCTTCAAATAACTTACTCGACTGACCAGAGCCTTTACAGAATCTATATGATATATTCACATAGCACACCGTAATTAGCTATCAAACAACTATTCATATTGTTCCTACCAGCTTCTTTCTCTTCTATGTCTTTGTTAACATAATATTTTTATTAAAGTCAACATGACTTATCACCCTTCGTCTCGGTTTATCTCTCTATGGACGTTTTATTAACCGGACTCAACTTCATTGATAAAGTATTACTTCGTTCATTTTACATATTTTGTTTAATTACATTAGACTCCTAAGTTTCATACCATATACCTTAGTATAGGTAGTATAGGATTAGTCGTTATACATTCATTGAGTATATAAACTCAACTCCGATTGATCCCTAACCAACTGAAGTCTAAAGCATAACTAGGTCAACTTTTTCTTACTGCCGGCGTTGCGGCGCGGCACCTTGGCGCTGGGGCGCGGCACTTGCACACCATTGGCGCTGGGGCGCGGCACATTGGCGCTGGGGCGCGAAACTACTGACACTTTATTTTTCTCCCGGCCACAACTGGCGCTGCAGCGCGGCCATTTTACACTACGTCAGGGGCCGCGGCTCCAGACTTTAGTACCAGACTACTGACAGTTTTGAAAATCTATGTGAGATTCCCGGGGCTGTAAATTCTTCGTTATACGCCCGATTTGGTCCGTTCAAAAGCCTACACGTCATAAATGACATACTCTACGTGTTCATATTAGAATTCAACCCTTTCAAATCCGTTAACTCAAAATTCACTATTGAGTTCATTTTCTATACGTTCGTAAACGTTAATGACCGTTCAATGCTCGTTTTCTTCGTTTTAAGTCGGAATCCGACGATTCTCGAACCCGCGACTCTTAATCACCCTATCTCACGTGTTGACATTGAAAACTAACGTTTTCAAGTCTCACGGAAACTTTCGATTACCCATCCGGAATTTCTACGTTTTCGACATTTAACGTCTATTTTCGTAAAATTCGCCATAACGTCATTACTAAGGTTCTCTAAGCCAAATCACATGGAATAATCCATGGATTTCATATCTATATCCTAACCAAGCAAGATGCAATTACTAACGGATTGATAGAGTCCAATCGTTTATAAACGATCAATCTCAACTATCCATATTTTCATGGTTCAAAACTATTTCAAACCTTATTATTTTTATAACCTCATGACATATAGAGATTGAATCTATGGTAAGTCATCTTTAATCCCTCATACAAGGTGTATACCATCCCTTTATGATTCTCCAATATAAAAGACAAATCAAAAAGAAATGGAGATGAAGGATAAGGATTATACCTTAAGAACTCTTGAAAATCTCTTGGAAGAATATAAGTTTAAAGCTTCTAATTGTATGTTTTTGCAAGTATAGCTCTCTTTTGTCTCTCAAATAATCTAAGTTGAGTCTTGGTAAAAATCTCAAATGAATCAACCTAGCTTCCTATTTATAGAATTTAGAATGGAGGGCAATTTAGACATTAAATCCCACCTCCTTACTATTCATGTGTGGTCACCAAGTAAGATACTTGGTGACCAAGCCTTATGCTTGGCTTGCACACCAAGGTGGCCAGCCCACCTCCCCTCTTGTGACATCCCATGGGTTGCCCCATGGGTTATACCCATTGGGTGACCTACCGGTTCGACCCACGGTTCGGTTTTAATGAATTGGGCTTAACTAATTAAACATTGGGCCTTGACTTGGACTTAACCCATCATCTCATTGGGCTTAGTCATTCAACTGATTGGGCTACTCATAATCCAATATAAATGAATTACTCATTGATACATTAGATTAATCTTATGACACGCATCGTATTCTACACGTACGATTCACGTATTCCTTTCGTATACCATAAGTACAATAAGCGTATTGTACCTCGTATTTACTCAACGTATTATACATAGGTACTAACTAGCACCACCAATTGTATAACACTTGAATAAAACCTAACGCCATTCCTTCTACGCATATTATTTCATTCTCGAAAATCGATATACTCAACCCTTAGGTTTTAAGTCTGCAGGCGAAAACTTCGTTTTTGCCATAAATGAATTATTATCAGATATTCCATCTCATCACGATATTCTATCATTACGCATTTCTCAGAATTTCAAAATAATACCTCGGACAGAAATGGATGAATAGTATTTTTTTACGGAAACTTCTCAGAAAACAATTATTATCGTCTTGGAAATTCCAAACAACTATTTCTACCACGTAGCCAGAATACTGACCACGTTAGCACATTCTAGGTCATAGAACGACCTTCACATAGTTTACTTCACAAAGAATTCAATTAAATTCATTTAATTCAGATAATCAAGTAAAAATTTAATTGTAATAAAAATTCGATTTTCTCGGGCGTTACATTCTCTCCCCCCTTAAAAGGATTCTGTCCCTAGAATCTTAGCTAATAATTACATAAACAACTGAGGAAAATCTTCCTTCATTTTACTTTCGAGCTCCCACGTTGCTTCTTCAACATTGTGGTTTCTCCATAACACCTTCACTGAAGGTATGACCTTATTTCTTAAAACTTGTTCCTTCCTATCAATAATTTGAATCGGAAGTTCCTCATAGGACAAGTCCTTCTCTAACTGAATAGATTCATAATCTATCACGTGTTTATAGTCCGGTTTATAAGGACGCAACACTGACACATGAAACACATTATGAACGTGTTCCATCTCTAGAGGTAAAGCTACTACGTAAGCCACCTCCCCTATCCTTTTTAAAATCTCAAAAGGTCCTACAAACCTTGGACTTAACTTCCCTTTCTTTCCAAAACGTATTTTCCCATTCCAAGGTGATACTTTCAGAAAAACAAAAGATCCTACATCGAATTCTCTATTTTCTCTGCGAGGATCTGCATACTTCCTCTGCCGGCCTTGAGCCGCAACTAATCAAGCACGTATTAATTCTACCATGCCCGCCGTTTCCTGAACCATCTCTTGTCCCAACATCTGACGTTCACCCACCTCATCCCAACACAATGGAGTTCGACACTTCCTACCATACAACGCTTCGTAAGGCGGCATGCCTATACTAGCGTGAAAACTATTGTTGTACGAAAATTCTACTAATGGTAGAAATTCGTCCCAACTCCCTTTGAAATCCATAACACAAGATCTTAACATATATTCAAGCGTTTGAATTGTCCGCTCACTCTGACCATCCGTCTGAGGATGATCCGCCATACTTAATCTTAACTGCGTTCCCATTTGCTCTTGCAAACTTCTCCAAAAGTTCGATGTGAATCGTGGATCACGATCTGACACAATCGACACAGGCACTCCATGTTTGGAAATAATTTCCTTGACATACAGCTTAGCTAACTGATCTAAGTTATACCTAATTCCTATTGGTAGAAAATGAGCCGATTTCGTTAATCGATCCACTATCACCCAAATAGCATTGTACCATTTTCTTGTTGTTGGAAGTCCTACCACAAAATCCATCGTGACGTGCTCCCACTTCCACTCTGAAATTTCTAACGGTTGTAACAACCCGCTCGGTCGTTGATGTTCGGCCTTAACTTTTTGACAAGTTAAGCACTTACTAACATATTCTGCTATCTCCCTCTTCATATTCGGCCACCAAAAGTTCCGACGAAGGTCTTGATACATCTTCGTACTACCGGGATGTATCGAGTACCTCGAACTATGGGCCTCCATCATAATTTCTTCTTTTAATTTGGGATGATTAGGAACCCAAATTCTTCCCTCAAAACGAAGTAATCCCTCCTTATCGAGGTTATACTCAGTTTTTTCTTTGTTTTCTATCTTATTCAGCATCTGCTTGCACCCCTCATTGCTCAGTTGTACTCTCCTAACCCGCTCCACTATGGTAGGTTGGGTTTCCATGGAAAATAACAATTCTACCGATTCTCCCGGTAACTTAACTTCTAGTTCCATTTTTGCCATTGCTGTTACCAACTCATTCTGAGTTGTTAACATTATTAATTTTTCACTATCCGATCTACTTAGCGCATCCGCTACTACATTTGCTTTTCCTGGATGATATAAAATATCACAATCATAATCTTTTATTAACTCTAGCCACCTTCTCTGTCTCATGTTCAACTCCTTCTGTGTGAAGATATATTTTAGACTTTTGTGGTCCGTGTATATCTCACATTTCTCACCATAAAGATAATGTCTCCATATCTTTAGGGCAAAAACTACAGCTGCCAATTCCAGGTCATGAATAGGATAAACCTTCTCATAATCCTTCAATTAGCGTGATGCATACGCAATGACCTTGCCATGCTGCATGAGCACGTAACCCAATCCTTTATGCGAAGCATCGCTATACACTACAAAATTCCCAGTATCGTATAGTAAGGACAATACCGGTGCCTCACTTAATCTCTTCTTTAATTCCTGAAAACTGTTCTCACATTTTTCAGTCCACAAATACTTCACTGACTTTCTTGTCAGATTGGTTAACGGAGTAGCTAATTTAGAAAAGCCTGGAATGAACCTTCTATAGTAACCTGCTAACCCCAGAAAACTCCGAATCTCAGTCGGCGTCTTCGATTGCCCCCATTCGTTTATTGCTTCTACTTTGGCCGGATCTACGGAAATGCCATTCTTATCAATAACATGCCCTAGAAACTGCACTCTCTCAAGCCAAAATTCACACTTTGTGAATTTTGCATACAACTTCTCCTTTCTTAGTGTTTCCAACACTATTCTTAAATGTTTCGTATGATCTTCTAGCGTCTTTGAATAGACTAGAATATCATCAATGAACACTACGACAAACTTGTCCAAATATTGTTTGAACACTCTGTTCATCATATCCATAAATGCGGCTGGCGCATTAGTCAACCCAAACGACATTACCAGAAACTCGTAGTGACCATAACGAGTTCTGAATGCGGTCTTAGGTATATCTTCCTTCCTCACCTTCAACTAATGATACCCTGTGCGCAAATCTATTTTAGAAAAATACTTTGCCCCTTTCAACTGATCAAATAGATCATCGATCCTGGGCAAAGGGTACCTATTCTTAATCGTTAACTTGTTCAACTCTCGATAGTCGATACAAAGTCTTAACGACCCATCCTTCTTCTTTACAAACAACACCGGTGCTCCCCAAGGAGACACACTTGGTTAAATGTACTTCTTATCTAACAGTTCTTGTAATTGAACCATTAACTCCTTCATTTCAACTGGCGCCATTCGATATGGTGCCCTTGAAACTGGTGCCGTTCCCGGTAACAAATCAATTACAAATTCTACCTCCCTATCCGGTGGAATACCCGATAATTCCTCCGGAAATACATCTACGAACTCTTGCACAACGGGTATCTGATCTAAGGATGTCCCCACTCTTTGGGTATCCACCACATGGCATAGATAACCTACACACCCTTTTCTTAACATCTTCCTAGCTTGTGTCACAGACAGACAACAAGAGCATCTCGGTGAATTACTACCGAAAAACACTATCTTGGTTTTCTTAGAAAGCCGAAGGTTTACACTTTTCCTATGGCAATCTATAATTGCCTCATGGTTCACCAACCAATCCATACTAAGAATTACATCAAATTCTTTTAGCCTTATCGGTACCAAATCTACTGATAACTTATTTCCCCTAATTTATACGCAACAGTTCTTATGAATATGTTTAATGGGGATTATCTCCTCGTTCGCTACCTTAACGTCTAAAGGTATAGGTAACTTCTCAGGAATTAACCCTAATCGTGTAGCAAATTCACATGCTATAAAAGAACAAGTGGCACCCGAGTCAAATAGCACATAAGCATTTATCTCATTGACCGGAATGATACCCGCTATCACATCTATTGATGCAACTGCATCTTGAACAGTCATATTAAATGCACGAGCCGAGGGTCTACCCACTAATGGTGTTGGTCCAGTAATGGCTAATTTACCACTACCAGAACTCTTATTCCCCTCTAAACCCTTCTTTGGGCAATTTCTTGCCATGTGGTCCTTTGACCCACAGACAAAACACCTCTGATTCTTCTTAGGGTTAGGACAATTGGGTGACAAATGTCCCTCCTGCCCACAGTTGTAGTATACTGCTTTCCCCTTTAAACAGACTCCCATGTGAGATTTTCCGCATGTCTTACATGCTTCCGTTCTCCTTTTGGGATCTCCCTATTTTACCCTGGTATTCCCGGGATTAAAACCCTTCCTCTTTGGCAAGTTGCCGCTTCCGCTGGCAACTTCAGCCTTATTACTTCCTTCTATCTTACTCTTAATCTTCCGCTCTTTGTGATACTGAGACAAGGCCTCACCACCACCTTCAGCTATTATCGCCTTCTCTAGAATGGTCCCATAGGAAGCACTCTGGAAAACCGATATTCTACTATAGAGCCAAGGTTTTAAGCCCTGCTCAAATCTGCGCGCCTTTCTTTCCTCCGTATCCACCTGATGTGGAGCAAATCTTGCCAACTCATTAAATTTGGCGGCATATTGGGGAACAGTCATATCCCCCTGCTTAAGTTCTAGGAACTTAATTTCCATCCTACCCTGCATGCTAGTAGGGAAATAGTTCTCGAAGAAAACCTACTTAAAATGTTCCCACATAATAGCCTCTGTCCTAGCCCCACCCTGGTGAGCTTCCCACCAGTAGTTGGTTTCTCCCTTCATCATTTAAGTCGCAAAAGAAGTCTTTTGCGCCTCACCTACGTTTGTTATCACAAACGCCTTTTCAATTTCCCTAATCCATGTTTGGGCTTCTAGTGGATCCGCCGTCCCTCGGAACTCGGGAGAACCCACACTTTTAAAGTCCTTAAAGGTAGTTGTTCTTACTGCCCCAGGAGCTACAGGAATCCCACCCCCCACTTGGTTAAATGCAGCCGTTAATAAATTAACGAACTCTTGCATACGGTTGTTAGGACCCCCTTGATTTTCATTATGAGACTCGGCCTCTTGGTTCCGTTGTCTCCTTCTTGGCGGCATAATTCTGATTAAATAAATAAAGTTTCGTTATTATGTATTTAATTACTCGGTTATCATTTTAAATTAACAACAACCATTCATACCACACAAGCATGTTAAATAAAAACGTCATTATATTAATATACTTTCATAGTCAAAACTATTTACATCATGTTCCCTTAGCCAAAAGCTATCATATACTATCCCGCGATTGCCTTCTACAAAAGTTGGGATTTGCTAAAAGACTACCCTTAATTATACAAAAGAGAGTTTTACGTCACTACTTATATACAAAAAGTTCTAGCGACCTTCTAACACTGTCGAACGGCATTTTCATATTTCTGATTTGCCAGAATCGACACTATATCTCGACTTATGGTATGTCGAGTCTGCCCGGACTCAATAGAATAACAAGCAATTTTCAGCTTGAAATCCTCATGAGCGCATTCATAAATGTATGACGTCCTAGCTATTTTCTGATCTTTCTCAACCAGTTTCTGCTTTAGCTCGAGCACCTCATCCTTATAGCTATGAGCCTTATCAGTCATAAGCACTTTTTCATCGTGCTCTGACTCAAAGTCTGCCTCTGCAGATTCTTTCGCCTCATATAGGGCAGTTATCTCCTCAATCTGTGCCTCTACCTGAGTACGTAGGTGCACATTCATATCCAACACCGCTAAATACAGTGCTCTAGTTTCATCCAAAGATGCTGGCTCCAGAGTAGGTAACACCGTGTTAATCGATGTCACCTCAATTTCCTCCTCCACATCTAGCATATCCTTAAGGTATGATGCTAATCCCATAGTCTCCTCAGAGTATTCCTCCTCAGAGATATACTCCTCAATGTCTGAGTCTTCTAGTACAACTATCGGTACCTCCATCACTGGCATTGGTACTACCTCAACTTGGTTAACTGAGTCCTCACTTATCATTTCCACGTTTCTAAACATCAAGCTATCGGTTGACATCTACAAACACATAACACGTTGATTAGTACATAATACACAATAGTATAAGCACAAATCACATTTAATATCTTTAAGATTAATTTTCATCTTTTAATTCTTTCGATATTGAGTTATCTCAATATCTTCTTAATTCAATAGACTTGAATTCCATTTCTCGGACTTTACTTTCCTTACAAGGTTATTAGCCTAAGGTTTTCCCCCCTTAAGTTTTATAACATAAGGCTTTGATACCATCCTGTGACGCCCCCAAATCCGGGTATCTTCCAACCCGACAGATGGTGCTCCACTATACTAACATCCATACCATCATTCCATTGAAATATAACAAAATGAGAGTAATTACTATATTCTTATTAAAATCAAAGTATAATCCTTCCCAAGTTCATAAACCGGTTACATCGTTCATTGTTCATAAGGTATAATACATACAAACTTACTAAAATATTACACAATGCCTAAGCATCCATCTTAGCTTTGCCCTTATCTTTCTTGGCATTCTCAGTACGTTCACCTTTAACTGCAGTTATATAACTCACGCAAGAAGTGAGCATGACAGCTTAGCAAGTTTAATCAAGGATAACAGAAATACCACATTCGTGAATTATATAACAATTCCAACATAACTGAACAATAGTTATGAAGTATTATGAATCAATACTACCATAACAGTATATAACATCAATTCCCAATGTATAGAATAGATTAGGAATTCTGAACCGGTCGATAGACCATGAACAGTAAATTTTAGTTTTCATACTTGAAAAGGAGTCCACAGCACTAAGGCCGTTCATCCGTATAACTTACGAGCACTTCTAGGTGATCAGCCTATAGTACTCTATGTTGATCAACACTACATTCATTAAACGTATTTACGTTTAATATTTTTGGCAAACTCGCGTGCCCATCGAAATATCGATGAAAAATACTTTTGTTTGTTCCTAGACAAACCTTACCTTCACATCCGTACCAATTACTTGGCATAGGATAGCGTTAACATTTCTATATAGAATGATATAGAAAATCATCAATCTATATATTACGAATAGTCTAGCCGAGTTAAAATCTGGCATCGACCCTTTCTTTTACAACAAAGCTTGCAATTCAGTTCAATGATTCACATAAAACTTGGCTAACTTAGAAGTTAGACAAGCATTAAGAAAACTTGCCTTTCAGCGTCTTCAAATAACTTACTCGACTGACCACAGCCTTTACAGAATCTACATGATATATTAACATAGCACACCGTAATTATCTATCAAACAACTATTCACATTGTTCCTACCAGCTTCTTTCTCTTCTATGTCTTTGTTAACATAATATTTTTATTAAAGTCAACATGACTTATCACCCTTCGTCTCGGTTTATCTCTCTATGGACGTTTTATTAACCGGACTCAACTTCATTGATAAAGTATTACTTCGTTCATTTTACATATTTTGTTTAATTACATTAGACTCCTAAGTTTCATACCATATACCTTAGTATAGGTAGTATAGGATTAGTCGTTATACATTCATTGAGTATATAAACTCAACTCCGATTGATCCCTAACCAACTAAAGTCTAAAGCATAACTGGGTCAACTTTTTCTTACTGCCGGCGCTGCGGCGCGGCACCTTGGCGCTGGGGCGCGGCACTTGCACACCATTGGCGCTGGGGCACGGCACATTGGCGCTGGGGCGCAAAACTACAGACACTTTATTTTTCCCCCGGCCACAACTGGCGCTGCAGCACGGCCATTTTACACTACGCCTGGCGCCGCGGCGCCAGACTTTAGTACCAGATTGTTGACAGTTTTGAAAATCTATATGAGATTCCCGGGGCTGTAAATTCTTTGTTATATGCTCGATTTGGTCCGTTCAAAAGCCTACACGTCATAAATGACATACTCTACGTGTTCATATTAGAATTTAACCATTTCAAATTCGTTAACTCAAAATTCACTATTGAGTTCATTTTCTATACGTTCGTAAATGTTAATGAGCGTTCAATGCTCGTTTTCTTCGTTTTAAGTCGAAATCCGACGATTCTCGAACCCACGACTCTTAATCACCCTATCTCACATGTTGACATTGAAAACTAACGTTTTCAAGTCTCACGGCAACTTTCGACTACCCATCCGGAATTTCTACGTTTTCGACGTTTAACGTCTATTTTCGTAAAATTCGCCATAACGTCATTACTAATGTTCTCTAAGCTAAATCACATGGAATACTCCATGGATTTCATATCTACATCCTAACCAAGCAAGATGCAATTACTAACGGATTGATAGAGTCCAATCGTTTATAAACGATCAATCTCAACTATCCATATTTTCATGGTTCAAAACTATTTCAAACCTTATTATTTTTATAACCTCATGACTTATAGAGATTGAATCTATGGTAAGTCATCTTTAATCCCTCATACAAGGCGTATACCATCCCTCTATGATTCTCCAATATAAAAGACAAATCAAAAAGAAATGGAGATGAAAGATAAGGATTATACCTTAAGAACTCTTGGAAATCTCTTGGAAGAATATAAGTTTAAAGCTTCTAATTGTATGTTTTTGCAAGTATAGCTCTCTTTTCTCTCTCAAATAATCTAAGTTGAGTCTTGGTAAAAATCTCAAATGAATCAACCTAGCTTCCTATTTATAGAATTTAGAATGGAGGGCAGTTTAGACATTAAATCCGACCTCCTTACTATTCATGTGTGGTCACCAAGTAAGATACTTGGTGACCAAGCCTTATGCTTGGCTTTCACACCAAGGTGGCCGGCCCACCTCCCCTCTTGTGACATCCCATGGGTTGCCCCATGGGTTATACCCATTGGGTGACCCACCGGTTCGACCCACGGTTCGATTTTAATGAATTGGGCTTAACTAATTAAACATTGGGCCTTGACTTGGACTTAACCCATCATCTCATTGGGCTTAGTCATTCAACTGATTGGTCTACTCATAATCCAATACAAATGAATTACTCATTGATACATTAGATTAATCTTATGACACGCATCGTATTCTACACGTACGATTCACGTATTCCTTTCATATACCATAAGTACAATAAGCGTATTGTACCTCGTATTTACTTAACGTATTATACATAGGTACTAACTAGCACCACCAATTGTATAACACTTGAATAAAACCTAACGCCATTCCTTCTATGCATATTATTTCCTTCTCAGAAATCGATATACTCAACCCTTAGGTTTTAAGTCTGCAGGCGAAAACTTCGTTTTTGCCATAAATGAAATATTATCAGATATTCCATCTCATCATGATATTCTATCATTACGCGTTTCTCGGAATTTCAAAATAATTCCTCGGACAGAAACGGATGAATAGTATTTTTTTACAGAAACTTCTCAGAAAATAATTATTATCGTCTTGGAAATTTCAAACAACTATTTCTACCATGTAGCCGGAATACTAACCACGTTAGCACATTCTAGGTCATAGAACGCCCTTCACATAGTTTACTTCACAAAGAATTCAATTAAATTTATTTAATTCACATAATCAAATAAAAATTTAATTGTAATAAAAATTCGATTTTCTCGGGCGTTACATATACGATGGGTTGATCGCCTACGTATGGAAGAGGTAGTTTACCTTCTTGGTGATTGTAAACTGACCGTGGTAGAATAGTTTACGGTGAAATGCTGTTAAACCTAGTAAGAGTTCGTGGTTGATTTGACCCCTCAGCAAAAGTATATAATATTTTAAAGGAGTTTTTATGTTCCTCGTTATTCCTTCTATTTCATGATTCTTGATAGGTTGTGAAGATGAGGGAATGTTTGAAAGATAAGAACTTCTTTGAAGAGAAGTTGAGAAGAAGAGTAAGCTAAAATTTTGAGGACGAAATTCTGTGAAGAAGGGGAGAATGCGAGGACCCGGGTATGGGTGTAGTTTTAAGAAATTCTGAGGACATAATTTTTATAAGGAGGTAAGAATGTGATTGTCCAGAATTTAAGTTAAAGAATTAGTTATTAATAAAATGAATATTTATTAATACTATTCTGTACAATATGTTTATTAATCGTTTTAGAACCTAGGATGATTATAAGTTGGGAGGATTCAGGCTACGAGCTAGACCGAACAAGTAAGAATTTTCAAGACAAAAATAAAAAAATTTCGGGAATAAAAATATTTTTGGAGAAAAAGGCGAAATAGACACTATTCATCCGTTTCTGCTCGGAGATTAAGTTTGAATTTCTGAGAAATGCGTAATGATTGAATTCTAAGACGTGATGGAATATTCAATAATATTTCAGTTATGACAAATGAAGTTTTTGCATGCGGACTTAAAACCTAAGGGTTAGGAAAAGTGAGTTCTGATAATTTAATGATTACGTATAATAATTAGGGTTATTATGCGTGAGAAATACGAGTATGATACTAGTTATTATATGAGTATAGTACGAAGATTATTACGACGTATAATACGAATATCGTACGAATTAGATACGAGGAGAATACGAGAATGGGATGCGTAGAATACGATTAGTCTTAATGGACTTTTAGTTCATGGACTTTGTAGAATCCAATTGGACTTGGATTATATCAAGCCCAACGCTTTGTGAAATCAAGCCCAAGATAGGCCCAATAAGAATTAATGTTAAGGCCCAAACTAAGAAAATGAACCGCGGATCAAACCGATGGGTCACCGGATGGGTAATAACCCATGGGGAGACCCATAGAGCATGTGGGCCAGCCACTTGGCTACCAAATAAAGTGGTTACTTGGTGGCTAAGCCATGAATAGTAAGGAGGTTTGGGGGGCAAAATGACTATTTTGCCCCTAGCCTTAAAAATCTATAAAAGGAGAGCTTAAGCTCATTTGTGGTTAATAAAAAATTAACCAACACTTGAGAGAGAGAGAGAGAGATAGTTCGAATGAAGAGGGAGAGAATGAGGAAAAGCTAGCCCGGGTGCACGCTTTGTCCAACGGAGAAAGATTAAAGAAGAGATGTAATCCGAAACCTAACCCTAAGTAAATTTTCTTTAAGCTTTAGATGTTAAAAAAAATATAACTTAATGAGAATAAGAAGTAAAAGATGTTAAGAATGATTTCATATGGTTAAAATCATGAAGAAATGAAGAAATAAGAATTAGAAGTTTAGTTTATAAATTTCTTAAGGAAGTATAAGATTTGTAATGAATTTGAATGATCCGAATGTATCACATGAGCGATTCAGTGATTTTTGTAAGGAATGGTGTTTTATAACATCAAATTCCAAGGAAAAATGAAATCGTAATCAAAATATCAATTAAAAATGAAGAACGAACGAAGAACGCGAAGAACACAAAGAACGTTGTTGATGGACAAATTTGAAACCATCGTAGTATAATTGTTATTGATGGACAAGTTTAAAACCTTTGCGTATAAGTTAGTTGCATATTTCTTGGGTAGGAACGTTAGAAACGTTCGTGAAGAACATATCGTAATTAGCTATAATGAAGTTATGGCGAAATTTCGTAAAAGACGAATAAGAAATAGAAAGTGTGTAAATGAACCCAAATGAGTAGGGTTTCATAAGAATATAAGAGAACGTAGAAAACATGAGTCGTGGACTCAAGAACGAACTAGTTCTGAGTTCGGATGACCGAATTACGGACGAACAAATGAAGAACGTTAATAATGTAAAACGAACTAGGGAAGAAGATTAGGCCAATTGAATGGCACGTTAACGGATTCAGAACGAAGTTCTAACTGAGAGAAATTGAAGTACGTAAGATAAGGAAGACAATTGCTTCAAAATGACCTCGTTTCGAGTTATAATGAAGAAGTTATGAGATTTTAAAGTAAGCCTCTCAAACCAGTTTAAGACTTAGAAGCAAAATCAGAAGGGACCCCCGCCGGGGCAGGCATTGTTGAAGGCCAAACCCCCGCCGGGGCGGGGGGGTACATGGTTTGTTAGTAGGAGTGAGGCCTGTCGAGGTGGGAAATTCTAGCATACAAACCCCCACCAGGGCGGGGGTATAGGGAAAGGCCCAAAGAGGAGCTTTTAATTGCTCAACTCATGGGGAAGCGCAAGGAAAGATAAAGAACATATAGTTCGCCTAAAGTAACACTTAATCAAGTGACTTAAAGCTTTATTAAAGGTTGAACACAAAGATTGAACATAATTAAAAGATAAAGAATGTAAATGCTGATTACGTAACCGATATACGGGGACCGTAGTCGCGATAAAACGAACGTGTGTGATTGCTATGATTGTGATTCCTTAGACGTCGAGTGACGAGGGTGATTTATAACATTCCGATGTTATGATGTCATTGTGAGAGTTAAGTGTAAAGCATTTAGATGCGATGAACGCAATGCTGTTGCGATGAACGATCGGCCTTAGCAAACAACGAACAGTATGGCTTCGACATTAAGAAAGAATAATGAACATGTGGTTTATGGGTTGAATAACGATTGAATACAATTGAAACCTTGAGTAAAGGTTGAATGATAGATTAAGAGACGAGCAACGTAAACGTCGAATACGTAAAAGATCCTCATGAATAGTATTAACGTCGGACGAACGTTCTAAGTGTAAAATGAGTGTATGACTTAGACGTTGACGAAGGTAGTAAGTAAGATATGATTTATCAAGGAAATCCGTAACGAACGGTAATAAGATTAAAGAAAATCTGAGTGTAAGTCTGATAGAGAATGTTAGAATGAAGTAAGCGTTAAACACTTTAGCCGACGTGATGGTTGAGTGTACGCGAATATTAAACGGGCAGAACCTACACTCCATGTATGGTTTGACCATAAGGTATTGAAGAATGTCAAATGAACCGGACGTGGTAAGATATGAATAAGTTAAGATAAAATGTTTAACGCTATGACCTCATAGTATTGACGTTGAATGATCGTTCTGAGTATACAAAAGACTGTATGACTTAGACGATAAAGAATGAATCCTGAGGTATGGAATTTAGTTCCCAGAAAGACACAAGGAATAAGAATTTGACTCAACAAACATTATAGTTTAATGGTTTGGATAGGTTAAGATAAAGTTAGGTTGTAGTACAATCGTAACCTTTAATGGTTGACATATGGGAGCTGGGCTAAACAATTCCTTCATAGAGCGGAGGTATATACAAAATTGGCAACTGATCTAGCTCATTGTGAAAGACAGTGTAGATGAGACGAGAACTTGTTTGTTGGTTATTTGTGGGAAACCACTTAGAGTACCATATGCACTACTAGCAGAGACCACTGTGTGCTGAGTCCTAGAAGGGTTATAAGAAGAAGATAAGAATGTAAATCATTAAAAGTTGATGATCACAAGATTAAGACATCTCCGTATGTTGTAACGCCGTAAAACAGTAAAGAAAGTTAGTCGCGTAAACTTCAATTACAAGAACGCGAACCCTAAGAAGTAAAGTTAAGTAAACCAATACGTAAGTCAAGTATATGACTAATTGGTGTATGTGATATTTTCCTTATGTGATATATAGGGATTGGAATGAGCAGCTCTGCGTAAGCTGTAGCTTTGTGTAAGGTAAGTTTCCTAACTTCATTCATTTTATATGAATGCTAGTTTCTTAAACTTCTCAGATGTTGAGCTTGAGAAGTCTTGTCTATGTGCATATGTGCGAGATATGTGCAATGTGGTAGTATGTATTAGGCCTTGTTCCACAATTTGAACACTTCGGTGTTTATTTGAGATGAACTGTTCTGTGATTGAATTGTTCAGTAAGAGTATGTTCTATTTATACATAAACTATTATTCTTAAGTCTGCGCTAATGATTCTAGCCAGACAAAGTATGTATGGAAAAGGTAGAAGAATGAAAGTATTTCAAAGTGCATGTGACTAATGTTTTAAGATGATAGGAATCAGAGATTATTCCTATTATTCAAGCTGCTTTGTAACCTTTGTTCGGTTATTGAAGTCTTAAAAGAATGTTTAAATGCTTGAAGTTGTTTGTTCAACTGCTATGACTTGCTGGGCAATTGAATGCTCACACTTGCTTTAAAGAAAAACATTTTCAGCGAACGATGTTAGAAAGAACTTAAGGATCCCGTAAAGATTATGTTGAGCGGTATCCAGACGAAGTGCCATTCAGTATGTGAATGTGTGTGAAGATCAAGCGAAGACTTGTAATGCAGAATAGTTTAATTGAACTATAGATTAGTTTAGTGAACTGTTATGTATCCTTGGTGGCGGATAAAAGTCACTCTTGTACGATATAAAAAATAATGTAATTATCATTATTTGTAATGAACGAAGTTATAAGGTAATAGAACATGGGATTTTAGAATGTATGTTGTTATATTTAACTATATAATGATGTATGTTTGGTAAGAAGTGGGACCGTGACGTACGGAATCCGGGTGTGAAAATAGACCGGATTTAGGTGCGTTACACAGATCATCTGGAAATACGTCTTGAAAATCTCTGTCTACCGATATATTTTTCATTTCTACTCTCTTCTTCTGAGTTTGCACCATGATAGGCTAAATAATTTACACATCCTTTCTTTAACAATTTTTTGGCCTACATCATCGTAAGGCAACACAGTTGCTTAAGCGATGAGCTACCATAAAACACTACCTTAGACCGATTTGGAGTCTGAAGGTTCACACTTTTCTTTTGACAATCGATTATCGCAACGTGGTTGGATAACCAATCCATTCCTAGTATTACGTCAAATTCCCCCAATCTAATCGAAATTAAATCTACCCTTAGATCGTGACCTCTAATGTTTACACAACAGCTTCGGTAAATGAATTCTACGAGGATTACTTCTTTATTCTCAACTTCTATAGTCAAAGGATTTTCTAAGCATTCTTGGGGTAGGTTTAATCAACTACCAAAATTTTCAAATGCAAATGAGAAGGAAAATATATTTCATAATGCCACTAAATCTCTAGGAAAACTCTATATGAGTTTTATCTCCTCCATCCTCTAAGTTCTTCTAAGGTTATAGTTTAAGGATTCTAGCTCCTAAAGTTTATAACCTAATGCTTTGATACCATCCTGTGACACCCCCAAATTCAGACACTCATATTTCGAATTCGGTACATCACGTTCTAACTCTAATAATAAATCAAAATCTCACACAACGGAAAATAGAATAATTTACATTGTCATAACATAAATATTCTCGTCCTAAAGTCTCGTAACCGTTACTACAACATTCCAATAAATAAACTTAAACATAACTGAGTACATCATAATACATAAGTCTTATTACAATATGATAATATTAAATTCCTAGCACAAAGGAACAAAGCTACTCCGTACCCTTGCCTTTACCCTTGTCCTTGCCTGAGGGTTCACTACGTTCTGCCTTAACTGAATGTTTTAAGGAAAACAAGAATGAGTAACAAATTTACCTAGCAATTAATAAAGCAATAAGGATGAACATTTATAAATTTCAAATATCAAGAGTATAACCGTGAATAAGAGTAGAACCGTGATTAAGATGCTATCAATGCCAAATTCATGGAAATATCATCCACCCTCCTCCAAATGAACTACACAATATGAGTTCACCATGACTCATTTCAATGTGGGGAATGGACGTGATTGGGCCAATCAAACCCAAACCCAGCAATGGTCATCGATTTATCTTCACCATGATCGATTACTTCATCAAATATGTAGAAGCGACCTCTTTTCCCAAAGTCACCAAAGAGGTAATCATTGGTTTCATCAAAAACAATATTATCTGTCGATATGGACTACCGAAGGTGATCGTATCGGACAATGCCAAGAATCTAAACAACCAGATGATGGAGGAGTTATGCAGCAAATTCCACATCAAACATCTTAACTCCATCATTTATCATCCCAAGATGAATAGTGTTGTTGAAGTAACCAATAAGAACATCAAGAAGATCATATCAATACGCACTTCTATTGGGGCTACCCCTACTCATTGGTCTATGACATGGAAGCAGTACTCCCCATAGAAGTAGAAATGGAGTCATTAAGAGTGTTAATAGATACTCAAATAGAGGAGGACCAGTGGTTGCAAGACTGATACCACCAATTATCTCTAATAGATGAGAGAAGGGATGCTGCCATCTTTCAAGGTCAATTATATCAGCAGAGGATTGCTCGATCATACAAGAAGAAAGTTCGGCTTCGGCAATTCAAAGAAAATGCCTTGGTATTAAAGAAAGTCCTTGCTAATCAAGATCAATCTAAAGAAAAATTCACCCCGAACTAGGAAAGCCCTTTCATTGTCAAGGAAGTGTTGACAAGAAGAGCCCTCATACTGCAAGAAATGGATGGCGAAGAATTTGCCCAGCTTATCAATTTAAACACCGTGAAAAGGTATTTTGTCTAAAATCACCTGCAAGCCAACATCCTGGTTCCGAAAAAAAAATCAAAAAAATCAATCAAATCAAACAAGTCAATTCAGGTTTTCACTATAAAGCTTGAACAACAAAAGACCTGATCTCCCCTCATCAATAGGAGTACGTAGGCAACTATATATGGTGCGATTAAACCAAATAAAAAGTCCAAAACCCCTCAAATAAAACAAGAAACACAAAAACCCAAACAAGCACTTCTTTAACCATTCAGCTTAAGCTAGAGTTGGAACTACGTAAGACATGATCTCTCATCCAAGGGAGTACGTAGGCAGCCATCTATGGTGTGGTCAAACCCTCAAAGAGGAAAGCCAAACCCTTTGCTTAAACCTTAACGACATCAAAAGACTCGTCCCAAGACACCAAAAAGCTGGTACACCAAAAAAGCCCAAAGATCAATGACCCACTATGAAAAATCCTAGGACATCTCAATATTAATCCATCAAGGAAAAGTTTGGGACACATAAAGATAGTAAGTCATAAAGAAAATGGCAACTATCAAGTAAGTGACAAGACATATCTAAAAGGGAAGTGAATCAAAATATATTTCATTGCCATATAATGTTGTTTGATATATACAATATATCATGTGCATGACAAAAATAGCTAACCTAGTATATGCAAGAAAATTAAAGCTAGTCTATAAACCCATAGATAAACAGGCGAGCAAGTCCAACATGGCGTCCCTCTCAGAAGATGGAGGTGAATCTATAAGCCCCTGTTTAAGGTATCCATGCGAGCCAGAAGGTCAACGACCATCTGCATAGTGCTATCATGATCATCAATGAATGCATTCATATATGTAACAATGCTAACCGTGTGGGATCTAAGTGCAGTACTATCAGCAGTAGAAGCATCCCAGGTAGCTCGAGCCTCATCTCGCTCAACAAAAGTAGCATCCCGAGCCGCTCGAGCCTCAACCCGCTCAACAAAAGTGGCATCCTGGGTAGCTCGAGCGTCATCCCTCTTAGTAAAAGTAACATCTCTACCTAAAAGAGCTGTCAACATCAGAGCCCTAGCCTGATCCTTCTCAAATTTCATATAATTTAACCTCTGCTCCAGATACTGTATAAAAGGTGGTGCTGTAGTAGTGGGAATGCTGGGTGAATCATCTACCAGAGCTGTTGCCAAACCAGCAAATAGCTCGTCCTCGGTAGGAGAATCAAGGTCCTCCATAGGCTTCTCATCCTCAGAATTAATACTCAGCTCCGAGTGAACAACCATAGACAATGCAATATCTACCTCCAGCCATGCAGAATAGTCTGAAGAGCGACCAGGATGACTAGTCAAAAAATCAGCCATCTCTCGATGAGTCCAACAATCATAAATCTTAGTCAAGTCATCTGCTAACAAAAGTCGAGCTGATAGTCGCTGACCCAATTGCCCGTCAAAGGGGTGAATATCCTGAAACTGATCAAACTGTCCCATTACAGCCAGTGGATGATACGTGGTCACCCATCTCAAACCAGCCAAGGGTAGATAGTCTATGCCAAATACATGAGTAATAAAGCTATAATGAGAGATGAGTCCTGAACAAGGCAAGATATCAAATGGATCCACAATCCCTGTCAGAAAAGTCAACCACGATGTTGTATCTGTACACTCAGCTGGCTGAAAGGAATAAGACATGACTATCTCATGAGTAAAGCAATACCTATGACATCTAAAGATGCCAATCGGTCTCAAATATGTCATGAACCACACTTACAACAAAACGGAACTGCCTCTGAAAAACCTCACAGGATGGGTATGGAAAAATGTGACCGAGCTCAAGGTCTTCGCAATATCATGGGTAAGATGGTGCAACCCTCCCTGAGAGCACGAACTACTGTAATCAGGCCAATATCCAGATGGTTTATATATAGCGACATGTACAAATAGGCCACGACGTACATCAATAGAATATCTACACGGGCAACATGCCACTCACCCTCAGTAATGGTGAAATCCTATGAATATCGTAGATAGCTGTCCAGTGACCCAAATCGATCAATCAAGAAATCCATAGACACCACATGCCCTGAGGTAATCTCGTCCATGGTAACTCTACGTCGTAAACCCGTTAGGGTCATAAATTGGCGGCTTATATCACCGACAACCATCCTAGCGCAAGGTCGGTCTAAGAGAAAATCAGTGAGACGCTCATACTCCTCCAATGTAGGATTCAACTCATGGATATCGAATCTAAAGACATGTCTCTCTAGTATCGAACAAGATATCATGCCCTCTACAAAGCCCAATGGTACTTGGAACGTCAGGAGGGTCATAGAATGTCTAACTAGTTGATCAACTGTCACCCGATCTGTGAGAGACAAACTATCATACCAAGATCTTAAAGAAGAGGCTATCAATATGGGTGGGGTATGCTCAATCCGGCTAACAGTGGATGAAGACATCTATAGAACTGTATCATAAGACTATCCAGGGGTCAATGCCAAACTCACATCTAGGAATGCATATCCATGACATAATGCATGCATCATGATAAATAACAATTATAAATGATAATATGATGTAGGGAATAGAAAGCATGATACAAACATTCCTAAATACATCATCATATAATACATCATCTCTATATACAACTGAAAATAAAAAGTATAGGGAAATGAGGGATAGCCGCCCAATATCTAACAGAGGCCTATCAAAAGATATAACGAGAAATGGGGCACTGCCACTAAATATCTAACAGAGGCCTATCAAAAGAAATAACGAGAAATCAATTAGAAGAAATCAATGATGTCCACATCATCTAATCGATCCATCTGATGTAACTCCTCCTGAGTCACCAAATCTCTGCCAGAAGAGATGTCAGGTCGATACAAAGGGGGATTTACACTGATAAAGCTATCAGAATATGGGCCGCCTGAAGGGCCAGTACCAGAGCTGGATGGATCAAAAGAATCTACCTCTGATGGATCTCTGCCTAAATGCCGGATGAAAAAATTTGACAGGTCCAACCTCTGGGTCAAACTGCCAACCTGCGCCGAATGAGTGGGCTCTCAAAAGCAGGAAATTTAGTCTGTCATCATAATTGACCCAGGAACCATATCCTTTATAAACTGTGTAGCGCAGGTCTGAGCTCCAATGGTGCGAGGGAACCCCCAACGGTAGAAAGCCTTCTGAGTAAAAGGGACCTCTGATAAAGTGAAGACATCTAAACCCATCAGGGGAATCTCGGTGATCGGCTGAGATAAAGGCCAATATCGCCTGGTAGGAGGAAAGAATGGAATGTGAATCTCCCTTATAGTGCTCCTGATAGCACGCTCTCCTAAATAGGGCTCCTAGCCTCCATCAGTCAAGAGATGAATCCGACGGGTTGATAATACATACTCGACCCCAGTCAAAAAGCCACCCTCAAAGCCTACTATCAAATGGTCCTCAGACTAGGGAACCCATATGATGACATCGACTGTCAACAACTTCAATTATAAAGGAGAATGGGTAAACCCCTCAGCTATAGGAACATCTGCAAGAGTGGAGTCATGCCATCGTCGTCACCATGGATAGGTCTTTAGACCTAATGTAGTAACAGGACAAAGAGATGGAAGCCTCTCATAGGCCCAAAACTAAAAATGCAAAGATCAAATATCTTTAGTTATGAAAACTGACAACCCGAGCGAGGGAAAATGAAAGATAAAGAGAAAATACTCACCAACAAAAATGGATAAAAGCCTAGCCAAGCTTCCATCTCACCCTCTGAGCGTAGGCGCATTCTTATAAGGAAGTAGTCAAAGGTTTATTAGCCCCAATCAAAGTCTCTGATACGGTCCACATCGCGAGTGGCACTGACTAAAGCGAAAAAGACCGTCGAGGAGTTATTCGCTACGAAATAACCCTTGATGATGATTAGGAACAATCGTCGAAGAATACGATCTCTAACCCTCAGATCATCAGGCAAAGGCTCGGTCAAAGCCCCGATCATGGCATCTACACTTAAGGGCCCAAAACGGATGGTCCGACCCTTGAGGGTCGTGGCATGAACTCCCAAAAGGGATCGAATGACAGAAGGGGAAATGTGAGCCACCAAAGGCACTAGCGCCCCTATAAACTCCACTCCCTATAAACTCTACCCTAGTGTTGAACCGCCAGTCCATCAGTGTCATCATCACCTCATAATCCAGCAAATAGAGAGACTGGGTTTGGTGGAACCAACTCTCCGACAAAGCCCTCAGTTAACCCCAAGGGCAGCGACAGGTAGGAATGGAAAAGAAAGCCTAAAAGCTCTATAAATGGATGATATCCCGATACTTTGAATGGAGGTTCTAGTGCAAAGAGTGAATGTTAAACTAATTCCCCCTGGGCTGAGTAAAGCCGAGAACCTGCATCAAGTTATAAATCAAGATCAAAACCCTTGCCCCAAAAGTGGGAAAAGAAATACGAAAATTATTATTACCTCGTTCGCATGAAGATAGATCAAGAGATGACGACTCAAATCATCCAGAAGATCTGGAATCGTCATGTTAATAGCTGGAAGCCCCGACGGGGACTGGAAGAAGAAGTAACAGGGTCCATAATAGGAACATCCTCCTCCTCATCCACGACATCAGGACTCTCAACCCGGATAGGGCGAATAACTGACTCAGTCAACCAGCAAGGTTGTCGGGCTAGACGAGACTGAGGAACATTAGAAGCTCTCGTTCTCACACCTATAGAGGCCCTACAAGAGCTACTCGGCTGATTTTAATACATAATTTGAGCGAAGTCTCCAAATCACCTCAAAATGGGTGAGGTAAGTTCTAAACTTAAAGCTTATTAAATCATTGCATCATGCATAGCCTATGTGACAACATGCATTGGTTTAATAGACTTCCCCGATAGAGTTAAAATTGCATGCCCAGACTCATGAAATAATAATTTGCCAGTCCCCTTTGTAAAATGGACTATCCACATGCACATGGATATGACTAGGTGGCCAATCAGTAGCACACCAATCAAAAATCATGAACATCTCATATGCATGGAAAAAAAACATCAAAATTAAATCCACCATGGCAGCCAAATTACCATGTGTGCTTTATTTGAAAGCATGTGCTCATTTGTCCTCAAATAAGGTGAATAAACTAGCAAAAAAGGGTGCCAAATGACAGTCTCAAAATTCAGTTTTTTTCACACTAATACATTCACCATGGTAAAATATGAACATTTGTAAAGTTGAATAATTTTTATCAAGTCATATGAGCATGCATATTCACGATATTGTGTTTAGAAGCATTCTATATGAAATCTAACGTTCTAATGGTCAAATCTGAAAAGAAAAATGTAAATGTTACCAAAATAGTGCATAACGTTTGTAAGATGATAGATTTTGCAAAAAGCATCCCGAACTCAGTAGATTTGAAAAGGAAATTTTGGATTTTCTATTTTGTTCAACTTGAAAATGACTTGTGAAAGCGAAGAAAGGGAGTAATTATACCCAATGGGAGCCGCAGGTCAACTCGCGGCAGCCGCGGGTGTACCTGCGACCACCCAGGGTGGTCCCCATCCTTCCGACTTGATCAAATTTGAGTTACAATGGATTTCCTGGAAGCTAAAAAGTCAAATCATGGAAAAAGGTACTACGTGATTGAGCGAAAAAGACCTGAAACCCTGAATTCAGATACCAAACTTCTAATCTACTTGTAAGTCATTGGTATTAATCCAGATGTGGGATTCAATAAGCAGATGATAGAGATTATTAAAAGTGGCCCTTGTCAAAACATTGGGAAGGTCTGGTGTCATAAACCATTAGTCTTAAATACATCAAAATATCAAGTTTTGTTCAGGGATACAATTTGGCTGAAAGCTATCCCCAGTAGAGATATGAAGCATGTCTGATAGTGTAAACCATTGGCGACAATTCCAGCAGAGCATCGGGAATGTTTCGGTGATGTAAGCCATTGAAAGATACTTTAACGAAGGTTAGAATGATTGACAGTGTAAACCGTTAGCGATAACTCCAGCGTAGCATCGGGAATGATCTGGTGATATAAGCCATTGAAAACTACTTCAACAAAGGTCAAAATGACTGACAATGTAAACCGTTGGCGATAACTAAAGTGTAGCATCAGGAAAGATCCGATGAGGAAAGTTGTGGAAACTATCTTCCTCGGGGAGGATTGATGATGGAATATGTTATATAAATGTCCAACCGAGGCACTGTGAAGGTTCGGTGATTTCCAGACTATTGTAAACTACTGTTCAAATAGGCACCGAAGAAAGTTGATGATGGTCAATGTGAAACCCCAAAACCCTAATAAAACTCGGTTATGTTGAGAAATTATTGAAGTTTCGGAATTTATCATTTTGGTAGAAAATTCTAGAATTGGTGGACCCCACTTTTGGTTGGTGAAAATGTGCTGAGATTTTTATTCAAATGTGGTGGGTGGGAATAGTACCAGGTAAAGCCATCAGGTTGAAAGTTAAGTCTGCTTCGGCGTGCTAACATTTTTCTATAAATAGAGGGCTAAGTTAGAATTGAAAATCACACCAGAAACAAGTTTCCTCTCTTTCTCTCTCTAGATTATTGAGTGTATTTTGTGAGTATTTAGATACTTTGTGAGTTTCTATTCATCAGTGCAAGTTTTCTTCAGCCTTATACCGATATTTCGATCAGAAGTACTGATATTTTGAGGTAAGGGATGTTATTTTCTTCCTAATGATATTATTCTTTCAATATCATTATGCCAAAATATTGATCTGAACTTTTTATCAAATTTGAAACTTTTTGGTGTCGGGATTACTATTCACGTATACGGCACTATTCACGAATACGGCACTATTCATCAAAAAATAAAATTTTCTTCTTTTTGTCCAAGTTGTCTATTATAGTTACTATCTTTGATCGTATCAATGTTTTGATCTTTATTTTTGAATTCTGCTTCAAAATTATTTATTATGGAATATTAGTGAACTTGGATAAACTGTAATACGAATCCCTAATATTTGTTCTTTTATCTCATTGAATTCATTTTCTTTAAAATATTTTTTCATCATCCTCAGTCCTAAATGATGATACTACTGAATATCTTTGGCCTGTAGTGTAAAGATGTATGATTACTTGATGAATATCTTTGGCCTGTAGTGCAAAGATGAACAGGTGTTGAGATAAACATGACCAACTGGTGATACAAATGAATATCTTTGGCTAGTAGTGCAAAGATAAATATTTGATTCAATATGTATATTGATTGATGTTACAGGGATAAAATATTGATGATGGACTTTTAAATCTTAGAATATAGTAGAATTCTTTCTCTACTTGACTCTTCTAATGGATTGCTGTTTCCGCTGCAGTTGTTGATCTAAAACTTGTTGTCAATTATATTTTATCAGATTTTCCCTGTTGAAGACTAACGATAATTTATTGTATATTATCTTAGTCATAATATTCCTTCTTAGGAGGAGCTAGTATAGCAGGAACTAGCCGGGGTATGGAGTGACGGCTTTAGAAAGTTGTTTAGCAGTCCTCACTATTTTTGTAAAATAGTGGATCAATAATTGTAATGAGGACTCCTTTTGAGTTTTTATACTCTCTATTTGTATTCAAACTCACAGTATATGTGTTGTCGTATTTTTCATGACAATTGTATTATTGAGGTTGTATTTGTTTTTGTACCATGTATTTGGTGACTCAGAATGGGTGATGTATACCAGTTTTGGGGGCGTCACAGTTATACTTCTTCAAATCCTATATTGTGTTATAAATATAAAACCTACTGAGCATGTCATAGCTCATTCTTGCAAATCATTTCCTTTGCAGTATTAGATGGTAACCCTGGCACATCTGGAATAAACAATGGGAAGCGACACTGTTTAGACTAGTTCAAATTACTGTCTAGCTTAATGTAAAATTTTGTAATAAGAAAATCTTTATGAAGAATCATGTAATCGAACCTTTATATATGATATAATAACATCCTTTATTTCTGCAACCGTTTTTCCTTTACATAAGTAGATGAAGATATAACTTTTTATTTACTTGAGATCCTTGAGAACTATACGTCTGAGTGAGGGTATTATCAATATGGATTGTTCATGTTGTTCCTGATACTCTGGAATTCAGATAGATAGGTACTATCGATGCGATAGAGTTATCTGCAAGATATAGACTATACATCTGAGTGAGGGTTTTTGTAATATGGATTGTTCATGTTATTACTAATACTATAGATTTTGGATAGATAGATACTATTCGTAGATATAGTCTATACATCCAAGTGAGGGTATCCAAACACAGCAATAGTTTTATAATGAATTATTATCTGTTATGGGATACTATAAACCTTGGATTTATGGGAATTGTATCTTGTAATATTTGTATAGTAGTTCGATTAGATATAAGCATCAAATCAGATACCATGGGTGTATAGATTTGAATGTGTTATATTAATTGATTAGTTGTGAACACCAGATCAGATACCGTGGGAGTATAAATATGGGGGCGTAACAAGTTTGGTATCAGAGCATTTAGGCTCTAGATCTATGAAGGATGTATCTTAGTATATAGTCTTTGAGTCCGTAAAAATATTAAATTATATATAAAATAACATTAAAAACTTTATGTTCTGTGTAAAATTTTGTAATATAAGTAATAAAGAAGTTCTTTTTATAGGATGGCCAACTCCGATGTTGAGGAAATGCCGATAGTAAATAATCCACCAAGAATTGAGTTAGTTAAAGATAGTGATGCAGAAGAGGAAGAATTGCTTCATGATCAACAATTATATGACGTTGAGGAAGAGGAGGATCCAGTAGTAGGACAATTGCTGAGAATTAAAGACCATGAAGAAGTAATGGCATCACTAGTACAAAAATTTGAGCATGATAATAATCTAATGAAATTTAGGACACATTTGGTCGAGGGTATGCTGGAGCATGAAAGGGGAACCACAAATCAACTAAAGGTATTACTGCATCACGTACAGAGTGGCAAGAGGGAAATACAGTTGAAGTTAACCAAGTTTGCTCTAGGAACTCAGGATGTATTCAATGATTTACAACATTGAGTGGTTCGATATCTAGTGGAGGGGAAGAAGACTGCTTATCTGATAGATTAATATGTGCTTATACCACATGATCCAGGATTCATATGATGAAGTTAACGATTTCTAGATTATAGTATAGAAATTTATATGCTCTGTATTAGTATGAATAAAAGAGCATTTGTTGTTCGTATTATAGCTAGTAGTGTTTATGTAAAACTACTAGCCTCAGCGAGAGATAGATAATGATGGTAATCCTACCCAACAGTTAGTAAAACTTTTATTAGGTGCCACAACTCAAACCACACCATTTAAAGACTTTAAACTAGTAGGTCCCCCTGAGTTTAAGGGTACATCCGAACCTATTGATGCCCAAATCTAGATTACCGAGATAGAAAAAATTTTCTTGGTAACTAATGTAAATGACATTCAAAAGACAGTGTTTGCAACCTTTTTCCTAAAAGGAGAGGTAAATTACTAGTGGGAATCTACTAGGGGTCGTGTAGAAACTGAAGTTGTGTCGTGGGATGGATTCAAGGAATTGGACTTTGAAAATTATTTTTCCCAATCTCTAAAGGATCGTATGGAAGTAAGATTCTTAGAATTAAAATAAAGAGAACTTACTGTATATCAGTATACAACCAAGTTTAACGAACTGTCCAGGTTTGCTCCGCATCATGTTGATACTGAACCTATGAAGACTTAAAGGTATCATGAAGGTTTGAAACCTCAGATACGTAGTAAATTATCTATATTCCAAATCAAGACTTTTTCGAAATACTTGAGAAAGCTTTCATAGCTGAGAGTGAAAATAAAAACCTCATCAAATTTCACAAAGATAAAAAGAATCAAAATGAGGGGGGGGGGGGAATCCAAAATAGAACCCAGTTCAGGTAGGTTTAATAATAAGAGGAAATGTGATACAACTTTTTCTAGTAACTTTGGGAAAAAGGTAAGTAATAATAACAACAATAATTTTAACAATAACAAGAATAACAATATTGAACCTTGTCCTACATGTAGGAGAAGACATAAATGTATAAGTCTTAGAAATAAATGTTTCAATTGTGGTCAGGAGGGACACTATTATCCATAATGTCCTATCCCTAATAAAAATAAATGTTACAATTGTGGTTCGTCGGATCACTTAGCAAAGAACTGTACCAAACCCAAGAGCCAAGGAGGAGGGGGAAACAGAGTACCGAAAAATAATTAAAATAGGTCAACAGTAGCTGCAGTTGGAGCTCAGAATCAACCAACCGCCAGAATATTTAATATGTCGGTGAGGGATGTTGTTGCTTCACAAGACGTGGTGACACTTATCATTCCTATCAACACTTTAAATGCATATGTGTTATTCGACTCTGGTGCTACTTGTTCTTTTGTGTCTAATAGCTTTTCTAAAAATTTGAATATACCATGTGAAAACTTAGACATACCATTCTGTGGAGAAATTATAAATAACGAGAAGATTCTTGTTAAAACTATATATAAAAATTGTAGTGTGGATATAAAGGGCCACAAATTTCTGGTGAACATAACTCAGGCAAAAAGATTACTTAAAAGGGGTTGTGCAGGTTATTTGGCCTATATAGTTGATACTCGAAAGGAAGCAGTAAAACTATATCAAATACCTATAGTTAAGGAATTTCCCGATGTATTCCCAAATGACTTACCAGGTCTTCCTCCAAATAGGGAAATCGAGTTTGTTATCGACCTTGCACCGGGTACGACACCAGTTTCTAAGGCACCATACAGGATGGCACCTGTATAACTGAAAGAGTTGCTAGTACAACTACAAGAACTCTTAGATAAAAAGTACATACAACATAGTGTTTCACCTTGGGGAGCACCAATATTGTTTACAAAGAAGAAGGATGGAACCATGAGGTTATGTATCGACTATAGAGAATTAAATAAGTTAACCATAAAGAATAAGTATCATTTACCAAGAACTGATGATTTGTTTAACCAATTAAAGGGGGCCGAACACTTTTCAAAAATTGACCTACGGACATGTTATCATCTGTTAAAAGGTAAGAAAATAATATGTGCCCAAGACAACGTTTAGGACACGCTATGGACATTATGAGTTTCCTGTGATGTCCTTTGGTTTGACAAATGCACCGGTAACATTTATGGATTTGATGAATTGAGTGTTTAAACCATGCTTAGATAAATTTGTTGTAGTGTTTATCGACGATATTCTGGTGTACTCAAAAACACGGGAAGAACATGATGAACACTTAAGAATCGTATTAGAGATATTACGAAAGGAACAATTTTACGCAAAGTTTTCCAAATGTGAATTGTAGTTTAAAAGATTTCAGTTTTTAGGTCACGTAATTGACAAAGATGGAATTTCAGTAGATCCAACTAAGATCGAAATAGTTATGAATTGGGAACAACCAACAACTCCAACAGAAGTAAGAAGTTTTCTTGGTTTAGCGGGTTGTTATCGACATTTCATAAAAGAATTTTCAAAAATAGCAACCCCACTAACCAATTTAACTCAAAAGACGGTGAAATACGTTTGGACAGATAAATGTGAAGATAGCTTCCAAGAGTTGAAGAAGCGACTAAGCATGGCTCCAGTGTTATCCTTACCAGATGATAAATGAGTCCTTGTAGTATTTAGTGATGCGTCACACAAAGGTTTAGGGTGTGTGTTGATGCAACATGGGAAAGTGATTGCTTATGCATCATGACAACTCAATGATTATGAGAAGAGGTATCCTACTCATGACTTAGAGTTAGCCGTTGTAGGATTTATCCTAAAAATTTAGAGGCATTGCTTGTACGGAGAGAAGTGTGAGATATATAGAGATCACAAAAGTCTAAAATATATTTTTACACAAAAGAATTGAACTTAAGACAGAGAAGATGGCTAGAACTGATAAAGGATTTTGACTATGAAATCTTATATCATCTCGAAAAAGCCAATGTAGTGGCAGATGCGTTAAGTAGAAAGAACCAAGAGAAGTTAAACGTAATAACCAACAATGAAGTGTTAATAAAAGATTTTGAAAGACTGGAAATTGAGATAAAATGTCCAACTATCTCTACCAAAAAGTTATTCATTCTAGAGGGAGTTTCGACTCTACTAGATAAAATCAAAGAATTGCAGGGAGAAGACGAGGAGTGTAAAAAATGTAAATCTAATATAACACACATCAAGAATACCAAATTCAGAATAGACAATGATGGAGTACTAAGATATGAAGATAGAATTTGGGTTCTGTTAAATCAAGCATTAATGGACGAAATCTAAAATGAAGCCCATGATTCTAAATTTGCCATACATCCTGGTAGTACTAAAATGTACAAAGACTTAAGTCAACACTTTTGGTGGACAAATATGAAAAGAGAAATAGCAGAATGGGTAAGTAAATGTCTCACGTGTCAAAGGGTTATGGCTGAACATCAAAAGCCGTGTGGTTTACTTCAACCCTTACCAATTCCTGAGTGAAAGTGGGAACACATAACAATGGACTTCATGGTAGGCCTTCCAGCTACACAGAAAGACCACAATGCCATTTGGGTAATAGTTGACCGACTTACCAAAACAACTCATTTCCTACTTATCAAGGTCACTCATAACCTAGATCAATTTGCTAAGTTATATATTAATGAAATTATCTCTAGGCATGGAGTACCTGTTTCTATAGTGTCAGATCGAGACCCATATTTTACCTTAAACTTTTGGGGAAGTCTTAAAAAACACTTAGGAACTCAGTTGAGATTAAGTACAATATATCACCCTCAAAAATATGGGCAAAGTGAGATAACCATTCAATCGCTAGAAGATATGTTAAGAACTTGTGTCATAGACTTCAAAGAAAGTTGGAAAGATCAGTTACCTTTGGTAGAATTTGCCTACAATAATAGTGTTACGCCCCCAAATTCAGGTACCTTTTACCTCGAACCTGGTACGTCATTTCTATAACTATTGTGAAAGATATAAACATAAATTATTTATATAATAACTTTTACAACATAATCCCCAAGGTCGGTAACCTTAACTTAATACACACATTCATATTCTACATGACTTACAATGTCATTTGTCTTCAATACTATTACAAGTTTTAATTGTACAATAATCTAATGCTAGAATTATCTTTAACTTTGCCTGTATCCGACGTTTCTTCTTAATCTGAAATGTTATCATGATATAGCAAGGGTGAGCAACAAATTTTTTCAACAAGCTTTAAATACAAATGAAGATATATCATGATTGAAAAGAATAATAAGCTGACAACCTTTCAAAAATATAATAATTGTGAAATAACATGAATCAATTTTCATAACTGAATGGTCGAGTCAATAATGATGAATGACCAACAATGAACATAAACAAATTTAACTGAACCAAGTTATAATGAAGGTGATCAGCCTTTCATACCTGATGAACATATACAACATGCACAACGTGCGAATCAATAAATCATAGATGTGATATAATCAACAATGATTAACCACAAACATACTTTACAATAACAACTCGAGTTCCAGTTAGGAAGCTTGCACAATAAGAATATAGTTCAGGATCTTGCATGTACCGTCGATTACTGCTACACAATCTAATTAATCTTCATCTTAAATACCTATTATTGACAATATTAATCTCTCAACTAGAATAATATCATAACATCTATCACTATTATTCACAGATATAATATAACTTAAACACATAAGCACATATCCTTAACAGTCAATAAAGCACATAAGACATGGTATCAATTCAAACTATTTCAATCTGGTTTGATTTCAGTATTAATTCGACGTCCCGATTGCCCTATCGGACAATATCAAGTTTATTTTTAATAAAACTCTACCTAACTGCTTCAATATTATTTTAGATAATATATTTATCAGTCATAACATTTTTCGGAAGCTCATAATAATTTTCAGATAATTATTATCATTTATAATAAATTTTCAATCATTCATATAATTTTTAAATGATTTAAATACCAAGTAATTCCATTATCATTAATATTTAATTAATTTCAAATGTTAATGAAATACATATCACAATATTATAAGTTATTTATAATAACTCAAAGTATTTTTAATACTTTAATATAACCTTTAAATGATTTTTAAAACATTTAAAACCATTTTTAATTAACTGCCATTAATATTAAAATATTAATTTATTTCATGTCAAATTATTAAAAGTTATATTTTATAACTTGAAACATTTTTAAAACCTTTAAATCATTTTTATATGATTTTTAAAACATTAAAGCCATTTTTACATAATTTACTTAATACAATTATTAAATAAATTTTATTACCATTAATATTAATTATTAATGAAATTCATACCAAAATATTAAAAGTCTTTCAATATAACTTAAAATATTTTCTAACACTTTAATATCATTTTAAATGATTTTTAAAATATTAAAATCATTTTTGAAGTAATTTATTTAAAACAATTATTGAAATATATCTCAAATTATTAAAAGTTAATTTTTATAACTTAAAATAATTTTTAAAACTTAATTATGAATTTTTCATAATTATTTTCTATTGTTCCTAATTATTTAAATTAAATAATTTAATTTTCATTAAAACTATCGCTAAAGGCCTATCGCAACGAAAACTGTTGCTATAGGTGTTATTGAGCCTTCAAGAACATTCAAAGTCAGTGGCGAGATGCCTATTTTAACCATCTCTAATTTCTTATTCATGATGTTTCTGGGCATGAGGGTGTACTAGTTATGTAGTATTGCTGTAATACTACACGTACTAATCAATTTCAGGGTCAAACTACATCATAACAAGAAGTTATAAGCCATCAAACTAGCTGTTGGAGTTTTTCTTGAGTTTCTGGGTTACCTAGAAACTCAGACAGTGTCAAGGGTCCCTTTTTGAGCCTTAATAACTTGGATTTTGGGCTTTGTTAAAGTGCTAAAGTGTCATACTTGTGTAGTATATATGTCAAGGTAAAAAAGTATTACACTTAGGTAGCTTAACAACATCACAGAAGCAAGATCTGGCTTGGTTAAAGTACCAGCCAGAACCTATTGTTGAAGAATTTTGGGTTTTCTAGAAACTCATATGGCCAATTGGTCAACCCAATTTTGACCATTAATAACTTTGATCCTGTTGATGATTTAAGTGTTCTAGTGTCATGGTTTGGTAGTCCATATGTCAGAGTATAAAATATATACACTCGCATGGCTTAACAACTTAACAACTGCAAGATCAAAGCCCTATAAAACCTTGTCAGACAGTTTTTGGGTTTTATGGGTTTTCCAGAATTCAGTTTCTGTGACTAGTCAACCATGTTTGACCATTAATAACTTGGAATCTAGACATGGTATGGACTTGATTCTACTTCCAGTGTACTCTCCTCGTGGCATACTATATTAATGATACACTTACAACATCAAACAATAAACACATAATGATTTAGAGACTCTGACATTTGATTGTCAAACCTCAATTTTAGGGTTCATGTCAGTTTCTAAAATTCCTATTTTCATGCACTTAGATGTTATGGATTCATGATGTATCATCATAGATCACTAAATAACATCCCATAACACATATTTAAACAACAAAACACATAATTTATAGAAATCTTAAGGATCTAGATTTAATTAGGGTTTATATCTTTATTGCTTCAATCTTTGATTCTGCCCTTATGACCTGATCTTGGATAGTTAAGAAGTGTTCTTAACTTAACTTAACACTTATTTTCACTCCCAAATTTCAGAAGTTAGAGAGAGAGAAATGGTCTAGGCTTATGATCATAAAAGTAAGATATTTCTTACTTTAATTCACTACCTTTTGATTTCCATGGTTGCAAATGTTGCTAGGTGGCCATATTGGCTGATTGGTGTTGAATTGGAACACTTGGCAAGCTCAAGTGGCGAGTCACCAATATTTTTGAAATATCTTTTACTTAAAAGTTAAGTAAAAGGGTATTTTGGTAATTTTGCACTTACTAAGGGTATTTTGGTCATTTTCCTAATAATTCGAAGGGTAATTTGGTCATTTCACATATATCACATCACTCTTAACCCTTAGGGCTTTATACTTAGTATTTGAATTCCCAAATTAGGGTTTAGAAATTCCCGATTAGGGTTTAAGATTTTCAAAACTAAAATTAGGGTTTCCAAAGCTAGAATTAGGGTTTTTATTCGATCGTTAGGGTTTTTAACTAAATATTAGGGTTTACCAATGTTATAACCTATCTTCTCAACACTTGATCCTTAACCACATATAGTACAAACATATATCCACTTAAAGTTTATAAATCATACAAACCTTCAAAAAAAAAAATTAAATCCATACTCTATTACTAGTGTAGGTTTTATTATTTAACCTTTATTTAATCATTTAAGATTTTATTAATCTTATAAACTTTTGGGATGTCACAAATAGTTACCATTCTAGCATATGTATGCCACCCTATGAAGCTTTATATGGAAGGAAATATAGGACACCTTTATGTTGGGATGACGACGGGAAAAGACAAATGTTAGGACATGAGATAATCCAACAAACTACTGAAATAATCCGAGTTATACGCAAACGATTGCAAGCACCTCAAGATCGACAGAAGATGTGACGCCCCCAAATTCAGGTGCTTGAAACCCGAACTTAGTGCTTCACGATACCATTTCTTTGAGCGGAATAATAATAATAATGTCATAAATATCAAACTTAATTTACATATCAGGGTTATCTAAATCCCAGGTACGCGACCTTTAAAACATTTCATACATAATAGATAATAAATATCATCATCTTATATAAGTATAGTTATTATATAGGATAACACAAACTTATTCTGCTAGCTTTCCTTTCCCTTTGTTCTTGCCTGAACCTTCAAGTCGATCATACATAGCTGAAAATATTTAAATTAAGCAAGAATGAGCATTTGAGTGCCCATCAAGTAATACCAAACAATAAACATTGACTGAAAGGATTAAATATTTTATTTGAACGACACTTCAACAACGAAGCAATAGTTGTGAAGTAAACTGAAGCAACACTAAACAACATAACATTTCTATTTCAAATTTTGAAACTACGTACTGACTATAATTGGTGAGCAGTCGACAGACTATGAACTTTTTTTTTTAATTTTTGATAGGGTTTAACAGAATTTGATCTGCAAACCATCATAACTTACAGGCACGGGGGGTGATCAGCCTGTTATGCTCTGTATTGATCAATACTACATACCAGAACGATATTCTCGTTCATCAAGTCCGCCTTAGGCGCACAAAGTTTTCCCATGTTCGGGATGTTCATGCTTAGTCGGGAATCCAAACCAAATAATTCGGTTGGATATCAATTAAGGTTCTATTATATTCAAAATATATTTTAAATCTGCGTCTAGCAGAGACAAATAGCTTAGACGACTTTCAATTAAAATATATATATTGGAAATCAATAAGTATGTATCAACATGTTCAATAATTATCCAAGTGAGGACACTTGTATAACAAATTTTAGAAATTTTATGAACATAATATATATATGGATTATACAATAATACGACAATGATAAACAATGATTGGATATAATTCACGAACTGGCATATCTACAAAGGTATAGATACATGAACAATAACAATAATAATATATTTTTAAAACTGGCTTACACATGTCCATTGCATAAAGTAAATGCAAAGGGTAGGATACTTGTCTGGTCTGCTGCTTACAGTTACGCAACTTAGTTCTATCTTTAATTCAACGACCTATCAATCATAAGATTGTTCTATCAATTAGAATAACATATCATAACACATAGTACTATTCTTTATAGTCAACACATAACCTAATCGAATTGTCACATAGTTATAGCAGTCATTGAATCATAAACAAACATTTATACGGTCAAACTATATAGTTTCGGATCAATTTTGGTAACATTTCGTTGTACCTACGGCTTTACCGGGTAATTATCGAGTTTTAAAACTCTATCATGTAGTTCAATATTATTCTGAATATTTTAAATACCAGTCATATTATTTTTAAATGACTTATAATAATTTTAATAATTTATCTTGATTTTTCAAACTCTAGAATTATTATTAAATGATTTAAATATTAGATATTTCTATTATCATTAATATTTAAATAATATTAAAATATTAATGCAACCATTGCCAAAATATCAAAGTTATTTATAATAGCTCAAAATATTTTTAAAATATTAATATTACCCTTAAAATGATTTTTAAAACATTTAGAATCATTTTTAAACAATTACCATTAATATTAAAATATTAAGGTATTATTCACTAAAATATTAAAAGTCATTTATAATTACTTAAAATATTTTTAAACTATTTATATCATTTTTAAATGATTTTTAAATCAATAAAATTATTTTTAATCTATTTATTTAATATATTTATTAAATAAATCTAATATCATTAATATTAAATAATTAATAAAATTTACTTTAAAATATTGAAAGTTACATTTTATAACTTAAAATATTATTAAATACATTATTATCATTTAAAATGATTTTCAATATAATACAATCATTTTTAATTAATTTATTTAATGTATTTATTAAATAACTTAAATATCAATAATATTTAAATAAATACTAATATTTATGGAAAATATGCCAAATTATTAAAAGTTAGTTTTTTTATGACTTAAAATAATTTTTAAAACTGATTTAATAATTTTCGGAATTTATTTACTATTTTTAAATGATTTTTAGAAATTTAATTAATTAAAATTAATAAAACTGTCGCTATAGCCTTTAGCAACAAAATCTATTGCCTTAGATGTTCTTGAGGTCAAGAACATTGACAAGGCAGTGTTCAAGGGGTCATGTTTGACCACCAATAATTCAATGTGTAAACATGATCTAAGCTCACTAAGACACTGACATTATAGTATTGTTGTAACACTTCAAGATCCAATTATCATCTAAGTCATAACACATCAGAACAAGGAGATCTAAGCCATCAAAATGGCCATCAGAGACTGTTCTTCATTTCTGGGTTACCCAATAATGAAGAACAATTCGAGGGTCTTACTTTGGGCCTCCACTACATGCTATGCTTGTAATGTTTTTGTGATCTTAAGCTTTCAGTGTGTAGAAAACATGTAGGTGTACAGATCTATTACATAACATCATCATAACAACAACACAAACGCTAGATCTAACCCTGTCAAACCATGTCAGAAGTCACGATTTAAGTTTTTTGGGCTACCTAGAAAACTCATTTCGTGAACTTCTTGCTTGGTTTGACCGTCTACAGCAAGAAACCTGTTTATTGTTTTAGGGTTCTAAGAGTATGAATAAGAAATATATATAACAAACTACAAGCTAGTTACAACAACAGTATGAATAAGAAATATATATAACAAACTACAAGCTAGTTACAACAACAGTATCAAAACAACATCACACTGATAGATCTAAACGCTTGAAACCGTTGTCAAACCCTTTCTGGGCAGTTTCTAGGTCACCCAGAAATGCCCAGTCATGGCCGGTCAACAGCTTTTGACAATCAATAACATGAAATATGTGCATGATGTAAGCATGAATTCAAGTCCAGATCAAAGTCCTTCTAGCATACTACAAGTCCAAACATTTAAACAACAAAAATGATAACCGGATAAAGATCTATGTGGTCTGACATTCGGTTGTCAGGCAACTTTTGAAAAATTTCCAGATTTTGAAAAAACTTAGATTCGAGAATATAATTGTTATGGATCCATTATTTAGCAACCCAGATCACAGATTCACACCTTATACAACATATTTAAACATTCATACACTAAATCCAACATAGCATACAATATCAAAAATTCTTAGCTTAGGGTTTACCTTTCTTGAACCAATTCTTGATTCTGACTTCTGATCTGCTATAAGTGATAGTGGGGCTTAATTATGGATTGGTCTAGCAAGGTAATTTAGGAGGTTTTGAGTTGAGAGAGTCTTGGTTGAGTGTTGGTGTATAAATGAGCAAGTTAGTAACCTTTCTCTCTCTTGATCTTATATAAAACATGGATGTAATGCATTTGGATTGTCAAAGTGGCTGAGATATTTGGCTTATAGGTACATGGCTAGCTAGAGTTGGTCACCAACCACTTACTAGGGCTAGATCTACACTCCACCTCATTAAAATATTCAAAAGGGCAATTTGGTTAATTGGCTTTTACTTTTAGTGGCAATCTTGGCTATTCAATTCAACCCTTAGGGTTTGACGCTGAAGTTTCCTAAGCTCATTTTCTAGGATTGTGTAATTAGGGCAAGAATGGAAATCTTAGTTTCTTAAAAGTGAATTAGGGTTCCCTAATTAAATTAAGTTTCCTAATCACCTAGGATTTGTAAATTAGACTTTATAATATACTAATTACCATTAACCTTGCTAAATTAATAATTAGGGTTTACAACTTAGTAATTAGGGTTCAAATTTGGTAATTAGGGTTTTTAAATATCGATTAGGGTTTACCTAATTAACATTAAATTTATAATAATTGCCATTAATTATATAACATAACAACTTAACAAATCTTATAGTCGCAATTTACTCATGCACTATAGTTTATCAGTAATGCTAAGGTTTTGCACTGTTTTACTATAACTGTTTCACACATTAACATTATACACATATCATGCATGTTTATAACATTGAAATATAAATAATATTATATTAATATTCTCATTCCTTATTCAAAATCCAGAATTAGAGTTTTGAATCTATACCCGACATAACCTTCATATAAACCATTACTAATTAAGTTAAAATAATTAACTTAACAAATATAATAAAATACATATCATAATAATCCTTATAATCACATCATATATATAATAATCATATTTTCATAGAAAATAAATAATAAATATTTTTATTAGAAAATTAATTTATAATAAGAATATAATCTATAATGATCAATAATTCTTAAAATAAATTTATTTACAATTATTCATGTAATAAATAAGTTTTATTTAACACATAAATACATATACTTTTCTTTGCACATAATCCCACCTTTATATTAAAAAAAATGCAAAAAATTATTATTTATTTATATTAAAAATATTGGGTTATTACATCCACCCTCCCTTATAAGGATTCCGTCCTCGGAATCACCGCTTCAAAACTTATAGATACTAGAAAAAATAGCATACACAGTCATTTCTAGTAGATCTTGATCAGCTTCAATCGAACTGATCTTTAACCATTTATCATTAAACTTGTCTATCTGATCATACGAGAATTTGATTTCTAACAGAACTCAAATTTCTCCTTCAAAATTTCTTTATAACAAAAATAAAATCATATATAAGAAAATAAAATTTATTCGAATAATATCCTGAACCGTCATGTTGAAGACTCTTGCGATTGATTTTGTTGAAGTTGGTCCCATTATCTCTAGTGTTCCGCTGCAATTCCCCGCATTCATGCTTCCTGCATCCATTCTCCTTTTTGGACATTCCTTTACCTTATGTTCCATTGATCCACACAAAAAATACCTATTTTTCGTCCTAGGATCGGGGCAGTTAGGAGGGATATGTCTCTCCTGTTCACACTTATAGCACATGAACTTACCACTAAGACACTCAACTGAATGATTCTTCCCACAATTCTTACACTGCACAACCTGCTTCCTCACACCTTCCTGTTTGACTTGGACATTTCCAAATTTGTTCCACTTCCTTTTTCCATTCCCACTACCACTACCTGCTTCTACCTTCCCAGCTCCCTTAACCTTACCCTTGCTCTTTTTTCCTTATTGTAGAGGCTCATGGCCTCACTTCCCCTTCACCTATGATAGCCTTCTCCAAAAGTGCTGCAAAAGTATTTATCTGCAATACTGCCACCTTATTGTAGAGCCAGGATTTTAAGCCTAGCTCAAACCTCCTTGCCTTCATTGCCTCCGTATCAACCTGATGCGGAGTAAACCTAGCTAATTCATTGAACTTTGCAGCATACTCCGTAACTGTCATGTTCTCCTGCTTCAACTCCAAAAACTTCACCTCCATCCTAGCCTGCACACTGGACGAGAAATAGTTCTCAAAGAACAGCGTCTTAAACCTAGTCCATGCTATCACTCCTTCTCCTGCCCTAACTTGATTTGCCTCCCGCCATAAATTCGCCTCTCCTTTCATCATATAGGTGGCAAAAGTTATCTTTTTCCCCTCAGCTACCCTAGTGACTACAAACGCTTTTTTTATTTCCTTAACCCAAGTTTGGGCTTCAATCGGGTCAGTGGCACTTCTAAATTCCGGCGGTCCTACGACCTTAAAATCATTGAAGTTTGCAAATCGATTGTCTGTTTGATTTCCCGCGGCCGGCATTCCATTTTGCATGACTTGAGCTACCATGTTCGCGAAATTTTGCATTAGGTCTGGTTGTTGTCCTCCAGAATTGTTGACAGATTCTTCTGCCCTTTGGTTTCGAGTTTGACGTCTTGGCGGCATTATCTGGTTAAATAAAACATAATCTATATTTTATTAACTTACATTCTAAACCTTATCGTATAAGTTTAATATTTTAAACTTGTTTCATTAATCAAACATAGATTCATATTCATTCAACTACTTCATAGAACATCGTATAGCACATACTGCTTTAAACATCTGATATCCCTTTGTGACCACAAAAGTTGGGAATCGCTGCTACAACTTATACAAAAGTTGGAAATATTACATTACACAGACATACTTGTCATATAATAAAATACTAATTCTACTTATTTCCTATACCTCTTTCCCGATTCTGGATAACCTTTTGCCCGATGTCCATCCAACCCACAAATAAAACATGTGCCTTGCTTATAGTCGGGACAATAAAGAGAGGTATGTCCCTCATAGCCGCAAATGCAATATATCTTTTTTTTCCTTTCCTACATACGCCATTATGTTTCTTGTCACAGTTTGTACACTTTCTTATTTTGTTAGCATCCTCTTGGTTATTATCAGAATTTCCTATTTCGCGGTCTTTTATTTTTCTTTTCCCCTTCTTGCTTGGAGCTGCACACGATTTATTGCTTTTGGCTCCCATATGATCAATTTGGATCTTAAGCTTATCTTGTTCTTCCATCGTTTTGATTAATCCGTTTCGTAATTGACTATTTAGTAGCTTTTCTATTTCCTATAACTTTTCAAGAGAAGAAACCTTTGTCCTCAGATTCTGCACTTCGGTTGATGCTGAATCAGCTCCAACTTTGATGTCTGAATCACTATCTGTTAGTTCCACCATTTCTGGGTCTGGTGCTATATTTTCCAAAATGATCACCTCATCAAGGTTATATTCAACGTGAGCCTCTATTGCTGCTATTGGCTATGACATTGGCTCGATTATTGCGATTGACTCCTTCCTTACGATCCGAAGGTATCCCATTCCTTTTCCACCTGACATCTACACATAATTATCTAGATTAGTATTTAACATATATACACACAACAAATAATAGTTTTATATAGGTTATTTTTATTTTGTTTGACGATGAATTTATTCAATTCATCTCCCTTAAAACTCTATACGAGTTATTTGTATTTTTAACGTTTCCCTCTGCCCTAAGGTTATAGCCTAAGGTTTATCCCACCTATAGTTTCTTACCTTAAAGCACCGATACCAACTTGTGACGCCCCCAAATTCAGGTGCTTGAAACCCGAACTCAGTGCTTCACGATACCATTTTTTTGAGCGGAATAATAATAATAATGTCATAAATATCAAACTTAATATACATATCAGAGTTATCTAAATCCCATGTACGCGACCTTTAAAACATTTCATTATATAATAGATAATAAATATCATCATCTTATTTAAGTCTAGTTATTACATAAGATAACACAAACTTATTCTGCTAGCTTTCCTTTCCCTTTGTTCGTACGTGAACCTTTAGGTCGATCATACATAGCTGAAAATATTTAAATTAAGAAAGAATGAGCATTTGAGTGCCCAGCAAGTAATACCAAATAATAAACATTAACTGAAAGGATTAAATATTTTCTTTGAATGACACTTCAACAACGAAGCAATAGTTGTGAAGTAAGCTGAAGCAACACGAAACAACATAACATTTCTATTTCAAATTTTGAAACTACTTACTGACTATAATTGGTGAGCAGTAGACAGACTATGAACTTTGTTTTTAATTTTCGATAGGATTTAACAGAACTTCATCTGCAGGCCGTCATAACTTACAGGCACGGGGGGTGATCAGCCCGTTATGCCCTGTATTGATTAATACTACATACTAGAACGATATTCTCGTTCATCATATTCGCCTTAGGCGCACAAAGTTTTCCCATGTTCGGGATGTTCATACTTAGTTAGGAATCCAAACCAAACAATTCGGTTGGATATCAATAAGGTTCTATCATATTCAAAAGATATTTTAAATCTGTGTCTAGCAGAGACAAATATCTTAGACGACTTTCAATTAAAATATACATACTAGAAATCAATAAGTATGCATCAACATGTTCAATAATTATCCAAGTGAGGACACTTGTATAACAAATCTTAGAAATTTTACGAAGAGAATATATATATATATATATATATATATATATATATATATATATATATATATATATATTATACAATAATACGACAATGATAAGCAATGATCGGATATAATTCACGAACTGGCATATCTACAAAGGTATAGATACATGAACAATAACAATAACAATATATTTCTGAAACTGGCTTACACATGTCCATTGCATAAAGTAAATGCAATGGGTAGGATACTTGCCTGGTCTGCTGCTTACAGTTACGCAACTTAGTTCTATCTTTAATTCAACGACCTATCATTCATAAGATTGTTATATCAATTAGAATAACATATCATAATACATAGTACTGTTGTTTACAGTCAACACATAACCTAATCGAATTATCACATAGTTATATCAGTCATTGGATCATAAACAGATATTTATATAGTCAAACTATATAGTTTCAGATCAATTTCGGTAACATTTCGGTGTACCGACAGTTTTACTTGGTAATTATCGAGTTTAAAACTCTATCATGTAGTTCAATATTATCCTAGATATTTTAAATGCCAGTCGTATTATTTTTAAATGACTTATAATAATTATTATAATTTATCTTGATTTTTCAAACTCTAGAATCATTATTAAATGATTTAAATATTATATATTTCTATTATCATTAATATTTATATAATATTAAAATATTAATGCAACCATTGCCAAAATATCAAAGCTATTTATATTAACTCAAAATATTTTTAAAGTATTAATATTACTCTTAAAATGATTTTTAAAACATTTAGAATCATTTTTAAATAATTACGATTAATATTAAAATATTAAGGTATTATTCACTAGAATATTAAAAGTCATTTATAATTACTTAAAATATTTTTAAACCATTTATATCCTTTTTAAATGATTTTTAAATCGATAAAATCATTTTTAATCTATTTATTTAATATAATTATTAAATAAATCTAATATCATTAATATTAAATAGTTAATAAAATTTACTTTAAAATATTGAAAGTTATATTTTATAACTTAAAATATTATTAAATACCTTATTATCATTTAAAATAATTTTTAATATAATAAAATAATTTTTAATTAATTTATTTAATGCATTTATTAAATAACTTAAATATCAATAATATTTAAATAAATACTAATATTTATGGAAATTATGTCAAATTATTAAAAGTTAATTTTTTATGACTTAAAATAATTTTTAAAACTGATTTTATAATTTTCAGAATTAAAATTAAGAAAACTGTCGCTATAGCCTTTAGCGACAAAAATCTGTCGCCTTAGGTTTTCTTGAGCTCAAGAACACTGACAAGGCAGTGTTCAAGGGGTCATGTTTGACCACCACTAATTCCATGTCTAAACATGATCTGAGCTCACTAAGACACTGACATTGTAGTATTGTTGTAACACTACAAGATCCAATTATCATCTAAGTCATAAACACATCACAACAAGGAGATCTAAGCCATCAAAGTGGCTGTTAGAGACTGTTCTTCATTTCTGGGTTACCCATAAATGAAGAACAGTTCGAGGGTCTTACTTTGGGCCTCCATTACATGCTATGCTTGTAATGTTTTTGTGATCTTAAGCTTTCAGTTTGTAAAAAACATGTAGGTGTACAGATCTATTACTTAACATCATCATAACAACAACACAAACGCTAGATCTAACCAGGTCAAACCATGTTAGAAGACACGATTTAAGTTTTCTAGGTTACCTAGAAAACTCATTTCATGAACTTCTTGCTTGGCTTGATCGTCTACAGCAAGAAACCTGTTTATTGTTTTGGGGTTCTAAGAGCTTGAATAAGTAAATAAGTAGTATATATAAGAAACTACAAGCTAGTTATAACAATATAATCAAAACAACATCACACTGACAGATCTAAACGCTTGAAACCGTTGTCAGACCCTTTCTAGGTTACCCAGAAATGACCAGTCATGGCTGGTCAACGGCGTTTGACCATCAATAACATGAAATCTGTGCATGATCTAATCATGAATTCAAGTCCAGATCAAAGTCCTTATAGCATACTATAAGTCCAAACATTTTAACAACAAAAATGATAAACAGATAAAGATCTATGTGGTCTGACATTCGGTTGTCAGACCACTTTTGAAAAATTCCCATATTTTGAAAAAACTTTGGTTCGAGCATATAAATGTTATGGATCCACTATTTAGTAACCCAGATCACTGATTCACACCTTATACAACATATTTAAAATTTCATACACTAAATCCAACATACCATACAAGATCAAATATTCTTAGCTTAGGGTTTACCTTTCTTGAACCAATTCTTGATTCTAACTTCTGATCTGCTATAAGTGATAGTGGGGCTTGATTATGGACTGGTCTAGTAAGGTGATTTCGAATGTTTTGAGTTGAGATAGTCTTGGTTGAGTGTTGGTGTATAAATGAGCAAGTTATTAACCTTTCTCTCTCTTGATCTTATATAAAACATGGATGTAATGCATTTGGATTGTTAAAGTGACTGAGATATTTTGCTTATAGGCACATGGCTAGCTAGAGTTGGTCACCAACCACTTACTAGGGCTAGATCTACACTCCACCTCATTAAAATATTCAAAAGATCAATTGGCTTTTACTTTTAGTGGCAATCTTGGCAATTCAATCCAACCCTTAGGGCTTAACCCTAAGGTTTCCTAAGCTCATTTTCTATGATTGTGTAATTAGGGCAAAAATGAAAATCTTAGTTTCTAAAAAGTGAATTAGTTTTCCCTAATTATTTTAGGTTTCCTAATCGCCTAGGATTTGTAAATTAGACTTTATAATATACTATTTACCATTAACCATGCTAAATTAATAATTAGGGTTTATAACTTAGCAATTAGGGTTCTAATTTAGTAATTAGGGTTCCTAAATATTGACTAGGGTTTACTTAATTAACATTAAATTTATAATAATTACCATTAATTATATAACATAACAACTTAACAAATCTTACAGTCGCAATTGACTCATGCACTATAGTTTATCAGTAATGCTAGGGTTTTGCACTGTTTTACTATAAATGTTCCACACATTAACATTACACATATATCAGGCATGTTTATAACACTGAAATATAAATAATATTATATTAATATTCTCATTCCTTATTCAAAATCCAAAATTAAAGTTTTGAATCCATATCCGACATAACCTTCATATAAACAATTACTAATTAAGTTAAAATAATTAACTTAACTAATATAATAAAATACATATCATAATAATCCTTATAATCATATCATATATATAATAATCATATTTTCATGGAAAATAAATAATAAATATTTTTATTACAAAAGTAATTTATAATAAGAATATAATCTATAATGATCAATAATTCTTAAAAAGAATTTATTTACAATTATTCACGTAATAAATAAGCTTTATTTATCACATAAATACGTATACTTTTCTTTGCACATAATCCCACCTTTATATATAAAAAAAATTAAATGCAAAAAATTATTATTTAATTATATTGAAAATATTGTGTTATTATAGAAGAAATACGCTGATCCACATCGTCAACAATGAAACTTTAGCGTACGAAGCCATGTATTCTTGAAAGTGTCCCCTTGGAAGGGCAAGATACATTTTGGCAAGGAAAATTAAGTTCGAGATTCATTATACCATTCAAAAATTTGAAGAGGGTAGGTGAAGCTGCTTATGAGATAGCACTATCTCCTGAGTTAAACGATATTAATAATGTGTTTCATGTGTTCGTTTTACGACCATATAAACCCGATTATAAACACGTTATAAACTATGTGTAGGACCCCAAATTTTTATGAATAAAGATTTAATTTTCTCTAAATATTATTTTGAATAATAAGGTGTGGATTTGGTATAATGTTATAGTTGTGGGTGATATTTACAAATTTTGCAAAGTAAGCAAGTTGTTATAAAATATTCGATTGGTCGGGAAATATTCGTTTTATCAGGGAATATTCGTATGACGGCACAATCTTTGATGTACCCCACAACGAAATTACTGTCAGAGTTAGAAAACGACATAAATACATTTTTATATAAGTAACGGTGAAGGTTTTACTGTTAATTGTTGAAATACCCAGTGAGAAAAGTACAGTAATACGCGTGATTGCATAGTAGCACACGGTATTGATTATTGATGCTTATGTGAGAAGTCACTCAGTCCACAGTAATTGCTGCATAGTATATCATGTTATTGATTCAATTATTTTCACAATATTTTATATTATTAAATCAATAATTGAGACGACAAAGTTATTTATATTATTATTTACATTATTAACAATATCTAGAAAGTTTTGTCGAGGAAAGGGGTTTGGTCACCTAATTCCGCGCCAATAGAGAGAAATTCTTATCGAAAAGCCCCCTCTTTCCTAGAAAATATCTGGTTGTTAATATTGGGAGTTATAATAATGATGAATAAATGTTATTAAAAATATTGAGGAGATTTTTATGAAGTATTTGTTGTAATTTTACTTATTATATGGACCCCCCATTTATCTATTTTTCAAAATAATCGGTAGAATGTTATTCAGTATATATATATATATATATATATATATATATATATATATATATATATATATATATATATATATATATATATATATATATTATAATAATAATAATAATAGGTGGGGGGCCACATGTGGGGCCCACGTATGGAAGAAAAATGAAATAGGGGGAGAAAAAAATTTGATTCACGGAAGGAGTGTGACATTTGTTAATATATATATATATATATATATATATATATATATATATATATATATATATTATAATAAGTTTATTTTTAATGAAAAATAGAATATATTATATTTTATTATGCATAGTATTTGCATAGTGTCTGTATAGTGTTTGCCTAGTAAAATCAGAAAATTTTAGAATTTTGTCAGTGAAGCAGTGTTGTTCACCCGTGATTGTTACTGTGCATCCAAATAGTATCCTTCCATATTTCTATAAATAGGATGCTCAATTTAGAAAAGAAAATCACACCAGTTTCAGAGAATTTTTCTTCTATAATATTGAGCGTATTTCTTTAGAATTTAAGGAAGCTTTGAGTGTAGAAAATAGTGAAAGTTTCTTCAAGAATATATCCGCTATACCAGTCAGAATTGCTCTCTTTTTGAGGTAAGGGGTATTATTTATTTCATATTCGCTTACGATATTATTTTTCGTATTCGTAAGAAATTTTATTTCGTTCAATATTGGCTAGAAATATTATCTTCGTTTAATATTCATAAGGAATATTATCTTCGTTCAATATTCATAAGGAATATTATATTCGTTCAATATTCGTAAGGAATATTCTCAACAGTTGTAAGGGATATTATTTTGTTCAATATTCGTAAGAAATAATATTTTCTTTCATACTCTGTAGTATGTAAGTAATATTATTTCGTTTCAGATTTCGAATTCTACACTCATTTTGTTAAGTATTACTTTTATACTCCTTGAAATTAGTAGAATATCCTTAAAATTTGCACTTCATCTACTATCGTTTCACAAGGATATTTTTCTGAACATTCTTCTTCATTTTAAGCTTTTCATGTCGGAGTACTATTCATGGTTACTATTCATTTATACGACACTATTTATACGTACGACACTATTCATACGTACGGGTACTATTCACGAAGTACTATTCATGGGGTACTATTCACCCGGGATACTATTCATGACAAAAATTGATTTCTTTTCGGTCCAAATCATTTTTGCTACAATATTATTCTTGAATTTTACTCCACAAAGCATTATCATGTTGACAATTTGGACATTATTGAATTCTAGATAAATTGAATTATAAATCTTTAAAATGTGTCCTTTGTGTTCATTTAATTGAATTCTTTTATCATTATCATCATCCTCATGCTTATATTGTGATGAAAGTCCTCATTGGCCCATAGTGCATTGATGGACAGTTGTTGGTATGATTATGACCAGGGATTATTCGGTGTAATTATGAATTGCAATGTTACAAATGATGTGGTAAAAGTCCTCATTGGTCCATAGTGTATTGGTGGACAAATGTTGGTATGATCATGACCATGCGTTCTCTTCGGCCAGGGGTGAAAATATGAATTGTTGTTTGGCATGATCGTGACCATTGGTGAAAACATGAATATCCTTGCCCGTAGTGCATGGATAATTCGTGGTTGTGATACTAATGAATATCCTTTGCCCTTAGTGCATGGATAATTTAGTGATGTGGATTATTTATTAATCTAAGTCTCAACGATAAAATTGATTATAAACTTTTAAATCATAGAAGATAGTAGATATCACGCTCTACTTGACTCTTCTAATGGATTGGTTATTCCACTGCAGTTGTTGATCTAAAACTTGTTGTCTATTGTATTCTATCAATTGTTATACTCTTAAAGGCTAATGATAATTTATTCTGCATTATCTTAGTCATAATATTTCTTACTGGGCTAGTTGAGCTCACCCTTTTCTTTCACTGTTCTCTTCAAGAAATGAGAATATAGCTGGGACTAGTCAGGAAATGGATTGGCGGTTCAGATAGTTGTTTTAGTAGTTCTCACTATTCTGTTAAAATAGTGTGATAATAATTGTTATGAGGACTCCATTTGAGTTTGGATATTGTCTAAAAGATAATATTCGTGTCAAAACTCTCAGCTTATGTTTTGTCGTATTCTGCATGACACATAACAGTTGTATAAATTAATTTTGTATTTCCATGTATTTGGCGACTCAAAATGGTTGATGTATACCTATTTTGGTGGCGTCACACTATGAACCGATCCAAATCATAGAAGATCTTTCTTATGTAGAAGAACCTATACAGATCATCGACCGTAAAGAGCAAGTCCTGAGAAATAAAGTGATAGCATCAGTCAAAGTGATTTGGAGGAATTAGAACATTGAAGAGGATACATGGGAGCTCGAGGACAAAATGCGAGAGAACTACCCCCAACTATTTAATTAACTTGTATTATAATTTTGAGGATGAAATTCTTATTAGTGGGAGTGAATGTGAAACCCCAAAACCATAAATTCAGTATTATTAAATAAAATCTATCCGTTCTGAAAGTTGACGTACATGACACGTCATGTTTAAAATTTTTCTTCTGAAAATGGACTTTTCGGTATATGTATTTTGAAAAGCTTCTTTGGCGTGCTTATACTAACAAAACACTTTGTGGTGCTTATTGGGATTTGTGAAAAACCTAAGTTAGGCACCCTAATATCAAAATCAGGAAACCTTAACCCTATATTTACAAACCCTAACCCTAATTTTGAAACCCTAATTCTAATTTGTTAGACTAAACCCTCGTTAAGTTATCCTAAACCCTAACCATGATTATTAAATTTCAATTAGGTGTTAATAAACATCACTAAGCAACCTTAATCATAAAAACCAAAGCCCTAATCAAGATTAAAGAGGATTAGGACATAATTAAGCTACCAAAATTGGTGAACTAGCTCACAAGTAGGATTCAAGTCACCACATCAAGTCACAAGGTAGCACATGACATGGTTACACACCCCAAGCAACACAAGTAACAGAACATCAGATCTTTAGGGTGGCAAGTTGGTGAAAAATGATATAAAAAAAACCCTAATAGCTCAATTCTATAAATAGCAGCCCTAACTCAAGCCAAACTCATGAAAATATTAAGCCTATACACTTATATATCATACCTATACAAGCCCTGGTGATAACAAGATCATAATCAAAAGCCAAAAATCAAAATCACTCAAGAAAAGGTGCAAACCCTAATTTTAACCTATATTTTTGATGCTATGTTTAATTTGTAGTTTAGTTGTTTATATATGTGTAATAACATGTTAGTAAGTATGCTAAGTTAATAGATTATGTTTTCATAACATCTAGATGCTTCAAAATGATGTTTTAAGCAAACCGGAAATTCTGAAATAACAGGTCTGACAGTCGAATGTCAGAGCCTGTAGATCCTTGTATGTTAATATCTAGGTCTGTTAATTGTATGCTAGTTGTAGTATTACATGAGGTCAGTAATCTGGAAGATAAAAAAGGTCTATTAGATTCATTTATTGCAAGATATAAGTGGTCAAAAGTCGTTGACCGAACACGAAGTTCTGATTTCTGGGTTACCCAGAAATATCAAGAACAGGTTGAGCCGGTTACTTTGACCAACCATTAAATTACTTTCTGTTTGTTGTTAGGATGCCTAAGTGTTATGAAATAATGCCCTGACATACATACTACATATCTATGATAGTCAAACTCTTAATTAATTCATAGGATTACTAGAATTAATGGTCCAATATTGTTGATCTAGCATGACTGCGTTTTCTGGAAAAACCCAGAAAACTTATGAACACCAAGAACAACCTCTGGCTGCACTTTGACCAAATAAAATCTAAACCTTAGGGTCTTACTCAGTCCAAACTAGTGTATCATATATATACCTTGATATATAGACTATATATTACAACAATCAAAACACATGGATTAAAAGATATAGAGGCAACAAAAGAGTTAACCGACTATGACCACTATTCTGGGTTACCCAGAAACCCAAGGACAACTCTGACAGTGACTTTGAGCCTATATAACTTCTTGTTATATGAAGGTTAGATCTTGAAATTAGTATGATGTTGTACTATTACATGAGTATTATAACACCTATACACTTACATACCCAGAATCATCAATAGTAAATAATTAGGCTAAGGTAAAAGTGACCTCTAAGCCTTGACCAAACCATTTCTCAGAAATGAAGAACACCTATAGCAACACTTTATGTCGCTATAGGGCTTTAGCGACAGACAGTAAATATAAATTTAATAAATAAATTAATATAATTTGAAATTATTAACAAATAATTATAAAAACAGTTTTTAAAATTATTTTAACTTATAATAATTAACTTTTAATATTTTTACATAAATTTAATAAACATTTATTTATTTAAATATTATTAATAATTAAGTTATTAATAATTTAATTAGAATAATCATATATAAATAATAAATAATTATTTAAAAATGATTTTAATGGTTTTAAAATCATATTAAATGGTTCTAAATTATTTAAAAATAATAAAAAAGATTTTAATAATATTCTAAGTAAATATTAATAATTTAGAAATAGAAATAAATGATTTAAAAATTATTTAATGGATAAATAAATATCTAAAAAATATTATAAGCTTTCAGAAAGTATTATAAGTAATAAATAAATTGTTTAAAAATATAACAAAGCTTATAATTAAAGTTTAACAGTGATATTAACTTATTAATTATCTGGTAAAGTCTTAGAACATCGAAATCATATCAAACTTAACCCGAACATGAATAGTTTGTATATTTGAGTATTGTTATCAATACTAATGTGTTAGACATATCTGAATGAACATCTTAGGTGTTTATAAACAAATCGAGTAGCATTGCTTAATCGATTTTAGCTCAGGCAAGTTTCATATACCCTAACCTTAATTACTTATGCAAGAACCCTGCTTATTCGTGAAACAAGATTCCTCTCTTGATTTGCTTTTGATATATTATACCAAACTAAACTTGATTGCCAATTATTGTAGACTTATTGCTATAGCTTCAGCATGACTAAGAAATGAAATGTTTATTCATATGTTATTATCGTTTATCAAGCACAAACTGTTATGTCATACCAAATTGCTTTGGTAAGACATCCTATACTCAGTTGTATATCCCAGAAGGGATAAATGTGTGTCAATAAAATTTGACACTTATTGCAAGTTGGGCATGATTGGGATGAGATGCATACTCCTAGGAAGTTGAATAGGTTGATCCCCTGTATCACATCTGAACAAGATTTCTATGTCCTTGTGGCAGACAGAAATAATAAAAATTTTAGAAATGGTTGAAATAAAAATTCCACACATGGTAAACAACACTTAGTTGAGAAAAGTTTTGAACTGTTATACTTCTTCAAATCCTATATTGTGTTATAAATATAAAACCTCCTGAGCATGTCATAGCTCATTCTTACAAATAATTTCCTTTTGTAGTATTAGATGGTAACCCTAGCACATTTGGAACAAACAATGGGAAGCGACACTGCTTAAACTAGTTTAAATTATTGTCTGGCTTAATGTAAAACTTTTGTAATAAGAAATTCTTTATGAAGAATCATGTAATTGAACCTTTATATATGATATAATAACATCCTTTATTTCTGCAACCGTGTTTCCTTTACATAAGTAGATGTAGATAAAACTTTTTATTTACTTGAGATCATTGAGAACTATACATCTAAGTGAGGATATTAGCAACATGGATTATTCATGTTGTTGCTGATACTCTAGAATTCAGATAGATAAGTACTATCGATACGCTAGAGTTATCCGCAAGATATAGACTATACATCTGGGTAAGGGTTTTTGTAATATGGACTATTCATATTATTACTAATACTCTAGTTTTTGGATAGATAGATACTATTTATAGATATAGTCTATACATCCAAGTGAGGGTATCCAAATATAACAATAGTTCTATAATAAATTATTATCTGTTATGGGATACTATGAACCTTTGATCTATGGGAATTGCATCTTGTAATATTTGTATAGTAGTTCGATTAGATATAAGCATCAAATCAGATACCGCGGGTGTATAGATTTGGATGCGTTATATTAATTGATTAGTTGTGAACACCATATTGGATACCATGGGAGTATAGATCTGGGGGCGTCACAATCAACCTTCACAAAACTACCATTCGAGTAAGTATTGTGAGGATGCTGCGAAAGGAAGCAGTAAATTTTTTTTATCTCCAGCAGAGCTATCGACATCAACCTGATAGAAAAGACAGGGAGGTGGTGACAATCCCAACGTTACGGCAGGAAGAATCCAATGATGGCAACCAAGCCAAGCTATCATCGGGATAAACATCAATAATCCCAGAGAGTTACTCGCAAAAGAGAAGAACATCTTCGACGAAAATAAAGTCAGAAAGTATAAAAACGTTGGTAACAACCTCAACGTCAGAATCCAATGGTCTTAGCCATAGGAAA